>OX458985.1:0-1200000 GCA_949774945.1 Hoplodrina ambigua
ACCTAACCTAACCTAACCTAACCTAACCTAACCTAACCTAACCTAACCTAACCTAACCTAACCTAACCTAACCTAACCTAACCTAACCTAACCTAACCTAACCTAACCTAACCTAACCTAACCTAACCTAACCTAACCTAACCTAACCTAACCTAACCTAACCTAACCTAACCTAACCTAACCTAACCTAACCTAACCTAACCTAACCTAACCTAACCTAACCTAACCTAACCTAACCTAACCTAACCTAACCTAACCTAACCTAACCTAACCTAACCTAACCTAACCTAACCTAACCTAACCTAACCTAACCTAACCTAACCTAACCTAACCTAACCTAACCTAACCTAACCTAACCTAACCTAACCTAACCTAACCTAACCTAACCTAACCTAACCTAACCTAACCTAACCTAACCTAACCTAACCTAACCTAACCTAACCTAACCTAACCTAACCTAACCTAACCTAACCTAACCTAACCTAACCTAACCTAACCTAACCTAACCTAACCTAACCTAACCTAACCTAACCTAACCTAACCTAACCTAACCTAACCTAACCTAACCTAACCTAACCTAACCTAACCTAACCTAACCTAACCTAACCTAACCTAACCTAACCTAACCTAACCTAACCTAACCTAACCTAACCTAACCTAACCTAACCTAACCTAACCTAACCTAACCTAACCTAACCTAACCTAACCTAACCTAACCTAACCTAACCTAACCTAACCTAACCTAACCTAACCTAACCTAACCTAACCTAACCTAACCTAACCTAACCTAACCTAACCTAACCTAACCTAACCTAACCTAACCTAACCTAACCTAACCTAACCTAACCTAACCTAACCTAACCTAACCTAACCTAACCTAACCTAACCTAACCTAACCTAACCTAACCTAACCTAACCTAACCTAACCTAACCTAACCTAACCTAACCTAACCTAACCTAACCTAACCTAACCTAACCTAACCTAACCTAACCTAACCTAACCTAACCTAACCTAACCTAACCTAACCTAACCTAACCTAACCTAACCTAACCTAACCTAACCTAACCTAACCTAACCTAACCTAACCTAACCTAACCTAACCTAACCTAACCTAACCTAACCTAACCTAACCTAACCTAACCTAACCTAACCTAACCTAACCTAACCTAACCTAACCTAACCTAACCTAACCTAACCTAACCTAACCTAACCTAACCTAACCTAACCTAACCTAACCTAACCTAACCTAACCTAACCTAACCTAACCTAACCTAACCTAACCTAACCTAACCTAACCTAACCTAACCTAACCTAACCTAACCTAACCTAACCTAACCTAACCTAACCTAACCTAACCTAACCTAACCTAACCTAACCTAACCTAACCTAACCTAACCTAACCTAACCTAACCTAACCTAACCTAACCTAACCTAACCTAACCTAACCTAACCTAACCTAACCTAACCTAACCTAACCTAACCTAACCTAACCTAACCTAACCTAACCTAACCTAACCTAACCTAACCTAACCTAACCTAACCTAACCTAACCTAACCTAACCTAACCTAACCTAACCTAACCTAACCTAACCTAACCTAACCTAACCTAACCTAACCTAACCTAACCTAACCTAACCTAACCTAACCTAACCTAACCTAACCTAACCTAACCTAACCTAACCTAACCTAACCTAACCTAACCTAACCTAACCTAACCTAACCTAACCTAACCTAACCTAACCTAACCTAACCTAACCTAACCTAACCTAACCTAACCTAACCTAACCTAACCTAACCTAACCTAACCTAACCTAACCTAACCTAACCTAACCTAACCTAACCTAACCTAACCTAACCTAACCTAACCTAACCTAACCTAACCTAACCTAACCTAACCTAACCTAACCTAACCTAACCTAACCTAACCTAACCTAACCTAACCTAACCTAACCTAACCTAACCTAACCTAACCTAACCTAACCTAACCTAACCTAACCTAACCTAACCTAACCTAACCTAACCTAACCTAACCTAACCTAACCTAACCTAACCTAACCTAACCTAACCTAACCTAACCTAACCTAACCTAACCTAACCTAACCTAACCTAACCTAACCTAACCTAACCTAACCTAACCTAACCTAACCTAACCTAACCTAACCTAACCTAACCTAACCTAACCTAACCTAACCTAACCTAACCTAACCTAACCTAACCTAACCTAACCTAACCTAACCTAACCTAACCTAACCTAACCTAACCTAACCTAACCTAACCTAACCTAACCTAACCTAACCTAACCTAACCTAACCTAACCTAACCTAACCTAACCTAACCTAACCTAACCTAACCTAACCTAACCTAACCTAACCTAACCTAACCTAACCTAACCTAACCTAACCTAACCTAACCTAACCTAACCTAACCTAACCTAACCTAACCTAACCTAACCTAACCTAACCTAACCTAACCTAACCTAACCTAACCTAACCTAACCTAACCTAACCTAACCTAACCTAACCTAACCTAACCTAACCTAACCTAACCTAACCTAACCTAACCTAACCTAACCTAACCTAACCTAACCTAACCTAACCTAACCTAACCTAACCTAACCTAACCTAACCTAACCTAACCTAACCTAACCTAACCTAACCTAACCTAACCTAACCTAACCTAACCTAACCTAACCTAACCTAACCTAACCTAACCTAACCTAACCTAACCTAACCTAACCTAACCTAACCTAACCTAACCTAACCTAACCTAACCTAACCTAACCTAACCTAACCTAACCTAACCTAACCTAACCTAACCTAACCTAACCTAACCTAACCTAACCTAACCTAACCTAACCTAACCTAACCTAACCTAACCTAACCTAACCTAACCTAACCTAACCTAACCTAACCTAACCTAACCTAACCTAACCTAACCTAACCTAACCTAACCTAACCTAACCTAACCTAACCTAACCTAACCTAACCTAACCTAACCTAACCTAACCTAACCTAACCTAACCTAACCTAACCTAACCTAACCTAACCTAACCTAACCTAACCTAACCTAACCTAACCTAACCTAACCTAACCTAACCTAACCTAACCTAACCTAACCTAACCTAACCTAACCTAACCTAACCTAACCTAACCTAACCTAACCTAACCTAACCTAACCTAACCTAACCTAACCTAACCTAACCTAACCTAACCTAACCTAACCTAACCTAACCTAACCTAACCTAACCTAACCTAACCTAACCTAACCTAACCTAACCTAACCTAACCTAACCTAACCTAACCTAACCTAACCTAACCTAACCTAACCTAACCTAACCTAACCTAACCTAACCTAACCTAACCTAACCTAACCTAACCTAACCTAACCTAACCTAACCTAACCTAACCTAACCTAACCTAACCTAACCTAACCTAACCTAACCTAACCTAACCTAACCTAACCTAACCTAACCTAACCTAACCTAACCTAACCTAACCTAACCTAACCTAACCTAACCTAACCTAACCTAACCTAACCTAACCTAACCTAACCTAACCTAACCTAACCTAACCTAACCTA
The DNA here is from genome assembly GCA_949774945.1 of Hoplodrina ambigua. NCBI lineage: Eukaryota > Metazoa > Arthropoda > Insecta > Lepidoptera > Noctuidae > Hoplodrina > Hoplodrina ambigua. The sequence goes on from OX458985.1 coordinate 3,581, forward strand.
ACCTAACCTAACCTAACCTAACCTAACCTAACCTAACCTAACCTAACCTAACCTAACCTAACCTAACCTAACCTAACCTAACCTAACCTAACCTAACCTAACCTAACCTAACCTAACCTAACCTAACCTAACCTAACCTAACCTAACCTAACCTAACCTAACCTAACCTAACCTAACCTAACCTAACCTAACCTAACCTAACCTAACCTAACCTAACCTAACCTAACCTAACCTAACCTAACCTAACCTAACCTAACCTAACCTAACCTAACCTAACCTAACCTAACCTAACCTAACCTAACCTAACCTAACCTAACCTAACCTAACCTAACCTAACCTAACCTAACCTAACCTAACCTAACCTAACCTAACCTAACCTAACCTAACCTAACCTAACCTAACCTAACCTAACCTAACCTAACCTAACCTAACCTAACCTAACCTAACCTAACCTAACCTAACCTAACCTAACCTAACCTAACCTAACCTAACCTAACCTAACCTAACCTAACCTAACCTAACCTAACCTAACCTAACCTAACCTAACCTAACCTAACCTAACCTAACCTAACCTAACCTAACCTAACCTAACCTAACCTAACCTAACCTAACCTAACCTAACCTAACCTAACCTAACCTAACCTAACCTAACCTAACCTAACCTAACCTAACCTAACCTAACCTAACCTAACCTAACCTAACCTAACCTAACCTAACCTAACCTAACCTAACCTAACCTAACCTAACCTAACCTAACCTAACCTAACCTAACCTAACCTAACCTAACCTAACCTAACCTAACCTAACCTAACCTAACCTAACCTAACCTAACCTAACCTAACCTAACCTAACCTAACCTAACCTAACCTAACCTAACCTAACCTAACCTAACCTAACCTAACCTAACCTAACCTAACCTAACCTAACCTAACCTAACCTAACCTAACCTAACCTAACCTAACCTAACCTAACCTAACCTAACCTAACCTAACCTAACCTAACCTAACCTAACCTAACCTAACCTAACCTAACCTAACCTAACCTAACCTAACCTAACCTAACCTAACCTAACCTAACCTAACCTAACCTAACCTAACCTAACCTAACCTAACCTAACCTAACCTAACCTAACCTAACCTAACCTAACCTAACCTAACCTAACCTAACCTAACCTAACCTAACCTAACCTAACCTAACCTAACCTAACCTAACCTAACCTAACCTAACCTAACCTAACCTAACCTAACCTAACCTAACCTAACCTAACCTAACCTAACCTAACCTAACCTAACCTAACCTAACCTAACCTAACCTAACCTAACCTAACCTAACCTAACCTAACCTAACCTAACCTAACCTAACCTAACCTAACCTAACCTAACCTAACCTAACCTAACCTAACCTAACCTAACCTAACCTAACCTAACCTAACCTAACCTAACCTAACCTAACCTAACCTAACCTAACCTAACCTAACCTAACCTAACCTAACCTAACCTAACCTAACCTAACCTAACCTAACCTAACCTAACCTAACCTAACCTAACCTAACCTAACCTAACCTAACCTAACCTAACCTAACCTAACCTAACCTAACCTAACCTAACCTAACCTAACCTAACCTAACCTAACCTAACCTAACCTAACCTAACCTAACCTAACCTAACCTAACCTAACCTAACCTAACCTAACCTAACCTAACCTAACCTAACCTAACCTAACCTAACCTAACCTAACCTAACCTAACCTAACCTAACCTAACCTAACCTAACCTAACCTAACCTAACCTAACCTAACCTAACCTAACCTAACCTAACCTAACCTAACCTAACCTAACCTAACCTAACCTAACCTAACCTAACCTAACCTAACCTAACCTAACCTAACCTAACCTAACCTAACCTAACCTAACCTAACCTAACCTAACCTAACCTAACCTAACCTAACCTAACCTAACCTAACCTAACCTAACCTAACCTAACCTAACCTAACCTAACCTAACCTAACCTAACCTAACCTAACCTAACCTAACCTAACCTAACCTAACCTAACCTAACCTAACCTAACCTAACCTAACCTAACCTAACCTAACCTAACCTAACCTAACCTAACCTAACCTAACCTAACCTAACCTAACCTAACCTAACCTAACCTAACCTAACCTAACCTAACCTAACCTAACCTAACCTAACCTAACCTAACCTAACCTAACCTAACCTAACCTAACCTAACCTAACCTAACCTAACCTAACCTAACCTAACCTAACCTAACCTAACCTAACCTAACCTAACCTAACCTAACCTAACCTAACCTAACCTAACCTAACCTAACCTAACCTAACCTAACCTAACCTAACCTAACCTAACCTAACCTAACCTAACCTAACCTAACCTAACCTAACCTAACCTAACCTAACCTAACCTAACCTAACCTAACCTAACCTAACCTAACCTAACCTAACCTAACCTAACCTAACCTAACCTAACCTAACCTAACCTAACCTAACCTAACCTAACCTAACCTAACCTAACCTAACCTAACCTAACCTAACCTAACCTAACCTAACCTAACCTAACCTAACCTAACCTAACCTAACCTGAGCGAACGATAAAATATAGATCATATATCATCATAAGTATCGATAACTTATGATTTATCCATATCATATGATTTATCGATATCGATAACTTATGATTTGTCGATATCAATAACTTATGGTTTATCGATATCGATAGCTTATGATTTATCGATATTAATAACTTATGGTTTATCGATATCGATAACTTACGATTTATCCATATCATATGATTTATCGATACCGATAACTTATGATTTATCGATATCAATAACTTATGGTTTATCGATATTTATAACTTATGAGTCATCCATATCAATAACTTATGGTTTATCGATATCGATAACTTTCGATTTATCCATATCATATGATTTATCGATATCAATAACTTATGATTTATCGATATCGATAACTTATGATTTATCCATATCATATGATTTATCGATATCAATAACTTATGGTTTATCGATATCGATAACTTCTGGTTTATCGATGTCGATAGCTTATGATTTATCGATATCGATAACTTATGGTTTATCGATGTCGATAGCTTATGATTTATCGATATCGATAATTTATGATTTATCGATGTCGATAACTTATGATTTATCGATAACTTATGATTTATCGATATCGATAACTTATGATTTATCGATATCGATAACTTATGATTAATCGATATCGATAACTTACGATTTATCCATATCGTATGATTTATCGATATCGATAACTTATGATTTATCGATATCAATAACTTATGATTTATCGATAACTTATGATTTATCGATGTCGATAAGTTATGATTTATCGATATCGACTGCATTTGATTAATCGATATCGATAACATGTGATTTATCGATACCGATAACATGTGATTTATCGATATCATACTTATGATTTATCCATATCATATGATTAGCTTATGATTTATCGATAACTTATGATTTATCGATATCGATAACTTATGATTTATCGATATCAATAACTTATGATTTATCGATAACTTATGATTTATCGATGTCGATAACTTATGATTTATCGATGTCGATAAGTTATGATTTATCGATATCGACTGCATTTGATTTATCGATATCGATAACATGTGATTTATCGATATCGATAACATGTGATTTATCGATATCGATAACATGTGATTTATCGATATCGATAACATGTGATTTATCGATATCATACTTATGATTTTTCGATATCGATAACTTATGATTTATCGATAACGTATGATTCATCGATATCGATAACTTATGATTTATCGATATCAATAACTTATGATTTATCAATATCAATAACTTATGGTTTATCGATATCGATAACTTATGATTTATCCATATCATATGATTTATCGATATCGATAACTTATGATTTATTGATATCGATAACTTATGATTTATCCATATCATATGATTTATCGATATCGATAACTTATGATTTATCGATATCATATGATTTATCGATATCGATAACTTATGATTTTTCAATATCGATAACTTATGATTTATCGATATCGATAACTTATGATTTGTCGATATCAATAACTTATGGTTTATCGATATCGATAGCTTATGATTTATCGATATTAATAACTTATGGTTTATCGATATCGATAACTTACGATTTATCCATATCATATGATTTATCGATACCGATAACTTATGATTTATCGATATCAATAACTTATGGTTTATCGATATCGATAACTTATGATTCATCCATATCAATAACTTATGGTTTATCGATATCGATAACTTACGATTTATCCATAACTTATGATTTATCGATATCGATAACTTATGATTTATCGATATCAATAACTTATGATTTATCGATAACTTATGATTTATCGATGTCGATAACTTATGATTTATCGATGTCGATAAGTTATGATTTATCGATATCGACTGCATTTGATTTATCGATATCGATAACATGTGATTTATCGATATCGATAACATGTGATTTATCGATATCATACTTATGATTTCTCGATATCGATAACTTATGATTTATCGATAACGTATGATTCATCGATATCGATAACTTATGATTTATCGATATCAATAACTTATGATTTATCAAAATCAATAACTTATGGTTTATCGATATCGATAACTTATGATTTATCCATATCATATGATTTATCGATATCGATAACTTATGATTTATTGATATCGATAACTTATGATTTATCCATATCATATGATTTATCGATATCGATAACTTATGATTTATCGATATCATATGATTTATCGATATCGATAACTTATGATTTTTCAATATCGATAACTTATGATTTATCGATATCGATAACTTATGATTTGTCGATATCAATAACTTATGGTTTATCGATATCGATAGCTTATGATTTATCGATATTAATAACTTATGGTTTATCGATATCGATAACTTACGATTTATCCATATCATATGATTTATCGATACCGATAACTTATGATTTATCGATATCAATAACTTATGGTTTATCGATATCGATAACTTATGATTCATCCATATCAATAACTTATGGTTTATCGATATCGATAACTTACGATTTATCCATATCATATGATTTATCGATATCAATAACTAATGATTTATCGATATCGATAACTTATGATTTATCCATATCATATGATTTATCGATATCAATAACTTATGGTTTATCGATATCGATAACTTCTGGTTTATCGATGTCGATAGCTTATGATTTATCGATATCGATAACTTATGGTTTATCGATGTCGATAGCTTATGATTTATCGATAACGATAACTTATGATTTGTCGATGTCGATAACTTATGATTTATCGATATCGATAACTTATGATTTATCCATATCATATGATTTATCGATATCGATATCTTATGATTTATCGATATCGATAACTTATGATTTATCGATATCGATAACTTATGGTTTATCGATGTCGATAGCTTATGATTTATCGATATCGATAACTTATGACTTATCGATGTCGATAACTTATGATTTATCGATAACTTATGATTTATCGATATCGACTACTTATGTGTTATCGATATCGATAACTTACGATTTATCCATATCGTATGATTTATCGATATCGATATCTTATGATTTATCGATATCGATAACTTATGATTTATCGATATCAATAACTTATGATTTATCGATAACTTATGATTTATCGATGTCGATAAGTTATGATTTATCGATTTCGACTGCATTTGATTTATCGATATCGATAACATGTTATTTATCGATATCGATAACATGTGATTTATAGATATCATACTTATGATTTATCGATATCGATAACTTCTGGTTTATCGATGTCGATAGCTTATGATTTATCGATATCGATAACTTATGGTTTATCGATGTCGATAGCTTATGATTTATCGATATCGATAACTTATGATTTATCGATGTCGATAACTTATGATTTATCGATAACTTATGATTTATCGATAACTTATGATTTATCGATATCGATAACTTATGATTTATCGATATCGATAACTTATGATTTATCGATATCGATAACTTATGATTTATCGATATCGATAACTTACGATTTATCCATATCGTATGATTTATCGATATCGATAACTTATGATTTATCAATATCAATAACTTATGATTTATCGATAACTTATGATTTATCGATATCGACTGCATTTGATTTATCGATATCGATAACATGTGATTTATCGATATCATACTTATGATTTATCCATATCATATGATTAGCTTATGATTTATCGATAACTTATGATTTATCGATATCGATAACTTATGATTTATCGATATCGATAACTTATGATTTATCGATATCGATAACTTACGATTTATCCATATCGTATGATTTATCGATATCGATAACTTATGATTTATCGATATCAATAACTTATGATTTATCGATAACTTATGATTTATCGATGTCGATAAGTTATGATTTATCGATATCGACTGCATTTGATTTATCGATATCGATAACAAGTGATTTATCGATATCGATAACATGTGATTTATCGATATCATACTTATGATTTATCCATATCATATGATTAGCTTATGATTTATCGATAACTTATGATTTATCGATATCGATAACTTATGATTTATCAATATCAATAACTTATGGTTTATCGATATCTTATGATTTATCCATATCATATGATTTATCGATATCGATAACTTATGATTTATCGATATCGATAACTTATGATTTATTGATATCGATAACTTATGATTTATCCATATCATATGATATATCGATATCGATAACTTATGATTTATCGATATCAATAACTTATGGTTTATCGATATCGATAACTTCTGGTTTATCGATGTCGATAACTTATGATTCATCCATATCAATAACTTATGGTTTATCGATATCGATAACTTACGATTTATCCATATCATATGATTTATCGATATCAATAACTTATGGTTTATCGATATCGATAACTTCTGGTTTATCGATGTCGATAGCTTATGATTTATCGATATCAATAACTTATGGTTTATCGATATCGATAACTTCTGGTTTATCGATATCGATAACTTATGGTTTATCGATGTCGATAGCTTATGATTTATCGATATCGATAACTTATGATTTATCGATGTCGATAACTTATGATTTATCGATATCGATAACTTATGATTTATCGATATCGATAACTTACGATTTATCCATATCGTATGATTTATCGATATCGATAACTTATGATTTATCAATATAAATAACTTATGATTTATCGATAACTTATGATTTATCGATATCGACTGCATTTGATTTATCGATATCGATAACATGTGATTTATCGATATCATACTTATGATTTATCCATACCATATGATTAGCCTATGATTTATCGATAACTTATGATTTATCGATATCGATAACTTATGATTTATCGATATCGATAACTTATGATTTATCGATATCGATAACTTACGATTTATCCATATCGTATGATTTATCGATATCGATAACTTATGATTTATCGATATCAATTACTTATGATTTATCGATAACTTATGATTTATCGATGTCGATAACTTATGATTTATCGATGTCGATAAGTTATGATTTATCGATATCGATAACTTATGATTTATTGATATCGATAACTTATGATTTATCCATATCATATGATTTATCGATATCGATAACTTATGATTTATCGATATCAATAACTTATGGTTTATAGATATCGATAACTTCTGGTTTATCGATGTCGATAACTTATGATTCATCCATATCAATAACTTATGGTTTATCGATATCCATAACTTATGATTTATCGATATCGATCACTTATGAATTATTGATATCGATAACTTATGATTTATCCATATCATATGATTTATCGATATCGATAACTTATGATTTATCGATATCAATAACTTATGGTTTATAGATATCGATAACTTCTGGTTTATCGATGTCGATAACTTATGATTCATCCATATCAATAACTTATGGTTTATCGATATCAATAACTTATGATTTATCGATATCGATCACTTATGAATTATCCATATCATATGATTTATCGATATCAATAACTTATGGTTTATCGATATCGATAACTTCTGGTTTATCGATGTCGATAGCTTATGATTTATCGATATCGATAACTTATGGTTTATCGATGTCGATAGCTTATGATTTATCGATATCGATAACTTATGATTTATCAATGTCGATAACTTATGATTTATCGATAACTTATGATTTATCGATATCGATAACTTATGATTTATCGATATCGATAACTTATGATTTATCGATATCGATAACTTACGATTTATCCATATCGTATGATTTATCGATATCGATAACTTATGATTTATCAATATCAATAACTTATGATTTATCGATAACTTATGATTTATCGATATCGACAGCATTTGATTTATCGATATCGATAACATGCGATTTATCGATATCATACTTATGATTTATCCATATCATATGATTAGCTTATGATTTATCGATAACTTATGATTTATCGATATCGATAACTTATGATTTATCGATATCGATAACTTATGATTTATCGATATCGATAACTTACGATTTATCCATATCGTATGATTTATCGATATCGATAACTTATGATTTATCGATATCAATTACTTATGATTTATCGATAACTTATGATTTATCGATGTCGATAACTTATGATTTATCGATGTCGATAAGTTATGATTTATCGATATCGACTGCATTTGATTTATCGATATCGATAACATGTGATTTATCGATATCGATAACATGTGATTTATCGATATCATACTTATGATTTATCGATATCGATAACTTATGATTTATCGATAACGTATGATTCATCGATATCGATAACTTATGATTTATCGATATCGATAACTTATGATTTATCAATATCAATAACTTATGGTTTATCGATATCGATAACTTATGATTTATCCATATCATATGATTTATCGATATCGATAAGTTATGATTTATCGATATCGATAACTTATGATTTATTGATATCGATAACTTATGATTTATCCATATCATATGATTTATAGATATCGATAACTTATGATTTATCGATATCAATAACTTATGGTTTATCGATATCGATAACTTCTGGTTTATCGATGTCGATAGCTTATGATTTATCGATATCGATAACTTGTGGTTACCGATGTCGATAGCTTATGATTTATCGATATCGATAACTTATGATTTGTCGATGTCGATAACTTATGATTTATCGATAACTTATGATTTATCGATATCGATTACTTATGATTTATCGATATCGATAACTTATGATTTATCGATGTCGATAACTTATGATTTATCGATATCGACTGCATTTGATTTATCGATATCGATAACATGTGATTTATCGATATCGATAACTTATGATTTATCGATATCGATAACTTATGATTTATCGATATCAATAACTTATGGTTTATCGATATCGATAACTTCTGGTTTATCGATGTCGATAACTTATGATTTATCGATATCGATAACTTATGGTTTATCGATGTCGATAACTTATGATTTATCGATGTCGATAAGTTATGATTTATCGATATCGACTGCATTTGATTTATCGATATCGATAACATGTGATTTATCGATATCGATAACATGTGATTTATCGATATCATACTTATGATTTATCGATATCGATAACTTATGATTTATCGATATCGATAACTTATGATTTATCAATATCAATAACTTATGGTTTATCGATATCGATAACATGTGATTTATCGATATCGATAACATGTGATTTATCGATATCGATAACTTATGATTTATCGATATCGATAACTTATGATTTATTGATATCGATAACTTATGATTTATCCATATCATATGATTTATCGATGTCGATAGCTTATGATTTATCGATATCGATATCTTATGGTTTATCGATATCGATAACTTCTGGTTTATCGATGTCGATAGCTTATGATTTATCGATATCGATAACTTATGGTTTATCGATGTCGATAACTTCTGGTTTATCGATGTCGATAGCTTATGATATATCGATATCGATAACTTATGGTTTATCGATGTCGATAGCTTATGATTTGTCGATGTTGATAACTTATGATTTATCGATAACTTATGATTTATCGATATCGATAACTTATGATTTATCGATAACTTATGATTTATCGATATCGATAACTAATGATTTATCGATATCGATAACTTATGATTTATCCATATCATATGATTTATCGATATCGATATCTTATGATTTATCGATATCGATTACTTATGATTAATCAATATCGATAACTTATGGTTTATCGATGTCGATAGCTTATGATTTATCGATATCGATAACTTATGATTTATCGATGTCGATAACTTATGATTTATCGATAACTTATGATATATCGATATCGATAACTTATGATTTAACGATATCGACAACTTATGTTTTATCGATATCGATAACTTACGATTTATCCATATCGTATGATTTATCGATATCGATAACTTATGATTTATCGATATCAATTACTTATGATTTATCGATAACTTATGATTTATCGATGTCGATAACTTATGATTTATCGATGTCGATAAGTTATGATTTATCGATGTCGACTGCATTTGATTTATCGATATCGATAACATGTGATTTATCGATATCGATAACATGTGATTTATCGATATCATACTTATGATTTATCGATATCGATAACTTATGATTTATCGATAACGTATGATTCATCGATATCGATAACTTATGATTTATCGATATCGATAACTTATGATTTATCAATATCATATGATTTATCGATATCGATAACTTATGATTTATTGATATCGATAACTTATGATTTATCCATATCATATGATTTATAGATATCGATAACTTATGATTTATCGATATCAATAACTTATGGTTTATCGATATCGATAACTTCTGGTTTATCGATGTCGATAGCTTATGATTTATCGATATCGATAACTTGTGGTTACCGATGTCGATAGCTTATGATTTATCGATATCGATAACTTATGATTTATCGATGTCGATAACTTATGATTTATCGATAACTTATGATATATCGATATCGATAACTTATGTTTTATCGATATCGATAACTTACGATTTATCCATATCGTATGATTTATCGATATCGATAACTTATGATTTATCGATATCAATTACTTATGATTTATCGATAACTTATGATTTATCGATGTCGATAACTTATGATTTATCGATGTCGATAAGTTATGATTTATCGATGTCGACTGCATTTGATTTATCGATATCGATAACATGTGATTTATCGATATCGATAACATGTGATTTATCGATATCATACTTATGATTTATCGATATCGATAACTTATGATTTATCGATAACGTATGATTTATCGATATCGATAACTTATGATTTATCGATATCGATAACTTATGATTTATCAATATCATATGATTTATCGATATCGATAACTTATGATTTATTGATATCGATAACTTATGATTTATCCATATCATATGATTTATAGATATCGATAACTTATGATTTATCGATATCAATAACTTATGGTTTATCGATATCGATAACTTCTGGTTTACCGATGTCGATAGCTTATGATTTATCGATATCGATAACTTGTGGTTACCGATGTCGATAGCTTATGATTTATCGATATCGATAACTTATGATTTATCGATGTCGATAACTTATGATTTATCGATAACTTATGATATATCGATATCGATAACTTATGATTTAACGATATCGACAACTTATGTTTTATCGATATCGATAACTTACGATTTATCCATATCGTATGATTTATCGATATCGATAACTTATGATTTATCGATATCAATTACTTATGATTTATCGATAACTTATGATTTATCGATGTCGATAACTTATGATTTATCGATGTCGATAAGTTATGATTTATCGATGTCGACTGCATTTGATTTATCGATATCGATAACATGTGATTTATCGATATCGATAACATGTGATTTATCGATATCATACTTATGATTTATCGATATCGATAACTTATGATTTATCGATAACGTATGATTCATCGATATCGATAACTTATGATTTATCGATATCGATAACTTATGATTTATCAATATCATATGATTTATCGATATCGATAACTTATGATTTATTGATATCGATAACTTATGATTTATCCATATCATATGATTTATAGATATCGATAACTTATGATTTATCGATATCAATAACTTATGGTTTATCGATATCGATAACTTCTGGTTTATCGATGTCGATAGCTTATGATTTATCGATATCGATAACTTGTGGTTACCGATGTCGATAGCTTATGATTTATCGATATCGATAACTTATGATTTGTCGATGTCGATAACTTATGATTTATCGATAACTTATGATTTATCGATATCGATTACTTATGATTTATCGATATCGATAACTTATGATTTATCGATGTCGATAACTTATGATTTATCGATATCGACTGCATTTGATTTATCGATATCGATAACATGTGATTTATCGATATCGATAACTTATGATTTATCGATATCGATAACTTACGATTTATCGAAAAATAATGATTTTTCCGATATCACTTATGATGTATCGATATCGATATATTATGATTTATCGACATCGATAACATGTGATTTATCGATATCGATAATATGTGATTTATCGATATCGATAACTTATGATTTATCGATATCGATAACTAATGATTTATCGATATCGATAACGTATGATTCATCGATATCGATAACTTATGATTTATCGATATCGATAACTTAAGATTTATCAATATCAATAACTTATGGTTTATCGATATCTTATGATTTATCCATATCATATGATTTATCGATATCGATAACTTATGATTTATCGATATCGATAACTTATGATTTATTGATATCGATAACTTATGATTAATCCATATCATATGATTTATCGATATCGATAACTTATGATTTATCGATATCAATAACTTATGGTTTATCGATATCGATAACTTCTGGTTTATCGATGTCGATAACTTATGATTTATCGATATCGATAACTTATGGTTTATCGATGTCGATAACTTATGATTTATCGATGTCGATAAGTTATGATTTATCGATATCGACTGCATTTGATTTATCGATATCGATAACATGTGATTTATCGATATCGATAACATGTGATTTATCGATATCATACTTATGATTTATCGATATCGATAACTTATGATTTATCGATAACGTATGATTCATCGATGTCGATAACTTATGATTTATCGATATCGACTGCATTTGATTTATCGATATCGATAACATGTGATTTATCGATATCGATAACTTATGATTTATCGATATCGATAACTTATGATTTATCGATATCAATAACTTATGGTTTATCGATATCGATAACTTCTGGTTTATCGATGTCGATAACTTATGATTTATCGATATCGATAACTTATGGTTTATCGATGTCGATAACTTATGATTTATCGATGTCGATAAGTTATGATTTATCGATATCGACTGCATTTGATTTATCGATATCGATAACATGTGATTTATCGATATCGATAACATGTGATTTATCGATATCATACTTATGATTTATCGATATCGATAACTTATGATTTATCGATATCGATAACTTATGATTTATCAATATCAATAACTTATGGTTTATCGATATCGATAACATGTGATTTATCGATATCGATAACATGTGATTTATCGATATCGATAACTTATGATTTATCGATATCGATAACTTATGATTTATTGATATCGATAACTTATGATTTATCCATATCATATGATTTATCGATGTCGATAGCTTATGATTTATCGATATCGATATCTTATGGTTTATCGATATCGATAACTTCTGGTTTATCGATGTCGATAGCTTATGATTTATCGATATCGATAACTTATGGTTTATCGATGTCGATAACTTCTGGTTTATCGATGTCGATAGCTTATGATATATCGATATCGATAACTTATGGTTTATCGATGTCGATAGCTTATGATTTGTCGATGTTGATAACTTATGATTTATCGATAACTTATGATTTATCGATATCGATAACTTATGATTTATCGATAACTTATGATTTATCGATATCGATAACTAATGATTTATCGATATCGATAACTTATGATTTATCCATATCATATGATTTATCGATATCGATATCTTATGATTTATCGATATCGATTACTTATGATTAATCAATATCGATAACTTATGGTTTATCGATGTCGATAGCTTATGATTTATCGATATCGATAACTTATGATTTATCGATGTCGATAACTTATGATTTATCGATAACTTATGATATATCGATATCGATAACTTATGATTTAACGATATCGACAACTTATGTTTTATCGATATCGATAACTTACGATTTATCCATATCGTATGATTTATCGATATCGATAACTTATGATTTATCGATATCAATTACTTATGATTTATCGATAACTTATGATTTATCGATGTCGATAACTTATGATTTATCGATGTCGATAAGTTATGATTTATCGATGTCGACTGCATTTGATTTATCGATATCGATAACATGTGATTTATCGATATCGATAACATGTGATTTATCGATATCATACTTATGATTTATCGATATCGATAACTTATGATTTATCGATAACGTATGATTCATCGATATCGATAACTTATGATTTATCGATATCGATAACTTATGATTTATCAATATCATATGATTTATCGATATCGATAACTTATGATTTATTGATATCGATAACTTATGATTTATCCATATCATATGATTTATAGATATCGATAACTTATGATTTATCGATATCAATAACTTATGGTTTATCGATATCGATAACTTCTGGTTTATCGATGTCGATAGCTTATGATTTATCGATATCGATAACTTGTGGTTACCGATGTCGATAGCTTATGATTTATCGATATCGATAACTTATGATTTATCGATGTCGATAACTTATGATTTATCGATAACTTATGATATATCGATATCGATAACTTATGATTTAACGATATCGACAACTTATGTTTTATCGATATCGATAACTTACGATTTATCCATATCGTATGATTTATCGATATCGATAACTTATGATTTATCGATATCAATTACTTATGATTTATCGATAACTTATGATTTATCGATGTCGATAACTTATGATTTATCGATGTCGATAAGTTATGATTTATCGATGTCGACTGCATTTGATTTATCGATATCGATAACATGTGATTTATCGATATCGATAACATGTGATTTATCGATATCATACTTATGATTTATCGATATCGATAACTTATGATTTATCGATAACGTATGATTTATCGATATCGATAACTTATGATTTATCGATATCGATAACTTATGATTTATCAATATCATATGATTTATCGATATCGATAACTTATGATTTATTGATATCGATAACTTATGATTTATCCATATCATATGATTTATAGATATCGATAACTTATGATTTATCGATATCAATAACTTATGGTTTATCGATATCGATAACTTCTGGTTTACCGATGTCGATAGCTTATGATTTATCGATATCGATAACTTGTGGTTACCGATGTCGATAGCTTATGATTTATCGATATCGATAACTTATGATTTATCGATGTCGATAACTTATGATTTATCGATAACTTATGATATATCGATATCGATAACTTATGATTTAACGATATCGACAACTTATGTTTTATCGATATCGATAACTTACGATTTATCCATATCGTATGATTTATCGATATCGATAACTTATGATTTATCGATATCAATTACTTATGATTTATCGATAACTTATGATTTATCGATGTCGATAACTTATGATTTATCGATGTCGATAAGTTATGATTTATCGATGTCGACTGCATTTGATTTATCGATATCGATAACATGTGATTTATCGATATCGATAACATGTGATTTATCGATATCATACTTATGATTTATCGATATCGATAACTTATGATTTATCGATAACGTATGATTCATCGATATCGATAACTTATGATTTATCGATATCGATAACTTATGATTTATCAATATCATATGATTTATCGATATCGATAACTTATGATTTATTGATATCGATAACTTATGATTTATCCATATCATATGATTTATAGATATCGATAACTTATGATTTATCGATATCAATAACTTATGGTTTATCGATATCGATAACTTCTGGTTTATCGATGTCGATAGCTTATGATTTATCGATATCGATAACTTGTGGTTACCGATGTCGATAGCTTATGATTTATCGATATCGATAACTTATGATTTGTCGATGTCGATAACTTATGATTTATCGATAACTTATGATTTATCGATATCGATTACTTATGATTTATCGATATCGATAACTTATGATTTATCGATGTCGATAACTTATGATTTATCGATATCGACTGCATTTGATTTATCGATATCGATAACATGTGATTTATCGATATCGATAACTTATGATTTATCGATATCGATAACTTACGATTTATCGAAAAATAATGATTTTTCCGATATCACTTATGATGTATCGATATCGATATATTATGATTTATCGACATCGATAACATGTGATTTATCGATATCGATAATATGTGATTTATCGATATCGATAACTTATGATTTATCGATATCGATAACTAATGATTTATCGATATCGATAACGTATGATTCATCGATATCGATAACTTATGATTTATCGATATCGATAACTTAAGATTTATCAATATCAATAACTTATGGTTTATCGATATCTTATGATTTATCCATATCATATGATTTATCGATATCGATAACTTATGATTTATCGATATCGATAACTTATGATTTATTGATATCGATAACTTATGATTAATCCATATCATATGATTTATCGATATCGATAACTTATGATTTATCGATATCAATAACTTATGGTTTATCGATATCGATAACTTCTGGTTTATCGATGTCGATAACTTATGATTTATCGATATCGATAACTTATGGTTTATCGATGTCGATAACTTATGATTTATCGATGTCGATAAGTTATGATTTATCGATATCGACTGCATTTGATTTATCGATATCGATAACATGTGATTTATCGATATCGATAACATGTGATTTATCGATATCATACTTATGATTTATCGATATCGATAACTTATGATTTATCGATAACGTATGATTCATCGATATCGATAACTTATGATTTATCGATATCGATAACTTATGATTTATCAATATCAATAACTTATGGTTTATCGATATCGATAACTTATGATTTATCCATATCATATGATTTATCTATATCGATAAGTTATGATTTATCGATATCGATAACTTATGATTTATCCATATCATATGATTTATCTATATCGATAAGTTATGATTTATCGATATCGATAACTTATGATTTATTGATATCGATAACTTATGATTTATCCATATCATATGATTTATAGATATCGATAACTTATGGTTTATCGATATCGATAACTTCTGGTTTATCGATGTCGATAACTTCTGGTTTATCGATGTCGATAGCTTATGATTTATCGATATCGATAACTTGTGGTTACCGATGTCGATAGCTTATGATTTATCGATATCGATAACTTATGATTTGTCGATGTCGATAACTTATGATTTATCGATAACTTATGATTTATCGATATCGATAACTTATGATTAATCGATATCGATAACTTATGATTTATCGATGTCGATAACTTATGATTTGTCGATGTTGATAACTTATGATTTATCGATAACTTATGATTTATCGATATCGATAACTAATGATTTATCGATAACTTATGATTTATCGATATCGATAACTTATGATTTATCGATATCGATAACTTATGATTTATCCATATCATATGATTTATCTATATCGATAAGTTATGATTTATCGATATCGATAACTTATGATTTATTGATATCGATAACTTATGATTTATCCATATCATATGATTTATAGATATCGATAACTTATGATTTATCGATATCAATAACTTATGGTTTATCGATATCGATAACTTATGATTTATCCATATCATATGATTTATCTATATCGATAGGTTATGATTTATCGATATCGATAACTTATGATTTATTGATATCGATAACTTATGATTTATCGATATCGATAACTTATGATTTATCGATATCGATAACGTATGATTCATCGATATCGATAACTTATGATTTATCGATATCGATAACTTAAGATTTATCAATATCAATAACTTATGATTTATCGATATCTTATGATTTATCCATATCATATGATTTATCGATATCGATAACTTATGATTTATCGATATCGATAACTTATGATTTATTGATATCGATAACTTATGATTAATCCATATCATATGATTTATCGATATCGATAACTTATGATTTATCGATATCAATAACTTATGGTTTATCGATATCGATAACTTCTGGTTTATCGATGTCGATAACTTATAATTTATCGATATCGATAACTTATGGTTTATCGATGTCGATAGCTTATGATTTATCGATATCGATAACTTATGATTTATCGATGTCGATAACTTATGATTTATCGATAACTTATGATTTATCCATATCATATGATTTATAGATATCGATAACTTATGGTTTATCGATATCGATAACTTCTGGTTTATCGATGTCGATAGCTTATGATTTATCGATATCGATAACTTATGATTTGTCGATGTTGATAACTTATGATTTATCGATAACTTATGATTTATCGATAACTTATGATTTATCGATAACTTATGATTTATCGATATCGATAACTTATGATTTATCGATAACTTATGATTTATCGATATCGATAACTTATGATTTATCGATATCGATAACTTATGATTTATCCATATCATATGATTTATCTATATCGAAAAGTTATGATTTATCGATATCGATAACTTATGATTTATTGATATCGATAACTTATGATTTATCCATATCATATGATTTATAGATATCGATAACTTATGATTTATCGATATCAATAACTTATGGTTTATCGATATCGATAACTTCTGGTTTATCGATGTCGATAGCTTATGATTTATCGATATCGATAACTTGTGGTTACCGATGTCGATAGCTTATGATTTATCGATATCGATAACTTATGATTTGTCGATGTCGATAACTTATGATTTATCGATAACTTATGATTTATCGATATCGATAACTTATGATTAATCGATATCGATAACTTATGATTTATCGATGTCGATAACTTATGATTTGTCGATGTTGATAACTTATGATTTATCGATAACTTATGATTTATCGATATCGATAACTTATGATTTATCGATAACTTATGATTTATCGATATCGATAACTTATGATTTATCGATATCGATAACTTATGATTTATCCATATCATATGATTTATCTATATCGATAAGTTATGATTTATCGATATCGATAACTTATGATTTATTGATATCGATAACTTATGATTTATCCATATCATATGATTTATAGATATCGATAACTTATGATTTATCGATATCAATAACTTATGGTTTATCGATATCGATAACTTATGATTTATCCATATCATATGATTTATCTATATCGATAAGTTATGATTTATCGATATCGATAACTTATGATTTATTGATATCGATAACTTATGATTTATCGATATCGATAACTTATGATTTATCGATATCGATAACGTATGATTCATCGATATCGATAACTTATGATTTATCGATATCGATAACTTAAGATTTATCAATATCAATAACTTATGGTTTATCGATATCTTATGATTTATCCATATCATATGATTTATCGATATCGATAACTTATGATTTATCGATATCGATAACTTATGATTTATTGATATCGATAACTTATGATTAATCCATATCATATGATTTATCGATATCGATAACTTATGATTTATCGATATCAATAACTTATGGTTTATCGATATCGATAACTTCTGGTTTATCGATGTCGATAACTTATAATTTATCGATATCGATAACTTATGGTTTATCGATGTCGATAGCTTATGATTTATCGATATCGATAACTTATGATTTATCGATATCGATAACTTATGATTTATCGATGTCGATAACTTATGATTTATCGATAACTTATGATTTATCGATATCGATAACTTATGATTTATCGATATGAATAACTTATGTTTTATCGATATCGATAACTTACGATTTATCCATATCGTATGATTTATCGATATCGATAACTTATGATTTATCGATATCAATAACTTATGATTTATCGATAACTTATGATTTATCGATGTCGATTAGTTATGATTTATCGATATCGACTGCATTTGATTTATCGATATCGATAACATGTGATTTATCGATATCGATAACTTATGATTTATCGATGTCGATAACTTATGATTTATCGATATCGATAGCATTTGATTTATCGATATCGATAACATGTGATTTATCGATATCGATAACATGTGATTTATCGATATCGATAACATGTGATTTATCGATATCGATAACTTATGATTTATCGATATCGATAAATTACGATTTATCGATATCGATAACGTATGATTCATCGATATCGATAACTTATGATTTGTCGATATCGATAACTTATGATTTATCAATATCAATAACTTATGGTTTATCGATATCTTATGATTTATCCATATCATATGATTTATCGATATCGATAACTTATGATTTATCGATATCGATAACTTATGATTTATTGATATCGATAACTTATGATTTATCCATATCATATGATATATCGATATCGATAACTTATGATTTATCGATATCAATAACTTATGGTTTATCGATATCGATAACTTCTGGTTTATCGATGTCGATAGCTTATGATTTATCGATATCGATAACTTATGGTTTATCGATGTCGATAGCTTATGATTTATCGTAATCGATAACTTATGATTTATCGATATCGATAACTTATGATTTATCGATGTCGATAACTTATGATTTATCGATATCGACAACTTATGTTTTATCGATATCGATAACTTACGATTTATCCATATCGTATGATTTATCGACATCGATATCTTATGATTTATCGATATCGATAACTTATGATTTATCGATATCGATAACTTATGGTTTATCGATGTCGATAGCTTATGATTTATCGATATCGATAACTTATGGTTTATCGATGTCGATAGCTTATGATTTATCGATATCGATAACTTATGATTTATCGATGTCGATAACTTATGATTTATCGATAACTTATGATTTATCGATATCGACAACTTATGTTTTATCGATATCGATAACTTACGATTTATCCATATCGTATGATTTATCGATATCGATATCTTATGGTTTATCGATATCGATAACTTCTGGTTTATCGATGTCGATAGCTTATGATTTATCGATATCGATAACTTATGATTTATCGATGTCGATAACTTATGATTTATCGATAACTTATGATATATCGATATCGATAACTTATGATTTAACGATATCGACAACTTATGTTTTATCGATATCGATAACTTACGATTTATCCATATCGTATGATTTATCGATATCGATAACTTATGATTTATCGATATCAATAACTTATGATTTATCGATAACTTATGGTTTATCGATGTCGATAAGTTATGATTTATCGATATCGACTGCATTTGATTTATCGATATCGATAACATGTGATTTATCGATATCGATAACATGTGATTTATCGATATCATACTTATGATTTATCCATATCATATGATTAGCTTATGATTTATCGATAACTTATGATGTATCGATATCGATAACTTATGATTTATCGATATCGATAACTTATGATTTATCGATATCGATAACTTACGATTTATCCATATCGTATGATTTATCGATATCGATAACTTATGATTTATCGA
Source organism: Hoplodrina ambigua (assembly GCA_949774945.1). NCBI lineage: Eukaryota > Metazoa > Arthropoda > Insecta > Lepidoptera > Noctuidae > Hoplodrina > Hoplodrina ambigua. Next base: position 25,681 of record OX458985.1, read on the forward strand.
TATCAATAACTTATGATTTATCGATAACTTATGATTTATCGATGTCGATAACTTATGATTTATCGATGTCGATAAGTTATGATTTATCGATATCGACTGCATTTGATTTATCGATATCGATAACATGTGATTTATCGATATCGATAACATGTGATTTATCGATATCATACTTATGATTTATCGATATCGATAACTTATGATTTATCCATTTCATATGATTTATCGATATCAATAACTTATGGTTCATCGATATCGATAACTTCTGGTTTATCGATGTCGATAGCTTATGATTTATCGATATCGATAACTTATGGTTTATCGATGTCGATAGCTTATGATTTATCGATATCGATAACTTATGATTTATCGATGTCGATAACTTATGATTTATCGATAACTTATGATTTATCGATATCGATAACTTATGATTTATCGATATCATATGATTTATCGATATCGATAACTTATGATTTATCGATATCAATAACTTATGGTTTATCGATATCGATAACTTCTGGTTTATCGATGTCGATAGCTTATGATTTATCGATATCGATAACTTATGGTTTATCGATGTCGATAGCTTATGATTTATCGATAACGATTACTTATGATTTGTCGATGTCGATAACTTATGATTTATCGATAACTTATGATTTATCGATATCGATAACTTATGATTTATCCATATCATATGATTTATCGATATCGATATCTTATGATTTATCGATATCGATAACTTATGACTTATCGATATCGATAACTTATGGTTTATCGATGTCGATAGCTTATGATTTATCGATAACTTATGATTTATCGATATCGACTACTTATGTGTTATCGATATCGATAACTTACGATTTATCCATATCGTATGATTTATCGATATCAATAACTTATGATTTATCGATATCAATAACTTATGGTTTATCGATATCGATAACTTCTGGTTTATCGATGTCGATAGCTTATGATTTATCGATATCGATAACTTATGATTTGTCGATGTTGATAACTTATGATTTATCGATATCGATAACTTATGATTTATCGATAACTTATGATTTATCGATATCGATAACTTATGATTTATCGATATCGATAACTTATGATTTATCCATATCATATGATTTATCGATATCGATATCTTATGATTTATCGATATCGATAACTTATGATTTATCGATATCGATAACTTATGGTTTATCGATGTCGATAGCTTATGATTTATCGATATCGATAACTTATGATTTATCGATGTCGATAACTTATGATTTATCGATAACTTATGATTTATCGATATCGATAGCTTATGATTTATCGATATCGATAACTTATGATTTATCGATATCGATAACTTATGGTTTATCGATGTCGATAGCTTATGATTTATCGATATCGATAACTTATGATTTATCGATATCGATAACTTATGATTTATCGATATCGATAACTTATGATTTATCGATATCGATAACTTATGATTTATCGATATCGATAACTTATGATTTATCGATATCAATAACTTATGTTTTATCGATATCGATAACTTACGATTTATCCATATCGTATGATTTATCGATATCGATAACTTATGATTTATCGATATCAATAACTTGTGATTTATCGATAACTTATGATTTATCGATGTCGATAAGTTATGATTTATCGATATCGACTGCATTTGATTTATCGATATCGATAACATGTGATTTATCGATATCGATAACTTATGATTTATCGATGATATTATTGATTGATATGATTGATCGATCATGGATATGATATGATCATCATCATACATCGCTGTACACAATTTCACCAGGCCGTGTTGGACCTCGGGTTGATTTCAAGAAGGGACGTCTTGCTTGCTTCCCATATTGGCACGCTTCACAAACATAATTCTGGTTTCCACTCAATTTAACTGGAATCACACCATTCTTACACATATTTTGAAGTTCCTTGACATTTAAATGTCCTAATCTTTCATGCCAAACTTTTATATCTGTTTGCACTACATTACAATTTTCTTGTTTGATTGTTTTGACATCCAATTCATATAAATTATTCTCAGTTAATTGTGCACTCATGACAACAACATTATTCTTTATAATCATTGCTTTTTCATTATTCTTTACAATTGTATATCCTCTTCTAGTGGCAGCGCCTTCGGAAAACAGATTTCTCCTTAAATCAGGTACATATAATACATGCTCAAGTATACATCTCTCCCATGTGCCATTAACTTGTTTATCTATCAGTATGGTTCCTTCACCACATACCTTGATATTCTGTTTGTTACCCAATTTAACAGCATTGTTGTATTCAGACTCGTTCAACTCACAGAAGTAGTCACGCTTAAAGGTCATGTGCATTGAGGCTCCACTATCTAATATCCATGCCTCTTCATCATGTTCCATCGAGTAACTCTCTGTACTGAATGCCAACATTTTGTTTGGTTTTTTGTTATTGTACTTTTTCTTTGTCAAATTGAGTGGAAACCAGAATTTTGTTTGTGAAGCGTGCCAATATGGGAAGCAAGCAAGACGTCCCTTCTTGAAATCAACCCGAGGTCCAACACGGCCTGGTGAAATTGTGTACAGCGATGTATGATGATGATCATATCATATCCATGATCGATCAATCATATCAATCAATAATATCATCGATAAATCATAAGTTATCGATATCGATAAATCACATGTTATCGATATCGATAAATCAAATGCAGTCGATATCGATAAATCATAACTTATCGACATCGATAAATCATAAGTTATCGATAAATCATAAGTTATTGATATCGATAAATCATAAGTTATCGATATCGATAAATCATACGATATGGATAAATCGTAAGCTATCGACATCGATAAACCATAAGTTATCGATATCGATAGATCATAAGCTATCGACATCGATAAACCAGAAGTTATCGATAAATCATAAGTTATCGACATCGATAAATCATAAGTTATCGACATCGATAAATCATAAGTTATCGATATCGATAAACCATAAGTTATTGATATTGATAAATCATAAGTTATCGATATCGATAAATCATAAGTTATCGATATCGATGAATCATAAGTTATCGATATCGATAAATCATAAAATATCGTTATCTATAAATCATAAGATATCAATATCGGATAAATCATTATTTTTCGATAAATCGTAAGTTATCGATATCGATAAATCATAAGTTATCGATATCGATAAATCACATGTTATCGATATCGATAAATCAAATGCAGTCGATATCGATAAATCACATGTTATCGATATCGATAAATCATAAGTTATCGATATCGATAAATCATAACTTATCGACATCGATAAATCATAAGTTACTGATATCGATAAATCATAAGTTATCGATATCGATAAATCATACGATATGGATAAATCGTAAGTTATCGATATCGATAAAACATAAGTTATTGATATCGATAAATCATAAGTTATCGATATCGATAAATCATAAGTTATCGATATCGATAAATCATAAGTTATCGATATCGATAAATCATAAGTTATCGATATCGATAAATCATAAGTTATCGACATCGATAAATCATAAGTTATCGATACCGATAAATCATAAGCTATCGACATCGATAAACCATAAGTTATCAATATCGATAAATCATAAGTTATCGATAAATCATAAGTTATCGACATCGATAAATCATAAGTTATCGATATCGATAAATCATAAGCTATCGATATCGATAAACCATAAGTTATCGATATCGATGAATCATAAGTTATCGATATCGATAAATCATAAAATATCGATATCTATAAATCATAAGATATCGATATCGGATAAATCATTATTTTTCGATAAATCGTAAGTTATCGATATCGATAAATCATAAGTTATCGATATCGATAAATCACATGTTATCGATATCGATAAATCAAATGCAGTCGATATCGATAAATCATAACTTATCGACATCGATAAATCATAAGTTATCGATAAATCATAAGTTATTGATATCGATAAATCATAAGTTATCGATATCGATAAATCATACGATATGGATAAATCGTAAGTTATCGATATCGATAAAACATAAGTTATTGATATCGATAAATCATAAGTTATCGATATCGATAAATCATAAGTTATCGATATCGATAAATCATAAGTTATCGATTACGATAAATCATAAGTTATCGATAAATCATAAGTTATCGACATCGATAAATCATAAGTTATCGATATCGATAAATCATAAGCTATCGACATCGATAAACCATAAGTTATCGATATCGATAAATCATAAGTTATCGATATCGATAAATCATAAGATATCGATATCGATAAATCATATGATATGGATAAATCGTAAGTTATCGATATCGATAAACCATAAGTTATTGATATTGATAAATCATAAGTTATCGATATCGATAAATCATAAGTTATCGATATCGATAAATCAGAAGTTATCAATAAATCATAAGTTATCGACATCGATAAATCATAAGTTATCGATATCGATAAATCATAAGCTACCGACATCGATAAACCATAAGTTATCGATATCGATAAATCATAAGTTATCGATATCGATAAATCATAAGATATCGATATCGATAAATCATAAGTTATAGATAAATCATAAGTTATCGATATCGATAAATCATAAGTTATCGATAAATCATAAGTTATCGACATCGATAAATCATAAGTTATCGATGTCGATAACTTATGATTTATCGATAACTTCTGATTTATCGATATCGATAACTTATGATTTATCGATATCGATAACTTATGATTTATCGATGTCGATAACTTATGATTTATCGATAACTTATGATTTATCGATATCGATAACTTATGATTTATCTATAACTTATGATTTATCGATATCGATAACTTATGATTTATCCATATCATATGATTTATCGATATCGATATCTTATGATTTATCGATATCGATAACTTATGATTTATCTATAACTTATGATTTATCGATATCGATATCTTATGATTTATCGATATCGATAACTTATGATTTATCGATATCGATAACTTATGGTTTATCGATGTCGGTAGCTTATGATTTATCGATATCGATAACTTATGATTTATCGATGTCGATAACTTATGATTTATCGATAACTTCTGATTTATCGATATCGATAATTTATGATTTATCGATATCGATAACTTATGATTTATCGATGTCGATAACTTATGATTTATCGATAACTTATGATTTATCGATATCGATAACTTATGATTTATCTATAACTTATGATTTATCGATATCGATAACTTATGATTTATCCATATCATATGATTTATCGATATCGATATCTTATGATTTATCGATATCGATAACTTATGATTTATCGATGTCGATAACTTATGATTTATCGATATCGACTGCATTTGATTATAAATCATAAGATATCGATATCGATAAATCATAAGCTATCGACATCGATAAACCATAAGTAATATGATTATATCGATAACTTATGATTTATCGATATCGATAACTTACGATTTATCGAAAAATAGTGATTTATCCGATATCACTTATGATGTATCGATATCGATATCTTATGATTTATCGATATCGATAACATGTGATTTATCGATATCGATAACATGTGATTTATCGATATCGATAACTTATGATTTATCGATATCGATAACTTATGATTTATCGATATCGATAACGTATGATTCATCGATATCGATAACTTATGATTTATCGATATCGATAACTTATGATTTATCAATATCAATAACTTATGGTTTATCGATATCGATAACTTATGATTTATCCATATCATATGATTTATCGATATCGATATCATATGATTTATCGATATCGATAACTTATGTTTTATCGATATCGATTACTTATGGTTTATCGATGTCGATAGCTTATGATTTATCGATATCGATAACTTATGATTTATCGATGTCGATAACTTATGATTTATCGATAACTTATGATTTATCGTAATCGATAACTTATGATTTATCGATATCGATAACTTATGATTTATCGATATCGATAACTTATGATTTATCGATATCAATAACTTATGTTTTATCGATATCGATAACTTACGATTTATCCATATCGTATGATTTATCGATATCGATAACTTATGATTTATCGATGTCGATAACTTATGATTTATCGATAACTTACGATTACTCCATATCGTATGATTTATCGATATCGATAACTTATGATTTATCGATATCAATAACTTATGATTTATCGATAACTTATGATTTATCGATGTCGATAACTTATGATGTATCGATGTCGATAAGTTATGATTTATCGATATCGACTGCATTTGATTTATCGATATCGATAACTTATGATTTATCGATATCGATAACTTATGATTTATTGATATCGATAACTTATGATTTATCCATATCATATGATTTATCGATGTCGATAGCTTATGATTTATCGATATCGATAACTTATGGTTTATCGATGTCGATAGCTTATGATTTATCGATATCGATAACTTATGATTTGTCGATGTCGATAACTTATGATTTATCGATATCGATAACTTATGATTTATCGATATCGATAACTTATGATTTATCGATGTCGATAACTTATGATTTATCAATATCAATAACTTATGGTTTATCGATATCGATAACTTATGATTTATCCATATCATATGATTTATCGATATCGATATCATATGATTTATCGATATCGATAACTTATGTTTTATCGATATCGATAACTTATGGTTTATCGATGTCGATAGCTTATGATTTATCGATATCGATAACTTATGATTTATCGATGTCGATAACTTATGATTTATCGATAACTTATGATTTATCGTAATCGATAACTTATGATTTATCGATATCGATAACTTATGATTTATCGATATCGATAACTTATGATTTATCGATATCAATAACTTATGTTTTATCGATATCGATAACTTACGATTTATCCATATCGTATGATTTATCGATATCGATAACTTATGATTTATCGATATCAATAACTTATGATTTATCGATGTCGATAAGTTATGATTTATCGATATCGACTGCATTTGATTTATCGATATCGATAACATGTGATTTATCGATATCGATAACTTATGATTTATCGATATCGATAACTTACGATTTATCGAAAAATAATGATTTATCCGATATCGATATCTTATGATTTATAGATATCGATATTTTATGATTTATCGATATCGATAACTTATGATTCATCGATATCGATAACTTATGGTTTATCGATATCGATAGCTTATGATTTATCGATATCGATAACTTATGATTTATCGATGTCGATAACTTATGATTTATCGATAACTTATGATTTATCGATATCGATAACTTATGGTTTATCGATGTCGATAGCTTATGATTTATCGGTATCGATAAGTTATGATTTATCGATATCGACTGCATTTGATTTATCGATATCGATAACATGTGATTTATCGATATCGATAACTTATGATTTATCGATATCGATAACTTACGATTTATCGAAAAATAATGATTTATCCGATATCGATATCTTATGATTTATAGATATCGATATTTTATGATTTATCGATATCGATAACTTATGATTCATCGATATCGATAACTTATGGTTTATCGATATCGATAGCTTATGATTTATCGATATCGATAACTTATGATTTATCGATGTCGATAACTTATGATTTATCGATAACTTATGATTTATCGATATCGATAACTTATGATTTATCGATGTCGATAACTTATGATTTATCGATAACTTATGATTTATCGATATCGATAACTTATGATTTATCGATATCGATAACTTATGATTTATCGATATCGATAACTTATGATTTATCGATATTGATAACTTATGATTTATCGATATCAATAACTTATGTTTTATCGATATCGATAACTTACGATTTATCCATATCGTATGATTTATCGATATCGATAACTTATGATTTATCGATATCAATAACTTATGATTTATCGATGTCGATAAGTTATGATTTATCGATATCGATAACATGTGATTTATCGATATCGACTGCATTTGATTTATCGATATCGATAACATGTGATTTATTGATATCGATAACTTATGATTTATCCATATCATATGATTTATCGATGTCGATAGCTTATGATTTATCGATATCGATAACTTATGGTTTATCGATGTCGATAGCTTATGATTTATCGATATCGATAACTTATGATTTGTCGATGTCGATAACTTATGATTTATCGATATCGATAACTTATGATTTATCGATATCGATAACTTATGATTTATCGATGTCGATAACTTATGATTTATCGATATCGACTGCATTTGATTATAAATCATAAGATATCGATATCGATAAATCATAAGCTATCGACATCGATAAACCATAAGTAATATGATTATATCGATAACTTATGATTTATCGATATCGATAACTTACGATTTATCGAAAAATAGTGATTTATCCGATATCACTTATGATGTATCGATATCGATATCTTATGATTTATCAATATCGATAACATGTGATTTATCGATATCGATAACATGTGATTTATCGATATCGATAACTTATGATTTATCGATATCGATAACTTATGATTTATCGATATCGATAACGTATGATTCATCGATATCGATAACTTATGATTTATCGATATCGATAACTTATGATTTATCAATATCAATAACTTATGGTTTATCGATATCGATAACTTATGATTTATCCATATCATATGATTTATCGATATCGATATCATATGATTTATCGATATCGATAACTTATGATTTATCGATATCGATAACTTATGGTTTATCGATATCGATGGCTTATGATTTATCGATATCGATAACTTATGATTTATCGATGTCGATAACTTATGATTTATCGATAACTTATGATTTATCGATATCGATAACTTATGGTTTTAAACTAACTTCATAAGCTATCGATATCGATAAACCATAAGTTATTGATATCGACAAATCATAAGTTATCGATATCGATAAATCATAAGTTATCGATATCGAAAAATCATAAGTTATCGATATCGATAAATCATATGATATGGATAAATCATAAGTTATCGATACCGACATCTTACCATAATTTAATCGATATCGACATTATACTTAAATTATAGATATCGATACCTTATGTTGTATCGATAAGGCCTTTCTTATTATAATTTATCGATATCGACATCATACTTAAATAGTCGATATCGATATCTTATTACCATGTATCGATATCGGTACCTTATGCGTTATCGATATCGACATCATACTTATATTATCGATATCGACAATACAGACACATAAGGTACTAAATATTGTAATAAGTTGTCGATATCGATAACACATATGGTACCGATATCGACAACTTATTATAATTTGTCGAAATCGGAACCTTGTTTTATCCATGTCGACATCTTATTATTATTTATCGATATTGATACCGAGGTGTCGAAATCGATAAAGCAAGGTATTGACATCGATAAATGGGAACAAGGTATCGATATCTATTAATTATAATAAGATGTCGACTTCGATATAACAAGGTGCTGATATCGATAAATTATAAAAAGGTGTCGAAATCGATAAAGCAAGGTATTGATATCGATAAATGGTAATAAGGTACCGATTTCGATAAATTATAACAAAAGCGAACCTAACCTGAGCGAACGATAAAATATAGAAAAGTGTCGACATCGAAAAAAATAAAGTAGGTATTGATATCGATAAATTATAGTAAGGCATCGATATCGATAAAACAAGGTATTGATGTCGATAACGATGAAAAGTAATGTAGGTATCGATATCGGTAAGCCGTGATATATCGATAAACTGTGATATGTTAATATCGATAAATTGTGGAATAGCGATATCTATTAACTGTAATATTTGTTAATAATTAATATTTTTATTGATATCGATGATGTTTATATAGACTTATTGATGCTATGTTACGTCGATATCCAAACGGCGTGGGATGTCGATCTCAATAAATTGCGGAATATCGATATCAATAAAAATAACTATGTAATGTCAAGGAGTATGTAAGGATCGTAGCAGGTGGCGTTCTATTGTTTCTCGCCTTCCCCCATGGCAAAAGGCCAGTGGCGTGTCTAGGGGTCACTGCTAGGGTAAGCCCGACAGATTTTCAGACTGTACTGGATGAGCAGTAATTCCGACAAGCCACATAAGCCAACGCGTGCGGGCGGGATAGCAATATACACAGCGAGATTATCGATTTGCGAGCGATATCAGCGTAAGTTTGGCAACGTTGCGCGCGCCGGATTACGCGCGAAATTGAAAATGTTTATTCTTGAGACAATTATTAGCCTTTATTAACACAATGGTCTTTTTTATATATATTCTTCCGAGTTTTTGAGGGCAAGCCGGGCCTTTCGGCTTCTATGGAAGGCACGCCACTGCAAAAGGCGTGAGTTTATGTGTAATGTCCAGGTCTCAGAAGCAGTAGGCAACATGCTTTACCAATATTCCATTAGCTACTGAAACTACATTTCTCACCCTCACTTGCTATATCTTGACTTTCTAAGAGCGGATGTTTCAGCCTACCCCAAGGTTTTTAAATTTTAACACTTGTCGTCTCTGTTACTCGCAAGCTTTTCAAACGCTTGCTCGCAGTGTTCAGCTGCTGCTGGAGCGTGTTGCAGCTCTGGCCGCGCTGACCGGCCACACCTGCGCCTCCTGCGAGACGCCTCACGTTGACACGCAGGCTACCTTAACGATAACATAACACTCCTAGTTTTCCTACTTTAGTTCCGATCAGAATTCCATCGTATCTTCAAAGGTAACCAGCATGGACTAACGAACGTCCGTTTTTAGAACAACCAACAATGGAGATAAGAGCGTAATACACGGAACATTTTTATTTTTGACACCATTACTCAAATACTATTACACCTACATACTTGTGATTTTGTTGAATGTCATAGTCATATACCTTCTTTAGTACAGGAATTATGAAGTTCTGAACTCACTGTCAAACGACGACTCACTCGTTTTAAACCCAGGATTACTTCAAGTGAAAGAGACTTGAAATCGGTTCATTGTACATGTAGACGAAATATAAATGCACACAATAACTAGATCATTTTATTGTTTTATAATAGTTATTTACAAAGCTTCGATCAAGAATACTCTAGATGCTGTAGATGCTCTGAGGCGCTGCCACAGCGGCCGAGCAGAAGCCGGGCTGTTGCTCTGCTGCTGAACAACTGTGGCCATTTGGCCAACTATCAGTCCTCACAAGGCCACGCTGCACGCTCATCATATGTTTCTGTAAAAGAACTCTTCACGATGCGTCTTCTCTTTGGGGATGCAAAGGAACCCTGCGACATTGTCTGTCCGTCTGTCTGTCACAGCTTCTTATTTCATCAACCACTGAAGCAATCAACGTGAACTTTAGAATATATGTATATATAAAACTTATCCAATTACATTACAAGTGTAATAATTATAATTGTGTTATTTGTTTAATGTATAATATAGTGGTATTGAGCTGCATCCGGTTAGACTGGAAGCCGACCAAGGCTACGCTAACGATGATTTGATTGGAGCTGAAATGGGAATTGAAATTGTTTTCGTGTTTACAACAAGTGCGGTAACATTGGAAAGGAGGTTCATTGGACCATTGTAAAAAATTAACCTAAGTAATAGTATCATGCCAACTCCGCGGAGATCAGTAAATACGGCGTGTCGATAGACTCCTTACAGAACATGTCACTTTCAGTTCCATTAAGCGCGTTTTTAAACCTGACATGTGCAATAGTTGATGGAGGTCTACGTAAATATTACAGCAAATGATGTCCTGTAATATTTACACCCCATGACTAACTGCACAGCGTCTTTTTAAATTAGCAAAAACCTAGTAACGCGACCCAAAATAATCAAAACTATTTAGTAAAATGTAAAAAAATATATTTCCTCACCTTCGGCGAGTCCGAGCCGCACTTGGCCAGTTCTTTATAGAAATGAAAAAGTAGCCAAGCGCGGGTCGGACTCGCCGCTCGCTCGCCCTAGTTTTTAGCTACGCCGCGGATGTTAGAAATATTCGCGGCGTAGATACAAGCTAAAAAAAAAACATATCAAATTATTCCTAAAAGAACAGCACCCCAAAAGTGCAACACGCTCATAATGAAATTTGTTTGTTCAACAACTGTAACTAATGTAGGTAAACATTGTTGTGTGTACAATGTATTTATGTTTTTGACACTTGAAAACATTTTATACTTTTTAAAATAAAGTATACATCGTGCCAGTAGGTATGGTAGAATAGATCGTGACCAGCCGAGCAATGAGCGTTCTGTCGTGGCGCAGAGTATACTTGATCGAAGTCACAAAGTTATAACAGATAAATGCCGTCGCCGCAGTCTACCACTAATACTATTCCTCCTCGTGCAACGAGAACAGCTTGGCCACCTCGAACAGGTCCTCGAACTCGCCCTGCGCCAGCACCTGCACACAAGCGGACGTGAGTCGCACGCGCACCCACGCGCCCCCACGCGCCCCCACGCGCCCCCACGCGCACCCACGCGCCCCCACGCGCCCCCGCGCGCCTCCGCGTCGCACCCACCTGGCGCGCGACGTGCATGCGGTTGAAGAGGTTCCACAGCAGCACGCCCACCACGCGCTCGTCGCGCAGGTAGAACACCACGCCGCGCTCGTAGCGCCGCGCCGCCGCGTCCTGCTCCGCCGGCGCCGGCTGCCGGTGCGCCGGCTCCGGCGCCGGCAGCGCCTGCTCCGGCACCGGCACCGGCAGCGCCGCCGCCGCGCTCGCCGTGCCGTCCGCAGCCACGCTCGCCGCGCTGTCCGCTACCGCGTCCGCGGAGAACACGCCCACCGTGGGCAGGCGCGAGTCGATCACGCCGATGGCCTGCGGACAGAGGGCGGTGAGGAGGAGCAGCGCGAGGCGCGCGCGGGCTAGGCTGCACTCACCTCGTAGCCGAGCTGCGGGCCGAGGTCGCTCCAGAACATACTCTGGTGCGTGTAGTGCTTCGGCGGCGCGACGCCGGCCATGTTCTCGCCCGCCAAGCGGCCGGACACCACGGCGTGGTCGTGGTGCTCCACGCGGCGCCGGCCCAGCACCACGTCGTAGAAGCACGCCACGTCACCCGCCGCGTACACGTCCGTCCGCGCCTGCGGACACACCCGCGCCAGACACGGATCGATCAAACATTCAGTCCCGGAGTGGCCGACGACTACGAGCTCGGAGCACAGACCTGCAGCTCCGCGTTGACGAGCAGGCCGCCGAGCTCGGGGTGCGTCTCGAGGTCGGAGGCGCGCGCCAGCTCGTCGTCCACCTCGCTGCCCACGCACTCCACCACCAGGTCGGCGCGCACGTCCTCGCCCGAGGCCAGGCGCAGCGTGACGCCGTCGCCCTGCACGGCGCCGCGCAGCACCTCGGCGCGCGGCAGCAGCGTGACGCCCGCCTCGCGCACGCGCCGCGCCGCCTCGGCCGCCAGGTAGGGCGGCAGCACGGCCGCCAGCGGCGCGTCCTCGCGGAACAGCTGCAGCACGGCGCGCCCGTCCGCGCGCAGGCGCTCCGCCAGCGCCGCGCTCAGCTCCGACGCCAGGAAGCCGCCGCCCAGCACGGCCACGCGCCGCACGTCGGGCCGGTCCAGCTCGCGCGCCAGCCGCGCCGCGTCGCGCACGCCGCGCAGTGCCAGCGCGCGTCCGGCGGCTGCGGCGTCGCGCAGCGCGTCGGTGCGGCGCGCGCGCACGCCCGTGGCCACCAGGCACTTGTCGTAGCGCACGGTGACGGGCTCGCGGCCCGGCGCGCGCAGCTCGGCCTCGTGGCGCACGGCGTCCAGGCGCACCACGCGCCAGCCGCGAGCCACGGCCGCGCCGCCCGCGCTGTCGGGCAGCTGCTCCACGGGCGTGTAGAAGGAGGAGGGCTCGTACGCCACGGTGCGGCGGCGGCCGTTCCACTGGCGGAAGGACAGCGCGTCGAGGTGCGGCGCGCGCTCGGCCAGGTCGGGCTCGCGCCACAGCTCCTTGCTGAGCGGCGGGCGCATGTAGGGCAGCTCGTACTCGGCGCCCACCATGAGCACGCGCGCGTCAGGCCGCGCGGAGCGGATGGCGCGCATGGCGGCGAAGGACGCCGTGCCCGCGCCCACCAGCAGGAACTGCACGCGCCGCGGGATGTCGGCGCCCGAGCTCGGGATCGGTGGCTCCTCCTCTGGCTTGCTATCTTTGCTGACTTCGACCAAGTTCACCATTTCCGGTGGCCCCTTGTCATCGCTCAATTTCCGATACAAGTATGCCTAGAAAAGACGTCCATGTATACAAAACGTGTGTGGGACACTAGTTGTGGAATGCAGCCTGGAAGAACGAGAGTGACTGACCCCGCCGAGCGACGCGGTGACGGTCATCGCGGTGGCGGCGAGCACCCAGGAGCGCGCCGGCTGAGGCGGCGGGGGCGGCGGGGGCGGCGGGGGGCCTGGGGGCGGCTCGCGGGCGGCGGGCGGGGGCGCGCCCTCCTGCTTGCTGCCGCCTGTCGTCGATAACACTGTCTGGTAGGAGCACATGGGTATATGCGTGTATTCGTTACAAGTGCGCCCGCCCCTACTTCGCACGGCTGCAATGGGTCTAGTGATATGGCGACATGTCAAAACTTCAAGATTTTCGTGCAATATTTAGAATGATACATTATCGGGGGAACAGTATAGTTATTGGCCCCTACATAGTTATTAGCCACTTCAACATCGGTATTTAAAAACTAGCAAACCACATTAATACATGGTTTTTAAAATGCACTATATGAACACCATTGTTGACTACCAATAACTGTAACATTACATGGCCAATTAATGTGAGTAGGGTGGCCAATAACCGATAATTCAGTATTTGTATCTTTATGTTGATTTTATTGAAAGCGTGTGTGGAAAAAGAGTATGTAAGCCATACCATTAAATGAATACGTTAATGTTATATCTTTTAAAAAGAGTATGTAAGCCATACCATTAAATGAATACGTTAATGTTATATCTTTTAAAAAGAGTATGTAAGCCATACCATTAAATGAATACGTTAATGTTATATCTTTTAAAAAGAGTATGTAAGCCATACCATTAAATGAATACGTTAATGTTATATCTTTTAAAAAGAGTATGTAAGCCATACCATTAAATGAATACGTTAATGTTATATCTTTTAAAAAGAGTATGTAAGCCATACCATTAAATGAATACGTTAATGTTATATCTTTTAAAAATTATTTCATTTACACCTACCCGTTTTATATTTTTATATAATTATTATAAATAGTGTCATAACGTAGCTTAACTGGCCAATAACTATACTGTGGTAAACAGTATCAGCTCCTTGAGTAACATAGGCTTTATTTATTCCTAGAATAAAAATTAGGGATCCCTACTAAAACTTCAATAATGTAAACCCAAGGTGTAAATAAATTAGCCAGAAAATGTCTTTCATGGCTTGCGCAACAAGAATGTTCTACAATATCAAAGAAAATATCATGTTATATATCTAATTTTAATTTGGTTTTCATCAGTAGAAGTGATTCAAGAGGAAAGTTGATACGTATAGTTATAGTTAGTATGTACACTGCAACCGTGCGAAGCCGGGGCGGGTCGCTAGTGATAGGTAATAAGTTAATAAACACTGCATATCTAAGCTTAAGTGTACCTACCTGGTACTATGGAAGGGCTATGGCCCCTGCCTGATCGAATCAATGTTTGCTTGACACGGATAAAATGGTCGCTACCGCAAACAGTCG
The DNA here is from genome assembly GCA_949774945.1 of Hoplodrina ambigua. Lineage (NCBI taxonomy): Eukaryota > Metazoa > Arthropoda > Insecta > Lepidoptera > Noctuidae > Hoplodrina > Hoplodrina ambigua. Next base: position 41,497 of record OX458985.1, read on the forward strand.
CTAGCACTCAGTGACGATGACGTAGCGACAAGCGGGCGATACATGCTGAGTGATCCCTACCAGCCCCGGCACCTCACTGACATACTGCCCCGAGCACAACCTCCACTCAACTATACCAAGCATCTGAGCGCACTGGCCGCGGTTAGCTCTGCCTAGCGCTCGCTGGATAACTTACCGTTCTATAACGTTTTATTTTCCTTGGAAGCTTGAAAACAAAAACAAATCAAATGACTTTCTATTTTCAACCGACTTCAAAAAGGAAGAGGTTCTCAATTCGACGCGTATGTTTTTTTTTTTTTGTATATTTGTTCTACGATTACTCCGCCAATTATGAATCGATTTATATTGTCATGATCTGATGATGAACTTTGGAGATATGGAACGGAACTCCTTATAAAATCACAGCAGAACCGCCGTAACAACAAAATTGCTTTGTTTATACGTGTAGTCGATGACTGACTGAAGGAAGTAGGGAGGGGGTACGTCAACCCCCCTCCTACCACTTTCCAAAATTAAATATATCGTGTGAGGTATTGTTTGAAAGGGCTTTATGTAAGGATTTCAAACATTAACACACAAGCACTAAAAAGTGAAAAATAAAAAGCTTTTCTACATAAAAAGATGACCGCCTTCAAAAACTACAAAATAAAAAAAAATGAGCTTGGAAGTAGCTATACCTACATAACAAGAAACAAAATCAAAGCCCCCGACTTTCAAGCTAAATTTAATGAAGGCGGTCATCTTTTTTTTTAAAAAAGCTTTTTTTCTTATAGTGAAATAATAATGCACACTACTAGAAGTCCATAGTCGATCGTGAAATTATAAATATTTGTCACTTTTACCATATTCTACAACATAGCGGCGCGTCACAGCGCAGCGTCACATGATGCTCCTATTGGTGCGATATTATTTTGTCCTCTAGTTGGCCATACCTGGCAAACTTCTGGTTACGGACATATTGAAGGACGACCTTTTTAAAACCAGTTTTAAATGTTATAACTCAACTTTAAAAACTACTACGACACCTATACCTATTGTATGTATGCACCCCAAAATACAACGGGTTGCGTGCGTGGCATTGCAAACTGCCATAGACAAGATAACGCAACAAAACAACGCGCACGGCTGGGATACTTCTTTGTTTGTTATGCGTAGTTCACGGCTATGTGATGTGTGTTGTTACACCGCGTATACATGAAATTATATACATACCCAGCTAAGGACGTCATCATCTGCCTAGCCTTTTCCCAAATATGTTTGGGGTCGGCTTCCAGTCTAACCGGATGCAGCTGAATACCAATATTGTACATGGAGCGACTGCCTATCTGACCTCCACAACCCAGTAACTGGGTAATACGATACCCCTAGGTAAGACTGATTGTCAGACTTTCAAGCTTCTGACGACTCGTAACGACTGTCAAAGATCTACGTATGACAGCCGGGACCAACAGCTTAACGTGCTTTCCGAGGCACGGAATGATGTCAGTAATGTCTAAGATAAACTTTAGAAAGTACATATGAATTGAAAAATTCACACTGGTACTTGCCCGGATTCGAACCCACAACCTCATGCACGAGAGGCGGGCGCTTTAACCACTAGGCCATCCCGACAATATCCAGCTAAGGACGTCCATAAGACAGACAGTGACAATAAGACAGAGAGTTGTTTTTATCGATCGCAGACCATACTTTCAGGATTATCAATAAAAATATTTAAAGAAAATGCAACACTAAAAGAGAAAATCTACAAAATCTGATGTAAAGAAGATCATCCTAAAAAAATATTAAAATGTCATTTAGCTCCTAAACCGCAAAAAATCGTAGAACATACATGGGCGTGGTTCGGATAGCCCAAGAAGAGAGGAGTCTAAAATTTTCGTTTGCACGTCCTTAGCTGGGTCACCCTGTATAAGTAATTAAATGTGTTAAATCAAATGCACTTAGTGTACTTACTTCCTACACTATTTCCCGTGCTCATCGGCAGACACAAGCAATTACAGCAATCACTATAGCTTTCTGCATTGGGGAGTTCCTCAACTTATCCACAAGCTCTTCAACCGGTCTGCCCCAAACGCGACCAAATAGAGTGTACAAGTAATGCAGGAGGTGCTCCGTCGTGTTGAAGTCGGTTAAAATACTCACCGATGCCGGTGGCGCGTCCTTGTCGCTGCGCTGCGTGCACCGGTGCCTGCTCCACTGCTGCACTGGCTGGCGCCAGTGTCGGTCGGTGAGCGCCGTGTCGAGAGTGGCCGGTCTCCGCCCATACTAGACAAACAATCACACGTCACTTACACTCATCATTGTACTAGTGAACTTTGTATTAGCTACCAAGTGATCACGACATAAAGGAACCAACATTTCTGCATCAGATGCCCTATCGTGGGACTTCGTAAAGCCAAGAACATTCACTAGCGACAAACACTCCAGTTCATTAACCAACTAATGTGCCTGGTAACAATATGCTACAACTAGGTCTAGTGTAGGCATCGGATTGTTTGAATGAAGTCATGTCATGCACTGACAGTGCACTTCACACTAAATGTAGTCATGTTTTAGTAAATAAGTAATAACACTAGATGACATTTTGTAGATACAAGATGGACACTACTAACTAGGCTTGTCACTTTTCACTCAAATGACTTAATTTCAAAATGATATTTTTTTATCATTAAAGCTATATGTATCATTTGGTTTGGAAGGTAAGGCAGAGGTGATCTGAATACAACCAAAACAGTACAAATACATTTATTTGTTATTTACTAAGTTATAATACTTGGTTTGATTGAGGTGCTTGTTGCTAAGTAATAACAGCCACACAGGTCCAGCCATCAGATTAGGCTACGTGTGTCGGGTTGGTCTGTTAATAGGTGTCAATCTTTACACGCTGTGACTCCTCCATGATAAGCCGTCGCCTTCGGATGTCATGTGTGGTACACATCTTTGAGTTATTATGGGTTGTCAGAAGCCCGAAAGACTGACAACCAGTCTTACCAAGGGGTTTTAATTGTATTACCCAGTTACTGTGTTGTGGAGTTCAGTTAAGCAGTCACTCAATGTAAAATACTGGTATTCAGCTGCATCCCGTTAGTCTGGCAACCGACCCCAACAGACTGAGCACAGTGAGTGTTTGTGAGTACACTAAAAGAAGTCATACTTAGTTGATATTATGCAGGTTCACCGCTGCACTACAACCCAAAACATTAATTGATTTGAATAAAATAAATTGTGTTGTGCTATTTATGAAATATAGGATATAATATAGTTAACTCTGCTGATTTGTTCCACAACTGCAGGAATAACAAGTATGGCGAAGATACAACATATGACAACAATGACTACATATGACTACAACATATAATATAATGTTGGTTCCAATTTTTTCCTTTAAATTGATATATTTAATCTTTTTGTCCAAATCATTTTTAGCATGTTGTAACTGATTTGGACAGAAGGACCAAAGCTAAATAATGAGTATGAGGAAAATACATTCAGCGAAGCTGTCAACCGTCAGCTCCCAATGTGTGCCATTAGTACCTGTACAGAGGGTGCCTGCGTGGTCAGCGAGCTGGTGCCTGCAACAAGTCACAATAGTGCTGTTGGTGAGCCAGTTTGTTGCAGTGTCACAGTTGGTACAACTATCCATGTGATATAACAGCAACCTTGGCTGCACCACATCAACTTCGCTTATTATTCAGCTTGGAGTCTGAACATGTATAAAGACAAGTAATATTCAACGCAGAAGTAATAACTTGATAATGTGTATGTAGGTTATCTTTATCTACCGAAGCATATAATGATCAAATAGGTAAAAGTTTAGGCAACAACGGACGGTGGGTAACAACGAATGATGTAATAAAAAGACTCACGAAAGAGCTTGAATACATCTCTCCTAGCAGGCGAGAATAGTTCGAGCGCTTGACTCTCGATGTAAATTGCAGATACGGCTCGCACTCTGAGCATAACTAAACTATTTCTCACTTCCCACGAAGACACAAAATCTATTCTTCCTAGTAATTATACAACCGGTTTCATGGATGAAAATTCAAATAAAACCTACAAACTCGTTTCCATACATCTTTGAAATATTTAAAAATTGTTGTGAAATTAAGGTTCGCCGAAAACGCCGCGCTAGGTTATGAAGCTGCGCTGAAGTGACTCTCTGTCAGTGTCAATGACTGTCAAATGTCAAGTCAACTGTCAATCAGTTTGACTTCTAGTTTTTTGCTTCATTGCTCCTCTCTTACCATAAACCCTTTTTGCTTAAATGGGTTTTTGTATAAATATGACGAAAACATTTCTGTGGGTTTGCTTTGTCATCAAGTAACAATAGTTTGAAAAGTGATTTATTTTCATCGAATAACCGTTAATTGGCTACTTATTAATTAGAACAGCAACCCACGTTTAGTATTATTGTAGTTAGAATTATCTTGATCAGTCACGGTCAGTCACGGTGTCAAACTGGCAAAGTGTCAACACTGTCAACTTGAACTGTCAATTAATTGTCGCTAAAGAAAATTTGGGGTGCCGTCGTAAGTTGTGAAAAAAATCGCAATATTTCCGAGTTGTGCCTATCTACCGGCCCCGAAAGATTTCACTAATATCATAAAAGCACGTCTTTGAATAAAATTGTATTACATTGACAGTAGTTGAAGTAAAACGAATCAAAATTCCTCCTGCCTCAGTGACTCAGGGATCTTCTCTCCGAACTGCTGATTGGTATGTACCGTCGCGCTCGACACTTGCTCGAAGGCGTGTGTCTGGGTCGACTAGTATTTGCGTAGAGTCTACTTGCCGACTAACCGAAGGTTTACTCAGGCAGATGAAACGGCTGGTAACTGAGCGGCGAGCTCGCTGCACTCGGCTCACGTGCTGATAAAATCATTTTTCTTTGTATGTTGTGTTGTTTTCAATTTGTTATTTGTTAAAGCTACTGCTAACTGTATTTTCAGTTACTTACACACATAGTTGGTAGCCCTTGTGCTTAGAGTATTAACTGGGAGCTGAATAATCGCAGCTTGGAGGAACTTGCTGATCTGTCGTGCTGAGGGTTCACTTCTTGGAGTGAAACCTGGGGCAGAACTTAAAGTTGAATGGAAAGATCCCTTTTATTTAATTTCACAGTAACGGCCTTCAAATTGCCAATTCTGCTTATTCAAAGCAATCTTATAGACACAATCTCACCACAACAACTGTCAATGTATAAAATGTAGGAGAATTATACATATTTTTGACAGATTGAGAAAGATTAAAGGAAACATATTCAGAAAAATATGGGAATTTCCCCACTGGTACACCTAAGTTATCATATATATGTTTTCAATATTTTTAAATATGTGAGCACCAAAATAATATACAGGGTCATTGAAAATTTACCCGAAACCTGAAAAGGAGTTATTGTACTCATCATTATGAACAACTTTTACTAAGGGACCAAACTTGAAACTAGGAAAAAAAAATCAGCTGAAATTTCAGGTTTCAATGACCACTATTAAATTATAAAGCTTTAGTTTTTGTTTCACAATACAGCACAAAAAACATGTAAATTTGTAGTGCCTAATGTGGTAATTTTGGGAGTAATAAAAGTATCAATGTGATATTTTAAAACAATAATTTGTGTGCATTAACACATGCAAGTTATTGCAAACCATTTATTTCAAAAGGACAGGTATGGAATTTTTATCCATATTATATAAGTCTCTTAGAAAGGGCAATAATTTAAATTTTCTTATAAATAATACTTATTTTATTTATATTATTTTAGTAATTTTTTTAAAACTTACAGCTAATCTTATTAAATACCTTAATATTTTGACATTTTATTTTGACATCATGTGAAAATGCATTAAATGATTATACCATCATATTGATGATTGAACAAGTATGCTGAACTATTGCAAGTACTTTATTTAGTTAAGTCAGTCACTAAATACATCCAGCGCGAATTATATTTCTGAACAAATTATGATCAACATTTTATTGTGTGTCAGGCGGTTGGAGATGTTGGCGGCGTGTGAGGCGGGCGAGGTGTTCGCGCTGCTGGAAGGCGGCGCAGCGGGAGCGCGCGACGCTGCCGACGCGCTCGTCGCGCTCTACTGCGGCGTGCGCGAGCCCTGGCTGACGCGCGCCCTGCTCGCCTACCACGCGCGCACCGGTAGCGCGCGCGCGCTCGACCTGCTGGCGCGCGCGCCCGACCTGCACGCGCGCCACCTGCTGGACGCGCTGCAGGAGCAGCTGCGCGGCGAGCGGGCACACAGGCACCACGCGCTCGCCGCCTTCGCGCCCCTAGTGGCGCGCCGCCCGCCCTGGCTGCACATCCTGCCCGGCCACCCGCTGGCGCGCGAGCTGCTGCGCGCCGCGCGGCACGAGCGCGACCCGCTGCCGCTGCTCAACGCGCTACTGGCACTGGCGGCGCTGTTGCCCGCGGCGCCTGCGCTGGCCGCCACGCACCCCGCCGAGCTGTCGGACGCGCTGCTGCGGCCCGCCGCGCTGGAGCCGGCGCCCGCGCCCGCCACGCGCGCTCACCTGCACCTGGCGCAGCTGGCGCTGTTCCACGCGCTGTACGCCACGCACCCGTGCACGCTGCTGGAGGCGCTGCGCGCGCAGGGCGCCGAGCTGCCCGCCAGCGCCGCGCGCGACAGCTGGGAGCGCGGCGTGGGCGCGCTGGCCGAGTCCGTGCGCCTGCACCCCGCGCTCGTGACCGGCAGCCGGCTGCGCGAGGCCGACCCCAACCGCTGGACGCGCCTGGAGCACCACGACGTGCTGGCCGAGTGCCGCCGCCTGTCGCTGCACTCGCGCGCCGAGGACTCGGCGCCGTCGCCGCTGCCCGCGGCCGCGAGCGCCGCGCTGCCGGCACCGGTGCCCCCGCGCTCGTCGCCGGCGCCGGGCTCGGGCGCGCACGCGGCCCGCTGCGCGTCCGGCCTGCGGCCCGGCGCCGAGCCATGGTTCGCGCTGGGCGACCGCTGCGGTGCCGACTCCGCGCCTCACACGCCGCTGCCGTCGGACGCGGACGCCGCCGAGCCGCCGGAGGCCGCCGTGGAAGCGACCCCGGAAAACACCCCGGCGCGGGAGACACGCGCTCAGTTCCGTTTCCCGGCGGAGTCCGGCGCGGTGCGAGCCATCGGGCGGCGCTTCCGAACCGCCTCGCCGCCGCGCAAGGAGACCTCTCCGTCGGCGGCGCCGGGCGACGCATACTCATCACGACTGACGCGCGTCGCGCTAGAGAGGCGCGCGGCTGACTCGCCGGTGCCGTTCGCCGGCGTGCCCCCGCCGGCCGGCGCGGTGGCCCGTCCGGAGCCGAGCCGACCCGCGCCACCCTCGGACGCGCTGTCGCTGGAGCCGCTCAACGTGGAGGACCGCGAGGTGCTGGAGCTGACGACGCGCGCGTGCGCCGACGAGGAGTGGGCGGAGGCGGCGGGCGCGCTGGGCGGGCGGGAGCGCGCGCGCCTGCTGGACCCGCGGCGCTCGCCGGCGCTGGGCGCGCGGCGGCTGGCGGCGGCTCCGCTGCGCTCGGCGTCGTGCGGGCCGCGCCTGCCGAGCGCGGCGCGCGCCTCGGTCGCGGTGCAGACGGTGGACACGTGGCCGGAGCCCTACGAGTTCGTCATCGCCGACTTCTTTCGTTCTCTGCCGGACGACAGTCGTCGCCAAGTGAGTTATATCATTCATTATGTACTGCGGTGCTGGCACTGAGCTCGCGACTTCGTCCACCATGCATCGATACACTTCCACTTGTGCAGTGCTTCTAACTGTTATAAAAATCTCCAGGTAATAGTATGACTTTACATTTCTTAATTATTTTGTCAACTAAAAAGTTGTTGTAATTTACATTGAACAACTTTCATCAACAATCTCCTATCAAATCATAACGGATTCCAACCCACCTCCGTGCGGTGAGATACAGTTTCCTTACTACTGTAAACTAATATGGGGATGCGAATATGAATCAATCGAAGAGATCCGTCGATGTAGGTCAATAAAACTATTTTTTATTTTTTTCATTTCAAGTTTTTAATCAAGTACCGTCAGCAACCACAGTCGACATGTACCGCGACTTTTACTAAATTATTGAATACTTACACTACTTTTAGTATTTCACCTCGTAGTTACAAACACATAACATCACGCCTGTGATCACCGAAATATCAGGCAGAGCTGTACCCATTAGTACACCCACATTTCGCCAGTTATGTTCAAGTCCAATGTAATGTGTTGGTTCTCCTTCTGATAAATAAATAAACACTTTGCCCGACCTGAATCGAGCCCAAGATCTCATGCTCCAAAGTCGCCCTTGACGACCAGCAGACCAACGAGGCAGTTATTATTAAAAAGTTGAAGTGTTATATACATTATGATTAATGTTTCGTAGTGTGGCGAGTCGAGTCAGCCGTGCGAGAGACTGGACGCTTACATGGCGGAGCTGTACGCCGGACGCGTCACGCGCGGCACCGGCGCCGACCTCGCCGAGCAGCTCGCGCTCGCGCACGCGCAGCTCATGTACGAGCGCTGGCGCCGCGACGCGCACGCCGAGCGCAACCGCCGCCTGCTGGGCCGCTGCCGCCACATGCGCGCGCTCGAGCTGCAGAACGCCGCGCTGCACGAGCGCCTGCGCGCCGCCGCGCGCGAGCGCGACGAGCTGCGCGCGCGCCTGCTGCAGCCGCCGCCCGCGCCGCCCGCGCCCGCGCCCGACGCCAGCGCCGGGCTCGAGGCCGAGCTGGCCGCGGAGCGCGCCGCGCGCCTGCGCGCCGAGGCCGCGCTGCGCGAGGCGGAGGCGCAGCGCGCGCTGGACGCGGCCGAGCTGCAGCGCACGCGCGGCGAGTCGTTCGAGGCGGCGCGCCACGTGGAGGCGCTGGCGCGCGCGGCGCTGGCGGCCGAGCGGCGCGCCGAGCACGTGCGGCGGCTGCGGCGCGAGCTGCTGGTGCTGGCGGAGCGCGAGGCGCGCCTGGGCGCCGCGGCGCGCGCGCCCGCGCGGGCGGCGCCGAGCGCGGACGAGCGCGCGCTGCGGGCCGCGCATGCGCGCGCGGAGGCGGAGGCGGAGGCCAGCGCGGCGCGCGCGGAGGCGGCGCAGGCGCGCGCGCACGAGCTGGAGGCGGCGCTGGCGGCGCGCGATGCCACGGTGGCGGAGCTGAAGCGGGCCACGCGCCACGCGGCCGAGGAGGGCGCGGCGCGGCTGCGAGCCCAGAGCGACAAGTACGCGGCGCTGCTGCGCGTGGTGCGCGCGGGGGAGGCGCGCCAGCTGGAGCGCCTGGCGGCGGCGAGCCCGGGGGGCGCTGCGGCCGGGGGCGCGGGGGCCGCGGGCGCCAGCGCGAGACACGGGGGCGCGGGCCTGGCCGGAGACGCGCGCAGCTAATCGTGTGCGGGGCGTGCGGGGGGCGCGCCCTCGCGGGACTCGCTGTCGACAGTGTGGTGTCGTGACTGTTCGGGAGTTAGCCGAGAACTTTCGCAGACTACATAGATACGAGCGATGGTTTTACTTGAGCGAGATTAGGGTATTTTAGACAAAATGTACCCACTTATCATTATCTCGTGTGTGCTAGGCGAAGGTTCGCCTGCCACAAGTGTAGCGCTGCAAGAGTACCGCTCGGGGCTCGGGAGTGACGCAGAGTGACGCACCTCGCTTGAAGGTAGTTTGAACTCGTAATATTTCTATCGCATCCAGATGTAACGCTTGTCATATTTTGTTTTCAATGTTCTCAACTATGACTGTATTATCTTGTATTTAGATGTAACGTTTACTGGAAATAAATAAAACAGATTCGTTCAAATTAGTCTTTATCATTAAAATCCACGAACGGACATCGCATAATAATACGTCATACATAGTATATTTGGTACAAAATTCACAACAAAGTATAATATAAATAGTTAAAATATCAACAAACTCTTATTTACAATGTACAAAATATACAAATACGTACAAAAGAATCAACAACATAAGACTACGATATGATATTTGGTGTGTGTGGGAGGGCGCAGGCGACGGTCGATCAGGTCGGTCAGGCCGGTCGGGGCGATCAGGTCGGTCAGGGCAGCGGCTCGACGTAGTTCTCGGGCACGAGGCCGGTCTTGCCGTTGAGCGTGCCGCGCAGCCAGCCCGGCTCGCCCGACGCCGCCACGTTGGTGATGATCTGGTTGGGCTCGAACGACAGCTCACCGTCGCTCTCGCCCAGGCACGCGTACAGCGTGCGCACGCGCGTGCAGCGCGCGCCCCCCGCGCCCCCGGCGCCCCCCGCGCCCCCCGCCCCGCGCGGCGGCGGCGACGCGCTGTGCGAGGACACCGACTCGGCCGACGAGCTGCTGGAGCGCGCCGCGCCCCCGCCGCGCGCCACCAGCGGCGCCGCGAAGTGCTGCAGCAGCTGGTGGTGGTGCGGCGAGTAGCGCGCGCCCGCGCCGCCCACGCTGCCCACGCCCACCATGCGCTCGCAGCCGCCCACGCTCACGCCTATGCGCTCCACCACGCCCTAGACACACAGAACAGTAATGAGAGATAAATAAAATATTTGCAACGTGACACTTAAACTGAACGTGTTTATCTTTTTCAGGGAACCACCCGAAATCAACAATGTATCTCTAGAACAGCGAAAACCTGTCATTGGCTCAATATAACATACCTATTTGTTATTGTCTCACTTTAAATACAAGATATCCATAGACATACACTTTCCATTATAACCAATCAATGGCGACCGACCATCTGTCTATTTATCTACAGATACATTGGGATTTACAGAAAATTTAATTTAATTTTATTTTATTAATTCATTAGGGACATAAACAGTTACATGCTAAGTTATCACAATAAATCCATAACAATATACATTACACAAGGTGCAGTTTCGCATCCTCGTCAAGTGCAAGGAGGTAACTGTGCTTGTGATTCCCAACACGATAGTATAATAAAATAAGTAGGTAAAACAATTAGTTCGTAGGTGATTTTCGAATTCGAGCTAGGCATTTGCTGGGTTAAGGCGATGAGCGATGAACCCGCACGCATACAGTGATCGTCGCGCGACAGTCCACCGCACACGCAACAGGGCGATTCTGTTCTATGAAAAGGGTCTATTTGTGTTTATTACTTTAATTGAACTGACTACCCGGTTTTTGCAAAAGAAAAATGAAAGTTATCACGGTTGGCTGGAAAGAGTACAATAATAAATATTCCATTAGGATGCTGGTCAAACACAACATTCATCTCGAATCGTTTGCGCTGAACTAGTCGGCCTGCTTGCAAGAGCGGACCCAGCTTTGATGCCAGGTCACATGCCACATAGTCGTGGTCACGTCACAAGAATTAAGTTACAATTTAATTTTTATAATGTTAGACATACCTACAAGTAAAAAGTAGGTATTTTAACAATGTATGTAAGTACCTCTTTGTAACCATTTCTAAGAACACTATTACTTATATTGACCCCATAACCCCCCCCTGGATCCGCCCTTGCCTGCTTGCCCCAGGTGAGCCAGTGGAGCCAGGCAGATAATACCTATTATTTATTGATACCAAGTATATTATTTCTTTCTTCGGTCACATCGACATTACATGTTTTTTTAATACCACCATGACCACCATGACTTGAAACTAACTATAGCGTATATCGGTCCGCGTCGGGCTTTTGTTAGCACTTTTGGATAAAACAAGAACTTACAATATCATTGCGCGCAGAAATTGGCACCGACGTCGGCGATGTTCTGCAACAAACAACACCCATTAGTGAACATTACATTATGAAAAGTCGTTTATGTATATTAATTACAAAATTAATAGGCGCCTTTGAAAGTCAAAACCAAAGGAAATGAACACGCTACTAACGGAGTAAACAGTCAACATAAATTCAATACAATTTTATAACGAGTATAGTATCAAATCATCCTCAATGTGGTCGGGAGCCTGAGTCCCGCACGCGACAGCCACACGGCTGAGGAGCCGCTCGGCCAGCGCTCGATCAGCAGCCCGCGACTGCGATATCAACAGAACCAGTAGGGAAGAAACTAACCCGGCAATCACGAAGCCGGACAGGCAGATGATCATTTTGCACCGACAATATGGTAAGCACACAGCACAAACACGAGTACGCAAGTTGATTATGACGGGAGCACCGTGGCACACAGTGCGGACAGATCGGCTGCGGACACTGCAGTGAGGCCCCGTGGCTGCGCGCGCGCTATATACGCGGCGCGGCGGCAGATGCGCGCGCACTCGCACACCTGCCGCATGCCCCGACCACCTCACTGATTTCCAGCCCTGCCTACAACGCCAAATCCTTTACATTTACGATCCATGCAACAAAGGATTGGAGCATATCAACACTCGGTTGGGCTCGCCCTCGAGTACAGATCAGTCGAGCAAGCGTAGGTACGCAATGACCGTGGATGGGACCATTCACTTCATACCGAGAGCCCTCTCAAACAAGACTTTTTTTTTTTTATTGTAATTAAAAATGATTGATTTATTTAATACTGGATCAAAAAAGACTTAAAATATTTAAGATTTAAACTGTTAGGTAATTGAAATAGAGTATCATAAACAGAAAATCATTTCATTTAAGTTATAAATGTCATGAGACCTGTCATATTTAAATAATTATCATTTGATAATTTTTTTCAAGTAGGTAAGTAGCTTCTGTGTGAGGTCGCGTGCGTGGAACTAGAGTTCTTAAACAGATCCTACGGCACTCTTCATCTTGCAACATCTGATTTTGGTTGAGCTAAAATCGTGGAATTGAACCTACGTATATTTTCTATATTTAGTTAAAATAAACTGACAAATATTCCCGTTTCGTTCTGGTTGTTGACACGATCAGCAGCAGCATCAGCAAATACTTATCAATACGTCCTCAATCACATTGCAGGTTAGAAATGTAAACTTAAAATAAACTGATAGAAGTGAGAGTACGTGTTCGCGTTGAATCAGTAGGTAGTGTGTCCGGCGTAGTGTCGGCGGGAGGCGGCAGTGATTGCATTACAATTACTTAATACGTGCAATGGTAATGGTAGTGACATGTATTCTCCCAGCCTCCCAGCACTGACCGACGGCCACAGGGACACGTGCGAAACATTCCTTTACATTACGAAGCGAGTGCTGTTCTAGCGTTGCCCTGGAGCCGCGCGCAAGCGACGTGTGCGAGTGCAGTGCAAGAGTGCAGCGCACAGGGCCAGCGACGCGCAGGTGGCAGGTGAACATTCCGCGCACGCGCAGCTGCCGCGCACCGCATTCTTATCTCTCGTAAGGTTTCGGACACCCGGCGCTACCTCGCCCCCGCCCCGTCCCGCGCCCGCCCGCGACTGCACCGCACGCGGTATCTTTATGACTTGGTACAATAAATTGGGGACTAAGGACACGGCCCAATGTTCACGTATCCAAATCTGTCTAGGGCGCGCCAAAGAGCTTTTGAAGTATGGGATTAATTTAAAAAGTTTAAGATTCAAAGCCACTTCTACAATACGAGAAGCGGTGCGGATTGTGTGCCAGCTGTATTTATTTTTTGTGCGCCCTCTACATCTGCCGGCGCGATTACAATAAAGGAACATCGAAAAAAGAACGGCCAATGAAAGGGCTCTACTGGCAATACAATCTTAGGAGGAAGCTACTCCACACAAAGCGCGATATAACTTACAATAGTTATGACAAATCCTTTATAAGTAGGTTAAGGTACCTGCCGAGTGTAGTCCTATGCTTACATTGCCTGACGACTGAAACCCCCGCGCGCGCACCACGCGCTGCATAAGTAGGTACTGTACCTACTTTATTCGTTTCGGTTAGTACTTACTTACTCAATATACTTGTCTTGTCTTCTACTTTATACTTTAAAAAATGCAAGTCGGACCCGCACACATGAATAGTTCCGTACAACTCTACGAAAAAACCCGGTTATAGTTCCAGAGACAGCGGAGCTTTTGTAATAGGGCCTTAGGTACACCCTTCGATTACGGAACCTTGAAAAAAGGCATTAGCTGATTTTCATACCTAATATCCATGTTGCAAATTAATAAATATCAATGAAGAGGTTATTCATTTAGGTAGGTACTAAAAACCTTTTGCCCCACGAGAGTACCTACGCTTAAATAAATCACAGTGAGAATAGATACTTGATCAGAATGCGAACGCTGCGTGGTCCCCGATACTAACACCTACGTCATTGTAGGTGCACAGCAGAGTTGCTAGACGTCCCGATTTAAATCAAAATTAAATGCCATATTTTTCTGAAGAATTAAACTATTTTGATTTCTGTTTTTTTTTTTTTGTTTTTTTATTCAGAAGACGAATGAGACTCAACTATCTAAAGATAGGGTAAATCTGATTCAAATTAAGTACTAATCGTATTTTTATAATTTGAATACATTTTCTATGGCTATTTTAGCTATCTATTGTAACGTAAACGTAATTTAAACTCTTATAAAAAGATAAATATTTAAAAACTTCTGATCATATAATATATACCTACGTCGATCGGTCGAAAGAATCCCGCCTTTTTATTCAAAAATCACGACTTTGCAAAAAAAATACTGGCAACACTGGCGCTGGTACACAGTTACGCACTACGCGCGCGATAGCAAAACCATTTCCATATTGTACAAATAATTTAATCTTTCAAATATAAGTAAATCAAACAAGTCGTCAATACAAACGAATACAAATCGCATGCAGTGCACCCGCCGGCGCAGTGCACAGGCTCCAGGGCACAGGTGACGCGCGCGGGGCGGTGCGGGCGGGGGCGCGGGGGGCGCGGACGATAATGAGGCGAGGTTTCTTTTTGCCGCGAACAGCTGTCGTGCGCGCGCAGCCTCCGCGTGCCATGAGGCCCCTACCCTCGCGGGCCTCGGCTCAATTTTATTAAATACGGGGTGTAACAAGATTTATTTTTATTGTAAGTTTTATATTGTATGCCTACGGTGTGATATACTGCTGTTTGTTATTCCGATAAAATAAAAAGAAACAAGACACAGCTCATATGTATATCCGTATTCCACGTATTCTGCAAATCAAACTAAGTACGTAACATTGACCAAACATTATGGCTGGAAAACAACTTTTATTTTTTGTGTAAAAAATCAGTTCATGGTAGCGCGCATATAACGCTCCCCGAGCATTGTGCACGGGTGTGTGCAACATTGTAGGAGTGGTGGTATTCCAAGTTAAGGTAGAACATTTTAAACTTATTTTCGTAAAAAGAACGTCCAAGAACGTTGGAACTTTGACCTTCAATCTCTCCCCACAGATGATCCAGAACAAAAAACACGATCGCTATAATGCTAACAACATGTAGCTTTCCGCTCCGTTACGTGTAAACACACTCACACACTCATTATAATGAACGTGATGTTTTATATATATTTTAATGAAAATGGAGGTCCAAGGTGTCACCTATGTACATGGTAACCACAACGTCCCCATCCGTTGCAGTGTCCACGTGGACTCGGTACACGGTGACAAGATACGCAGTAAAATGTGTCAACAATCACTGCGCGCCCCTATAAGCGATCCACCACCACTATATCAGGCTTATTCGCCACAACAGTCCTGTCAGTGATGGTTCTTATTTTATACTTATTACACTTTTTTTGGTTCTTTTTAGTATGGCGATTAAATTAATTTCAAATTTAGTACCCGAGGGATCCGCGACCGGGTACACATACACGATAATCGTACTACTGAAGAACCACCATCCGCACAACCAAACAAAAATTATCATTGATAATACTTTATTTCATAGTGCTTCGACTGATACCTGATCACAATGGCAAGAAACTCGTTTTGCAATAAACATGCGATTCCTATGACGTGGCGTGTACACGTAGAGCCCGTATATAGCAGTTATAGCACCAATATACCTCTTCACAAACTTTATAGCAATAAAATAAAGTGTCTGTTTTTAATGTCAAAATGTCAGTTTTTTACTACTATTACATTTCAATATTTACATGCTACTAAACCAAAAGCATTTTTTTGTTTCTGTCTGTTTGTTCTGGCTAGTTTTCGAAACGACTGGACTTTCACAGGCAGATAGCCGACGTTACCTACAAGGAGTCCTAGGGCTCCTTTTATTTTAGAAAAATAAATAAATGGGTCCATACAATATTATTTTAACATTATAATCAAACAGATGAGTGTCTTGCGCGGGGGACCGATCCTCTTTAGTTTTTTTTTTGTTGTTGTTATTCTATAGAGTAAATGTATGAATTCCAAATACTGGTATGGCATATAAGTTGCTAATTTTATTTATTAAATTGGATACTGTTCATTTCTATCAATGAGTCAGACTTTGTACTTTTGTTGCACAAGATTAAATAAATAAATACCCAAGAATGTGCTTAAAAACGAAATTTATAAAAATACTACAGGTTGATAAAATTGTATGTTCGATTTAAAATCGACTAGAATACTTTTATGTTGCGCGTTCGTGGCAGGCCTACCCGCTCATATTATAATACGTTATGGGGCCTGCCAGCCTACCAGTGCAGCCCGACTGGGCTAGTTGGGCTTCACGACTACACATGTCGTTGGTGAATCACCGCACGCTACAGATTGGCGCACAGCTTGCCGATAGGAGTGGCAGAGACGACGCTCTACACGCGCCGATTCCATTTGCCTTCCTTACCGACCGACCAGAGAACATTACCTGCAAACTCGCATGACTCCACGCCTCGCGCTCCTGTTTGTTTATTAATACATACTTGTTAATCTTAGATAACTTTCAGTTGGCAAAACTAATAAGATTGTGTAGGACTAGGTCTACAGAACAGTACATACAAACCTGTAGACCTCTGTTTTCTCCTTGGATAATAACACTACAATCAAGAATAACCATTTAGTCAGAAACCATTTATTTGCAAAAAAGAAAAGTACAAGTATTCCCAGATATACAACAGTTGTTGGTTCGTCTACAATACGTAGGCTGTGTAAAGCATGCAAATTAGTTACAAGCACTTCAAGTAATATTGTAGTCACGCCACTACACAATATTATTTAACCTAATAATTTACGTTCTAAAACTTAAGTTTATTCGCTGTAGCAACCCATGAAAATTTAACAAAAGATAACAAAATTATTAATTTGACATTCTGCCTTTGTTTTGTGTTCTTATTGAGTCCAAAATTAAATGTTTTTATTGTGAAATTTTATTTTGAGAATCTTTATTTAAAAAATATAGGTGATAAGGCAGCATTCCGATGTTGGCGATCGCGACCGACGACCGCGAGATTCGGTCGCGACTCATTGCTTAGTATGAATTAGCATGAAACCCTAACCTAAACAACGGAGGCCGACCGAGTCACAGTTAAGGTATTTAAGACACAAAAAAAAATAGTTTTTGATTTTCATTTCGTTGTAAATGTCGTGATGTTCTAGCGGTTAAAAAGCCTGCCTCTCATGCATGAGGTTGTGGGTTCCAATCCGGGCAAGTACCAATGCGACTTTTTCAATTCATAAATATGTACTTTCTAAAATTTATCTTAGACATTACTGACATCATTCCGTGCCTCGGAAAGCACGTTAAGCTGTTGGTCCCGGCTGTCATACGTAGATCTTTGTCAGTCGTTACGAGTCGTCAGAAGCTTAAAAGTCTGACAACCAGTCTTACCTAGGGGTATCGTATTACCCAGTTACTGGGTTGTGGAGGTCAGATAGGCAGTCGTAGTGTATTATACGCGCACAAACACGCGGGAGGCGAGAGCGGTGGCGTAGAGGGGGCATGGTGGCATTAGAGAGAGCGTCATGCCGGCAGCCGTCCCGACAAACTGGCGTTCAGGCTCAGAATGTCCCTTGGTTTTAAATAGTCCTTTTCCCGAAATGTCCCTTGCCCGACAGGAACCTGACCTAACTGCTGGAACGCGCCGAACACACCAAAATGGTGACGACAACAATGAACAACCTGTGCAAGTATGCATCTGCATAGATTTTCATAACTTGAGTGGATATAGTAAACATTGTCAAAATGAAAGGGATTGTTATTCCGAGTGTTGTACGCAATTACGTAACACTTAACACAGCCGCGCGGGGCTCGCGCCGCCGCACCGTCGTGCCACTCCGCTCACTGTGAATACTTCATTAATGTTACACTTGTTAGTAGTTTGTTTGATCATGCATGACTGCCGCGTACTGCGGGTGGATACAGATCATTTTTTTATTATTATTATTATTTATTTATTATTATTATTATTATTTTTTATTGCGCCTTGTAGAATCGAAGTAGTCGCGACTCGTGCTGTTAGAAGTCAGTGGTGTGCAGGCGGACGTACCTGAGCGCGCCGTTGTGCGGGGGCGCGGGGGGCGCCGGGGGCGCGAGGGGCGCGGCGTCGAACACCAGGTCGTAGTGCTCCAGCAGCGTCTCCACCAGCACGTTGTAGAACTTCAGCTCCAGGATGGACGCCACGGTCTCGCGCTCGGGCCGCAACAGCGTCGGTCCGAAGCACACCGCCAGGTTCGACGTCGACATCAGGTTCTTGTCGCTGCGCGCCGCCACGCTGCACACACACACACGTTAGCACTGCGGCGGCAGGGGGCGGGGGGCGGGGGGCAGGGGGCAGGCGCCACACTCACTTGCGCAGGTGCGTGACGACGAGGCCGAGCATTTCGCGGTTGGGCGGCGGCAGCGCGCGCACCAGCGCCGCCACGCCCGCCGCGCGCTCCGAGCGCCGCTCGCATTCTGCGCAGGACACACTCCGTGAGCGCACGTCTAGGCGAACGCTAACGTCCAACGGGCGGAAGGGACGTCGCGACCAGACCTTTTGCCGTGGACTCAGTATATCATTATTTTGGAATAGCTATTCTTTTGCTTAAATAACCGGCCAGTCGGTAAGTTTACGTTGGAATCTAGTACTGGTGTACTGAGCCCATGCAAAAGTTTCGGCTGCGATATCCCTTCCGGCCGCACGCGGCGGCGCACGTACTGGCGACGGCGATGAACTGCGCGTGCAAGGCGCGCGTGAGCAGCGGGTCGGGCAGCGCGCGCAGGTAGCTCTTGAGCGCCGACGTCAGCGTCTTGGTCTCCCAGTCCAGCGGGTCCGCCAGCGACGGCAGGCGGCGGCCCGGCGCCGCGCACGCCACCAGGCGCGCCACCTTGCTGGCCACGCCCGCCACGCGGTACAGCCCCTGCTCCTCCAGGCCGCGCGCCTCGATGGCGCCCACCACGCGGCGCACGAACTGGAAGCCCGCGTCGTCCAGCGCGCAGTCGGGCGCCGAGCCGGGGCGCGGCGCGGGCGGCGCGGGGGGCGCGGGCGCCGCGTCCACGGCGCGCAGCCAGGCGGCGCGGTCGCGCTCGCCCAGCGCCTGCAGCGTCAGCGGCGCGCGCTCGCGCTCCGCCGGCACGCACTCCCAGCAGAAGCGCCGCTCCACGGGCTCGGAGCAGGCGCGCGCGCCGCACACGCACAGCGCCTCCGTGCCGCTCGCCTGCGCACACGCAGTCGGTCACGCGCGGGCCGGGCCGCCGGGCCGCGGCCGCGCGTGACGTACTCACCGTCTTCACGTTGATCTGATTGTAGGGCGTGAGCGCGAGCTGGCGCGAACTCTTCTCGTACGTGCAGTAGTGCTTGCTCCACGTCGTAGTGCCGAACGCCTCTGTACACACATCCATGCACATAATATCAATATTTGTTTATAGTTCATTTAAACGATGCAACACCAATTACAATCATTAAAAGCATTATATTTTTGGTCAGCAAAGTATATATTTGCCATCAACTTGTATCATCTCTAGTTTTTAACAAATCTATCGCCACGAAATATTTTTTTTAAACCATTGAGCTCCGACTACACCTTTTAAGCTACCGAGTGTTTTGAGGTTGATTCTTCTACTATTTTGCGGACACTATTGTTAAAGAAATTCAAAACAAATTGTACTCGTATCTATACACATACCTCTATTCTTTCTACTTTATACTGTCTCTCACTCACAGAAATGCATAATTTCGCTCATTTATCCCTAACCAAATCACCCTCAAGGTTGGTAGTCGGGAGTCATTCCGCTCTGGCGACAGACTATAGTTGGGGAGGCCAAGATTCTAAATGTGATGCACTCGAGCGTGGTGGGGACCTTTTGGATTGTGAAGATTAGACGCTAAAAAGAAAAAAGATTATGAGATGTATGCCCTTTCACTGGTGGGGGGAACGTGTAGTGATTTAAAAAAATGTAAAACATACTCGAGCGTGGCAGATATTAATAGTGTATACGCGTGTTTCTAATGACGGGGAAATACTAATCTGCCGGTTTGGCGAGTGGCCGTACAAAGGGGTTGAAAATGGGGAAAAAAATATTACTCGAGCGCGTCAGATTTTCAGAAGGGATATTAAGTAAACCCTAAAGAGGCTCCCAATCGAAAGGCTGACGATTTAGAAACGTCCAAAACTCATGGCCGAATTTTGAAAATGCAAAAAAAATATCGTGACCTTGACATACTCGAGCGCGTCAGATTACAGACGGTTCAGCTTGATGTCCTTATCGTGCTGACCCATAATCTGACAATTATGTGGAGGAATTTCATTAATCTGACGTTTTTTTTTTGTAATTATGTGCCCAATATAATAAGTACAAATAATAAAAATAAAAGAAATAATTAAGAGATTATTGGACAATTAAGAGAAGCGCAGAGTGAAAACTACATAGTTCTTAGCAGCTGCTAGTACAACACTACTGATTATTTAACCACTTCGGCTTGTGGAAATCGGCAGATTACATTATATTCGTAATCTTTGAAAGGTTCGATTCAAAATAAAATGAAAACGTCACGCGTGCGGCCCTGTATACAAGCTTATGTATATGGTGGAGGTACTAACGAACAGCAATTCATTTTTATACAATAATATACAATACAATACAGAATTATAGATGAACGCATACATAGCTAAAATTCGATGAGCTGTCAACACGCATTCCTCCCGGCTCAGTCGATGTCGAAAGTGAGATACCCATCAGCCACATCCCAGGAACCGTTATATCCACATTCAGTGCGCGACGCTCTAATCGATCTACCACCACTATGTCAGGCTTATTGGCTACAATAGTCCTGTCAGTGACGATACATCGAAATTAATTATAATAATTGCCGACGCTAATGATTACCGCGGAACGTATGCTGCTTCATGAAACGACGCGCGACGTGCCGCTGGGAATCAGCTGGCACGGTTAGCAACATTCTCTGACGGCTAATTTCAGTTCATGAAAATAATGACACTTATTGAATATTTACTAACGCACGATTTGATTTTGAAGTAATGAAATATATATTTACAGGAATCATAGGGCATGTTAGTAAAAAGTGTTGCAGTGACTCACTTTTCTCCATTAGGAATAGGTACCCGGCGCGCGACACCCCGCCCCCCGCCTCCTCGGCGGCCGCCTGCTCCTCCTTGTTCTGCGCACACGACACACGGGTTACACACACACATCCTGGGAGGGCACATCGGCACACGGGCTCGCACTTACCATCTGGCGGACCTCCATCATCTTCTTCATGAGCGACTCAGTCTGCTTGCTCATCTCCTCGAAGTTACTCCGCGTCTGCAAGCGCGCACATGTTAGTGAAGCCACACACGCATACAAACGCCACATGCGCCGCGCACGCGCACTCTACTAGACACAGCTTCACTCAGAACCTATAGAGTTCTGTGCTACAGTCGATCGCTATAGCAATGCTAACCCGTACAAACTAACACGCGGCTGCCAGAAGTAGAAACGTCGTAGGCAGTGTGCAACGTGTGCGAGTATGGCTCCGGCCTCGACACACGCACGCTCACCCTCACGCGCTCGCACGCGGTGCGGAACATGCAAGGAATATTCGGGACGACAGCACGGTCTTATCGTGTCAACTATATTCACACAAAAATGAGATGAGGCGATGCTATGAAGGTAAAGTGTGACACGCAGATCAGTCAAACTCACTGGAAGCAATAAACGTCGTTAGTGCTGTTTCGTTAGGGCACACACACGGCACCTACAGAGCCGCTACCGCCGCTACTCACCCGCTGGATGCGCAGCTGCAGGTCCTTGACGCGCGGCTCGGCGTCTGCGTGCACGTCGTGCGCCGTGTGGTGGAACGTCCACCAGCCGAACACGAAGCCCAGCAGCGTCTCCACCAGCTCGAACTTCTTGCGCTCCTGCACCGCCTGCAGCTGGAACACGTACTCCAGCGACGCTTGGCAGAAGTCGCGCTCCGCCATGTCCATCGCCGCGTCCGCCTTAACACACATCAACCGCTCGCGCTCAGCTCTCGCCGCCCACCAGCCCACACAGTATACGCACTCGTGTTGATGTTGATGCCAAATAACGCGGCCATACCGCTCACTAGCCTTTCTCTAACAGTTCCTCGTAGGGATCGGAATTACGACCTTGTACGGGGAGGGTAACATAATCATGTACTGAACCTACGCAAAAGTTTCCGTTACGATGGCTCCTTTTATCCGTTTTGTATATGCATATGTCGCAGGGATATGATAAAACAGGGATTTGCAAATCCCTAAGGGATTTGATCAAATCACGGAGGATGTTAAAATAACAACACGATTTTATTATTTCCCTAAGCAAATCTAGTGATTTGAACAAATCCCAAAATTGGTTTAGTGAAATGACAAAAATAACTGTTCTGTGATATTTTAAAGGTTTATTTTGTAAGATTACCCACATTATTATAATAATTGCAACATGAAGAGGGGTGGAGTCACCCTTCAGCCCTTTCCCCGCCAGAAGAGCTCCTACTTCTGGGTGGTTAAAAAAAAAATAACCATGAAATCCCTTAGGGATTTGATGAAATCCCTGTTTTTATCATATCCCTGCGACATATATACTAATATTATACGATTATAGATCTCTTCTGTAGCCTTTTTTATGAATACAATGAATTGACACCGCTTTTCAACTTACTGCCAGTCCAACTTGGTATTTGGCTGAGGTTAGCGCTACTTCACAGAGTCCGTCATGCATGAAAACTATAATATATATACAAGCCAAAGGAAACATGTTACTTTTAACGTCGGTGATCGGCATTCAGCGAAGGATGACCGCGCTAATGGGAAAAAGTGCATTCATTCAGACAAGCTGCCAAAATCATGGAAAAAACAAACCCTTACGATATTTAAACGAACACTGAAACGGTTCTTAATAGAGAAAGCTTACTATATCACGTTAGAATTTCTAAATGACAATATTAAGCAATGCACTGTGTTCTCATTTAATGAATATTAATCATTTATTTCAGTAAAGCATTTTATCTCAAAATTTTCTTGTTTGACATTGATATATATTATTAATATATGTAAGCAAAAACAATGTAGTATTTGTACACCGTAAAGGCCAAACATGTCTGAACAAATTCTATCACTGACAACCTGCATGCTATGTTATGAAACTCATGTTTCCACCAATAAATAAATCTATGTATGTATCATGAATACTGCATAGCGGCTGTAACCAGATGACCGAGCCGGGTTTCGCAGATTGTAGGCCTCACCAAATCGCCATGACTGGCATTCAAGTGAGTGGCAAGCGTATCGATCAATCGCTATATTGGGCCGCTGCCGGGCCCAGGGACGAATTACCCCACGACTGTTATACACCCCATTCGATTAATTATGTAACACTTTCGTCCCGCCCAAAGATCCCACCGGCGAAATACAAAAAGATAGGTGACAGTGGAGGGGACTGTGGGAGTCCTGCCACAACAGTCCATAATGATTATGTTTGTAGTCACTAAGGACGAGGCAAATATCTTTCGTGCTGAAATTACCTTCCGAATAGCAACTTATCGCTGATGCAATACGAGAGTGGGTCAATGACCGGTATGTTCTGCTATTTGGCAACAAGTATAGAGTGTGGAGGGTGCATTAAGACGCTTGCAGCGGTAAGTGATATGATCACGTTAATAACCGCGCTCTCCGGCGCATACACTACACAGCCTCGTTGATGTCACATGGCAACACTAACAACTTGCTAAGTTCCTGCATCGCGACTCGCGCCTTCTTACATGCTGAACAAACTGAAACGATGCGCTCGCGCCGCCCCGCAGCGCCGGCTACGGAGCACACCCTGGTTGTCCCCGAAACTATATATATTACGAAATTTCCTCAAGTCTAAAGGATAATTTCAAGTTATCTGATCGGAATGGTAAACTGAGTGTGCAGTATAGGTACACCACGCATGCGCAGGGGACCTGGCCCGTTCGACGTTGCATGTTACGAGCGGTGCAGGTAGCGACGTGCCACGCGCACACGCTCAGCTCAATGATCAAGCGTTACCTCTTGGAATACGGCCTCTGGTTTCTTGGTGGAGAGTGAGAGCGTGCGCTCCTGACTCTGGCAGAACTTGGCAGTCTTCTTGTCGAATTTCTTCTTCCCCTCCTGCAACATGAAGCGCTGTATAACGTAGGGTGCTGCTGATAGTGATGAGCTATTCCGCTTGATGACGACACGGTTGGCGCTGTGGCTAAGCAATTGTCGCGGGTTCGATTCCCGCACAGAAAAAAATATTTGAAATAAATATTTTCGCCTACAGATTTGATATTTTTACTACCTCAATTAATAAAGACTTTTAATCAAATTCCCGTGGGGCCTACAACAACACATTTCCCTGAATATTTTAATCTAAGTACTAGAAATTATTAAAATCTCGGTCTGTTCATCACTGTCCCCAATAATATGGCCTTGGCCACCCTCTGTCAGTCCCATGTAATAGGGCACAATTCCCGCTGCCTGCTGCTACTGAGAAACTCCTGATGGAAAATCCCAATACCACTTTGCCCGACCTGGGAATCGAACCCAAGACCTCATGCTCAGCAGTCGCGCTTTGCGACCACTAAACCAATGAGGCAGTCACAATCAAATATCGACAGCAAAAATAAAATGAGATTCGTAGTTAACCAGTTTGCTTATTATAATGTATATGTCACCGGAAAATAACAAGATCCGTAAGTTTATCAATTTACTAGGAAGTTTATAAACTTTCGTAAGATTCTAAACGGGAGATAAATTGTAATATTTTACGTCCACATTTTCGTAAATTTATCAATTTCCGACGTCATACGGTAAATTTATAAACTAACGAATATCTATTCGTAAGATTTTATATGGTTCCACCAATCACAGAAACTCTTTTAAATATACGATCTTTGAAATACGTAAAATAACACACTGCTCTCTGATTGGTCCATGTTCATAGTGGCAATGCTTTTGGGTGTCCGCAGCTTGTAGGTCACTCATTATGGGTACTGCTAGATAATCTTAACAAAATAAAGCTATTTTTCACAGTTGCAACACAGTTCAACATTCAAAACTAATAAAAACGCACAAGCAAACCAGTTTGTTTATGTTCCGTGGCCAGCAATGGCGGCCGCGAGGAAGGAGAAGTGACACGTGACAGCCAACCAATCAGATCGCGCGTAGCGTTTGGTTACTGTTTACTTATTATTATACGAGTGAGTTCAGTAAGTTTATCAATTTACGAAAATGTGGTCGTAAAATATTACAATTTATCTCCCGTTTAGAATCTTACGAAAGTTTATAAACTTCCTAGTAAATTGATAAACTTACGGATCTTGTTATTTTCCGGTGACATATATAAAGGCCAGTAGTATAAGGCTCGTGTGCGGGCAGTGTGTTCAGTAGTAGGTAAGTAGTGCTAGGTACCTTGACGGCGCCGATGTGCTCCTTGCGGAAGCGCTCCAGCGGCTGGATGATCTGCTCGTGCGCGCGCCCCAGCTGCAACGCAAACGAAGCTCGTGAGTGACCGCTGCCACCTCGCGCCACTCTACTTAACGCGCGCAACTCACACTCGTCAGATGTCAGCAGGTTGACATAAAACACGAAAATGATACAATAACATTACCTGCTCAACCATTCATTAATACTTGTTGTGTAGATGTTTATGTTTGACAGTATTTTAGAACACACCTCCTTCAAAGAACAGAATCGCCCTGTTGCGTTTGCGGTAGGCAGTGTCGCACGACTATTATCACTGTGAGTGCAAGATGCCTACATAATTCTTATTCAAAAATCTCTCCTCCCACAATGTCTCAATTTATAATAAAACATTACCTTTTAACCGACTTCTAAAAAAGGAGGAGGTTCTCAATTCGAATGTTTGTATTGTTTTTTTTTTAGGTTTGTTCGCGCTTAACTCCGTCGCTGGCCAACCGATTTGAAAAACTATAGAATACTTATCGAAGTGGCTTTAAACTCATGAAACTCGTTATTGATAATTGATAACCGACAGAAAAATGACAAAATGGTTGTAAGATACGGAACACTATATATATACATATACTTAAGTATAGATATTATACTTGCTGCCTACACTTTCAAAGATATTTGAAAAAGTAATTAAATCTCGACTCGTACTTCATATTAACTTGAACAAAATTCTGCATAGGAGACAATTTGGCAATCAACAAGGTGTTGGCACAGGAGATGCTGTGTGTACTGTTGTTAATGATGTGGTTAATAATATTAATAATAAAAAGAGAGTAGCTGGGGTATTTCTAGATCTAAGCTCAGCATTTGACACTGTTGATCATGATTTTCTGATAGCTAAACTTAATCACTGTGTTGTAAGAGGAAAAGCTTCACAACTTTTATCTTCCTACCTAAACAACCGGAAAATGTTTGTAGAAATCACTGAGACACAGGATGGACATAAACAAGATTATAAATCATCTTTTTTAATATTTGTGCCGGGGTCCCACAAAGATCTATAATACATTGGGGCCCATAATGGTCATTCTCTTCAAAAACGACTTAATAAATTATATAAATAAATTGCTACCTGACATACGACTCGTTGTTTTTGCGGATGACACTAACGCCATTACAGCAGCAAATGACACCAAAGAACTTACAGAAATAGTTAATGTAGCTATTAGTCATCTTTACTTTTAGTTTACAGTAAATAGGCTTAAAATCAACAGAAAAAAGACTAAAATAATTTTATTCAATACAACCGCTCGTAATAAAGAAACCTTAGAAATTGTACTAAGTAATGACGAAATTGAACTCGTGAGTTACGCTAAAATCTTAGGAGTACATATAGAATGTAGATGACTCGTTGAATTGGAAAAAGGAACTAGCCGCCATAGACGCATCTACAGAGTGGCCCAACTGTATAAGGACGTCCAAACGAAAAATTTGGACTCCTCTCTTCTTGGGCTATCCAAACCACACCCATGTATGTTCTACGATTTTTTGTTTTCGGTTTAGGAGCTAGACGACATTTTAATATCTTTTGGGATCTTCTTCTTTACGTCATATTTCATAGATTTCTTTTTGTGTCGCATTTTTTAGAAATATTTTTATTGATGATTAATTCTGAAAGTGTAGTCTTCGATCGATAAAAAACCTGTCTGTCTTATTGTCATCCGAAATTACAAAAACTTAATTCAAAGGCAAAAATGTTATTTTGTAAATTTCGTTGCAGATTTCCAGCTCTTAAAGAAAAATGACAACAAAGGCCCAAATTACCTTAAAGTAATTTCAAAAACTTCCACGGACCCTCAGCTCTTTAAAACAGTCCAAATAACTAGTATTTTACATGTCATTATTTGGAGCAATTGTAGCTCGAACATGGTAAGGCGAAAAGAGGTTTGGATAGCCCAAGAAGAGAAGAGTCCAAAATGTTCGTTTGGTCGTCCTTAGCTGGGCCACCCTGTATATCATCTGCGTGTTATGCACTAAGAACTCTTCGAGATGAAATTGACATTAAAGAATTGAAAATCGTATACTACGCGCTAATTGAGTCTAGACTAAGATATAGTGTGCAATTTTGGGGGAATAGCTATAATTATAATTGCCAAAGAGCTTTTATCCTCCAGAAAAGAGCTATACGCACAATAGTCCGTATTTCACAAAGAGAGAGCTGTCGTCCATTTTATTGATTTAAATATCCTTACAGTACCCAGTCTCCACGTTTTAGTACTACTAACTTATCTAAAAAAATATTTGCGTGAATACGAAACAGTCGAGGAACGATTAGCGAAAGAGGGAACACGCAGAAAGGATTCGGGAAATGATTAAGTTCCCATTTAAATATAGTGAGGCATAGCACACAATACCAAGCTGTACTCATTTACAATAAACTACCGCTACACTTAAGAAATATCATTTACACATCTGCTTTTAAACCAAAGCTCCCGCAGCTCAGCGCATTCCTGTTAGTTATGTGTCTTTACTCCATTGACGATTTGTAGACGTTGTTTTAATTTAATTTTATTGGTTTCGCATTTTAATGTTTTTATATGATATTTTATTATGGTATTTTATTTTAATTTTACTACCTTGACATTGAATTTACTAGCCATTATTATTATCATTATTTTTTGTATATCATTTATATTGTTTATTATTTTCCTACTATATTTCAAACACAATGTAAATTGTTTATAAATAAATAAATAAAACATAATATTATATACCTTTATTATTATGTGAGCACATGAAATCACTCCGAGCAGTTTCACTTTCGCGTACGCCTGTCCGCTACCGTACGCCAGCGGCGGACATGCCCCATTGACACCATTCATAATGTTAATTGTAGTAGTGTACGTCGAGCGCAGAGGTAACGGCCTGAGGCGCGGGTTCGAGCCCGGCCACGCACGCACTATACTGTGCGCCGTTGACTTTATCACTACTGCTCTCACAGTGAAGTAAAACATCACGAGGATCCGCCTCTCTCTCCCATGGCCACGGAGGCTGGCGTACAGGGAATAGCAACCGGGACTGCCCACAAACTTAGGTGCAGTGAACTCGTGCGTACTCGGCTAGTGTCCACTGAGATTGACCGCTGCGACAGCGTTCAGTCGAGAGAACAATTATGCAAATTGTAAAGAAAGGCTAACTGAAAACAAGACGCGCTGCCCCACCAGCACCTAGCAGTAGCAGCTTTACGAGCTCCCTCGTACCGGAGCTCGGCATCGTGTGCCTCCGATTGTCTAGTCGACTCCATTCGAACCGATGTATTTGAAAGCATGTATAATAAATAAATAAAAACGTTAATAAAACAACTAAAAATTGTAGAAAATGCTGAGACGATTGCTATTGATGTTATCTTTATTTGGAACGTTCATAATAATACGAGCTATTACCAGGACAGGATAGGATTTCAGAGGTCCAGTGGAAACTTGTGGGTGGATTGGCTAATTTAAATATCGATTTATAAAAATACAAACAAATGTTTTTTAAAGAAGCGGCCATATTCGAGCAGTTGCGCTGGAGTATGGCTCTCTTCTCTATAAACACAGCAAAGCGCAAGCAATTAGTGAATCATCAGTACATACGTTCTTATCAGATCAGCCAATCGACGCTCATAACGTTAGCGATTATTCGCGACTTACCTCGGATCCTGGGAAACAATAGCTCGGATCATTACAAAAATCTGACCACTCAGGTATTATCGCGTATTCGTGTGTCCATTGCTTGCAATCGCCCTAAAATTATCTATTAACCTACGGTGTCGGGATCACCGACATGGCACGCGCGCAGCTCGTCATAGGCGCATTACGATGTGTGCGGCGACGTGACGTCGCGTCCGGCGCGTTACGTCGCCGCACATAATGGTGCACTAATTATGTCAACGCCCTCATCAGCATGCGTCCCGCGGAGCGCGCGCGCGACCAATGGACGTGATCACTCGCAGACTCGAAAGTGATTCCTGAAGGCCGGCCAGCTTGTTTACCAACAAGGTCGCGCGGACGTCACTCCCACAGCACATACACATACGATCGCACGGACCTCGCCGGTACACGCACTAGTTGTCATTGACATTGAACGAGCTCGATCAAAAAGTAATGTATATCGGCTGTCCGTTGATCTCACAAAATGAGATTTACGATTTACACGGAGGCCACGCGAGCATAACCGCCACAGAGACAGAAAGGTACCTATTAACCACATCGTGCTCAGGTTTTTTATAGAGAACTTCAAACGAGGTCTTAAAGTATGCATGAGATGTAATGTTGCAAGTAAACACGGGCGCGACAGACCGTTTGGAGCCGGAGAAGCCTCTCGCAAGGGGGCGCCGGGCGCCGCCGGCCCTGCGAGCTAGCCGGATATGTGTAGTAGGTATAGGCATGCAAAAATAGCTATTACTACGGCATGGCTGTGCCATGTGGGATACAAATTCAGCGGTTGTTGTGCCGATCCAATTGAGCCGGAAGTGATACTGACCATGCGGTCCCGCTCGTCCTCGATGGTGCGGATGAGCGTCGCGAAGTGGTGCAGCGAGCGGCTGATGACGCGCTCGTCCTCCGTCATGGAGGCGCCGATGCACGCGAACTCGAACTGCTCCATGCTGGTCGCCAGCGCCTGCTGCGCCGCGCCCAAGCCTGCACACAACGCACACATCAGCACTCGTACAAAGCAACAGACGCGCGTTGGCGGCATCTCATCTCACGCAGCCACGAACACGAGTGTAGGACTCGAGGAACTGCGAGTGGCGCGGTGGAGGAGCTTTGTGTTGTGGCTAGTAAGGAATATTGTATGTTGATAGTAGGACCAACTGTTGTTATTAGTAAAAGCACGCCAAAGTACGCGCAAACCAAAAATATAGTGTTGAACATATTAGCTTTTATAAATAATATACCTGTTTACTTGATAGACGAGCGAGGAGCGCGCAAAGCTAACATTGTTGTTGTTCGATCGAGTTAAAACTAAACAATAAATAAAATAAACAGCGACACGCGACGAGTCGACAACGCGTGGCGGTATGAAGCTGAAATTAATAGCAAATACTCAGGTCTGTATGTTACCCCTTATAGCAGTAAATTAACCAAACTTGTAAGCACAACATAAAAATATCGTAAGTCAACGCAATCTAAAGATAAGATCGTCTAATTATGGACTATGGGCGTATATTATGGCGCGTATTTTGACGCTCGCTAGGGAATCAAACCTACAGGGGACTTCCTTCCAGTTGACTTAAAGTCAAGAAGAAATGCCCTGTATCACAAGTAAAGGATGAAATTAGAAAACCGTAAATTTGTCTTTACATCACAAAATAAATACTTTATTGCGATTATAAACTTATTTTTTTGTGTTGTGTAAAATATTGTATGGTGGTACGGAATTCTTCGTGTGCAACTCCGATTCGCACTTGGCCGGTTTATTCGTAAAGTATACGTAACTGTGTATTAATTCGTAATCATTTTGTAAACAGCTGTTATTTTGACAATACAAACCGACAACTTAATTTAATTTATTTGTAGAGAAGTTAGAGAACCATAGATTGTTTGGACACGTAATCCTTGCTGCGATCTTTGTTTCATTGTTTGGTACCAAAAATGAGTGCAACAGAAACCGCATAGTGGCGCAACTTGTAGGTCTCGTGACGTATGAAAGATATAGCCAAGAACCTAAGTAAACACAGAGGTACAAGTGCAGTCGACGAGCGACTAGTAGCTCTGAACAAAGTAATGCAGATGTAGTTGTTGTAGCAGGCAGCAGGCACTGAGTCACCAATGCTGCTACGGAGAATAGACGTGGCGCTGTGGTCGCGTTCGCCGCACATTATATACATCATTGTGTGATCATATTCATTATACAATACAAGGTCACTTTTCGTGTGGCGCTCGTTGTATTTAGCGTGTAAATGTCGAAAGATAATTAATAATTGGAAAAATCGTAACTGTGAAATTCCTAGAACGACTGCAAGAGACAGGATTACATATTAGTAAAACCCCCAAACGTGCCTATAGTGCCTACGCTGATATCGTCACCTCGCAAACCTGTGTCGCAGACCAGGAAGCAGAGCTGCTGTAAGCCTACCGACAGGGGTTCAAAACAGCTACTCGTAGGCCCAGTTACAGGCACGTGTAACAAGGATGGCTTCGTGCAGGTGAAGAGGAAGAAGCCTCCCAGTCGGAGCCAGTGCGGGACCGCGTCCAATACACACGGCCACATTACACCACGAAGGTTGAGGAAATCGTACAGTATGTCCGAGCTAAGACCTGTTGGACCATCAGGGTCGAGCCACAACACGAATTTCAAGTAGTTCGTGGTGCAAGTTCCGACTTATTGTATATTGAGACCTTCCTCAAGGACGAGAGGGTGTCGTGTATCGGCCATTCCGCAGAAGGCTACAATAAATTTGTAGGTACCTAACTAAAAGTTTTCGTAACCATTAGAAAAGAAGAGCACGTAGTGTCAATCAAGAGACGTTGTTCACCTCTGCAATGAGTGAAATGACACGTAAAGGTTTATTTTATAGATGGTCTCTTAGAATAGCGAACATCAAAAATAAATCCTGGAATTAGCTCAATAATTACGAACATCTTTGATTCAAGTAATCCAGTTGTTTGCAATCGTCCTAGATATTCTGCAAAGATACGATTTTTCCAATTAACCTGCAACGTAAACACCTCTACCAAGGGCAGTAAAGGGCTACAGGCTGTGACTCAACGACGATCACTTTTTTTGTACATGATGACGACACCAAAGGTATTACTTTCCCTCACTTATCGAATAGTGTTAAGAAACCCACATGCGCTCATTGCGTAACTACCTATATTAATGTCAATTACGTGGTTATCTCGCCGAGCTGGGTGATTGGGAGGCGCACGGCGAGCGGCGAGCGCGCGTGTGCAGCGCCCGCCTGCTCAAGGACGAGATTAAGAAACGTGCAGATAGTGAGTAAGTTGGCCAATATCTCGATGTGTGTAGATAGCAGCGATTACTGAGTGTCGCATGTCGCCCATGTCGGCCGCTTCTTATCGAGCGCGACTCTGCGCGACTATCGAACTTCAAACTATTAGCTGCGCTCCGACCGCTACTTTGTGAATCTATTGAGCGCGCTCGACGTATTGTTCCAGTTCCGCAGCCGGCGCTCGGCAGACTGGCACAGCCCAATAGGGGGCGGCAAGCAAGGCTCATCTGACAATCGAGCGGTGGATGTGGGCGAGGCCGATAAGGCGCTGGACTAGTGGGAAGCGCGCGCCTGACTCACGCGCCATTGTGCCGAGCGCGACTGAGTGCACGCGACGCCACGCTCACTACGTACATATTTAGTGAACAAGCACCCCGCCAATGCACCACCCGCTATACACAGTGTCCTGGGCGATGTTACACAATATTTGGTAGTTTTACACTGTCTAATAAGAGAAAACTGTACCTACTCTGTTATTATGAAAATTTTGTATGCCTCAATAGCGGTCATAGCTATATTACATTTTTATATTAATTAAGCGAAGTTTGCTAAGCATAAAAATGAAAAATAATTTGAGTTGATGATTCCAAATGAAATACAATCTGTTATAACAAGACTGGATTGAGAGAGAGAAACATATGGGCCAACCCTAAGCAACATGAGCCAAACAAGGGCAGAAGATGATGAGGAATTACAGCTAAGTTGATAACATACACCCTAGATGCACAAAGTCAAAAACCCAAATCTTTTATTTTAATATCATCTGTAAAAGGCAGTGGAAACTAATGAGAGCATCAATATGTCCACTACATGAATATGTATAGCAGCGTCTGGCTGTGTGCAGGTGCAGTGTTGCATGTGAGAGTGAGCAGTCACACTAATCAACAAAGTCATTGACACACATACGACACAGACATGAGTCACGGCAGCGGGCGGGATGCGCACCTCACCGGTGAACTGGTGGCTCGTGGTGACTAGCATGCACCCTTCTATGATAACATTGTCATGATGTAATAGCTTGTGGGTAACAAACAATAGATACCAAAGCATTGGACATTGGAGTCAACTAAGTTCAACCATCCATTTTTGGTGTTTAGTAAACCAAAAATGATTATAATTAAGGGGGTAAGATTATGGAAAAACTAGTTTGAATATAGATTATTTGATTTGATACTACCTACCTTTGATAAAGTTTTAAGTACACATTATGATTTCAACTACAAAGAATAATATGATATACTGTCACTACACATACATTATCATCTCAGAGTAAACTTAACATACACAGAAGTTTACTTAGTGACATATATGATGCACAGAGGGCTCATGCGCACTTGTGTGTGTTTGATGTGTCACATGCTGCACACTGAGGACTGATGGACTGTTATCAGCAACTCACGTTTGAGTGCTAACAATAAGAGCACAAGGCGCAGCGACGGTGACTCTCGACACACCATGGTACAGGCACAACGCGGAGGTGCTCGTAACATACACGACCTGCGGGCCACCATCCCGTTGACATACTCACAACAGTGAGAGTGAGCGCATGCTTGCAGACTAGCTCCGAGACACTTACGCTTAGCGGCTTGCACCACATCCTTGACTTCTTTGATGAGCCGTTTGATCTGCTGGCTGGTGCGCTCCAATTCCTTCTCGTGCCGCTGCAGGTTCTCCCGGAACTGAGGGCTGTCCGCGAGGCACTCAGTGAACTCGAGCGGCTGCAGGCCCACGCCCATCGTCACCTACTCGCGCTCGCGCTTCGCTCACTCACGGTCACAACACCATGCACTTTCACCGAGCGCGCTTCGGCGCCAGCATCGCGACCATCCGCCCCACACTCGACACTGGACGGATATGCTTACGATCAGAGCGACCTGACCCACTGACCACTACTGTTTAACAATACAATATTTTACAAAACGAGTAAAAACGAAGATTATAATCCCCGAGACTGATGATTGCTGCGTAGCTGTCAAATTGTCAGATTAAACTGCAATGTTGCCATTTTCAAAAAAAACATTGTTATTTAGAAAAAATATTAAATATTTTCTTAATAAAATTGTAATTTATATAAATAATATTATTTCACTGTACAATATTTACAGATTTAATCATAAAAAAAAAAACAAAAGGAAAAAAAACTAAAACTAAATGGTATAAAAAAATTATCCGCGTCGCCGTCAACTGGAAATGTGCCCAAAAGACTGGCCGCATTGCCATGTTGGATGGCAATGCTTAGGGCGAGACTCCACCAAAGCGGAGACGAGAGATGTCTTGTAATTATAGAGCAACACGGGCCATCTTGTATTTAACCAATAGCATATTGTATAAAGTAACATTTTAAAATGGTCCATTTCTTCCGTTATATGACCTTATACAACGTGAAATGTAAACCGTTGCAAAGCTGCAGCGAAATGACTTTGTTTTGGTAGTACAATCGATTAGTAAATATCTTTACTATGAAAATATAAAAATGGCAGATTCACAATTGTGAAAAGCGAAACTCGAAAATGAACGCAATCCAATAGTAGTACCTAGTCAAACGCAGCGGCCGAGACCCGAGCGGCTGACGGCGCGGGCGCCAGAACACTGGGTCGTTAACCCCTGCGCTTATCAACAGCTGATTTTCTGATCTTTAGTTAATTTAATGTAACACAACACCCAAAAAGTTATTCCAATTCTCCCTTCATACTTTTACAGGCTTATGACTGTCAAAAATACTTTTTATTATCTACAACTTTAGTTACTGAACACGAAAACAAAATAACAAGTTAAACAAAGACAATAAAGTAACTATTTTAGTCGTATTTAAAAAGTTGGAATCAACTTATTTACAATGATTTTAATCACCTAACCTATTTCTGAATTTTCACTATTCACAAAGTACTTACCTACACTTCGCGGTATCGAAGCAAGTGTTCGAAGTGTAAGCCACTACATTCCACACACAAACGAGCACTTTTAAATAAATTCTTTTAGTTTTAATAATGGGTCTCACTCAAAATAAGAAAAATCGTAATTTCAATCCATTTTTCACTTATTTAACCTACAAGTACAACGTCCGCAAGACAACTGAGCGTCGAGTGCGCGACACTGCGGCACTGCGCGGCACGGCGCGGCATTTTTTGATCTGTGGCGGCGAATGAAGAGAGTGTAAGCTACGCGCTCTAGTTTATACCGTATCACAAGGCACGAGAGCTTATTTTTCTCTGAACATTTATGATTATTGCTTTTTACTTTGTCGGTAGCGCATGAGTTTTGAATGATACCTACGTTAATACGTAGGTATCATTTCGTTCGCTACGTTGCGTTTGTGTGCGTGACAGTGTAACTATTGTTAGTCACGCTTTCGAGTTTATGAATTTTTTTTTTTAATATTTTAAAATAAAAATATTTTTATTTTTTAAGTTTAACTCTACGTTCCATTAGTACTACTGAGGGCGAATCGTTCGGCCGCGTTTTTGCAACGGTTTACATTTCAGGGTGTATAATATGTTCCTTCTGAAGGAGTGGTAGCTTACCTTGACTTTAAATAAGTTGTACGACGAACATTAGGTCGGTTGAATAGAATATGATTGTATCTTCAAACTAATAATTACAATAGGACCACATCCTATTGTAATTATTAGTTTGAAAAAAAAAAAAAAAAAACTCTTCCGACCCTAACGTCACAAATTGTAGGTACATATCAGTAAAAATCGTTCAGGGGCAAAATGTCCAATTCTCAAAATGTCCAACGGTGTCAAAATGTCCAAATACCCAAAATTTTGAGAATTGGACATTTTGGGTATTTGGACATTTTGACACCGTTGGACATTTTGGGAATTGGACATTTTGACACCGTTGGACATTTTGGGAATTGGACATTTTGCCCCTGAACGGTAAAAATGTATGTATGGTTCGCCGTTTCGCTACCGTCGTGAAGGTGATGCGAATATTTAGTTTCTGAGGTAAGTAACGAAACAGCCAAGCCATACATTCATTTTTACTGATATGTATAATTTGTGAAGTTAGGGTCGGTAGAGTTAGGACGTGAAGATTCAGAAGCTTGGCTCTACATGAGATCTGATATCTTTTTCACAGAACAAACCTTATGTGGTCTTGGCAACATTTTACATGAAATGTTTTTGGTGGGATTTCAGTTCTTTTTGTAAGTTGCTAGGCAGTCTTTTTAGTGTTAATTTTTTTCTTCTTTTTTTGGGGTGCACTTCTTGCACATCAGCAGTGCAGGGGGAGTTCATGTAACATTTATGTTTACACTAGCTTTTGCCGCTAGCTTCGTCCGCGTAAATTTCGGTTATCGCAGACACGGACAAAGTCGCGAAAAATATTACCCATGTCGTCATTTTAATTCGAAACAACACGTGGCGCCATCTACGATCATAAGAACGTTATTGTGATTTCCCTCGAAAACAGTACTTTTTTTCGGGATTAAAGACAACGTACATGCAAAATTTCAGAATGATCGGTTCAGTGGCTTAGGCGTAAAATGGTAACAAACAAACAAACAAACTTACTTTCGCATTTATAATATTAGTTAGGATACCAATTTTCGGCTTTCTAGCACTTCAGGAAGTACCCTAACATTTTGAAATATCATACAAATTTCAACCCCCCCATTTCAGGGGATGGGGGGCGAAAGTTATAAGTTTATGATTTTTTTTGTTGGTTGTATACTAAACTTAGATTACATACCAAATTTCAGCTTTCTAGCACTTCAGAAAGTAGCCAAACATTTTGATGATCATCAGTGTGTTAGTGAGTGTGTCAGTGACGAAATCGGCAATTTTAGATATCAATAAAATCTAATGTATTTGAGCTATTCAATTGAAACTTTGAATGTTTAATTAGTCTATTATTGACATCATATCCTGAAAATACGAACTATCTAGTACATCGGAAACCAACTCTATGAGGGTTCAAAAAAACGACGAAATACTTCGAGAAAAGGTAGGTAGTGCCCTTGCGCTACGCTTGGCTTGTCTTGGCGGGGGCACTCCCGTGCCCCCCGATCACCCTCGCTCATAAATGAAATAAGATGTAAGAGTTTAATAAAGAGTAAGATATATTGAGAACACGTGAGTAAACAGTATTCGAGGGCGAGCGAACAGGCGCGCCGGTCACGAGTCCTTGGCGGCGGACGCAGTGGCGGGCGCGGCGCCCTCCTCCTCCTCCTCCTCCTCGTCGGAGTCGTCGTCCTCGTCGTCGTCGTCGTCCGACTCGTCGTAGGAGGAGTAGTCGCCACCATCGGCGGGCACGTAGCCGTCGGCGGCGTCGTCGTCGTCTGCGAGCGCGGCCCCCTGGCGGCCGTAGCGGTGCGAGCGCGTGGACATGCTGAGGTCGGCCGTGACGTGCGTGGGGTAGGCGCAGCGCGGGCAGGGCGGCGCGGCGCGCCGGTCGCAGCGCACGCCGCGCCGCCGCACGTGCTCCTCGCAGAAGCACGTCTTGCAGCGCAGGCACGAGTACTGGCCCAGCCGGTTGCAGGACTGACCTGTGTG
Source organism: Hoplodrina ambigua (assembly GCA_949774945.1). NCBI lineage: Eukaryota > Metazoa > Arthropoda > Insecta > Lepidoptera > Noctuidae > Hoplodrina > Hoplodrina ambigua. Next base: position 79,595 of record OX458985.1, read on the forward strand.
GCGGAGGCCGTGTGAGTTAGCAATCGCCCACGGGGACTCGGTTCGGACAGAAGAATGATAAGAAAGCAATAACATCAGGCTCTGACTCGATCACCATGTTGCAATGGTTATGTCAGACCATTTACTATTTTTTTGTGTTTTTCCTTTTTTATCCACTGCCAATGTTCGAAGTATGTAGAGGGGTGTTATTAATTTGACAGTAGGTCGTTCTAATTATCTGTGAGTCTGTCTGTATCATATCATTTTATACCATTAACCTTCAAACGACTGGACAGATATTAAATAAGTATTACTTTTATTGGAAAGTAAATTTAAGGTAGCTTAGCCGTTTCATGATAATCTGTTCAGCCATTTTGCAGACAATTAGAAAAAGTTGTACATTAAGTAGTGACAAACAGTAAACTTTGATGGCATAGCAGAAAGGCAATTCGACGAGCAACGTCAGATTTTAATTTGTTTACTCACACTTGTTCAGAGGTAGCAACTTATGGGTTTCACAATCATTGCTATAAACAATAGCTAAATTATAAAAAGCTATGACAATTAATAACAGAACCTTTGATGGTTAAAATGATCGACGTTCGTAATCGTGGCGCTCCTAAACCCATATTTTCCGAGCAACGTGTGGCTAGAATACATTGCCAGCATGTAATATCTACATAAGTACATATAGCACTGCTGGCAAATGTTTGCATGTTACTACTGCGCAATAGTTTCAGTGAGGGAGTGTGCCGATACTTACACTTGTAGGTCTCGGACTCGAGCACCTGGCAGGACGCCTGGTGCTCGAACTGGTCGTCCTCGCACAGGAAGCCCTGGCAGAAGCAGCAGCGGAACACGCGGCCGCCGTGCTCCCACACGCCTGCGGGGAAGCGCACCGGATTTACTCGTCAAACTTAAAAGATAGGATAGTTTTTCTCGATTTTTGACTACAATATTTTTTTATTGCTTTGAGCTACAGCAACGCATGGTCGGGGCAGCTAGTTATTTAAAATTGTGCACGGCATGTATGTCAATCATACTCACTCATCTCTTAGCTGCCATGGCTACTTAAAGAAGTGCCTGGCAATAGTTTTCCACTATACATACAGTACTGAGTGCAGGTATACCTCTCTCGCACTCCAGGCAGATGGCGTCCATGAGCGGGCAGGTGCACGCGTGTGCCGTCAGACACTTGCGTCCGTGGCATACCCACGCCTCGCAGAAGTCACAGATAGCACCCTGAATAAGGGCACATAGCTTTATTGAATTCTATCGAAAACATAAGGTCATATTTTCTTAAGTGTCATCTTGCCTTGAAACATAAGAACTTTTCATATTCATTTATTTGCGTTCCAAAACGTGAGTAGTTAGGCGCTTTGCACACGGAGCAACTTAAGTTGCCGCAACTGGCAACTTTTTAAAAGTTTCCTGTAAAAGTTGCTAGTTGCCATAAAGTTGCCGGTTGCCGCAACTTTTTGGCAACTTGTAAGCAACTTTTTTAGCCGAGTTGCAGTGTTGCAAACTTTGCGGTATTACCACTAGATCTGGTAGATTGGGACCCCCATCTGGTGGGCAGAATTTGTATCTGGTGGCTTGTGGATTTTTTAGTGGGCAAATTTTAGGTTGATGGTTAAAAAAAAAAGAAAATTTTTGCTAAATGAAAACAATATTGCACTCGGTAAGTATAATTAACTATCCCGCAAATAAATGATGAATGGCGTCAGCTACATCAGTTGGAATGAAACAAAAAAAAAAAACGCTAAAAGTTTTGGTATGAAGTGATAGCTTTTACAGACTTTGTGGAACAAGCTCGGTTTCAAGAAATTGCAAATGCAATTTCTTTGTTGATTCTTCCTCATTATTCCTATACCTCAGTTATTAGTAATTTTTAGTAGAACATCATTCTCTTAAAAAACAATCCTATTTAGTAAGCCCGAGTGGCTGTGGAGCAGAACTAGCATTTAGCCAAGCATTTTTGTCCGTGATATAATCATCTAACTTATAATAATGCTTGATTAGATAGTGTGCGTTTTATGCATGGTTTAAATTTTCTCTCATTTAGTTGGAGAATATCAAGACGTATTTTATTATAGCATTTTACACAGTATCCCAAAAAGAAGTGTTTACTTAGTGGGAAAAACCACTAAGTTAATGGCAACACTATGCCGGGCACAGGGCGAGGGAGGGAGGGTGTGAAATCGAATATTTGACAGTTGCTAGTTGCGGCAACTAGCAACTAAAAAAGTTGCTAGTTGCCGCAACTGAAAACTGTTGACGATTGCCGCAACTCGCAACTTGAGTTGCTCTGTGTCCAAGTCCAAGTCCAATTGAATTACATGTAAACAGCGAGTTGCCAGAAAGTTGCCAGTTGCCAGTTGCTGCAAAAGTTGCTCCGTGTGCAAAGCGCCTTAGTGTTACAAATTGCTTAAAGCTAAATAACAATAACAGACCCTGCAGGATTCTAGCCTAAAGTCTTTAGGCTAGAATTAGACAGAAATTACATAAAATGTATAGTCCTAAACTTTAATTTTCACCTTGCATGTTCGCCAGGTTTCTTCTCAACTCCAAAATAATTGTAAATGAAGTTTTGCCGTTAAGTATCTTTATTGGCCTGGCTTTTGTGTGGAGTAGTGATGGGTAGGTGTGCAGATAAGTCAGATTTGGAACCAACGATGCATCCAGCTGTAAAGCTGTTTGTCAGGTTCATTGCCATCATCAGTCTCTACATCAGGAGTGTGAAAGTGCACTGTATGAATGACATAAATTGCGAACAAGCAAATATTACTTCTTTAGTACTTTGCTTACTACAGTAATGTAGTAAGCAAAGTACTTAAGATGTAGGTACATTACTAGTACTGTGGTTCTAGCCAGTGTAAGGTACTATTGTATTGATTTTCACATTGCCATTGGATATAATTTTACTGTAAAAGCCTGAACTACGGTAAATCCTAAGATTTTCCAGTAAAACCTTAGATTTAGGGATGATACTCATTAGAGCGGGCCGTGCCCGGGCCAGGGCGTGGACGAGCCGACGTGGTATTGAAGTGCGTCGAGAGGGCCCGGACGGGACCGGGATTTAAAACCGTGCCCCGTCCGGGCCCCGCCCCGGGCACGCGAGCTCTAATGAGAATCATCCCTTACCAACCCTTTAAGGTAAAAGTCCGAATCATTCTTTAATAAACATTTATTTCAAACTTTTATCACCATTCACTTGATAAATTTTAGGATTTGCCTCAAACACATGGTAAAGACATGGTGTTTGTTATCATGATAAACATGTGAGAACTAGAGCATACATCTCGGAATCTCGGAATGCTAGTTCCGGTATTGAGTCATCTAATAATGAAATCAGACAAAACTATTCCATTTCAGTTTTATACTAAACCTATATTTTAGCTTGTTGTGTAGCACCAAGCAGGATAGCGCTCTCAACCATATTCTAGTTGCCAGATTGCTAAGCATGCGATACAAGAGGTAGGAGTGTTGTTTGTCTCTCTCACTCGTAATGCATGTACTTCTTGCTTATTTGTACAAACAAATAATATCCTGTCAATATTTCCTGTTTCAATGGAAGGTCCACTTGTCGACAGTCATTGTAAATCTGTCTCCATTTTCCTTCATGAGCATAATGGTTTTCACATTTGACTTGTTCCACATGTTTAAGAACCATTTTCGCAACAGTATTTGGCATTTTCGGTAAGTCTCATCCACTCTTTATGAAGTACTTCCACTTACTTATCTTTATTTTCAGCAAAGAATCTGAATCTTGCACCATTTACAGTAATCATTTGAGAAACAATAGCTTCCATTGATTCTGATTCTGAAGATGGATATCACGATATTCCAAAATTCATGCTCTAGTTCTGACATGTTTATTTAAATGTTTACCGTGTCTTTGAGGCAAATCTTAAGATTTATCAGGTGAATGCTGAAAGTTCGAAATAAACAATTATCACTGAACGGTTAACATTTTTACAATTATGTTAGTAAATCTTAGGCTTTACTGGTTAATCTTAGGATTTACCATAGTTCAGGCTTATATGGTAACATAGTGACTACAGGTTTCGTCCATCCAGCCCTATCCACTGCCGAATGTAGTGTCGAATGGTACAAGCATGTAAGTGGACTCACCACCATAGCCAGCCCGGTGGTGTACACGCCGGGGTGACGCACCACGCAGTCCCCGGACTTAAGCATACACTTCACCTTGCCGCAGTGCGCGCAGGTCGGCAGCCGCTGCACCGCCTGGCAGAAGTAGCAGAACGCACGGTTCTTCTGCTTTCTATGACAATTATAATTGTTTATTTCATCACTGTGAATTGCAATATTGTTTAATTCCAAGGCGTAGGTAACCTGGCAACTCAACAAGTCGAAATCAACAGATTGACGTGGCAATAGCAACGTAATGAGAGAACGGAGGACGCCAGCTTCGTCTGGTAACGTTGGGAGGCAGTGCTCGTGTGTATAGATAATAAAGTAGGAACAAGTACTTCTGGCATTTGTCGCACTCCATGGGCACGTTGCACGGATGCGCCGCCAGGTCCACGTTCTCTCGGGCATTGCGGATCTCTTTCTGCCGTAGCTTCTGCTTCTCAGCTTTCTTGCGCTGACCTGTCTTCTTTTTTGGCATTGTAAATAAATTACAACTGTTATAGAGTTACATAAAACTAGAAATATCAGCTGACTTGAGTTTAACAATGAACATTTTCATTCATTCGTTAGTTTGATTTGATACTCTGATTCCGTGGTTGGCAAAAAAAAATACAAATTGACAGTGCATTATGTACTGTCAGTAGTGTAAGTGGTGCCAACTATTCACAATTTTATTTATTGCAACATTGCAACTATGTAGTCTATAAAATTACAAGCATATCGTATTTTTCATAGAGCAACACAGGCCTCCTGACGGAAGGCGCCATAGCGTTTTTTTTTTTCAATAGGTAAAAAAAAGTCTGTCATTTTTTGCGGGGGGAAATACACACACAAACACACTTTCTCAATGCCCCACACAAAAACAATCGTCTGTTGCTACAAAACTCACACATAAAAAGAATAAACTAACAATTTCGTGACAAGTTGCATTCAACCGTTGCTGTATATAGCAGCTGTCGATACGCATTATCGATAAAATTAAGATAGGATTTTACTAATTACTATTTTAATAGTTATCAATTAAAAAAATATTAAAAGTATGTAGGTATAATTTAAAATCATTTTTTTAAGCACAGTAAGCTCTTGAATACTTTAGAGTGGCAGCACTGTTTTGTTGGTCTTAGGCGCCAAGTGTGTTCTCTTTCACTGTTGTAATGTTGTACCTAATCGTTCACAAATTGTACGAAAACTCGATTATGTTTACGCAACTTGGAGTGTAAGAAAATTATAAGGCGAATTAAAGAAATTTATGGGAAATTGTTTACCATTGGTAAAAAAAAACCGTCAAATTACGAAGCCGACTCACGCATAGAGTTCCAAGTTTCCATACAACCGTACGATTGCGTACGATATTAAAACCCAGCAGAACGTGGGATTAACTGCGTTTCCTGTGTTTACTTTTGTATTTTTTGGTCCATATATTTGATCACTATTTGTTATACTTCTTCATCGGAAGGCATTCTGCCCTCAGTTTTAGTATTTTATCATATTTGGAACATAATATAAAAAATTCTGTAATGTCGTAGTCAACAGCCGTACATATAAAAAATAAAAATTGTATAGTGAAAAATGTATGGCTCTTAACTGCCAGTCGCAAATTCTTTTAGCGATTTTCAGTTTTTATTTTCATAATATAAGAGTTTTAGGATCTATATCCCTTGTGGTTGCGCACAAATAGAAATTTTATTAATTATTGTGTTTAGGCATTATTGCTTTTGTCTTTTTTATAACCAAAGTATAATCATTATTCGGTTGGGAACTGATTAATACAATAATAATCTGATTTCCAAACGAATAATTATTATACTCCCAAATTCGGTAGAACATCTGTGTTTTTTATTTTTATAACGTTACAATAGCTTTTTTATTTATTTTTGTTATTACAGCTGCGCAATTGTCCGCTACATGCTTTATCTATCAATAAACAAGAATCATACAAAACAAACACTGATTGATTCATTTCATTATGATGTCCCCTTCGTGCAGTCGCGGGCATCGCGGGAAGTTAAACGTCACGCACGTCTCTTGTTATTGCCGTTCGTTTAGTTAGTTGATCTACGTCTCCTCTCCGGTGGTGGTGCTCACTTGCGCAATTTGTTTATGTGTAGAATAGAAAGGAAAGTGCGCTACGCAATACTATGATACAAGGAACACTATACTCTCTTCCGCTATGATATCTCCCGTGGACCTGGTATGTTGTTTCATTGTTTTTTGTACATACAGTATTTTCCTGACATCGATCGATACTGTTCTTGTCCATTGCGAGTTGCTATGCGGTTTAGATACTTACCTACTTAGCTACATTATATTTAACTACTAGTAAAACGGCCGGACCTTTTGACCGATTTATCACTAAATAGTATTACACAAAGAACGGCTGCTTGGAATATATCTGTTAAGTTACGCTAAAAGGCCGTACCATATAGGTTTAGGTACCCATACCTCCCTAAACAAATATCTGAATAATAAATTAGTAAAGTCATCATTTTAGCCTTCGACGAACGCAAGTCGTTGAACGTTAACTCAATACCTAGTAAATAAAATCGAACAATATGAGCGCGACAGTTCATTACGTAGACCAAAGGCAAAGCCCTTCCGGTCGCCCGAGTTAGGGACCCGTACTCCAGGAATTCTATTACACTATGGGTAAGGATCCCTGTACCGTGTAGTGCAATAAACCTTTTACCTATTTTACTTACCTTAGGTACTTCCGGGGTTGCGGGACGTCTTAACAGGATACCGTGGCCCCGGAACGTAAAGGGTAACAGAAGGAACAGGGTGGTTTTTTAGTCAGTAAAAGTCTGACAGTCCCTTCCGCCCCACCCAGGGCGGAAGAAGTCTCAATTTTTATCAACTCAAAAAAAAAAAACGGGGAATCCCGATTAATAATTTTTTTATTGCAAAAATATTTTTTTTCTGGGATGTCCGGTAAAAAAACTCAATGTCATCCAAATGTCCGGGGTTTTTAAAGTTTTTGTCCGGCGTCGGCAATTTAGACGATGGCAGCCCTATCCTACCCAACACTAACTGACGGATTAGTTGGAAAACAAACACCGAAAGTCTCCAGTAGAAGCAACCGCGCCGTGTTGATAACAAAAAGATAATGTCTACGGTTGCGCATCGCTTTAGTTACGGAACCCTATAAAATCATTCTAGTACACACTGTCGCCAGACTATTTCAAATTCCGCTTGGTCCTATTTTATTTTGGCCGGCGTTGGCGATTTAGATGGTGGCAGACTTGCAGTCCCACTTACCCAGAATTTCATGCAGTACTTTGTGCTTCCCAAGTAAGTATAAAGGTGGTAAATGACAACAAATGACTCCTTCCGCCCTGGGTGGGGCGGAAGGGACTGTCAGACTTTTACTGACTAAAAAACCGCTCTGTTCCTTCTGTTACCCTTTACGTTCCGCGGCCATGGTATCCTGTTGAGATGTCCCGCAACCCCGGCAGGCGTTTGGCCCCGTTGGGGGCCCCGTCCCTGTGCTGGCGCGCCGTCGACCCGGGCCTGGTCCTTGATCGGACGGATAGCAGCCCTAGGTTGGACAAGACTTGAATTTAAAGTGTCTGTCGTGCGTCGAAATGGATTTGACATTTTTATATGATTTATTCATAAACAAAATACATTGTGTTGAATAAACAATACACACATGCAAATTACATTTATAAAGATCAAGAACTCTAAATTATTAATTACCATTTCAATAAAATTCAAGAACTAAGCAGTTCGTTCAAGGATTACGACTTTCGTTGCGCTCTTATCAACAATGTCAACAATGTTACGATAGACTTCGCTTAGCATTTCATGACGAAGCCCCATCGCATGCCGTTGCCAGTTGTTTTGAAAATGTTAGACAGCAGCGCCCGACAAGCAAGATCCTCGTCCACCGCGACAACGCTCCAGCTCACTCCGCCAGGCGCACTGTCCAATACTTGTTCAAAAGATCACGGCTTGTCTTTTTTTATTGAATTATAAAAGCGGCAAAGGGCGAGTCGGATTTCGCACGGAGGATTCGGTGTACTGTTAGGAAAAATATTTTAAATTTTAAATAATTAGGCTCGCTCACGCGTTACTACATGGGACTTAAACATATCTGGCGAAATGTGAGCGTACCAAGAGGTAAGCCTCGGCCTAACTCTTCGTTCGGGGATTTATATGGGCGTGATGTTAAGTGTTATAACTGTATGTACTGCATATCTTAGTTTGCTTTTGACTTTGGCAAAAGCCAAAAACTGTTCGCTCTTTGCCGGTTTTCACATATCCCTGAAAGTGAGGTTTCCAATTTTTTGTATTAATAACGTAGGTACGATACTTAATGAGTTTGTAAGGTTCTAAGCACAACATTGCGAATCGATGTCGGATCGCAACGCAGAATCTTGCGAGGTCGCAGGACGTCTGACTGAACTTAGCAGATTTCGCACTGCCTCGATTCGCAATTTTGTGTTTTGGCTCTAAAGTCGTGAAAAATATGTGTCCCCTGTAGTTTCCGAACTACTTAGGTATGGGCATAAGGTGGAAATTTGTGAAAACAAAAAATGCTCTCAACGACTACTGGTGATGGCACGTGTTGCAGGTGAAGCGCATGGGCGTGGGCGGGCAGCTGGTGCCGTTCTTCAAGTGCGTGTGCGTGTACTTCGTGGCGCTGGGCGCGGGCGCGGGCGGCGCGGGCCCGTCCCCGGGGGCCGTGGCCGCCAAGTGCGCGCCCGTGCTGTGCCTGCTGCTCGTCGTGCTGCTGCACCACGCCGCGTTGCCCTACCACAAGTAGGTACTTAACAGTGATAAATAGTTCACTGACACAGACCGATTAGATAGCACGCGACTTTAAATCATATCGATAAAGAACCATCATTCTTTGTTTTTGTCGTAGGTCATTACATTACTTTGTTATTATTAAATAAATATATATTTGTCTGATTACAGTTACAGACTGACAAAGTCAGTTCGGATAGTAAAATAGTGTAGCAGGCAGTAGTAGATTATTGATTTTAAAATTTGATCCTTCGTATCTTTTTGTATTCATACTTCCATACGAATTACTAGAGATGAGTATTAGTTTATTAGTAGGGGAGACCGAGGAGGGTTGTGACAATTTTTACTTAAATGAACATATCTAAATAAAAAATCATGCCACGATTATGAACTCTTTGCCTCAATGTAGCTCAATTCTTACACTTTTAAAAGCAGTAATCAGAATCAATGAAAGTTATGTGGTTTCTGAGAAAATCCACGAAATCTTAAACTACTCCTTTTGTCACAATTCTCCTAATACCGAGGTAAGTTGTGACAGGTACCAAGGTAAGTTGTGACAGCTGTAAATCTAGACTATAATAGGAATTATAAACAAAAAAAAAACACTTTATTTTTTACATAAAAGTACTTTAATTATCATTTGGTATAATTGTAGGAACTACAGTAACATGAAACATTAACGTAACAAGTATTAAATAATTAGTAACTAATTATGGCATCATTACGAGATCAGTCGTTTGAAAGTCAATCAAAAATCTTAATCTTATCTGATAAACAATTATGATAGACGTCTTGCAGCTCGCCCCAAGTGCAATCTTCGTGAGACCAGCCTTTGTATTTTAGGCACTGAACCCACTACTCATTTATTTTGATCGGCTACTGCCAAGAGGATGCGGCATTTCGAAGACCTTGACGTAACTTCTTCAAAGGACAGTTCATAAATATCAGTACTAACCATGCCTCCTATCAGTCTAAAAAAAATAAGAAAAATAAGAAATTCAGCATGCAATACCAAACCTCATGCCCAAAGAAGTTCTTGACAAAAATGACATTTTTAGACAGACTTGCCGAATACTTTTTATGTCAAACTTATGTTCCGAGAATTGACTAAATTAACGAACATACATGTAAACATAAAAAAGAACATTGCAAAAAGCAAGTAAAATAAGCGAACTAGAAAATAAACTTAAAAAGGAGAGTTGTGACAGCGTGTCACAACTCGCCTAGGTTCCAAAAATCACGACCTTGTCAGAATAATAATTTGTAATTTCGAAACAAAATGAAAACATAGTAAGACTATGCCACGCTTTGAAACTTCAAAAACCACACAATATTAGCAAAAATAGAATAACCACGTGAATGTAATATGTCACTATATAAATACAATCAAAATTTTGATAAAAAACTTACTTTTCGTGATTTTTTCCATGCAGACGTCGTAGTCACGCAACCGCTTGTCGTACACCCCTGGCGCGTACTACGTCAAGTAGCGCGTCTCTAAAGAAACAATCGTATACTGTTGCCAGCTCGCTAACGGTCATAGGTTCCGAGAAATCGACTTTGTCACAACTCTCCTCTGTTACAACTCTCCTCGGTCTCCCCTACTTAGTAAACATTATACAACTAATAAACTAATCTCAACATTTCATTAAATTACCAGGGTTGTAGGTTTTGTTCGAGCGAGTTACCGCGGCCCTGGAACACGAAGGCCATTTTGCAAAGGGCAAGGAGGAACGCGGATGGGTTTTAGTCAGTAAGAGTGTGACTGTGTGACACTTCCTTCCGCTCTGCCCAGAGCGGAAGATGTCATTTGATGATCTCTCAAAATAAAAACACCAATACGAATGAATAACTAAAGACTGCGTTCCGTTTAATAGCAACATGTAGACAAACATATTATAATATTCATTTGCCCTTCCAAACATCAAAGTCGGTCCAGTTGTCAAAGACAGCGCGTTTTACCGGCACGGAGTTCATGAGAGCGGCGTCCGCAGGGGCGGGTACGCGCGGCGCGTGGCGGCCGGGCTGGCGCTGTCGGCGCTGGGCGACGCGCTGCTGCTGTGGCCGCAGCACTTCGTGGCCGGCATGGCGGCGTTCGCGGCCGCGCACGTGGCCTACATCGCGGCGCTGGGCTGGGCGCCGCGCGCGGCCCGGCGCGGCGCCGCGCTGTACGCGGCCACGGCCGGCTTCCTGGGCGCCGTGTCGCCGCCGCCCGGGCTGCGCGCGCTGGTGCCGGCGTACGCGCTGCTGCTGGCCACCATGGCGTGGCGCGGCGCGGCGCGCGGCGGCACGGCGGCGCGGGGCGCGCTGCTGTTCCTGGTGTCGGACGCCATCCTCGGCTACAGCCTGTTCGGGGGCCCCGTGCCCTACAAGCAGGTGCTGGTGATGTCCACGTACTACCTGGCGCAGCTGGGCATCGCGCTGAGCGCGCTGCGGCCGGCGGCCGAGCCGCGCCCGTGAGGGCCTGCGCGACTGCTCTCGTCGCGCGTACTCCATTCGATCCTTACCTTCCGTAGTGCGCATGTATCTATGTAGTTTACGCACCTAGGTCTTAGGGTATCCATAAGCTCCGAGGCCGAGCGTCTCGAACACTTCTTCCTTTATTTCGTAACCTGATATATTTGGGATATTGATCCTGTAGTTATAGGAGATATTTTGTTAAACGTATAGATAGTTTATATTTTGTATGAGCGTTTACAAGAGCCGCGCGTCTCGGCCGCGCCGCGCCGCACAAACATCCAACGACTACGTTGGACGCAATCAATCTGTGATCGATTACTGTCTTCTAAAAAGCTTTACAACTATGTATCTCTTAATCTTACTATTTTTCTAAGTGAACATTTATTATGATTTTAACGTTATCGACTGCATTGCGTTTATTGGATTGGTCAATAAAATGGGTGTTAAGATGTGTGCCAAAGTGGTAGTTAGGTATCAGCCAGCATATGAACGTAGAATATAAGTATTGATTGTCCAGAGTGCTAAGTGTGAGATTTTTCACTCACGTTCGATTGCGAGCGCGTTAGTATTTTGTATGGGAAATAAGGTTTTCATAGTGACCACCAGACGGCGCCATAACTTTTTCCCATAAGAAATTCTAACGCCCTCGCAATCAACCGTGCGTGAAAAAACTCACACTCAGCAGTCAGGTCAGTGAGTAATACAATACTTACATGGTTAGAATAGTAGGGTCAACAGTAGGACATTAGCACAAGCGCGCGTGAGTAGTCGTTGAACTAGCAACACTCGCAGTTCACGCGCTCTTCACAAGTTGTTGCATCTATTTTTCGTTAGAGAACCCGGGGCCCGGGGGTAAGTGATTAAAGAAACATTTTATAATGTAGGTACCTACCTGAATTAAAGCTAAGATTGTCGTGTGCCTCCTGGAAGGCCCGCGGTCATGGGTGCGGTGCGGGGCGCGGGGGAGGGTGCGCTCGCTCCGCTTGTCTTCAACAATCAAGTGTTCGTTAGTATCAAGACTGATGTTTTAAGTACTTCCTGTTTATGTAGCTGTAAGTAGGTACCTGTATATTTTCCTCATGTTGTATCTATGCGCAATGAAAAGCTCGCGGAGCTGTTCACTCGGTCAGAGTACGGCGGCCTCGCGAGTCCACCCTGTTGTAATGTTATGGACACACATTCCGGTACTATTTGTAGGCGTAGCTCATCAGTAGTAAGGAACTAGCAGCCGTAGATGTTACGTTGATAAACATAACATGGCCGGAGCCAATACGATCTGGTTCTCGCTCTGATGAGGGTTATTATGCAACATACTTAATTAGTTAGGATAGGCGCCCTGATGTACGACTCGCAGTAGACCGCGGCACGTCGTGCGCGACTGCCCGGGACTCCGAGCGCTACTGAGGCAGGCAGCACCCAGACATATCTCCACCGAGCCCACGATGTGACTGCCGAGTGCTCAGTAGCACCAGCATGGAGGGGACCCTGCGTGCCGCTCGCATGTGCCGTCACGCACGCGCAGCTAAGCTACTCGTTACTAGGTAGGTAGTACAATAGATCTGTACGAGTCAATCTCAAAGCAAGTTTGTAACCGACCACTTTAGATATGAGGACATTTCGCTCCAATTTCTTAAATCAAATTGCAGTTTAGTAGCTAGTAAGCCTGTATGAATACCTACTCATGGGCGCGGTCAAATCGGCCGTATTCATAAGTAGGTACCCATCTATTATCTATATTAGATGTTATATATTTGAGTGTGATTTTTATGTAAATCAATATTTTGTTAAACGTTATACCGTTGTAGTGCGTTTACTTAATAACGACGTCAACCATGTGTGCAGATACCTAATAAACGATTGGAATTGACCTTTGACTCTTGTTTCTTTAAGTAGGTACGAACCAACCTATCATTTGTTGCACCCGAAGTGATTACCTGTTTTGTCGATAGGTGTTTCTTAATAACCACCCATTATGTTCTGTGGATCGATGTTTCCTCATGGGCTGCATACTGCATATAAGATTGAGATTTTAGCTTGCAAACTCAAGGTATCTGTGGCGAGCAAAGATCGACCTACAGATATATTCCAGTAAAATTAAAAACGAAACGTTGATCTACCGTAGGTTCCTGGATGCGTGATGCTCCTATTCGTGACGTCGCGCACTCTAGTAGGTACCTATTCTTATTGCGATGTAATACAATAAAGTGTATTTCGACTATCTAAGATCTAGATTATATTCATAAATTATATTCTTCTTTTCGTGTGGGCAGTAAGGTCACAGAATAGACCAGAAGGCAAGCTTTATAGTAACGCCTACATAACCTACATAACCAATTATTTAAAATCAAAATACGAAACGAATCGTATTCGTTTCGTATTTTTGTTTTAGTACCTAGGTTTTAGAATAGTAGGTACCTACCTACCACAGTGTATTGTAAGTCGTCTTAGTAAGATTCCATTTGGCCTTTTCTATTAGGTAGGTAGTAGGTACCTGCTTAACTTACGTTCGTGAAATAGTAAAACAAGGAAGGAAACATTATGTAAGGTCTTACGACCCCACACACCCTAGTGTCAGAGTTTCTAAACCGCCTCAAGTGCCTCTGAAATGGTTTGAGTGGGACAGTAAAGTCCAGGTTTCCTCACTATGTTTTCCTTCACCGATGCCAGTAATATCCAAGATAAACTTAGGAAGTACATATGAATTGAAAATTTACACTGGTACTTGCCTGGATTATAACCCACAACCTCATGCATGAAAGGCGGGCGCCTTAACGACTGGGCCATCACGAATGATATTGATGTAGTGATTGCCTAGGCCCGTTTAATAGTAATAACATATTAATTCATTTATTTCAGACTATTTGTACGTAATAACTAGTGATCTGTTTAGGCGCACAATGTAAGGGGCAGTTCGATGTATAAAGTTGTCGCCCCATCCAACACTTCTTAAGGAAAACATTTTTTGGTAACCTAACCTTGAAATCCTAACTAATATTATAAAGTTAAGTTTGTTTGTTTGTTTGTTACCATTTTAATTTTACGCCTAAGCCACTGAGTCGATCATCCTGAAATTTTGCATATACATTGCCAGGTGTACAGGAACGAACATAGGGTACCTTTCATCCCGAAAAAAAGTACTGTTCCCGAGGAAAATCACAATAGGTCACCACCTTCAACACCTTCTTATGGAGATAGATGGCGCCACGTGTCTTACGAATCTGTTTGAATTTAAATTTAAGTACCTAATACATTATGTGAGGGGTTATTATAACTAATTTACGATTACCCAAGAAAAAAAGTACAAGGGTGTCATAAAAAAGGTATAAATCTTATTATGGCAGTAGAATTAGTCAGAGTGGAAAGGTCCACATTCTGGATTGATAAAATAAAAGTACTAGGGTGTCAGAAAATGAAGGGTGCACTCATGCATTCAAGCAGAGTACAACCCGAATTGATTGGCAAATTCTTATTAACGTGAGCGAAGCCGCGGGCGAAAGCTAGTGTGTTATAAAGCCGTATTCAGAGCCCGCAAGCGGGTCTCAACAGTTAAAAAAAAAGCCATTGTGACCTAACCAGTCCCAGTCGGGGCGCCCCAAAGTCCCGAGCTCGCTTCGTTCGCAAAGCTTGTGTTGATAAACAACAGCTGACCGAGGAAGTGCGCTTGCGATACGCTGGCCGTTTGTTAGTATTCGTCATAGTAAACAGACACTGGAGCCGATTCCCTTGGTCACAAACTAAACTAAAATTAGACTATTTCTATCTTTTTCTGTCCAATAAAATAAGAAAGAGACTAATGTAAATAAGAGCTGTCAAATTTAGTCAATCTGACACATCCATACAGTTATAGTTGACATCTTAAAACGTGTGGATTAAAAATACGGAGAAGTTCAAGGCAAAACTAATTTGACACCTCTAACTTAGTTCTTTAATGTCACGGAATGTCACCGTCCTTTCCTTTCGCTGTATGTTAGTAAGAGATGTCAATTCTCTAAATTTAGTCTAGTTTGTGAACAAGGGAATCGGCACCACTGTACGCAAACAATAACTTTTATGTAACTAACGTTCTTGTTTTAAACCCAATTCTTGATTCAATTAGTAATTGATGGGGTGACAACGTTATTGGATATTAAGCGAACGGGACACTTTGATCGCTTAACATTTTGCAAAATGGACAATCTGCGCCTCAACGAAAAAAACAACGTGTTTTGAAATGATAGTCGTTTTATTTTACAAAAATATTTATTATAATATTCTTAAATAAACTTAATTTGTATAACTTAACAACAATGTGTACAAGTCGGTGTCGACGGGCGCGGCGACGCTCGTATAGGACATACAGTCGTCGGCACAGCGCTGTTCACGTGTCATGCGTGTCTTATAGCAGTGACAAGTGATTATTAAGTTGTTAGACCTGTAAGACGCACTCTTGTTGCTTTGTAAAAATATGTGAACTTATCAACCACTCGTACTGCCTTTTATCTATTATGTATCAGTAAATGCTCCGTGATCGACGTACAGCGTCGCCACTCATATGTCGTGAGATTATCACTTCAAATCTTATTTGAATAACAGTAGAGTGGAGCTCCAGGGCTATGTATGCAGAGGCGCGAACCGTGGCGATGAAACGAAAGCGAGTCGTCGGGCAACGCAAGCGACGGCTGGTGCCGCGCGGGGCTACTCGCGGCGCAGGTTGTCGAGGCGCGCCTGCAGCTCGGCGTCGGCGTCGCTGAGCGGCGCGCCCCCCCCGCCCCCCGAGCCGCCCGGCACCGCCACCGCCGCCGCCGCCGCCGGGCTCTTCGCTGTAGGAGACCACACCTCGTTAGCACCGATAACTTTCACTACAACATTCTGTGCCTGCATTTCGAACACTTAGTAAAACCGACATTGGCATTACAATGACTTTTATTAAGTCTGCACGCAATTGGTGCCCGAGGTTTGTCGGCGACGACGAGGACGGCCCGGAGGTGGCGAGATGACCCAGACGCGCACCGAGGGAGCTGGTTCGAGGTGGCACACGAAAAGAATACTTGGAAGGACTCGCGGGGAGGCTTTTGCTCAGCAGTGGGACATTATAGGCTACATTAAAAAAATGTGCACAGATTTGTCATGTATTTAAGATAGACCTTCGAGAACAAACAACGGAACTCCTCATGCCGGAACAACACATGCAGTGAATGGTGTATCGTGCAGAAGAACAACCCGGCTGGCCCCCCCTTAGGCGCTTTGCACACGGAGCAACTTAAGTTGACGCAACTGGCAACTTTTTAAAAGTTTCCTGTAAAAGTTGCTAGTTGCCATAAAGTTGCCGGTTGCCGCAACTTTTTGGCAATTTGTAAACAACTTTTTTAGCCGAGTTGCAGTGTTGCAAACTTAGCGGTATTACCACTAGATCTGGTGGATTGGGACCACCTTCTGGTGGTCAGAATTTGTATCTGGTGGCTTGTGGATTTTTTAGTGGGCAAGTTTTAGGTTGATGGTTTTCAATAATAAATTGAAATAAATTTACAATACTAACACTTTCAGTGTACTTATCCGTTAGATGACTGTGGTATGTAAAAAAAGGAAAAAGTAATCGTACTGATAACGGTACAAGTTATTCAGGTCGCCAAAAAAGAGGGTAAGAAACATCATTCTCTTAGAAAACAATCCTATTTAGTGAGCCCGAGTGGCTGTGGAGCAGGACTAGCATTTAGCCAAGCATTTTTGTCCGTGATATAATCATCTAACTTATAATAATGCTTGACTACATAGTGTACGTTTTATGCATGGTTTAAATTTTCTCTCATTTAGTTGGAGAATATCAAGAGGTATTTTATTATAGCATTTTACAGTATTCCAAAAAGAAGTGTTTCTTTGTGGGAAAAACCACTAAGTTAATGGCAACACTATGCCGGGCACAGGGCGAGGGAGGGAGAGTGTGAAATCGCCCGAAGCGTTGCGATTGACGGTTGAGGAAACCGGCAACTTTCAAAACTGGTATAATATTTGATAGTTGCTAGTTGCGGCAACTAGCAACTAAATAAGTTGCTAGTTGCCGTAACTGAAAACTGTGGACGATTGCCGCAACTCGAAACTTGAGTTGCTCTGTGTGCGCAGTCCAATTGAATTATATGTAAACAGCTAGTTGCCAGTTGCTGCAATAGTTGCTCCGTGTGCAAAGCGCCTTAGATCGGGCCCTGTATGTACTTATTTATGTATAACCGCGCTACACCTTTATTTCTCCTGACTTTATTAATATAGAGAGTAGAGCGTTCTTTTTTCGCATTTTCGACTTTCGAATCACTTTCACCCACTAAACATAAGGTCTGCGGCGTACAATCTACAAAGTAAAGATGGCCAATAAAATTGTGAAAGTACAGAAATAGTTCGATAGTCGGCTCGGCTGGCTTGAACTTGTAAGTGTGCGGGCGCCCTAAGGGTTTTCAACCGTTTCCACACATTAATAATAATGTTGGGTACACACCGGCCACGGAGAGCGAGCCCGTCGCCTGCGGCAGGCCCGACAGCGTGTCGTTGAGCTGCAGACCCAGCTCGTCGAGGATCTGCGACACCACCTGGTCGCTGCAATACACGAAATACCATTGCTTAGTGTTTACTTTGGCGGTCCGACGTGCTTTGGCGGCAGTAGCAGGAGCATGGAAGTTATGGTACTGACCTTTCCTCTTCGTCGTCGTCGGCTGCCATGGCTTCGTCGATGGAGTCGCTCATCATCTCCTCCTTCATGTCCATGATCTCAGACTGCTTCTCAAATTCCTGCGATCATCATAAGATACAGCATATGATAATAATACGAGTAGTTATGTGTTCAGTGTTAGGTTAACTCTGGAGCTAACTTAACAAATAGCTCGCGGCGGGTCTGTTCGCGTACCGTGTTCGGATCTGCTTCATTCAGCGTTCATAACGCATAACAGTCCCGCATGACGTGAAAAAGTCGAGAAAGATAAGGTGATCAAGTATGTGCATGTACAGTCGATGATAGCTGTTCCCTGACCCACACTAAAAACAAACGAATTTGAACCCTCTGCTAATAACATTAAGAGTTATTCCATTTGTATGAGTCAATTAGACTAGCGCGACTCGATGAACGAATACAATATTGGGGCAAAAGTCGGTAGTTGAAAGACAATTTGCGTATTCATTATAAAACTGGTATTCAAATGTAAGTAAGGATGTGGGTAGAAAAATAAAAATGAACCGTGACAGTCACGCCAATCTACGCGAAATTGTAGTGACTACGCGCAAACATTTATTACCTTGACTCAGTAAATTGCAAAAATATTCTTTTTCTAGTGTTTATAAATAGGTATATTCTATTGTTTCATTATCATGTCTGAATGTCTCAATTGAGTGATTATTTGAAATGAGTGGAGATTGTTGGCATCACAGAGATTGCTTGGAGATTTAATATAGCAGTAAGTGTGTAGTCCCATAGTAGACATATTTATGCATGCTGTTGGACTGAAACAATACAAGCCGGCACGTAAAATTCAATGAACTGCTGTTCATCGCCATGCAAGACTTCGCTTTGCCCAAGAATACCCTATATAGAAATTAATTGAAGTGTCAGTGTGCGTTTTAAATAAACTGTTGTTATCATAAATTCTAAGGAAGTGTTTCATACATTGAATAAGCAGGTCCTTTTTATAACCATATTAAAAATAGAAAATACTTATAATATTTAGGTATTCTAACTCGTTTTATATGTTTTAGCTTTATAATATGACAAGTAATTATTGTTGTCAGTAATTATTTTACATTAATCATATTTAATAAAATCTTAATCAAAATTATTACTGTTTTTCATTTCTGTTGTTATTTTTGTATTTAAATAGTTAATTTTAATTAACTACTTTAATTTAAGATAAATAATATTTAGAATGCAAAAATATAAATGCAAACTTAGGTTTGATCTCACTACCATGTTGGTACCACTTGGTCAAATCGTCTTTACAAAGTATGAAGTTGAAATTAACAACTCCATTGGGGACATCTATATAAGCGACTGTACATCGCCACGTAGTACACACCTGTAATATTTTTTGTATCTGTGGCATGTTGAGCTGGCGGTTCATGGTGGCCATGGCGCGCGTGACGCCGCGCATCGCCTGCGCCATGGTGTTCTGTGACTTCAGAGTCTGGATCTTGAGCGACACGGCCTGGATGTTGGCCTTCATCAGCATGAACTTGCGCACGTATCGCCGGGTGCGCACTAGGTCTTTAGCCATTATTTTGACAGCATCCTGGTGATAGATCATGAAATATTAGCAATTATGTGTATGGGTTTGTTGAGTTTTCTCAATTTCACACATGTACCTACCTTGTTTCTTCATTTTAGCTGTGAGAGGGTGCCTACTTGCCTAGTACCTACTAACTAAGCTTTAGGACTGAAAAAGGAACATTTACTTATGTTTGGTATTTTAGCTTTTACCCGCGCGACTTCATCGGCGTGATTGTAGGATATCGCTGATAGGGTTTCGCGTACGTACCCGACTTTTTTTTAATACCCGGGAATCGGCAATTATATTGTCATATAACCTACCCGGGTATTTGCAATTACCCAGAAAAAGAGACTATTTTCTAATAATAAAATTGTTTTATTTTAGTACAAACAAGGAGTATGTCATTAGGTCTCCTTAAAGTCTTGTTTTCTTTAGCTAATTAGGAACAAAAATGACGTTTTACTATAGTGAATTCCGTTATAATATACCAAAAAAAAAACTTTCAGATATGGTTAAAAAAAATTCACAACCAAATACTTTCTACACTCCTAAGAAATAATAGAAATAAAACTTTAATCAAACTCGTAACGTAGGCAAGGAAATCCCTATTGCTAATGCAAACGAAGTTGTGGGTTAAGAAAAGTAACCTATGTTTTTAGTTATTTAAATAAAATTATAGTGAGGACCTTACCAAAATCGTGACATCCTACAAAAGAAAGTAGGTGGGGACCATTCTCACAGATTGAACAATGAACTGACCATCTGTCCTTCCTTGGCTAGCTTTTTGATGTCATTGATGACTTTTTTCTCCTGTTGCTCCATCTTCATACGCTCCCTGTCGAGGTCCCGCATCGCTTTGTTGAGCGCGCGCTGGTTCTTGCGCAGCATCTCTTCCGGTGTCATCCGGTGCCCGAACAGCCACTCCATGGTGCCACAGTGCGCTCACTGCTGACATTACAATGTCATGTTACTTGGCTGCCCAATGAGGACAATGCTTGTCCAAAAACAAGCATTGTCCTCATTGGGCAGCCTTTAATAATGCTATGAAAGAGATTTGTACAGTGTAAAGCTTTGTGTCAGCCAGTACATCCTACTTGCTCTGAAAGATTGTGTCATACCTTGCAATACCTCATCATTTTACAGAACACAGGTTTATTGATTGACATCATTAAGTAGTATTAATAACTAATATTGTAAAGCAAGTTTTTTTTTATTTATTTATTTGTTTGTTTAAACGGGTTAATCTCCGGAACAAAATGTGCCTAGCCAGATCCATGTTTTGTATAGGCCAGGCCGCCAGGGGTAGCAAAGTAGATTAGACCCAACATCGATATTTTACAAATGAAACCCTGTGCAATCTACCAATTAGGTGCATCCTTTTTAAATTTGAAATGAAACTCAATATACAATTATGTGGTTGCTTGTCAAGTAGTGTTGGGGGTTCGGAATCTCGTGCGAAGACTGGGTGAGTCATTCGTTTTATTACAAATCTTAATTTGTATAGCACTAATATTTGAAGAAATATTGTAATTTTTCTAATTGATTAAGATATCCAAGTTTATAAAGTGATAGTTTATGTTTTGCTTGCTATCCAGTGACCAGCTGTAGCATAATAAATACTAAGAGAGGTTAATTACCTGATAGAAGAGAGGTCTTTAACTATACTACATCAACGACCAGATATTTGCAGTGATGATTCACCATCCCCGTGTTGAGGTCACCGAATAGAACCGTAGTTTTTACAAAGCGATCAAACTTATTCTAATGCGGTTTTTTTTTAATGATAAGATCTTGATTTAGAAAATAATTGTTTAGGAGAATGACTTAAAAAAAATCATTTGTTTACACAATGAAACGCGATTTCCTAAGTTTATAATATTTTTATCTACAAGTACAAACGTCACATTAATCAATGTCAATAAGTAAAATAACCAACCAACTCTGTGTTGCCAAGCCAACCCAACTGATGACAGTAATGTAAAAAAAAAGTTTTCGTTTTTATGTAGAATCCGTCAATGTAGTTGCTATGCATACCGGGTGTACCGGGCAAGTGTCCTCGACTCCAAGAAGTGGGCATTTTTGAAAGAATGAGGCTGATTAGCTCATAGAGCAACGGAGGCGTAGACAGAGAACGGAGGCCTGTGTTGCTCTATGGATTAGCTAGAATAATAGGCGAGTGCCATCCTAATCAGGGGCGTAGCTACCGCCGTATCTGCCGTATCAATTATACGGGGCCCCCGGCCTGCGGGGGCCCCCAAGGTGCGTAAGCAAAATTAATAAAAACTTCCCAAAGAAGTTTCTCGAAACTAAAATTGATAAAAAAATATTTAAGAACTTCTATGGGACAGAAACGCCTGTCAGACCTGTCACTATTGTCCATAGAGGCAGAAACTTAAAAAAAACTAAAGTCATCATCAGCTATGAATGATTTAATTAATCAGTTTGCACTTAAAAAAGGCAGGGAGAGTTAATATTTAATTTTGATTTTAAAAATGTGACAGATAGATAATTATGATGAATAAATATTAATTTTAATTTTATGCAAACATTTTTTTCTTTTTTGAGAAATCTTTACCCTTCCTAAGGGCCCCCAAACAAATTTTTATACGGGGCCCCGCCAAGGTACGCTACGCTTCTGATCCTAATCCTAACTAATATTATATATGCGAAAGTAAGTTTGTTTGTTACCATTTAACGCCTAAGCCACTGAACCGATCATCCTGAAATTTTGCATAAACATTGCAAGGTACCCACCCCTATGCAAAGAAACTACTCTGTTCCCGAGGGAAATATCAATATAACCTTCTTATGGTGATAGATGGCGCCACATGTCTTTCGAATCATGTTATCAAATTATGTAATCAAATTTGTAAACATGTAATCAAATTTAAGTACCTAAATACATTTTGAGAGTTTGGAGAGTCGATGGACCAGCTTCAACTAGGGTGTCATAAAATTGATTATTAATAATTCGGGGTTATTACAACCAATTTACGATTACACAAGAAAAAAAGTACTAGGGTGTCATAAAAAAGGTATATTTCTATGGCAGTAGAAATAAGAAGTTTTAGTCAGAGTGGAAAGGTCAACATCACAAAAAAGTACTAGGGTGTCAGAAAATGAAGGGTTCACTTATTCACTCAAACAGAGTACAACCCGAATTGATTGGCAAATTCTAAATTAACGTGAGCGAAGCCGCGGGCGAAAGCTAGATGATAATATTAAGGACTGGTTATAATCTGTGTTAAGTATGCACATTAACGTTATCTGTCCTGTCTGACGGTTGGCACTTGGCACTGGCAGTTGGCACTTTGGCAGTTGGCTCAGTCAGTTACTCAGTTTATCAGTTAGTCAGTCGGCTGACTCCTATATTAAGTACTGTTTATTAAATAGATAATTTATTAAATATAAAATACAATAAATAAATACAGCCCTCATATTTCAATAAATATCAAGCGCTCCAAACTTTTTGTGCCTTAATTTAGCATTTCTCTGTATCCTTATTCAAAATGAGTGATAACGATGTTACAATTATGGAGATAGATGAAGTTCCGCCGAAACCGACAAAATCACAAGCTGGCACAAGCGGGTCTAGAGCTACTTCTCATTTACCATGGATTGAGAAATATCGGCCGATAACATTCAGCGATATCGTGGGCAACGATGATACAGTATCGCGCCTAGCGGTATTCGCGCGTACGGGCAACGCTCCTAACATAATAATTGCGGGCCCTCCCGGCGTGGGCAAGACCACCACGATCCTGTGCCTGGCGCGAGCGCTGCTGGGCGCTGCCTTCAAGGACGCCGTGCTCGAGCTCAACGCGTCCAACGATCGCGGCATCGACGTCGTGCGCAACAAGATCAAGATGTTCGCTCAGCAAAAGGTATGTTTACATTTTTGAAGCTAATTATATTGTTCCTCTGCTGTTACAAAACCAACAATATTCAATTGTTATCATTGAGATATTAATGAGAGATTAAGCTTCAGAATGATTGCAGCCACTGAAGCAAGTGTGCCTACTGATGTGTGCGTCCATCCCCATTTATATTCTATACAAATGACCCACTTGTGTGCAATATAAATGGGGATGGATGGAGGGAGACAAAGGCTAAAGAACAATGGATGGATAGTGCGAGGAATTGTATAAAAAAAAGGTAGTCAGTAATAGCATGACAGTGGACAGGAGGGAATGGAAGGGGAAAACGTGACATGGTAAGTGTAACATGGTACAAGGACAGGATGAAGATCATGGTTTGATTATAATAGTCATTTACAATATCTATTCAATTGCTGGTTGTAGTTCTAAACTCTTAAAATACAATTTATTAAATGAAATGATGTGATGTGATGTCTGTTAGTGAGTGAGTGACATTAATCAATACATATACAACATCATGCTTGTTTTCCTTGATGGGACAGGCAGGTGTACCCATGTTTTGCCAAAATTAATCTATGGCTTTTCCATGCCATGTCCAAATGTGACACATGTGTTATTAAGTTGTGTTGGCACTGATTTAGTAGCATGTGTGTCCCAGGTGACACTTCCAGCAGGGCGACACAAGATGGTGATCCTGGATGAGGCAGACAGCATGACAGAGGGTGCTCAACAAGCCCTGCGCCGTACTATGGAGTTGTACTCGCACACCACGCGCTTCGCGCTCGCCGCCAACAACTCAGAGAAAATCATAGAGCCCATCCAGTCACGTTGTGCTGTGCTGAGATATTCGCGCCTCACTGACGCGCAGATACTCTCCAAGGTAATGCACAGTGTCTTAGTGGACGCACTTTACAATTCAGGTACAACCTGATTGCATTTGATTAATGACAATAGATGACATTGAGCATTCAGGCCAAACCAGGATCCAGCATAGTGCAGTGCAGTGGCAGCCTGATTATGGTATACTTTCTTTTGCTCTTGGTTACGCGACTCCACGCCGCGCAACACGACGCCGTCACTTCGTGTGCAATCATTTTGGTTTTTATAAATATGTATGATAGTCTATATGGTATATTATGTTATTTATTCATTTAAACTATCAGCAATAAAGATTTGATTTAAACTTTATGCAACAAAAGTACAAAGGCGGACTTGTTATGAATCTTCCTTAACTGAATTAAATATAATAAACAGCCCGTGACTTCGTCCGCGTAAACGCGGTTATCGAGGATGCAGACGACGTCGAAGTCGTGTTCGAATAAAGTAGTATGTCCTTTGTTTGGGGTTCAAACATACACTGTACCAAATTTCATCAAAATGTTCAGTTGTTTAGTCGTGAAAGCGTAACAGACAGACAGACCAACAAGAGTTCTTTCGCATTTATGATAATAGTATGGATAATGTGTTTTTAGGCGATCATGTCGAATAGTTGAGCTTGACGTCATTATTAGCCCGCTGTGACGTTCTGAGCAGGTGCTGGAGGTGTGCGAGAAGGAGCAGCTGTCGTACACGTCGGAGGGCGTGAGCGCAGTGGTGTTCACGGCGCAGGGCGACCTGCGCGCCGCGCTCAACAACCTGCAGTCCACGGCGCAGGGCTTCGCGCACGTGTCGGCCGAGCACGTGTTCAAGGTGTGCGACGAGCCGCACCCCATGCTCGTGCGCGCCATGCTGGAGGCGTGCATCCGCCAGGACATACACGAGGCGTACAAGGTACACCTGTACGGCAGTAAACTTCTGCTGCATTTATTGTGGCGCCCTTTGAAAAATGCAGCTGGCCAAAGAGCAAAAACAAAACACTGCAAGAAATATTGTCGTTCTATACAGGCGCGTGATCCTCTTTGATTATAAAGCAAATAAAAAGTATGGATCTTCTCTTTATCTAGGTATTAAGTTTCATTGCAATCGGTTCGGTGGTTTATCTGTTGTGATGAGGTAACAAGCGGACGGCACACACCGTCAGGGTGGCAGTGGTGATGATGTCGTGCGCGGGTGCTCGGCAGGTGATCGCGAAGCTGTGCAAGCTGGGCTACGCGGCGGAGGACATCGTGAGCAACATCTTCCGGGTGAGCAAGACGCTGGACGCGGACGAGAGCACGCGGCTGGCGCTGGTGCGCGAGGCGGGGCTGACGCACATGCGCGTGGCGGACGGGCTGGGCTCCGCGCTGCAGCTGGCGGGGCTGCTGGCGCGCTGCTGCCGCGCCGCCGCCCCCGCCGCCCACTGACAGTATGTGTGTAAATATGTAGATATTTTATTATTAATCAAGTGATAAAGAAAAGCCAAGGAAACTGAACAACTTTAGAGAGGAACTAGTGTTGTAACGGAAATTGTTGGAAATTTGTAATCTATGAGGAAGAATCCAGTGTGCGTTTTGTTACTGCTGTGAGAATGATCAACTGCCGGACCGTTAGCACTTGGCAGTGTTGCTAAAGATCAAAGTTTTGATAGAGAATTGAGAGATAGTAAATTGAACATCACTGACATCGGTGACGGAAAACATCGTGAGAAAACCTGGACAGTTAATATAGGTCTGAAATCGCCTATCCGCCTTGAGCAAGCGTCGTCATCAATGCTCGTACCTTCTTTGTAAGAGGAGAAACCTTTTTCCTGCCGTGAGATACTAATAGGCTGGTATTATCACTAAGTTTAAGAATTCTTTGCACTTTCTCTAAATATTGATCAAACATAATTTGAATGTCCAATTTACTTATTATTGTAACTATTCTAGTAAAATGTGCCTTTCAGTCGAGTGCAAAGTGTGCCAACCACAAGTGCGAAGTTTATAGTGGTCGGATTGTTCTGGAGTTTGAGCAAATGAACGGCCTATCAGACATTGCATTGCTATTCTTAGTTTCATATTCAGTACTCATTAGTAATTCATCAGTTCATCATATTCATTCGTTTCGGCGACTACTCACGTGTTTTCTACTCGGGTCCTACCGTTCTAGAAGTGTTTTGTAAGTTTGACAACGACATCATAACCACCGCTCTAGGCTTCTAGCTGAGCACACGTTCCAACACGTGGTGAATAATGAGCATGAGATGATGTCACAGCTAGACTAGACTAGGAACGTTGTAGTCTATAGCAATTGAAAGTTGTTAGCATTAGAACACTTTACTTGGAATTCCAGAGAGTAATTGCATTGATGATTGCATTAGGAGACATATCACCTCGCCTCACCGACTCGTTGACCTGAGAACGTTGCCGATGGGCTCGCTCAGCATTGTCTGTTAAATGCAGAACTATCAAGATAATAATTAATGTAAAAGATTTTAAACAAATTAATGTCGGACTTTTACTAGCATTCACATTGTAAATCTTAAGTTTTTTTTAATGACCAATAAGGGCTTTTGCTGTGAAGGGCCGACTTTTGCCAAAAAAACCAATGCAGAAAATTAGCTTTTGCACGCAACTTCGTCCGCGTCAAAGTTAATTTCTCCATACAAGCTTTGGGCTCTCGTTTCATCCCTTTAGGGGGTGACATAACATAACACAACATCACGCCTGTAATCCCCGAAGGTTTAAGCAGAGGTGTACTCATTAGTACACCAACATTTCGCCAGTTATATTTTAGTCCCATGTAATAGGGGGCGAGCCTATTGCCATCAACCGGGCACACATCCAGACTCCAAGGCTGCTACTGAGAAATTCCTGTTGGAAAAACCCAATAACACTTTGCCCGGCCTGGGAATTGAACCCAAGATCTCTTGCACAGCAGTCGCGCTTGCGACCACTAGACCAACGAGGCAGTAGGGGATGAATTTTGGAAAATTCTTTTTTAGCGGAGGTCTACTAACTATAATATAATTAAACTACCTCCCTGCACATTTTCATCTTTATATTTCGATATTTCGGGAAGAGTGAGTGCTTTCGCTTTAATATAGGTTTAGATAGAACGAGTAGAGTTGTTTTTTTCGCCCACCAAAAAAAATCTATATTTATCAGCTGGCTACACTGGTCGAGGCGATGCCAGCTGCCAGTATGGAGTATATGACATAATAATTAATATCGTGGTCTAATCTAGCGTAAGAAGGTTACATTACAAAGCTGGGTCGTTGCGCCCCAAATCAACACCGGTAACGGCTTATTCTCAGCGATACTGCTGTAACATTTTATCAAACTTTGAAAGAATGTTTTGAAGAATGGTTTTTAAGATAATCTTCACGGTCAGCTTCTGGAACGGGAATTAGTGGGAGTTGTGCAAAACAAACGCATGTTACGTGGTCCCTATTGGTACAAGTGTCGTGTTCTTTGTATGTAATATTGTACGATGGCAGGGAACCCGTCGATTACGAGGCCGCCTCGCCTCACCGTCCACAATAAACAGCACAAGCAGGTAAAAGCTACTTGCGCTCGACTATTTATATAATTCGTGTACAATGTAAGAAATCTGTAAAATAAGTGTTGTATACTTAACTAGTAAATGAAATAAAACCAATTCGTGTGATATAAAAATGTATTTCTCAATCAGATAGGTACTCATTAATATAAAATGAATTCTTAAATGTATAAAAATAAGGGCGCGTTCGATCAGATCGCGCGCCCCAAGCTAAGCTCTGGAATGTGAGTCACCGCGCGATGATCTCGAGCAGTTTGTTGTGCTCCACCATGAGACTCTGCAACATCAATCACGGGCACTAGTGGTCAGACCACTCACTTACGTAATAACACACACACACACAGTAATATTAAACATCAATATACCGAGTGCCAGACGCGCCGTTCTTTAGTTTTTTTGAATGATGACTTTAATATTATATTTGCTAGAATATGGGATTTTTGTAGAGGATGAATTCTTTTTGATGGTATCGTTTCATGAAATGACCGTCGCGGCACGTAGTATAGCGGATATCATTATCTAGCCGGTGCAGCGGTGGAGACTGCGCGTGCGGTGCGTGACGTCACGCGGCTCAGTGTATGACGCGCTGCTCGGCGACGGGCACGCCGGCGATCATCCGCTGGTGCTCCTCGCTCAGTGCCTGCACAAGTGCGCACACACATACACTCGGGCCACACGGGTCCTCCGCCACCACGGATCACACGGAGCACCCCAGTGTACATGCGCCCATGCGTCGCGCTTTATTTGAGGATCGCTTTAGATGCTTTATGATCAGATAGCCCAGTTAGTTGAAGTTTCTTGAGTACAGCAGGTTAGTTTAAAATATTACAATATTCACCGACATCCCAAAAGATTAAGCGAAGGCATGGAATGTTGGGATTGTATGTGTTAAACCTCGCTTACACGAGGAGAATTTCTCGCTGTCTTATATGTCACCTCGTACAGGTATACAAGTGTCGTATGGCAACTCGTCTACGAGTGTAGGCCACATTCGAGAAGCTCTCTTCGTGTACCTAAACGCGGCTTTAGTGCTTGTTACTCACCTTGAAGTATTTGACCGTCTTGACGCGCAGCTCGAGCGTGGCGTCCTCGTCGCACACGAACAGGGCCTGCGCGTGCTGCTGGAAGGCCGACACCGTCCACATGTGGTTCACGCCCTCCTCCACCGCCTTAGCCAGCGCTAGCGACTTGTGCACGCCCGTGATCAGGATCATCACCTGCACCCACGCCAGCGTCACTAGTGCGACATACAGTACCCACTTTGTTCTGAGAGGATGCTCTACAAAACTGAACTTTGTCTAAAAGTGCACGTGTCGCATTAACGGCCGTAATGTTCTGGTGAGTTGAAGCTTTCAATACATTAACAGACATCGGCGGTACCTCGTTAGCGTCCATGACGGTGCCGACGCCCACGGTGAGCGCCTGGCGCGGCACCTTGCTGATGTCGTTGCCGAAGAAGCGCTTGTTGGCCTCCAGCGTGTCGTACGCCAGCGTCTTGACGCGCGTGCGCGACACCAGCGACGAGCCCGGCTCGTTGAACGCGATGTGGCCGTCCGGCCCGATGCCTGCACACACACCGCAGCACGTCACTTGACGCCCACTGTACGCTAATACCCAGATCTATACGATCTACAGAAAGTGTAGAACCGCGTGCGGTGAACTGTTTACTGTGGTTACCTCCGATGAACAGGTGCACGCCCCCGGCGGCGGCGATGAGGTCTTCGAAGCGCTTGCACTCGGCCACCAGGTCGGGCGCGTTGCCGTCCAGCACGTGCGCGTTGCCCGGCTCGATGTCCACGTGCTTGAAGAACTCGTTCCACATGTAGTAGTGGTACGACTCGGGGTGGTCGCGCGGCAGACCTGGCACCGATCAAGCATTAGCTGCACAAAGGCACATTGTTACCGACTCCTCTAAGGTTGGCCGACCTCCAGCGTCCAGTGTGTCCAGCCCACCTGTTTTGTCACCTACGTTATTCTGAAGACTGAACCCTTATTGTACCCATACAATATGGGTTATAATAACTTTTCGTAATGAATGGGGAGTAAGTACCTCCTACGTGCTCTCAACCGCACGTTAATAGAATGTCTGATTATCAAGAAAATAAACTTAAAAAATGTCAACTGAGATACAGAAACTGAATCAAACAACCTGTATCAAGAACTAGCTTCTGTCCGCGTCACACTTGATTTCTCCATACAAACTTTGAACTCCCGTTTCATCCCCTTAGAGGGTGAATTTTGGAAATAACTTTCAATAATGAGACGTGTACTAACTATAAACTACATCCGCGCCAAATTTTTTTTTACGTCAAGCTGTTTTCGCTATTTCATGGTGTTATAATAATATATAGATTAGATATAGATTTATGTTGACTTGTGGAACCAGTTTTCTAGGATCGGTTACAACAACAATGAGGCGCTCAGTCGACAGCTCTCGTACGTACAGATGATTTTGGTTTAAAAAATTAGGTGTCAATATTATTAATCTGCTCATAATTTTATTTATAACGAATGTGAGTACCCATATTCAAACCGTTTGTGGTTTACTGGACAAAATAAACTTCAAAATGTTATCTTTGGAATAAACAAAGAATACAATTTTTTTTTAGGAAAGCTTGTTCTACAAAACCCTGTCGATGACAACATATAAAACGGGTGTAAATTCACACGAAGCCAAAAGTTAACTAATTATCCATCATTGCAATTTCTTTTTCTTGTACATTCTATACCTGGGAACTTCTGGTGACAGAAACATCGAAGTGCTAAATTCCTACTTTATTGACTATAGCTAGTTTTAAATGTAATAAGTAAACGTTAAGCTCCCCCACGATCCCTGTAGGTACTGCCGCATGCATTCGATAGTACTAAAACATGTTGTTTCCTAGCAATCACTTTTGTCCATTTACTTTTTACGCTAAGATGAAACTGATATCCTGACCACATTCCACAAGTGTTACACAGGCACGGAGTGCGCTCTACGACGACGCAGCTGATATCTCGATACTAACCGACATACTCGTCCATGTTGAAGGTGGTGACGTACTTGAAGGAGAGCCTGCCCTCCTTGTAGAAGTCGATGAGGCGGCGGTACATGCCGAGCGGCGTGCCGCCGGTGGGCAGGCCCAGCACGAAGTGGCGGCCCGGGCCCGGCGCGAACTGCGTGATGCGCTGCAGCACGAAGCGCGCCGCCCAGTCCGCCACCACGTGAGCGTCCTCCAAGATTATCAGCCGCATGTTTGTTGACGCTCTGGAATGTTCCGAATATTTAGCGCTGTGATGGCGTGCAGTCACGCTGCCAGACAATAGGTCGCCACTCTTCACTATTCAAACGCAGCACATTTGTCTGCTGTATTTTTAACAGAATAAAATATTGGCTGTTAAGTTCAAACAGAAACAGTAGTGAGAAGTTAAGAATATGAAGTGCCTCAGTGTCAGGAAAAGTAGTTGTATCCTTTTAAGTGTCGAGCGAGACTATTTATTTAATAAACTGTTGAAGTATCTAGCATTGGCACAACAGATAAGGTGTCGTCGTCCTAAATATCAATAAAAACAACAGGCGAGCACAGGCGCGGCGGCGAGAGCCGGCGGCCGGTGACCGCACGGGTAACTACCTACCGCATGTTATCTACTGCGACATTATTGCGGCGACGGTTGATTGAACCTATAC
Source organism: Hoplodrina ambigua (assembly GCA_949774945.1). Taxonomy (NCBI): domain Eukaryota; kingdom Metazoa; phylum Arthropoda; class Insecta; order Lepidoptera; family Noctuidae; genus Hoplodrina; species Hoplodrina ambigua. Next base: position 111,100 of record OX458985.1, read on the forward strand.
GTTTATTTGCAAGATAGATAAACAAAAAAAAGCTGCACAATAATCGGTTACAAGTAAATGTACGAATATGAGCAATATCAGTGAATAAACTACCGAGGAGGCAACCTTTAGGTCATTCACATTAATGAAATCCACATCAGTACACATGCAACAAAAGTGCACGCACAAATTGGCCACGCGAAATGAACGTCCTGGCACAGTTAACTGGTATACCCAGGATAGAGCAAAGCATTCAGAGGCGTGTACAAACATGTAGCGAGCCGCCCATGCTTATGAAGCGGCATGTCAAATCACCATTCGCTAAATAATGGTGAAATAAGTATCTACATCCGAATGCAGTTTAGAAGAACTAAGCGGACACAGACGCACTCGACTTTATTTAATAATATTTATAGATATACAACTTCTACTCGAGTTGTTAGATAAGGTTAGGTATTATATTTGCAACTACACTATTTGGGTGTCGTTTTATTGATTGAACTTAATACTATGGGGCTTCTGATCATTAGATAACATAACTAAAACTAATTGTGATGAACCTAGTGTCTGTACTATTGCGGTATATAATTGATTATATATTAAACACAATGCGAAAAGTGTCAACAACCTTCAGCGGGTCACTTACCTCAAGCGCGTGAAGGTCACAGGTCGCACTCTCTGCGTGGCACCCGCTCTCTCTGATTATATTGTTCTAGTAGATGTGCAGCGTGTGTACTAACAATAACAAAACACGCCTGGCTTGCTTAGGACGCTGCCAGCGAGTGATAACGATGATAGTGCACACGCATTCACTGACATTGTGTCAACGTCACGCCGCTCAGCTGACAGCTGACAATCGGCGACCAGTGTTGTTACCTAAGAAAAATATAGCAGTTCGGGAGAGAAATATACAACCCTGGTTCCATTAAAATGTGTTTTATTTCTAGTACAATAATACTTATCTGGAGATTATCAATAAGTTAGAGACTCTCAAGTCCCCGCCGTATCAGCTAGGTGTTACAAGTTACAACTGTAACAACGTGAAGATGCCTAGGACTGTTCCGTCTGTGGGTCTGAGTGAGGCGCGTTATGCCGCGGTCAACAGAAATACTTCCTACATTTTCGCAAGTGATACTTTTGAGAGCAAAACTTGTACCCTTTACAACAACAAAAAAATATATTTATAAACGGTAACAGTTCTTTAAAATGAGCTAATATTATAAAAATATAAATCACATTCAGAGAGCGTACTGCGCAATGAGTACACCAAATCAACAGTTTATTTTAACACATGTCAGTAGGTGCTGTAGCCACACAATCAATAAAGTTACCATTCCTTATTAGAGGTCACAAATTAAATATATCCAACTATTGCCTATAGTTCAATATATTAAATAATTAACACCTCGACAAAGTTGAAATCATTGAAAGCCCTAAGACTATTTTACGTGATAAATTGTTACAATATTTTATTAAAATATTGTATTTTAATTATAAAAATATCTATGTTGTTGTAATTATAAACGCCTATATTTTGGTACCTTATAATTATCTATACAACGTGTCGGGTTGATGCAAGATATACAATAAATTAAAACCACGCGACTCTGTCCACTTGGGATCAATTTTTAAAATCACTATCGAATAAAGAACAGAGGACTTCCACACGATGTTCAAAGTCAGAACAATGCGCTAAATGTATTTTATTCGTAAAGTACATAACATAATAGAATCAATCCTCTTTTTTTACAACTGCTTCATTTAAAATATTGTGATATTATATAATATAGCCTACAATAAAATAAGAACAGATTCGGTGTGTAAGGACCGCATCACAACGTAAATAACTACTCCTGTAGACAATAACGTATAATTATATTAGTTCAGTCGAGCCAGGCGCCTCGGAACATTTAACTGCGCGACCGCATGCCAACTAATTTATACACTAAACAATAAACAAGTCAAGTCAACGCTCCAACCCGGGTGCGTACTAACACACCATTGTGGCACCAAGAACTCTGATGATCTGCAGCTCGTAATGATTCCAAATTTGGTTTATCCCAAAATTATTGCATGGTACAGGAAGCTCCGCTTGTAATGCACAATAGTATGAGCGAAAATCGACCAATAAATTATTAGGTCTGAATTCAAAACGTCAGCACTAGCGGTATTCTCTTTGATATTTCATTGGTGTTTGTGCTTGGCGAAAGTTGTTTGATATAACCGTCGTAGGTTTTACCAGCCAGCATTTTCGTTTAAACGCCAACGACTTACACCAAGTCTCTAATTAGATCATTGGTCTAAGGCCCGAAGACTGGATTGAATACACAAGAATTACAATTTTAAATGTATGTGGTATGTACATCAAACTATATTGCTGCGTGAATAGAGTATTCAATACTTTACAAAATGGATACACAAATGTCACAGTGGCTATCGAGGTCCCTCTCCGTCCAGCGAGGTCTTGCGCGAGGCATCGCTGCATGCTCTCGCTTAGGGTTCCGTATCCAAACGCTATGCTGTCTATGCTATATGCTACTATGTTTAAGTCCCATGTAATAGGGGGCGAGCCTATTGCCACCAACCGGCCACAAATCCAGACTCCGAGGCTGCTACACAGAAATTCCTGATGAAAAATCCCATTAACACTTAGCCCAACATGGGAATCACATATATACAAATCTTATTTATACATATAAATATCATCCCTATTTCCCTTGGTCACAGCGTCACGAGTGAACGGCTGGACAATTTTCACTAGTTCTTTTGTTGTGTTTGTTATTGTAAGAAGATTAGTGAAAGAAACAAAAAAAATGGGCGGTACGCTGGTTCAGCTGGTTAGTACATAAAACGAAAGTCCCGCCTCACTCATTGGTCAACTACCTTGGAACTAGAAATGCACTGATGTTCCTATCCATATGATGTATACAATGAAGAAAGGATATTTTGAAATCCAACCCGTAAAGGAGTAAAATTAAGGTGTAACTTTGCTATGGAAAATAATATTAAAATAATAAACATTACGACAAGAAACCTCGTGGGTTTACTTCTATGAAAAATGAATAAGCGAACACGTTTTATAATTTTTCAAAAATAAATATAATAAGGGGTGAAATGGATTAAATAAATCAAAAAATCGATAAATATGGGTTATTATACGATATTGGTTCGTTATTAGACAGTTTTTCTATGACCGTGGTGCCACAAATGGCATTTATTTTGAAGTCTCAGACGGTGCGTATGACGTGATTATATTAGTGTGGAAATGGGGTCATATACTTAGTTTGTATTGGGAAACAATATTAAACAGACGTTTCAATTCGAACATTTCAATTTTCTTCATTTCAATTCCTTTGTAAACCAGTTTAAAAAATAAGTAATTATTTTCCTAAAACCGACCCCTTCATCTTAAGCTACTTTCTTAGAACGAGTTATTTTTTTTTTGTACTTTTTGACCGTAAGGACCCCGGGTTCCGTGTTGTCTTGTTAAGTTGTTATATTTACATAGTCATGTCCATGCAATTATATGCTAAAAGCTAGTTGAAACAGAGGACGCTGCTACCCAAGATGCTATTGCAACTCATTCAAACCTCATTATTAATGATTTAAGCTCAACACGATCGTGTTTACAGAACCGTCGCATCTTTGTACCGCGCAATGGTTTCGGGATAGATAACCCTATGAAGTAATGCGAGCTGCAACTCGTGAGCCCCACAATGGTTTCTCGATACGCAACCCGGGCGTCAACCTTGTGGCTCTAGTGTAACAACACTAAAAAGGAACTTTCAACATAAACATCAATGTATCTAATAATATCAATAAAATATTTACATGTCGCAGCCGCGTCAGTCGCGACGTCAAGTCTTAATACTACACAGTTATCTCTGAGGTTGAAATATAACGAGTTCAGTTCTCTGTGAATAACCGTCCAGAGGTGGAGCGTGGCGAGGGGCCGGTCAGTCGAGCCGCGCGCGCTTGGCGCCCGCGTCGTCGGCGTGCTCGGGCAGCCACTTCAGCAGCTGCGCGTCGAAGAACTCCTCCAGCCGCTTGGCGTCCTTGTAGATGACGCTGTCGGGCTGCGCGCGCACCGCACGTCACGGCAGAAGGTGAACAAAAAATAAACTTCGTCATTCGGTACAAATCATCGTCGTTTACAATTAAAAGTCATCTGTATGTGTGTGGAATAAATCGTGGTCGTGGTTGTGGTCGTGGTCGTGGTCGTGGTCGAGGGGGAAAAACACATTAATACCATAGAGTAATAAAATAAAGCGAGCTCCTTTGACGTGACCCAAAATGCCACCCAAAACGTCACTAAAGGATTTCGGATATTTTTGTTTGGGAGCTGGGCGAAACAGAAATAAAATGTGTTGCAATGTATAGCGCGTGAGTGAGGAGTGAAGTGTCAGTAAGTGAGGCAGCACTCACCGGGTTGTAGCGGTAGGCGTTGCGGAACAGCAGGCGCACGTCCGCCACGAACTGCGCCACGTGCGCGTAGCGCTGCGGGCTGCGCGGCTGCAGCTTCATGCGGATGGTGTCCAGGCACATCGGCCGCGCGATCTGCAACACGACACGTCTGCAGGCTCGCTCGGGGCCACGCTCGGTACTCGCGAGGGTAACGGGCGCAGGCGTACCTTGGAGTGGTAGTGCAGGTTGTCGGCGGGCACGGGCTCGCGGAAGGGCAGGCTGGCCTCGTACTGGCAGTACAGCTCCAGCGTGACGCGCTCCACCAGCTTCTGCGCGCGCGGGGACAGCGCGCCCGGCGGCGCCAGCTCGTCGCCCGCCAGCTGCGGCAGCTCCGCGAAGTTCACGCACAGCAGGCACTGCCACGTCTCCGTCTCGCTGCAACCAGGCTCTACTGTGTGCGACCAGTCTACCGCTATCCCATCGTATGCCAATTTTTCTCTTGACGATTGGTTTACTTCAATAAATTAACATGTAGTTTGTAATTGTCTAAAGCCATCATCTATACTAATACTAATATTATATAATTTAATATATATACTTATAATATTATAATAATAATAATATTATAAAGAGGTAAAAGGCGGTCAACAAAATCCCGAACATGGCCAAATATGTACCTCGAGGTACACGTGCACCAAATCATAGAGAAAGAATAGAGGAATTCGAAAATAACTTTACTTTTATTCATAAATAATTTTTAACTATTTAATAAATTATTGAAATCTAACTTAATAATCTGTAATACAATTCAAACATGTGGCATTTGCATGTACGATTGCGTTTCAATTGGTTGTCACTTGGGTTGACATTTCGTAAATGTCATTTTGTTGACACTTCACACATGTCATTCCGTTCGTTTATGCGTTTCGGGGTACTCGTCTGTCAACTTGACATTTTTTTTAGGTGCTTATTTACTATAGTGCCAAAATGGCGTGCTTTTTATTACGATAAAAAGTTATTTTATTCTCTTCCCCGGGCAACTATATAAATAATTTAAGAGTGCAATATTATTCAGTGTAACCTTCTGTACTAAATTGGCCAGATCCTGTTGACATCCTTTGTTTGTAAGTTTGTATGTAGGGGGTAATCTCCGGAAGTAATGAACCAATTTTAAATATTCCAGCCAGGCGGAAAAAAATAGTTCTAACAACAAAATTATTAACAATTGTATATAATTGAAAACAATGTATGGCAACCTGGTCCGCTTTGAATAGTTCTACAAAAAAGTCCGCGACAACATATTTCTATCTTTTATATTTTAGCAGATATAGTAGCTTTTATATGTTAAAAAAAGTATTTTTCCACGTACTTACCTTTGGACGATTTTTTAAACAAAAAAATATTAAACCTTATCGAAAAGAATATTATTATGATCACAAGAACATCATAGAAATACGATTTGCTCAAAACAGTATGCCAATTGGTTAAATAGTTTCCAAGATTACTACTAAAAATTACTAAATCGCAAAATGACCTCCAGCCTCCATGAGTTGCCGGCCTGCGGGTGGACCTAGGGGTAGTCCACCCCACGATAAAAAAAGGCATGATGCGACTGCGGTCCAACCTGGGTTTCAGCATACCTATTAGTAGATTTTAGGATTTTCAATACGATATTTGTCAAGGGAGGATGCAAAACGGCACCTTGTATTATACCATTTTTTTTTCGTGGGTATATGCTCATAGATACTCTCTATCTGGCTTCGTATAGGCGGACTACTAATTCAATATTACGGCGGCTTTGAAAACAGCTATTAGGCGATTATCACACGACACCGTACACCGCTTCGGTATCCGGTTGCGGTGAAGCGGATTTCGATGCGGTTGTCGCACGGCACGGTGATGAGGTTCGACCGCATGGATCGATTTTGACCAGTTCTGGTTTTAACCAGTTATTTTTTACCGGTTTTGATTTGTTTTTAGGGTGTCCAGGTTGGGGATTTTTTTTTCCCTAATTTGGGGAAAATTTTTGGGAACTTTTGGTGAAATTAAAACTGCGGGGAAAATTCTGGGGAACACATTATTTTAATACTCAATATGATATTTTTTGGCGTAAGTTTGGGGAAAAATGATTTTTGAATGATTTTTTTTAAATGCAGTGCGCAAGTAATGACATCCCGGAAGGTGGCGGAATAGAGAACAAACTGTTATGTGTGCGTTCCATTTCTCACAATACGTAGCAACTGCGAATACACGCTTGGATACCAACTTAAAAAATTCCATTGCATATATTTGCCCCCTTAATTTGGGGAGAAAACCCCTAAATTGGGAACCCTGCACGATGATCCGTACGGTAATGCGGCGCCCCGTGTGTAAAGCACTGCACGACCGCGCGGACGTTCGGTTCATGCGGATTTCATAGAAGCTAGTGTAACATGAGAACCGCATCACCGCACCGGAGCGGCGTGCGGTGCTGTGTGTTAATCGCCTTACTGTTGTCGAACGGTTTGAACTTCATAACAATTTAACTACAAAACTAGGCGTATGGTTGAATGACGTCGTTCAACGAGAAGGCTGCGACGTATGCATGTACGGAGTTTCTTGCCCATTCTTCTTCACACAAAACTACCTTTTGGAAGGGACAACTAGATTCAATTCTTTTTTCTTATGTACATGACGTTTAAAAGTGCCTTGTAATGGCCTAATTGAAATAAATGATTTGACTTTGACTTGACTCACTCGGGCAGCTTCTCGATGGTGGGGATGTGGCAGTACTGGTGGAACACCTTGGGGCACTTGTCGCAGCACATGAGCTCGCCGCCGTCCATGCACACGGCGCACCAGTCCTCGTTGGGGTCGCCGGGCTGCGGCTTCTCGTCCGTGGAGGAGTGCACGTGCGGCGCGGGCGAGGGCGCGGGCTCGCCCGCCTCCGCCACCACCTGCACGCCGTTGGAGTCCAGCTTGGCGATGGTGGCCATGAGGTCCTGCACCGACGCCGCGCACACCTTGTCCAGCTCCGTGGGCACGCCGCCCTACGACACACGACGTCACGGCTGCCTCTAGAGTTCGATCGGCTCTTTGCGCGCGACACGACGCCGCTAGCCTAGTCTGATGACTGCACGTCATCGGCGAGCATAACGAGCGCTCGCCTAATGTCATCATATGACAAGGATCATTAAATGGCGTCCTTGCGGGACGAAGGCAGTAAATTTTGATCCAAGAAAGTAATCGAATTTTACAACATTTTTAGTATTTGAAGTTTAGGAGTGACGCAGGTATATAATGCAAGCGATGCACGATATAACATTTAGTCATCTCAGTGATCAAGTATGTCGCCTTAATAGATAATGCCGGTACTCACGTTGAGGCTGGGGCTGGGCGTCTTGGGGTTGGTGGAGGTGACGGCGGCGGGGGCGGGCGGGGGCGCGGGGCGGGGCGGCGCACGCCCGAGCGTGATCTTGAAGTCCGCGCCCGCGCCGCCCGCGCCCGCGGACACGCCGCTGGCTTCCAGCACGCCTGCACAGCACGTGACACATTAGATTTTTTGGAACTATAATTGACGAATCTTGTCCAGGGGTAACTTATTACATTGATGTTTCTGGTTTAATAGAAAGACATATCAACCGCCGCCTGATCGCATGTTCGCATTTACAGGCGATCAGGCGGCGGAGGAAGAATTGTAATGTTACTGTTTGTTCCTATTAGTTACTGACGTTACTGTTACAGTTATTCACATGTATCTCACTTTATGAATAGTTTTAGTTATTGGTGGCGGCGAGTGTGATATCGGAGTGCCAGATTTGCTATCTCGCTCTCTTGCGGCCGATCAGCCTTTAGCCTTTTATATATTCACGGTTTGTGACGCTGTTACTTGAAATAAATAATTTAATTAATACAAGTGTATTTCTCAGTATATAACAGTATGAAATATACTTTACGACTATCATACCTATCCAATATAAAATTTCATAAAAATCGGTCGAGCCGATTCGGAGGAGTGCCACCACAAACACTGACATTAGATTTTTATATACTCGTAATATAGATCATACACTGGACCAAACTATGGCATACGCTTGCTTTCTCGAGTGCGATCCTCCGAATTAAACAAAACCATGAGATACTAGACCCCTGCACTCGAATGTGTACGCGTGGAAAGTCTATCGATTCTTATTTCTTCACACAAACTTTGGGCAATTGTTTCATTCTCTTAGAGGGTGAATTTTGGAAAAACCTTTCTCATCATTGTATTGCGATCGCTCGTAGTATACAGACAGACGTGCCCGCTAGCAGTATACTTTACGCAGTCACAGTGACCTATAGTTATTTGCTAAGTGTGTAATTTATTAAATAATGGAAATATAGAAAATGGATAGCCCCGGCAATACAAGTCGAGTGAAACCCAATGCCTCGCCAACAAAAAGCCACCAGCCCAACTTCACCATAGAATTTGTATCCACGCCCGACATCCAAAAATGGATGACATACATTCAGCAGAAGACAAATGAACTTTGCTCTATTGCCACGGATGGCAAACACAACTCGGAGCAGAAGCTGAAAATAACAAACCTATGCCGTAAAGTAGAATCTGAAATCTCTCAAATGGCAGTTCTGTATCAGGCTCTGAAGATTAAAGCCCAACAAGCCCTCAACATAATTGATTCCTTCGAAGAAAAACGCAACCTCACAGAACAAATTTCGGAGCTCAAACAAACAATTAAAGATTCTGGTGCTGTGGGAACCGCTTCGTTTGCTGATATGGTGTAGGGTCCAGTGAATTCAGGTTGCTGGCAACCTGAAAAAGGGTTATTGTACTCATCATTATGAACCACTTTTTCTATGGACATGAAACAGCTGTTTTTTTATGATTTCAGTGTCGGTCACTGTCACAAAATCAGCTGTTTCATACATTATGATTGTGTTGTGTAGCATTTTTGTAAGGAACAGCTGTTTTTTTATATGCATCAGGGTTGGTCCCAGAGAAAAAGTTGTTCATATGATGATGACTACAATGACCTGTTTTCAGGTTGTTGGTGTTTTAAAAATAAACCCTGTATATTAAATTGTCCGGGACATACAGAGCCCGCTCGCTGCTGCTCACCGTTGGACAGGCCCTGCTGCGGGATGTGCCACTTGGCGGCTGTGGGCTGGTGCTGCTGCTGGTGCGGCGCCAGCTGGTGGTAGGCGGGCGGCGCGGGCGGCGCGGGCGAGGGCGTGCGCGGCCCGCCGCTGCGCCGCCCGGTGGGCGCGGCGCTGCCGCTGTACGCGTTGGACGCGTACGCGCCTATCACTGCGGGACGCAATGCGACGGCCGTTCGTTATCGATGTCGTGCAATGTATTTGATTCATATTGTCAAAAAAAACATTTGGACGGCCTCGAGCGGCGAGACGGTAGAAGCTTGTTACCGCAAGATTGACTCACTCTGGTGGTAGGCGTGGTGCATGGCGAGCTGCGCGGGGTGCTGCGCGTGCCGCGCCGCGCCGCGCTGCGTCTGCGCGTTGAGGAGGCCGCGCAGGTTCATCTCGTTCACACCTGCTCGACGCGAGCGGTCAATTTTTCTTATAAATTGTTTTGAAACAGCCGTTCACGCATAATTATACAGTATTGCATTGCAGTTGAGTCAACAACCGATCGAGAGGACCACACTACCCAGACTCGGTACCTAAAGGTTCACTCGAACGAGTTATTTTAAGGTACGGCCGCTCAACATGGTCTTTTAAAATTAAGTTGAAGTCGATATTACAACGACGCACGTTTCAGGCACAGAATAGACCAGAAGGCAAGCTTCATACTAACGCCCGAGCGTAGGTACACTACTACACGCGCAGCTATGTGTGCGTGACCTGTCACCGACAAGGCGCCGGCGCCCGCTCGGGTACACACCGGTTTGAGTCGGCTCAGCTAGCGGACAAACTAAAGGCGTGCCAGCGACAGCGGTCGGGTACGACGCGGACACAGTTACAATATTTTATTTAGACAAGGATGTAAAATTGTTTTTAAAGATGCCAAACTGTTGCACTATAAGTACAAATAATGGTAGAAGGAACAAAGAGACTTCTTTTTCTGTATATCCAAAGGATCTTATCAGGTAATCTATATCTACTTATACAAAAACATGCTTAATGCTTGTTACTGAAGTAACTATTTATTTTTGAGTAGGTAATATCCAGAACAATTAAGATGCAACAATTAAGAAGTAAGTAACCCACATAACCAATTATTTAAAATCAAAATAAGTAATAATAGTAGGTTTTTAGAATAGTACCTACCTACCACAGTGTATTGTAAGTCGTCTTAGTAAGATTCCATTTGGCCTCTTCTATTAGATAGCTAGTAGGTACCTGCTTAACTTACGTTCGTGAAATAGTAAAACAAGGAAGGAAACATTATAGGTACCTAGTTTCGCCATGACCGTCCGTGCGTAAGTCAAAGTAATATTTTCAATAACCGAGTGACAGCCCTATGAAAGTAGGTAAGAATTTTGAACACTGTTATGAAGCTTTCATTCCGGTCTATTCTGTGGTTCAGGTGAACGAATACAATACCTGATATATTATACAGGGTGCCCGGTAATGAATGGATTATCTTGAATTGGGTCACGGTAGAACTAGTGACCATTCTGATAAATAATACAAATAAATAAACCAAGTAGTACCAAAGATATGATTCATTTAATAATATTCCTTGTTTTTTGTTACCTTATTTTACATTCTTGTACACTACGACCACGAATTAATGAATTCCGTCGATTCTTTATTGTTAACGTAATTTACGTTAACTAAGCTGATAGATAAGTACAAGTAACACGGTTTTGAAAAAAAAAACAATTTGAACGATGTTCTTTTGAAAAAACTCGTGAAAAAAATTCTTTTTGATTCAGTTTAAGCGTCCGTAGTTTAAAAAAAATGTATCGAAACACAAATGGCCAATAATTTTAAAAAATCATGTGCTTATAGCCGATTTCTAAATGGTACGACTCATTATTGTAACTTATGTAAATAGTGACTTATTGCTATTCGTTTTCAAAAGGAGCGAAATTTGGTTAAACAACTGACTTTGAGATATTAGAATATTTATTAACATTAAATGTATCCGGTCATTGGAGTCTATTAAAAAACAGCATTTGATATTAATAACACTGTTTTCGACTGCTGAGCTTGAGGTTTTGGGTTCGATTGCCAGGTCGGGCAGTGTTATAACTAGCGAAATGTGGGTACACCTCTGCCCTTCGGTGATTACAGGCGTGAAGTTAACACTGTATTCGTTGTAAGTTACAATAAATGTTCAAATTGCCTGCCACCCACTCTGATTCAGACTCTACATTTTAGAATAAATGCTCTCCTAAGTAGTCGCATATCACGTCGATCGCTTATTTTCGATGTAGTTGACCGGACGCGGCTACGTAAGTCTTCCTAGGATCGGCTTGGCGTAATAATTTTCCTTAAGACTGCCCAAATAAAAAAAAAACCCGGTCACACCACATTTTCATCATAACACATCCCGCAAGTAGCATAACAGGCTAACCAAGCTTTCCTATTCAGTATTAACGTCTACTAATCTTTTTATTTACACCCAGATGGCCAGGTTCATCTAATGTTCGTTACAATATTGCAAGGTTTGTTGTTTAACCAAATTTCAATCCTTTTGAAAAGTAATAGCAATAATTCACTATTTACATAAGTTACATTAATGAGTCGCACCATTTTGAAATCGGCTATAAGCACATAATTTTTTTAAATTATTGGCCATTTGTGTTTCGATACATTTTTTTTTTAAACTACGGACGCTTAAACTTTCTCCTAAAGAAATTTTTTCTCGATTTTTTAAAAAAGAACATAGTTCAAGTTATTTTTTTTTTATCAAAACCGTGCAATAGCTGTCGTACTTTTGATTACTTATCTATTAGCTTAGTTAACGTGGATTACGTTAGCAATAATAAACCCGACCGAATTCATTAATTCGTGGTTGTGGTGTACAAGAATGTAAAATAAAGTAACAAAAAAAGACAACGAATATTATTAAATGAATAATATCTACTTTTTTTTAATGTATTTTATTTCTGATTCGCCATTAGTTCTTCTATCACCCATTTCAAGATAATCCATTCATTACCGCACACCCGATATAACATCTTAACACAAGTGTTTTGTCTTCAATCCACCGTAATTTGTTTAGTTGCCGACGCACGAGCCTGCTGTAGGAGAGCAGCGCGCGTGACGTACCGTGCAGATGGTGCGGGTGCGTGGTGGACGTGACGTGCGGCTGGCGCAGCGGCGTGGCGCGCGCGCGCAGCCCGTGCTGCAGCGGCAGGAAGCCGCCCGCGCCGCCCGCGCCGCCCTGCACGTACGACTGCACCACACGATCATTCTATTAGTGACAACATATTAGGTAAAATGCGCGTCGCTGCTATCTCTTGTACTACGCCGCCCTTGCCGCTATTCAATAAATAAGCCGACCCCGGGCCGCGCGTCACGACGCCGTCACCGATAACTACGAGCCGAGTGACGCGCTACTTACTATCGGTGTAAGCTTTCCGTCACGTCCATCAAACATACACGTTATATGTTTAGCTACACATATTATGAATTCTAAAACATCTACTGGCACATAAACGTTTACCTTTCAACTACTATCAATAGTTACAGCGCAGTGTAGCTACCTTACAGTCGGTCAACGCGACGGGTTTCGTTCTCAGCGGACACGCCCCGGTGCACGGCGGGCGGAGCGTATTAAATAGAAACATGGTGCTCACTTATTTACATAATTAATAGTGTACCGTAGACGACCGACTACTCCTAACATTGTAACAGTCAATAAAATAGCGAGATTTAGAATAATCTGAGTGTAGAATTAATAATTATTCTCCTAGAAGGAGGACCCGACTGACTGACTGTCGAATCAGCGCACAGCCGTAGCCACTGGACCGTAACAGATTGGCTTTTTCTCATGATGTAGGCGAATTCGAAGAAAAGGTTTTGAAAAATCAACCCCGGACGTAAAATACGGCCGTAATTTTGTATAAAAAATCTGTCATGTAACATGGTTATTTCAAACACATTGCTAGTAATTTCGGTTAGTCATAATTATGTTTTGACGCGTAAATGCACTGCCACTGTAAGTATAGTCACACTGTGCCTCTACATACAACGTAATAAACGAATTCATGCACGTCGTCAACATCGAGGGAACATAAAGAAGCTAACAAGCAAATGCAAAACAAGATTTGTAATTGTCAGTAAAGCTGGCAACACTTAAACAGCAGAGGATAAGGGCACCGATGCGGGGAGCTCGCTCGGCGGTGGACGCGACAACATACAGACAATGAGCGCACTGACCTGGTAGCGAGCCAACGTCTGAGACATGGAACAACGTCGCACATCAGTATCAGGTGTACAAGCTACGGACAAGTCATGCGCCTCGCCAATGTTCCCGAGGCCGAACTAGTGCGAATGTGCCGCATAGCCCGTCGCGTCGCGCTAACTATACCCGTTTGGAAGTGCACTGGCTTGTGAAACTTGTCAGTAATGACCATTGAGATGTGACGAGGTGTGCGGTCACAAGCGTTGCTCGGTTAGAGCGCGTCAGAGCAGTGCCAGTGATGCTCCTGATGCGAATAAATGTTAAGCAGGAAGATTCATTTCTTGTACATTTATTTTTGTGGCATTCAAAACCTTCACTTTTCGAGAAATACTGTTGCAAAAGACTAACCGTTACCCAAAATTGTTAGTAGTTGCAGTTACATATCAGTTGTGGTCATTGCGCTTCGTGTGAAGACAGACGTTCGATGGTTGTCGAGGCACATAACTCACATGCAACGTGTCGAGCGACATCGCGAACTGTCAATGTTGCTAGGGTACATTCAAACTGTCGTTATCAAATGAGCGTTCACAATTCAGACAAACTGCACGGCACCTCGCTACGTGCGGACGGTCAGTTACTTCTTTAAAACTTGAGTTTACAGTGCTTACGACAAATTACTCTTATTTTAGTAGCTTTTATGGTAAACGGAAAGGTCAGTAAAGATGGCTTTTAAAAAACAGTATGTTACGTACCTGATGCATAGCGACGTGCTGCAACGCCACCACGGCGGAGTGCTGCGGCTGCGCGTGCGGCGCGTGCTGCGCGTGCGGCGCGTGCTGCGCGAGCTGCGCGTGCGGCGCCGGCGGGTGGTAGGGGCCCTGCGCGGCGGGCGCGCCGCCGTCCACCTTGCCGTCCACCACGATGGCGCCGATGGAGGCGAGCACGCGCACGAGCTCGGGCAGCTTGTCCAGCGCCAGCGAGATGCGCACGGGGATCTCGGGGTTGGGGATGTCGGCGCGGCGCGACTTGATGCGCTGCAGGTGCGCGCACACGGCGTGCTTGGCGTGCAGCACGGCCGTGTCCGAGCCCTCCAGCGCCTGGTTCACGAAGGCCACGCAGTGGTCGGTGATGGCCGCCAGCTGCTCCAGCGCCTCTTTCTTCTCGTTGAGCGTGCGCTGCTTGGCGTCGCACACCTCGTTCAGTCGCAGCACCAGCTGCTTGCCGCGCGTGTTGATGGCGTTCGTTAATCTGATCCATTTGAACGAATACACATATCAATAACATATAGGTACTTATATAAATACACTGGGAACAAGTGTGGCACTAACTTGACGACGGTCTGCGTGATCTCGTGCACGAGCGCCTTCTTCTTGTCGGCGATGAGCTGCTGGCGGTCGCGGATGACCTTCATGGCCGAGCCCAGCAGCACCCGCTTGTAGCTCACCTCCGACAGCAGTGAGCTGATGTTGGCGCGCGCCTGCACACACGCACACATCACACCAGCGCCACACTCATGCCGGAGAACACATGAACAGAACAGAACTGATGAACACATGTTTCGTGAGTTCAACAGTTCCACTAACATGACGGAGTGCATCGACATTGATGATAAAATTAGCACAAACGCATCTGTCAAAATAAAGCAGCATATTAAAACGTTGTTTGAAAATAGTACATAACAGCAGGAGCTGAAGTGGGGTTACCATAGCTGAACCGCCCAATTGACTCCTCGCCTGTTGACACTGTTCACCATAACAACTGTGACATCACATAGCATCTTAACAACTGTCCAGTGCACGTGGCACGGATCTTTGACAGTGGATACGGGTCGCCAGAAGCCCGTAAGTGTCAACCAGTCTTACCAGGGGGTATCGTATTACCCAGTTATGGACTGTGAAGGTCCAGCTTACTGTTCCACTGCCGCCCGGCACTCGGCCGCGTACGTGTCACTGAGGGCATGTCGGGTACCTGTGCGGCCATCTCGGTACTGAACTGGTACTTGTGGTCGCGGTGGTGCTGCAGCTGGCAGTCGCGGCACGTCAGCCGGTCGCACGTCTCGCAGAACAGCGTCAGTCGCTCCTGGGGCACAAACGTGACGCTTGTATTTATTTATTACAATTTTTGATCAACCTATTGCTAGCCACGCTAGGTAGGCCCTCAATAGTCAATCTATATCTATATGTATGAAAATCTCGTGACACAGTGTTTGTTGTCGTACTCCTCCGAAACGGCTCGACGGAATTTTATTAATTTTTTCATTCATATTTGGTAGTGTAATGTATGAAATCAAACACGGTCAATTGCAGCCTGCCGTTTATTATCTATGTTGATTCCGCCCGCATTAGCGCTAAGTGCTAATGTGGGTAGGATACAAAACTTGCGTACATTACAGGTAGGTATGAGAAACAGGTCGTAAAGTATATTGTATAATGGTATGTGATACGGAACGTGGACGATGTTGCGAGTAGAAGCTAGTTTGTTCATAACATGAGTATTGCGCATTTTTTCCAAAATCACAGTCGCTAAATGACTTTACCCCGAACTCGATCTTATTGACGTCTTTTGAATCGTCTCCTAACTGAAAAACTAATACCTCTTGATTAGTACTAGATAGTAGATGGAGCCTCTAACCATACTTTGTCCTACTTAGTAAGTATATTGTTATGTTTACAACGGTGGCGCGTTAGTACCTGCACGTGCTCGCTGCAGAACATGTCGTGCGCGTTGCGCGCGCCGGACTGCGCCTGCAGCTCCGCCACCGCCTCCTCCTTGGACTTGATGGTGTGCTCCTTCGTTATCTTCAGCCTGACAACACGCAACTCTTCAGTACTTGAACAAGTTATAAATACAAAGACGCAGACCGACGTTACGCTACGCAACAACGCGACGTAACATCGGCCCAATATGTACATAATTGGCGTGCGCACGCCTTACTTCTATCACATATTGATTGATTGCGAGGGAAGTGGTTACTTCCGATTGGGAGTGGGGAGCGGGGAGCGGGGAGCCGCCGGGTTACCTCTGGTGCGCGTGCACGCAGTTGTCGCAGATGAACTCGGCGCAGTCCACGCAGTAGCTGGTGGCGGGCTCCGTGTCCTCGCAGCTGTTGCACTGCTGCTCGCCGCCCAGCCCGCCTGCGAGGCAACGCCAGGGGTTACTGTCGCCCTCTCCACACGCGCACACGTGCACTAACTAACACTGTTACACTGACCGTTGGAGCCGGCCTGCTCGAGCGCCATCTTCTCTAGCACGAAGCGCTGGTCGATCATGTTGGCCACCTGGCACTGCAGGCGGCACGCCGGGCACGTCACCGTAACGCGCTCTGCGCCTGCGCAACACATACTGGTTACAATAACGTAATACAGAACGTAATAAAGAATTCTTAAAATCGGTTTTCCTGTATATCCATTACAAACAAACGAAATAAAAATTATCAGCCCTGAAGAAATGAAGCTCCACGTGAGAGGTCTACGTAAGACGAAGAACGGTGGTGTTATCATCAGTACCGAGACGAAAGACGACATCGAGAAGCTGAGGAAATCGGTGCAGCTGACCAAATCAGGCCTAACAGTCGACGAGCCATACAAAAGGAAGCCTAAGGTTGTTATTATAGGAGTGCCGACATCCATGCAAGAAAATGAGGTTTTTGCTTGTTTGTACAATCAAAATCTTGCCGAAAAACTTCAGGACTGCAGCCTTGAGACATTTTTGAGCTCAATTAGACTAAGTCATAAGTCAGGTAAGAAAGATTCTGGGACTTGTAATTTTATTGTCGAAGTATCTGCAGTCATACGCAAAGCCCTGGTATCACAAAAACGAGTTTTTGTAAATTGGTCGTCATGCCCTGTGAGGGATTTTACTTTGGTCACACGTTGTTATAAGTGTCAGCAGTATGGACACGCGGCCAAGTCATGTCGACAGACCACGTACACCTGCGGTCACTGTGGTGAACAAGGTCACTCGATTAAAGAATGTCCAAAGAATGCTGATGAACCAAAATGCGCTACTTGCCTGCATTTTAAAAAACCTGCCAAACATAACACAGGTGCTGCAGACTGCCCAGCAAAAATAATGGCTGTAAATGGTACATCAATTCTGTAGATTATGGAGGCGCCTAAGAGCGCCGTTAATTAGTTATTTGTTTGACCTACCTTACCATTATGATAAATAATTTATTATATGATTTAGATAATTTCTCTGTATCCGAGTCCAATGTTTGTGACGCGGAAAACTGCAAACAGTATCTATCTGGCTTCCAATCTCCGCTAACCATACTAACACAAAATATTCGCAGTGTTTTTAAGAATTTTGATAGCTTTAGTACATTTCATCAACGACTAAACATAAATTGTGATGTTATTGTTTTAACTGAATGTTGGCTTGCTAAACAATATAACATACCATTAATCCCGGGTTATAATATGTATAAAAGTACTATCAATTACAATCAAAATGATGGGGTGATAGTTTATGCACGAAATCATTTGAATGTTTCTATAGAGGAACCTGAGATGCACGACTGTAACAGACTGTTAGTTAAAATCGGATCAGAATTTGCGATATTAGCATTATATCGACCTCCGTCTTTTAGAAACACTAGCGTTTTTATTGATTCCCTGAACGACACTTTACAAAACCTGTCATTCATTAAAAACTCGGTTGTAATCGGAGATATAAATATCAACATTCTTCCAGGAAGTGCTGATTCGTCAGCTCAGGACTACCTCAACCTATGCGCCTTTCATGGCCTGCTCCCAGCACACAGCTTTCCTACACATCACAGTAGCTCCTGTTTGGATCATATTATGCTAAAATCGAATTTCCCTTCACTTGCACTTGTTGTTAACTCAACAATAACAGATCACAATGCTGCCCTACTAACCCTAAATTGTAAATTACCTAAACAAGGCACTCGCAAAATGTCACAACTGAATATAAATAAACTTGAAGAAGATTTACGCGTCATCGATTTTGATCCAGTCTATAATTCCGCTGACCCGCAGTTTGGCATGTTGTATGTAATTGAAAACTTACGAAATGCAATTCAGAAAAACACAGTCCTATCCCACTTGAGTAACAAAAACTACAATATAAAACCATGGATCACACCTGGTCTTATTCGCTGTATGAAACATAGGGATAAACTGCATATGTAGGCTAAATCTTATCCAGATAATATAGTATTGCAACTCTCGTACAAAAGATATAGAAATTACTGTAACGACCTCCTTAAAAAAATTAAAAGCAACTACGACAAAGTGGCATTGGAAAAGGCTGGAACAAATAGCAAAAAGATCTGGAAATATATTAGAAACGTGACGTATACTACGAAACAGTATGAGTCATCTTCAGGTTTATTACAAGCACACTCGTCCCCGCTGGAATCCGTTAACATAGCAAATAATTTCTTTGTTAATATTGGAAAGAGTCTGGCAGAAAAAAATACGAATCAATCTCACAATATAACAAGTACACCATCAACATGTAACACTGCTTTAACATCCTTCGCACTGTTAGATACTGATGAGACTGAGGTAGAAAGTATAATCATGACCTTGAAAGAAGATTGCGCTGTTGGTTGGGATAACATCTCTAATAAAATTATTAAAAAATTCAAGGACATTTTGGTACCATCTCTAACTTATATTTTCCGCATTTGTTTGTCTTTGGGTCATTTTCCAGAGTGTCTCAAAAAAGCTGTAATTATACCTGTCTATAAATCGGGAAGCAAAGATCAAGTGACAAACTATAGGCCTATTTCTTTACTGCCTTCTATCATTCTATGTCAAAAATATTAGAGAAAATTATAAATAAAAGATTGATAAAATATTTGGAAGATAAATCAATTCTGTCTAAACGGCAGTTTGGATTTAGGCCTAGAGTTTCAACTGCTGATGCGGTACATCATCTAACTGACTATCTTGCGCAAGAACTTGACAGGGGTAACCATACAGTAGGGATTTTCCTGGACCTAGCTAAAGCTTTTGACACAGTTTCCATTCCGATGTTGCTGCGCAAGCTTGAGATCATGGGTGTAAGAGGCACCCAGTTAAAAATTTTCCAAAGTTATTTGGAAAATCGATCCCAGTGCGTAAAGATTGGCAATGTTGTCAGCGCTTTTCAAAATAATACATTTTATGGTGTTCCCCAAGGAAGTATCTTGGGGCCCACTCTATTTTTGATCTATATAAATGACCTTTGCGATTTAAAACTAGAGCGCGGCACTATCATAACTTACGCTGATGACACTGCTTTGCTTTTTTCGGCTGACTCAGAAAACGAAGTCTACAATCTTGCGCAACACGGATTCAATATTGTAAATAAATGGCTTCTAAATAACTCGCTAACTCTAAATGCAGACAAGACAAACTTCATTAAGTTTTCGATGCGCAAACAAATACCCAATATCCCCTCAACATTGCATGCTCATTGTTGCCAAGTGCCTACAGAAAGTCAATGTAAGTGTCCCAATATTAAAAAGACTGACAAAATAAAATACCTAGGTATTATAATAGACGAAACCCTTTCCTTCAAATACCACATGGAAGCTTTAAATAATAGAATTCGTAAGTTGATATTCGTATTCAAAAAACTACGGATTATTGCAGATGCAAAAATAATTAAGCAAGTATATTTTGCTCTTTGTCAGTCAATTTTGACTTATTGTATTACTGCATGGGGTGGAGCGAGTAAAACATTGTTATTGCCCATTGAACGAGCTCAAAGAGCTATTCTCAAGGTGGCTACTTGTCGGCCTTTTCTGTTCCCTACTAACCTTCTGTATAAATCCTGTGAGGTACTAACAGTTCGGCAGTTATTTATAATCAGTACTAAAACAACACACAGCTCTTCCTTATAGCACTGAATTTACTAATAAGAGACGGAAAGATATAGTTTGTCCTCAAAAAAGTACAAAGCATGCTTTCACAGCCAAATTTTATATGTACCTTGGACCGCTACTTTATAATAGGTTAAATGAAAAAGGAAACATCTACTCCTTAAATTTCAGTAACTGCAAAAAAATCCTTAAGGAAGCTTTACAATCAATGTCCTATGAAGATACAGAGAAGTTACTACTTGTTCTTAAGTAACGATTGGTCAAATTATTGTAATTTTCTATTAATAATTAGTTAACTAAGTTAAACACCATAATTTTTAAACATCTTATATTGTATAGTCTATAGATTATTATGCTTATTATGTGATTATTTAATAAATTAATGTAACCTCCCTTCGCCTGAAACACAGGAATTCCTAGTTCAGGCATAGATTATTTCTGAACTTGACATAGATTTAAGAAAAATTGTATTTAACGTATACCTTATGTTTTTTGAATAAAATTTATTATTTATTATTTTATTATTTATTTAAATTGGTCTTCTTTATAAAATTAGTGTAGATAGAAAGTTAGTAGCCTTGTTTGGGCCTTGGAGGGGAAAGATCAACATTCTGGGCTTACAGAAAAGTACCTGTTGAAACAAAAATCATTTCACTCATTACTAACTACAAGCAGAGTACAACCCTAATTGATTGGCAAATTCTAAATTAACACGAGCGAAGCCGCGGGCGAAAGCTAGTAAAGAAATAAAAGAAAGTGGTGTACTTACTGTAGGACCTATTCCTACATGTCTTTGTCACAAGATACATACCCAAAAAGTCTCTTGAACTAGCTTGTCTTTCCTCGAGCTTGGCCCTGATGCAGGGCTCGCAGGCGGAGTGAAGACACTCCATGAGCTTAGGTGTGCCATCGGCCAGCGCCAGCGCCGTGTGACACAGTACGCAGCGGGTGCCGGACAGGGCGGCCCGAGCTGCGCCGGGCGACGCCAACGAGTCGGCCGAGCCCTTTCCCGCGTCAGCCGCGTCGCCCGGCGAGCCCGCACTTCCGCCCGCCTCGCTGGGGCCGCCTCCTCCGTCGACACCTCCGAGACCGCCATCAGGAGTGCTGCTTACCTGTAACTCATACATTACATGCTCATCAATCATTGTGCCCATTTCCATAGATTTATTTATTATTGCAATGGTGGCCAAGACTAATGGAGAATACAAAAAGGGTTTACGTTGGTGGCAATAATATTTACAATAAAAAAAAAAATAGATTTATTCTTGTTTGTGTATCTGTCCCAATTAATATTGTCTGAGACAATTTTTATTTTATGTCATTACTAGCTGCCCCAGTGAACTTTTTTTGTTAGTTTTAATAGTCAAACACAAACAAATAATAGATCATTGTAATCGGTCCAACCATTCTTGACATATAAATAACCCAATTTTGTTTTATATAAATAGATTTCTTTATCTTCTTAATCTTTCTTAATCTTTCTTAATCTTTATTTTAATAACTTTAGCGCATTTACATAAAAGCTTTTTTAAAAAGATTTTTTACTTTCAATTTATTCCTCTGTAAGAGTTAACTGTTTGTATAAGAAGCCCTGAAATTCAGTGATTCAGTTTACAGTTAGTGTAAAGCTCAATTTCACCAAACTCTTGATGAATTTTTATGTGACACGAGATCTGACCATCAGACCCATATTGTATGTGGACTATGTTGCCTACACTTACTCCCATACAGTCTGTAGTGCGCGATGGTGATCACATGCACACATTAAATAAAAACCATGTAGTTGGTGCTGCCACTGTGGGATCTGATGTGTTTAACAAATATTTGTGTGACAGGCACTTGTATGGTCTGGAGGTTTGCGTATGAAAATGCATCCACAATGCAGCAGAAATTGAACAAAAGTTCAAATCACTCTTGATCCCATTTTATATTTATATTGTTGTATTTAAAATAATACAAATTTTTGACACTTTCTAAGTGACAATGTGTGTCTTAGCAACTTAAGTAATAACTAACAACCTGTATATTGAGCTGGTTTGTGCAACTCCATGGCTCACCATCAAATTTGGGTATGATGTGTTAACTTGATACAAAATATATTGAAGTCATTAAAAAAATTTTTGATTATGTACACTTTTATGTACATTGATATGCACACCCAAAGACATTTGCTAGAGTAAGCCCGTTTAAAGTAATGTAAGAAAACACACAGCCAAAACAAATGCTTGCAGTGTCAATACTACAGGTATATGATAAACATATGCAACACTGTTTCAACTAAGAAATGCCACCAACTTATTGTATGAGGTAGGTACTGAACAAGGTGCTGAAGCCATTGGAAAGGTTGCATTATTTACAAGTTGTTATACATGTTGTGGTGAAGTGTGTGCAGTGCGTACATTGAGTGCGGCAGCGGGCGCAGCGCTGGCGTCAACCAGCTCATCCTGCACCTCTTCCTTAATGGTGACGCCGAGCAAGGGGCCCAGGTCCATCAAGGCCCGCTCGATCTCCTCCCCGCTCGGCTGAAAGTTTACGTTTTCCATTCCACTGCTTGTTTCGTCCACTTGTCACTCATTTCACCAGCGCCCCGACATGTTCACTCGCTAGCTCGTCGCACTTTCACTCGCCAGCCCGGGGCCACTGGCACGTACTCATAGCTAATTGAGCACTGCGATTGCGAGATGCCGCCGCACAACAGCGTCCTTCCACTCAAACTAATTGCGACAAATATTTGCGATGCACTATTTCAAATTTGAAGTCCGTGTAGGTCTTCGTTTTTGCTATCGAGTAATATTTAAGTTTATCAACAAAATTACATCTCTATCAGAAATTCCTAACATGCGTCCACTCCTGTCCACTCGTTAACCCTATGCCACAGAGTACATTATACTATACCCTGTGCGCCATAGATAATTCATTCATCAGACAGATAGGCACCACAGATTATACAGATTTCTACCTATTAATCAAGACTTAACAGTGGCCATTTGCATATTATGTTTCGACAAAGGGGAACGCTCTATGTCTGTCGCTACAAAACTCACACATAACAATAAAAATAATACACTAACATTTTTTTACACACATAGATACATTCCGTGTCATTACAGTGCATAGAGCAACACAGGCCACTTTTAAAGTGTAACGATGTGACGCAACTCCTAGAGCAACACAGGCCTCCTGACGGAAGGGAAGACGCCATAGCGTATTTTTTCCATACAAAAAAGTCTGTCATTTTTCGCGGGGGAAAATACACACACAAACACACTTTTTCAATGCCCCACACAAAAGCAATCGTCTGTCGCTACGAAACTCACACATAAAAATTATAACAATACACTAACAATTTCGTACATACATAGATACGTTTTGTATCATAATAGTGTAACGACGTGATGCAACTACATTGACAAGTTGCATTCAACCGTTGCTGTAGCAGCTGTCGTTAAGCATTAGGATGCTTCTATCACTATCCACACTATTCACTATCCTAACTAATATTATAAATGAGAAAGTAAGTTTGTTTGTTACCATTTTACGCCTAAGCCACTGAACCGATCATCCTGAAATTTTGCATATACATTGCCAGGTATACAGGAACGAACATAGGGTACCTTTCATCCCGAAAAAAAATACTGTTCCCGAGGGAAATCACAATAACGGTCTTATGATGATAGATGGCGCCACATGTCTAACAGAATCATGTTCTAATTAAAAATTTGAGTACCTCATACATTTTGTGAGTTTTGAATGTCGATGGACCATCTTCAACTAGGGTGTCATAAAATCGATTATTGATAATTCGGGGTAATTACAACCAATTTACGATTACCCAAGAAAAGAAGAAGTACTAGGGTGTCATAAAAAAGGTATGGCAGTAGAAATAAGAAGTTTTAGCCAGAGTGAAAAGGTCAACATTCTGGGTTTATCAAAAAAAGTACTAGGGTGTCAGAAAATGAAGGGTTCAGTCATGCACTCAAGCAGAGAGAACCCGAATTGATTGGCAAATGCTAAATTAACGTGAGCGAAGCCGCGGGCGAAAGCTAGTTATCGATAAATTAAAGAACTCGGTTAGTAAAATCAGGTTTTAAAAGTGATGTTAAGATAGGACTTTATTTATTACTATTTAAATAGTTATCAGTTAAAAAAAATAATATAACTAGATAATTATGTAGGTATAATTTTAAAAGAAACAGTGGATGGATTTATCTATTACTGGTTTTTAAAATTAATTATTTTTTTAATAATAATAAATATAAATATAAATAAATAAATTTATGACGAATACTTCTCTGTGGGTTTGAGTTTTTAATTAAGTGAGAAATTCTTGTTTCTGCATATTTTTCTAAAATTATTAGTCTTGTCAGTTCCAATTATTGTGATTCGTGAAATCAATTTCATGCGGATGGTAACTGATGGAGGGAAATAGGACTTTGCCAATAAACTTTTTTAATGATTTTGGCACGATTTGGTGTGTGGTACACGATCGTGTAGGTTTATTGTCGTCGTTTAAATATTGTCTTATTTTTTTTTCACAAGTCTATAAATATACAACTTTTTTTGAAGCATAAAACAACTTTCCTCTGCTTTTTTAATGCGGTCGGGCGGTGTACGTATGTTTATCGCCTAAAGCTTCTGACTGGTCATGCAAAACCTTCCGTCAGGTCAGGTGGCCGTGTTACTCTATGTGCAAAACTGAGTAGAAAAAAAAAATACGATTATGGTCAGTTTCCGTAGACAGGTTCACAGACTTTGCTTGACGCTTGATGACATGCATGACATTTACTGATTTACGTGACGTTACGTGACAGTGTGACAGGACAGGAGATAATAATAGTGACAACACGTCGAAAATGGCTGACTCTGGGCCAAGTAAAACCGATATTGAAGCAGTTTTCCAAAGATTACGCTCTATTTCGTCGAATAAAGTGTGTACATTTCAATAGGTACGTAGTTAAAGAATTAAAGTTCAGTGATAATAATGTATGTGGTTTGGTGTGCAGGTATGTTTCGATTGCAACGCGAAGAACCCTACGTGGTCGTCGGTGACGTACGGAGTGTTCATCTGCCTCGACTGCTCGGCGGTTCACCGCAGCCTCGGCGTGCACCTCACGTTCGTGCGTTCCACGCAGCTCGACACCAACTGGACATGGAAGCAGCTCAGAAACATGCAGCTTGGCGGGAACTCGAACGCTGTATGTTGATCACTTGCGCCATAAATCTCTTGGTTCTTACTGTTTCATGCCAATTTATTGCTAAAGAAAAAATTGTGTGTGAACTTCAAGGCCGCTTTTATTGTGTTAATACAGTCCTGAACAGAATGGTGACTTAACAGAAATTATTAATGTACTGTATATATATGTTATGTACAAAAGAGTAGATATAGTTAACATTGTTTGTCCACATGGTAGACCCAGTTCTTCCGCACGCATGGTCTATCTACCGAGGATGCCCGACAAAAGTACAGCTCTCGTGTGGCCCAGATGTACCGTGACAAGCTGAGTACCATGTCCGAACAGGCCATGAAGACTTACGGGACCAAGGTTAGTGCACTTTTTGTACAGAGAACTAAAAATATTGTGACATGTCATGGCTGAGCTCATTATAATTCATTACTTTTATATGACCAACATGCTTTTCAGAATTGTGATAGATTATCAATAATGCAGCTTTGTTGAAGCTATGTTTATTGAATGAATGTAAATTATGACAGTAGAAAGTTCAACACGTTCTTCTGTTGCTCTATTGGACACAACCTGACCATCTAAACATTGCAAATAACTTTTTTTTTCACAGTTTTGGGTAAGTACTTGATGTAAGTTATCAATTTTAAAGTGATAGCTATCCACATAATACTTACACAAGAGTGACTGTAACGTAATTGTTAACATTAAAACAGTTTTCGGACATGTGCATGTGCATTTTCTATGGGAAGTAATAAAATCAACCAGTCCAGGTAGAATAGTGCAACAAATAAAAGTAGTGTGAGCACCCTGCTGTCACCCACACATGTGTAAACAACACATTGGTGAGTGATAGCCGGCCCTTGTTCAATAAACATTGAACAATACCATTACTAATATATAGCTAAATTGTAATAAAAATTACAATTTATGAATTTGTCACAGTGAATTTACAAAGCTGTGAAAATGTACCTGCCATTAACTGTTTAAAATACATAGATTTGAAATAATATCAGGTACTTTCTAAACTTACCTTGGTCATCACTGAAATCTGGACATATAATATTTTGTTAATAAATAATAATTAAGCCTGCCATCAGCAATTCTACTTGAGCAAGAGTAATAAATACTGGAGCCTTCTTTAAGAGGCTGGTATTACCATTGAACATGGTACATGAACATTGAACATGGAACATGCAACGTTGTCACAGATGACAATAAAATTTACATATTAATTGAAAAAGAGCTTTATTAAGGCGCTTCCCTGACCAAATGACCTTGAGCATTCGTTACCTCTGCCGCACGCCACTTTCTCATCTTTCTTTATTTCCGCAATTTTTCGGGATCATTTTAATATAAAAATTTGTTTTTTATATTAAAATGATCCCGAAAAATTTGCAAGCAAGCTTTTGAAATGAACTGTGTATTATTTTGATTTTTGAATTATCTAATGATTTGTGCAATTCTCAAATTAATAGCATGTTGCATTAAGCAAAAGAAGCTTATAATCAATAATTTTAGCCATTATATTTTGCAAGGTCCTAAATGTATTTTTAAAACATTTAACAAAATTAGAAAACGCAATGTGATGATAAGATATCAAACATTAATAAAGTGCTTTTAGATGTTGTTTATTTCCCTTAATTAATGAGATAATAGCCTCTGCAAAACGACAAAAAACAAGGTTTTGGTCGGGGTAGCGCCTTAAACTCATAGTTACTAATGCAAGTTACAGATTTTGTAAATTGTTGAACAATTCTTTTATGATAAATCATCATCTGTCAAACTGTTATACAATTAAATTGCTTATAAAAACGCTAACGTCAACAAATATGTAAGGAGTAACGATGAATATTTAATTGAACAGCTATTGCATTGGTGAGAATATCAGATATGTAATTAGAATTTTGTTGTAATTCTTCATTGTGAGTCGGCCCAAGAGGCTAAATGGGGATTTACTCAAAAGTCCTGGGCACCTTTTGGATTATGAAGATTAGATGCTAAAAAGTGGCGGGAGCATGTACAGATTAAAATATATATCATTGCAAAGGAATACTTGGGTGTTTCAGACATTAATAGTGTATGCACCCCACATGTTTTTGATTACGGAGGAATATTAATTTGCCTGTTTGCATGGTAGGGGTGGCCGTACGAAGGGGCAGCTTGTACTCAAAAGACTGACGATTTGGACGCTACCAAAGTACCAAAATACATGTCCGGTTTTTGAAAATGCAAAAGAAAATTGTGACATTTGCATAAATCAGTAGGTTTCCATGTCACGGTCGAACATCCGGAACTTTCGTTTCCCAATTACTAAAATGCTCCATCAGCTTACCTCAAAATGAAGTCCATGATTCCTAGGAGTGTTTATATCGTTTTCGCCCTGAACCAGTATGATGTGTAGTGATGGATGAGAGTATAAACAAATGTGTTGTTGTGTACAGCTGCACCTGGAGCCGGCGGCGGCCGAGCCCAAGGAGGCCAAGGAGCGCGAGGTAGACTGGTTTGCGGAGCACGGCGACTCCGCCCCCACTAACACTAGCGAGCTTGCCTTCACTGCACAGGTAACACAAACATCACCACACCCCCGTCTGTGGCGCGCTGTCGTCGGCACACACTAAGTGCTAGTAGCTTGTCGGCTCCTTACATAGCGCTCACAAATGTTTCACTGTATGTGTACGAAGAACCACTTTTCAATCTTTCTGAGTATAATCTAGTCCACGCTACAGTTGAATCCATAAAAATATGCATAATTGTCTTCCATATCATTATGAAGAATAATAAAAGACAGCGGACGAGAATGTATGGGATGGGAGTTGGTCCGAACACCGCCAAAGCTGAATTGTATACCAAACGAAAGGGTACCATGTAGTTTTCAAACAAGCAGAAGGAGTCAAAAAGTATCCTAAATTCGAGTAATAATACTTTTTTAATAACTTTTTGCATTCATAGTTAATATATAGCTATCTGAAGCGCTAGTTTTGTATTGAATAAACACCGGGTCTGTTCAGTCTACTTGCCAGTTGCTCCTCTGTCAACATCGAAAAAGATTGTAACACTGGCTGATCAGCGATTATATTTTGAAAAACCATTTGTTGCCTTCTGCCGAAAGGATTTAGGCAGTATGGAAAGGATTTATGGCTCCTAACAGGGAAAATAAATCAACATGCACAAACACGGATATTATTCATATGAAGTTGTGAATAGCAAATAAGTAGGATTGGACTGTATTTGTTATTGCTCTTGCAGAGCCGATAACAGCACGTTAGCTTGCTGTGCACACATCTCATACGTATTTTAATAGAATTAAAATAAAAACATTATTTTTATTTTCTTTTATTAGGTACTTGTTTATTTGAAATGGCAAAGAAACCATTAAGATGATCGATTTAAATGGATAATTATAAAACGATGTGAAGGTAACCAGCTATGCTACGAAAGAAAAGTTTACAGTGAAGCAAATTATAAAAATCTATAATAATTGCTACGTAATAAAGGGGGTGGTGGTGGGGGGGCACCCCCTTTATTACATGGGATTTAAACAACTGGCGAAATGTGGGTGTACTAATGGGTACACCTCTGTGAAGACAACGTTGTACCCTTTCGCTGGGTATACATATAATGGCGATCCTTGGCGAGCGGCGGCGACTATCTTTTGTAACGCTGAGGACATTCAGTTGATTAATAAATATGAATATAACATTCACAGTATGACGTAAAAGTGAATGTGAGTGGCACAGCGCGAGTGCTTACCGACAGCGCCGATACTCAGGCTATACTTACCGGATACATTGCACTATACATACATGTTCTGCCCTCAGGTATGTCTCATGCTAACAGCATCTCGTTTGGCGTGCTTTGTTTGAAACTTGTTACTGTACCACCATTACGTTACAAGCACCCCCACACATATAGTTCAGTGGGGCAAGTTTGCTGAATGCCTGTCTATGTGTTACATTTGTAGACTACAAATATCTTGAATGGTTTTATAAATAAATTAACATTGTTGATGTATCCCAAATGTTAAATGTTTTATATACGTTTGGCTTTATATGTGTATGAGAAGATCAGTAATAATATGAATATGTTGGAGCTCTCGACACTATGACACCCCATCAAGTGATCGATAGTACTTCACATGCCTGTAAGTGTACATACAGTGCACGTCAATAATTGAGTGAGTGCTTTCTAGCAGTGAGTCAAACATCGCATCACATACAAGTCAAATGTCATCTCCATGTAAATCTCTTAGTCTTGAAAATCGGCTCGATCTACAACATAAACAAATTGTTAAAAAGTTCTTATTATCTTATTTCTTTTGTTTTACCGGAAATTTGCTTAAACTCAAACGCAATATCCTAACTTAATATTATAAATGCGAAAGTAAGTTTGTTTGTTTGTTAACATTTTACGCCTAAGCCACTGAACAGAGCATCCTGAAATTTTGCATATACATTGCCAGGTGTACAGGAACGAACATAGGGTAACTTTCATCCCGAAAAAAAGTACTGTTAAAAAGTTAGAAATCACAATAACGTTCTTATTATCATAGATGGCGCCAATCGTTTTCGATTCGCCGATCGTTTCGAATCATGATTTTTTACTATATAATTGAAATGACAGTGATTTTTTCCGCGACTTCGTCTGTGTCCGCGATAACCGAAGTTAACGCGGACGAAGTCGCGGGCAAAAGCTAGTAGTTGAATAAGTGAATACATATAACGAGTTAAAAAAGAAACTAAAATAAATTAAACAAAGAATGTGACCGCGGCTTTAATAACATAACAATATTTATAATTTTTTGATAGTTTGTATTTTACAAAGTTATAACACACATACGGATAACCGTTAAATACGCATACTGCCCAAAGATATAATACATAAGTAGGTATAATATAAAGATATAATACATACGTTTTGTAAAAATATAATATTAAAGATACTAGACACATAAGTTTTATGGCTTTTACACCGCGTATATGTCAGAGTGAGAGTCGCGTGCGGACACTAGCGTGGATGCACCTAACCGTTAATAAGGCGTATTGAGAAGAAGGGCGAGAAGTATGGGTGACAGTGTTAGTGTAGCCGTGATGTGGCACTTGCGCCGTGTGCCCGAGCAGCAGCGCGTGCGCGTGCGCGTAGCAACACCAAGCCGATTACATTACTAATTATAAACTTTACTTTTTTAAAGCTAGAATTAGCTTTCTGTAACTATATTGATTAAAACTATATCGCGACATTGAAACTTTATCGTAATTGGCTCACACATTAACACCTAATGATAAAATGTAAATTATTTCGTTCATACACATTTGTTGCGTTTATAATCCTTTTTTTTTAAGCTATGTTTATTACCGTTTCTTTTTCATTTAAATTATTTTGTGAAAACATTATTATACATACTTATTTTTTATCCATAAACTACATAAAACTTGCTGAATGTTTGTTCTTTTCTAAATGTAATGTTTAAACCGCACGATGCGTTGCGACGTCGCACCGCTCCGTTGCCGGCCACCACGGAGGACTTTCCAGCGCGCAAGCAACGGAGCGGAGCGCTGCAGCGTCACTCCGGCGCAGTGCGTCAGTGCCATCGTCTGATTGCATGTCGGGCGGCAGGGCGGCGCCAAGGACGCGACGCTGACGTCGCAGGCGCGGCTGTGGGGCGCGGGCGTGGCGGGCGGCGACATGCTGGCGGCGCCCGACGCGCGCGCCAGCACCATCGGCTCGCGCAAGGCGCCCGCCAAGAGGAGCGGGGTAATTACTCATCACTATGAATGTTTTATTAAACAAACAATTTAAACAATGTTTTATATATTATACTTGATTTATAATTTTTGCATAAAAACCACGACATTACCTTAAGTACTAAGTATTCAAGGCTAGATTTTGCCAGCGACTTCGTCCGCGTAAATGTCTATTTAATAAGATGAATAATATTATAACTACCTCGCCAATTTATTTGTGACAATATTATACACGTTAGAAAAACCGACATCTTTTTAATAATGTAAGTGTTAGATGTAATTTTAATACCAGTAATAAAGAAAAAATGCCCCATTTCATATATTTTAGATTGTCTAAAGTTGTAAGTGTACATATTGAATGCCAATTTTATTGTAAAGCTTAACACAAACCGTGATTAACTAACCTAAACCTAAATATTTATTATTACTTTTGTTATTTGTTACTAAGTAATAATAATTAACAAAAATAAATAAACAATGAATATTAAGAGCTGTTGTGTAATGTTTATAGAAGATATAAATATAGATAACTAGAGAGACATAATGATGTTATTGTAAATATTCACGTCCACCAATCGATTTGGTTTCCGAAAGAGC
Organism: Hoplodrina ambigua; assembly: GCA_949774945.1. NCBI lineage: Eukaryota > Metazoa > Arthropoda > Insecta > Lepidoptera > Noctuidae > Hoplodrina > Hoplodrina ambigua. The sequence goes on from OX458985.1 coordinate 143,143, forward strand.
AGACGAAGATGCCGTAACACCTGTCTACGCTTCTCGTATTGAGACAAACGACTCGTAGTAATGAGTTGGAAGTAGTGAAAGTAAACGTGTTGGTGTACAGCTGGGCGCGCGCAAGGGAGGTCTGGGCGCGACCAAGGTAGCCGCCAACTTCGACGACATCGAACGCGAAGCCATGCTGGCCGAGAAGCTGAAGCTGGAGACGGCGGCGGCTCCCGAGAGCTCGGCCACGCTGGAGCACGTGGAGGCCGAGGTGGCGTCGCTACGCCTCGCCTACCGCGAGCCGCGCGCCTCGCGCCCGCACGCCGACCGCCTGGGCATCGCGCAGGCCAGCTCCGCCAACCGCTCGTGAGTACCCTACTGCAGCACGTAGAGGCCGAGGTGGCGTCGCTACGCCTCGCGCAGGCCAGCTCCGCCAACCGAAAGAAACTACCTTCGACCATCAGACTTAGTTATTGACCGATATTTTGAAAATTTAAAAGTAGTCGTAAATGCTAAAGCGTGTTTATATGTTGCAGCGGCGTGTCGCACTCGGCGACGTCGGACATGACGGTGATCGAGCAGGAAGACGCGCCGGCGACGCGTGCGCAGCTCGATGACATCGACGACTTCAGCTCCTCCTTTACCATGATCAGGTTCATTTCAAACAACATCGTAATATTCACGCATCACAATCTTGATAGCTAAATCATTTTGGACGCTGTCGTCCACCGTAGCCGACTAGCATTTGATGGTAAAGAGCACGCACGTGCCGCAGTATAGCGCGCATGCAGTGTGAGTACAGTTTATAATGTTGGATGGTCATACATCATCGTACAACGAGCATCGATGCAATAATTCGGCAAACAAATAATATTATTTTCCCAATGCAGGGCAGACCTCTCCTCATGCAGAGAAAGCATAAGCCACACTTGCGGGTTGGCGATTCCAGACTTATATCGATTAAAAGTCACCTCTAAGGTGGAAGCGCCGCGGTAGCCCGCGAAATTCAAATTTTCTTAAGTTTTTTTGCAATTTGCACATTACGTGCCTCGAACGTTCATGAATAACCTCCCGCTAACTAACATCTCCAAAGGTGCCCATACTATGTTTCCAAGATGCACGCAAACCACACAGATCGTGCGCGTGCGCAGGTATGGACTCGCCTTTACCCCATCTGGAATAAATATCTTCCAAAACTAATAAGTAAACGCGTCTGATCAGAAACGAGCCGTACGGCAACAGTCGCAACCTCGACAAGCTGTTCGGCGACAGCGACCGCAAGTCGTCCTCGTTCGACAACATCGCCGGCATGGGCGTGGCGCGCATCTCCCCGGAGCCGGCGCGGCCCGTGCACTCCATGTTCAGCGCGGAGCCCCCCCCGCCCGCGCCCGCGCGCCCGCGCCCGCGCCGCGCCGACAGCGCCGACGACGACTCGGCCGTCAAGAAGTTCGGCTCCGCTAAGGCTATTAGCTCAGCGCAGTTCTTCGGCGAACAGGTCAGTTCAATTTCAATATCCGGTCAGCGATCAGTTGCAAAGAAAACGTAATAATGTAATATACGTTATATTGGTACGTGTGGCAGGAGTCGCGGTGGGAGCGCGACGGCAACCTGTCGCGCTTCCAGGGCAGCACGAGCATCTCGTCGGCCGAGTACTTCGGGGGCGACGCGCCGCGCCTGCCGCGCAACTCTGCCTTCAGCGTGTCCGCGCCCGACCTCGACGAGGTGAGGCGACGGCTCCCCAGCAACAAGCGACAACCTTCTAAAACGAACCAGTGCTTTTCACATCATGATTGTGTTGTGCAGGTGCGCGAGTCGGTGCGCGCGGGCGTGACGCGCGTGGCGGGGCGTCTGTCGTCGCTGGCCAACGGCGTCGTGTCCTCCATCCAGGAGCGCTACGGCTACTGAGGGCCGCGCGCGCGCCACGCACGCGCCGCGCCCGCGCCACATCCGCGCCCGCGCCGCGGTCTGCAACTAAACTACACTACTTTTATTATAACGTGGCTCATCGCCTAAAAACAAACATATTTTTTTTAACAGGTCGCCACTGCGCATGTGGCGATCTCGCTAGTGGCTTGACAATAATAAAAATGTCAGATTGTCGATAATGTTAAGTTTTCTAAACCCTTACAAATATGTTTCGGTCACTATTTCGGTGACAGTATCTAAAGCTGTAATTATTATAATTAATTAATTATTAATATTATATTAATTAATTATATTAAATTATCATCAACGAATTACATCGTACACCTATGTGCCCAACAAACATTATGCAAATGTTATTCCTGTAGGAAACGGACAGAGGCCACCACACCATTATCTTGTTGGTTTTCTTGATATTGTCATCATTCCATGTTGTTGACACTGGTGTCACATGTGCACGGTGAACTCTTGCGCAATAATAGCGACGACGTTCAAAGTTAAGTTTAAAGTTTTTTTGTTACAAGACTCCGATACAAGGTGATATCAAATTGTATGAAGCAAATCTTTATAAAAATATTGTTATTATTTCGTGACCTATTAGATAAATTGTATGGTTGAGCATATCTTGACTTGTATGTTAATTGAAGCGTAGGCGCGCTCGCGTCGTGGGCAGCGCGCATGCGTGCGGACAACACTCGTTCGTTCACGTGCACGTCATCTGTTGTACAACGATCATTATTACAATACGACACTTATCATTATAGTAGACTACAAGCTGGAGAGCACATGTTGCGTCGGCGTAGTGTCAGCACCACCTCCGGCTTCCTGTCTGGCTGCGGACGTGAATCTCTTTCATTTATGTGAAGTAAACAATAGTTGCAGTGGCACTAGGCCGGCGCTAAGGTGCGCGCTCCTGCTCGGGCACGCGCTAGCTGCAGACATTCGTGCATGTAAATATTGTAATATAATTATAGTGAATTGTATAGTGTATAGCGGTGGAGGCCCCACTCTTCATACAGATTCATGCAGTAGCCACCTAGCAGCATATAGACGCTTGGCGCTATTTGCCTCACGCCGCAGTAGAACGTTTTATATGAAAGTATTTATATTTGAATCGATGGTATCCTCACTTATTCTGCCCGGTTCATTAATTTACAATAATAAAAAGTATTTCGAGCTTTTGTATTGCTACTTACCCTTAATAAACTTTTTTAGGCTGCAGTTGACGCCCGCGCATTCCATTCTCCCTACTCGCTCCAGTCAGAGCAACGTCGCTTGCTCGCTCATTCAATTTACAACTTAATTGCCAGTAAACAGAACGCACTTATGTATAGATGCACGGTCCGCTCGGTTAGCGCAACCGGACGCGGCCTGATTGGACTGTAACTTCGCTATCGCATTCCCAATTTATTTAAATAATTGAATCTGTTTTTTTTTCTACTATTGGTCTGAACCATCGGTACTAGTGCTCGGTCAGACGCCGACACCTACTTTATTACTTGTTCAAACTCCATTCGCAGATAATTATGAGATTGCGGCATGTGGTGAGCGCAATCTGACCGAGCACGCGGAGTTGTCTGCCAGTAACGGAGCATTTATCACTTATTTATTTTTATGTAAACGTTTTTGGTGATAGATAATTTTTATTATTTTTATAGTTACTTGGTTAAGTTGATGTTAGTACGAAACTAGAGGCGGTCGTTGTCGCCCCATACAGCGTCGAGCGCGCGGGCCCGCATCCCGCCGCGTGTGCTCACGCGCCGCGCCACTCTGCCATCGTACTATTTATTTGTTATAAGAAGCACTTTACTGCTCCCGTGCTCTAGTGTGCGATGAGCTTAAGTGTATGTAAGCATGTTTATTTTTTTAGAGCCTATTTTTATCATCGACACGTAAGTTTGTTGCGAATTACATTCAAGATAACCGTGAACATACAAGCCTTAGTATAACGATATGTTTTGTGAAGTTCCATATTAAATGACCAGAGACAGTTTTGTTTCACATGACGTATTGACTAGTGGCGACCCTCTGTGTGGAACAGTGGTCAATGGTCACTTGTCGCCGCGCGCACGAGTCGCTCGCCGGCTCGTGTGGTATGCAATGTTGATATTCCGTTTGGGACTGAGAGCGACGCGGCCACGCAGTCGCTTGTACGTTCATTGAACATTTGTATAGTATAGAATTTTGTTTTTAGATAATAATTATTGATATAAATATACAAAATTATATTTGCTACTGTTTTATTTTATTTCCATATACCTCCCATGTACTGTAAACGAGTAAAATCATTGGCCCACTAAAAAAGAAAACAAAAAACGTTTCAATAAATAACAGAAATGATTTTAATCACTCCACTGTTAAACACCACAATAAGGGAAATAAATACCAGTTTGAACATGCCAAGTTTTTAAAATGTACGCCATTTTCAGATGTGGTAAATATGTTCGAAATAAGGTTTACATACATTCGTATTATTCGGCAGCCATTTTGTGTCACTCTTGACATTTTAACGGCAGCTTTTTTCGTAAATATGGCTTGTCCATAGGTACAAGTCAATACGTCATCATCATCCGAGTTTCTTAGCGACGATACACACGTTTTCTAATGACACAGCCGTGGGTACGTAGTAGCACAGACGAGCATCGAACCCCTGACTGCGCAAGCGCAGCACGCGCGCCCAGTCCAGCAGCTGCTTAGCGCGCCGGCCAACGCGCTCGCGATCTGCTTGCGGTAACACTTGACGGTCTGCTTGTTCTGCTCTCTGCGATACTGTGTTGTGGTTGGTCACATCTTCAGTCCGCTGGTCGCCGTTCAGTCTGCGCACGTCGCGGCTGCGTCCGTCGCCGCACGTCGCCCACGACACGATGCCCAGCATTACGTTGAACTCGTCACCACTAATGCCTAGCTCCTGTAAATATCAAGGAATCGTCACGACCTTCGATCAACAATGTACCCGTACTAGATTCCCGATAAGCGCCTGAAACAAGCCGACAAATAATTTTTTGCTCTGTTTACTATTTGTCCACACAAAAAAGAAACAAAAACTCCGAACATTCACTGCCCATTTACTGACTACCGTAGTCGCGTCGGAAGCCGTTTCTTGGGCACGAGTCAAAGGGGCTCGCGAGCGAAGCGCACGTGGTGTTTACACTGGCGTTCGGTCTTTATTCTGTTACAAACGTTTTGCCGTGCCGGTTGCGTTATGAGTAGTGTGAATTGTATTTTTTTTAATGCAATGGATTGGTCTCGAGAATATACATTACGATTCATAGAACTATTTGAAAAGGAGCGGATAATTAGGGTTCCAAAAAAAATACCGTTTTTTTATTGTTTGTGTTTGTAAGTTAGTTGCGTAGTAGGAGAAGCTTAATAAAGAAAGAGTTGATGCCGCTAATATTTTGACGTCCTCCATAGTCGATAGTTCGAAAACAACTTAATGCGTCGCGAGACTGTGAATATTAGTTCACGAGCTGTAGGCGAGACACGGGACGAGGCGCGAGTGTAAACGAGGCATTAGAATGTCCCCAGAACGCCAAAGACTTTACATACATATATTATTATTCTATAGTCGGTTAATGATGTGACGCGAAACTAATCACTGCTCGATTTCACCCGTTGAAATATTTATAAATATTATTATCTAAAACAATTTGAGGTGTGTAAAATATGAACTCGGTTAATTGCTTTATGACAAAGGGAAACATAAAACATTTTCGGCAATTCTTGTCGATAATTGTATATTCCAATCTCTACAAAACAATCGGACTGTTGTAGAAGTCGTTCTGTGACGTCATAAACGTACGGCTGTCAAGGTCACTTCGGCATACTGCATAGACTGCAGTACCAGCTTGACCGTTTTTGGTATATTATACATTTATTTAGTACCTTAATGGTATAATTTGGGCTCCGTAAAACTAGTTTAGTTCTTTGTTGGTATCATTTAAGATTCTGGTATTTTTAGGGTTCCGTAGCCAAATGGCAAAAAACGGAACCCTTATGAATTCGTCGTGTCTGTCTAGTCTGTTCGTCCGTATGTCACAGCCACTTTTTTCCGAAACTATAAGAATTATACTGTTGAAACTTGGGAAGTAGATTGTATTCTATAAACCGCATTAAGATTTTCACACAAAAATACTTATCCATACTTGTGGGATATCTATGAATAGCAGGTCTTCAAAAATGATATAGAGGTTTCTAATATATACTTTCTAAACTGAATAGTAATATAAACGCGAGAGACACTTCCAAAATTAAAAGGTAATGAATACAAATATAATGCAAATTTAAATAAAATTTGCATATAAAGTATATTAGAGTTTATGTTTGAGAGTTACGATTTATATTTAGCTGAAGTTCTTTATACTAAATTCGTAGTTAGAATAAGAGGTGTCACCTGCAGATGGCGGTTAGCGAAGAAGGCGGCGCGCTCGCAGCGGTGGTGGCAGCACGTGGCCAGCACCGCGCCGCGCGTCTTGTGCAGCACGCCCTCCGCCGTCAGGCAGCGCAGCGCGTAATCTGAACACGCGCGACATCATCAGTCGGTCACGCCGTGCGGCCGCGCCCCGGGGGCAGGACAGAGGCAATAGTTACCGGTGGCCACGCCGCACAGGTGCTTGGCGAGCCCCAGCACGGCGCCCGCGGCCGCGCCCCGGGGACAGGACAGAGGCAATAGTTACCGGTGGCCACGCCGCACAGGTGCTTGGCGAGCCCCAGCACGGCGCCCGCGGCCGCGCCCCGGGGACAGGACAGAGGCAATAGTTACCGGTGGCCACGCCGCACAGGTGCTTGGCGAGCCCCAGCACGGCGCCCGCGGCCGCGCCCCGGGGACAGGACAGAGGCAATAGTTACCGGTGGCCACGCCGCACAGGTGCTTGGCGAGCCCCAGCACGGCGCCCGCGGCCGCCGCCAGCGGCACGCGCTGCAGCGCCAGGTGCGCCAGGTCGGCGCGCACGCGGGCGGTGCGCGCGCGCAGCTTGTTGTCGCGCTTGTGGCGCAGCGCCGCGCGGTCCACCAGCAGCGCCGAGCTCGCGCCCGCGCCGCACCACGCGTGGCACACGTAGTACGACAGGTGGCCTGAGCGGAAAACATTATCCTTCTTGCAAACGTGTCAAGTCGGGCAAGTGTTTTGCGAGGTGTCAAAAGACATCACATAGCCTTTAATTCATACATAATTACATATTATGTTGTTCGAGGAGAAGATTAGGAGGAGCAATAATTTTTTGCTAAATGTTACAGCATGTAGCAAAAAATTATTGCTACTCCTAATCACTGTTCCTAATGGCGCACAATGTACCGTACGCAAAGAATTTAATTGACTGGCGCGTGTACAGATGTTCATGACTATGCAGAGGTCAGGGGGTACTTAACGTTCCCAACATTTAATTGTTTTCAGCCCAACACACAGAGGTGGGAGCGGCGGGGTCGGGACGGCAGTACGGCGGGTTGAATTCCTAGTACTACGGGTACGCGGCGGGATGTGTGACGCTACGACCGCTTGTTCCGCGCACTGTCACTGTTTGTAGTGGCGGGTCCGACACGTGCACGCGTTCTGTGTGTTGACATCCATATTAATACAAGGAATTCAGCCCGCCCTGTACTGCCGTCCCGACACACAACCGTCCCGCTCCAGCTGTGTGTGTGTTAGGCTTAAATGTTGGCAGCTTCAAAACCTCCATAACCAGAAGATTATTATAATGATAGAAAGAACATGTAACATCAGTGTTGTACCTTTCCCAGCTCCCAGCTCCACATAGCAGGTGTTGTTGCTGACCAGTCCTTCCTCCTCGGCCAGCCATAGCAGACTGGATACCTGGCGCAGGTGGCGCAGGGAGCTCTCGGCACGGTCACTCTCTGAGAATTCCTCCTCTACTGTTCTGTGGATGGGGTACTCCGGGGCCGTTGTTATGTTGTCCTTCACATGCTCTGTGTAATAAAATCTATGGTTAATAATATATCTGATTTACCACATTCTTTATTTTTAAACTTGAAAAGATCTGTTTCATGTTATTTATTTATTAATTTAAACTTTATGCAACAAAAGAGCTTTTTTACAAAAAAAGATAACCGCCTTCAAAAACTACAAAATAAAAAATAACTTTAGCTTGGAACTCGGCGGATTTGGTTTTGTTTCTTGTTATGTAGGTATTGCCACCGACTTCCAAGCTAAAGTTATTTTTTATTTTGTAGTTTTTGAAGGCGGTTATCTTTTTTTGTAAAAAAGCTTTTTATTTTTCACTTTTTAGTGCTTGTGTGTTAATGTTTGAAATCCTTACATAAAGCCCTTTCAAACAATACCCCACACGATATATTTAATTTTGGAAAGTGGTAGGAGGGGGGTTGACGTACCCCCTCCCCACTTCCTTCAGTCAGTCATCGACTACACGTATAAACAAAGCAATTTTTCTTGTTACGGAGGTTCTGCTGTGATTTTATAAGGATTTCCGTTCCATATCTCCAAAGTTCATCATCAGATCATGACAATATTCCTATAGGACCTATTCGGAACTATACTCTTTCAAACAAAAAAAGAATCATCCAAATCGATTCATAATTGGCGGAGTAATCGTGGAACCAACACACAAAAAAAAAAACATACGCGTCGAATTGAGAACCTCCTCCTTTTTGAAGTCGGTTGAAAAAGTACAAAGGAGGACTTAATGCCTTAGGCATTCTCTACCAGTCAATCAAAGGTGGTGAAGAGATAACAAAGCAGGTGCGTATATGAGGAATTAATCAAATATGAAATTTTTAAATCATTATTTTTACAAGTTTAAACATACACAAGTACATAAACTCATATATACCATACTAGCTTTCGCCCGCGGCTTCGCTCACGTTAATTTAGAATTAGCCAATCAATTTGGGTTGTACTCTGCTTGAGTCCATGAGTGAACCCTTCATTTTCTGACACCCTAGTACTTTTTTTGATAAACCCAGAATGTTGACAAAGGTCAACATTCTGGGTTTTCCTCTCTGACTAGTTCTACTGCCAATACCTTTTTTATGACACCCTAGTCCTTTTTTTCTTGGGTAATTGTAAATTGGTTGTAAAATTTCATGACACCCTAGTTGAAGCTGGTCCATCGACACTCAAAACTCACAAAATGTTTTAGGTAGGTACTTGAATTTAAAATTCGAACATGATTCGAAAGACATGTGGCGCCATCTATCACCGTAAGAAGTTTATTGTGATTTCCCTCGGGAACAGTACTTTTTTTCGGGATGAAAGGTACCCTATGTTTGTTCCTGGCAATGTATATGCAAAATTTCAGGATGATCGGCTCAGTGGCTTAGGCGTAAAATGGTAACAAACAAACTTACTTTCGCATTTATAATATTAGTTAGGATTAGGATATAATATATACATACTTATAAATACATACATATTTTATAATAAGAATAGAAAGGATGTTTATGATAAAACTCTTGCTAATTGTTCTGGAAATAAATCCGCAACTTCCGCTTAAAAACATATCGCCTGGTGGCTGTCCTGATATCCAGAGGAAGGGCATTCCAAAGAAGTATGGCCTGAATATGAAAAGAGGAATGAATGAAATCAGAAGTATGAGAAGGACAGTTGAGTAGAAGATTATGATTATGATTATCATGATTTTTTAAATTCAATAATACTCAAATGACACTTTCCAAGTAATTTACTTACTATCATATAAAAAGTTAACTTTGTTTATGACTTGCATGATTGTTTCTCGAGAAAATTGACTAAGTGGCTTCCGAACACTCTTGTCAACTTCTGTGGGTGCATTCATGTTTGGTACAATGTAGGGGGGCAGCTCTGTGGCCCGCGCGTTGCAGATCAGCAGGTGCTTCTTCAGCTTACTCACATACACGGTGCTACAACACAGACAAATGTTATGATGGCTTTTCATATAGAATAACTATTACTACCCTGATTCATATAAAGGTAGTTAAAAAAATATATATATTAAAAACAAAACAGGTTCTTTTATATAATTAAACAAAACAACCATTCTTTACATTTATTTTATAATGATTTTATTTTTTACTGTATTTTTCTAAATGTACCATTTCAACCACAAACACAGACAATATTTGAAAGACATATTTTCTTTAAAAGCTGTTTTGTATAGCAAAATAGCTTTTAAAAAATAAATGTAAAGAATGGTTATTTGTATGACAGTAAACCTAATAACCTGTTTATTACTTTTTAAGATCTTATAAATGAATCAGCCATTACATGCCATTAAGTTCATATTACTCACTGTTTGGGATCATTGGGGCATGGTATTCGTGTGTCGTCCTAAAAACAAAAGATAAATTAAATGATGACAGTTAGGTACTCAAAATCCAATTGATTCACAAAATGAATCTAATGTTATTACAATTTTCAAAGTGTGTATATTTCATGTTTAGTTTTGTAGTCCGTGTGAATGTGCAGTGGCCTAGCTAGCATGGGTAGCACCCAACGTGGATAACTGTGGTGTCAGCCGAAAAATAAAAAAATAAAATTGACAAACGTCTGATAAACATAAAGTAATAATTTATTTAATCATTACAAAATGTGTCTTTCATAAGAATAAATATAATATTGTGATAAAGTAAGTTACTAAATACAGGGTGGCTATCCAAACCACCCCCATGTTTGTTCTATTTTTTTTTTCACTGTTGTGTGTCATCCCCGGGCTGGTGGCGCCCGAGGCGGACCACCCCCTACTCCACTGTGTACGAGTACGTAGGGTGGTTGTAGCATGCGGAGACTGGTGAAGCTCGTTCACTCGCACCTACCTGGCCATCAGTGGTCTTCGGCTGAGGTTCATGCTCGCCGCAATACTGGCGGCCTGGCCGAACTGTCATCCGGCACAGCCGCTTTTTCCTCAGCACAAAGTGTTGGCATTGAGGCTCAATTATTGTGCCAGTTATAGGCTGTTGTGAGAGTGAATCCGTCATTTTACTTTGTAAATAACTGAACCCCTTTTTTTTTTTAAGGTGGTAAACATCAAAATAACTGAACCCTAAGGTTAAGTTATCCTTCATATAATAAATTATATGAAAGATAGGTACTAAACCCAAGAAATAAACCTTAGACTTTATTAGTCTCTTGCTAGAGATCAGCAAAGTAACGATGAATTTATAAAATATACGCTAAGTTGTTAAGAACGTAGGTATCACTATCTATATAAAATCACACATCACGCATCCCCTTGAGACAAGACATAGGTACGTTATAGTATTACGCATTTCAGTTTATTCATATAATGACATTCGAGGTGCTGCCACTTGTCACAGTCTACACCTAAGTTATTAGTGTTCTGTGCTGTGGAGACCACAGAAGACTAGGTACCTACTTAATAACTCCACAGATGGCTAGACTAGACTAGATGGGAATAATAGATGGCTAATGGCTGCCACTGCTGCGTTGCAGCTGCCAGTGTCAACTCATCTGTCATCAACCAACTGTCAACTTATTTAATGTAGTGATGTTCACGTGAAAAATATATCATTATCAAGCGACTGGTCGACTCTTCACACGACCAGAGGGCTGGCCTTTTCTTAGGTCAAAGAATCAGCATTGCCATACAACGTGGCAATGCTGTCAGCCTTTTGGGCACTTGCCCCATTGACAGCGACGCGGACGAATTTTTTGATGCCCTATGAGATTTTTCCTCTCTGCCCTTTTTTTTAAATTGTACATATTTTACATTTAAATTAAGGTTTTATGTATAGGTTAATAATATCATTATTTTGAATCGATATTTTCAGGGTATAAAAACTAAAACTTAAAAAGTGAATTCTTTATTGTTGATAGATACATTAATAAAACCAGTATTTAAATACAGCAACAGCAACAGTCATTCAACCTAAATTGATTCAAGACATGCATGTTTTGAATTTTCTTTTTATGAGATTTTGTGTCGCTAGTCATTTTTGTTTTTGGGCTACATAAGAAGGTTTATTACTTTAGTGAAGGATTTTGCATACTATTATAGGCGAAGTCCTTCAATATAGGAGATGTTCACTCTTATGTAACTAAAATAATAGAAAATTAAATTATATTACTTCTCATTTCATAGCTACTTCGATAGTTCCAATTATAGCCACGGGGGCAGATAAGTTTGCTATATCGTACAAGGTCTTCATTATCAGTGGGAGCGGATTTTAAAAGCAAAAGTACATAATACTGTCATTTACTTATCTTCCTAATCTATTGTTTGAAGCCGTCCTTTCTGGCTTCTATAATTATAATAACATAACGATGCAAACATTGTCAGATTCACGACAACATTGTAGGACTTTTTTTTTGAGGTGGTAAAAATCATCAAATGACTTCTTCCGTCCTGGGTGGGGCGGAAGGGACTGTCAGACTTTTACTGACTAAAAAACTACCCTGTTCCTTCTGTTGCCCTTTGCGTTCCGGGGCCACGGTATCCTGTTAAGATGTCCCGCAACCCCGGAACGATATAGAACTATGATTTACGGTAGACCGTGACGATGGCGGGCGCGACAACAGTATATTCGTCTATCTATTGGGCGCGAGTCGCGATTAATTTGTCGCGCGTATCACGTATAGAAGACAAATCAATGGATAAAAAATCTCACGGTATTTTATATGAATTTATGCAGATTTAAATGCTGCAACGGGTCTTTAAAACCGTCTTCAATAGAGATTTCGAATAAAATTACTGTTGGTGACACAGACACAGCAAAACTAGCAAAAAACTGGTGGATATTTTAAAATCCAGCACAGTGATCGAAATCATTAATAAACAAATATTTGTGGAGTGTCTAAAAATTTAATTTAAATATCGACTATAAAGACGTTTTTTATTTTTCAATATGGCCATTGTAATGGTTTGGACGTCAACAAAAATTTAGGTTAGGCGTCGCATCATATTGGTTTCGTTTTGTTTTTCTTTCACGTATTATGTAGTGCTGGTGGTGCAAAATGAGTTCACCTAGTAGAGATAACGAGGAAGCGTCGTCGAGCACGGCGCCGGCGGAGGAGGGCCCGGCTGCGAGTGGCGGCAGCGACTCGGCCGCAGCCCGGCCGCCCGCCAAGCGCAGGCTCTCCAGCACAGTGATCGAGATCTCAGATACGGAAAGCGATGATTCCGACGTGTGCGCCGTGAACTCCTACCAAGCCTCAGCAGACGAGGTCAAGAGAATCCGCGGAGGTCAGTCTCAAACATTATTAGTTTGCACCAGTTTGCGCGGGAAATATGAACTCTGAAGAGGAATGTGGCGCATGTGAATACCGATGTGATTTATATTGTAAACTTTACAGGGATGTTATTGTTGTACTTACATTTATATCCTTAACCTGAAATATTTGATTGAAATTATTGTCACCATCACAAGCGTTTTCAACAAATTTACAAGTAATTAAACAACAAACAACAATGTAAAATCATGGTTTTGTAGTAACTGATAGTATATTGATATACACTGTTGATGTAATCCCATCACATGTTTATTTCCGATCATTCATAAATTAACAGGGTCCACTGTTTCATATTTCACAAATTCTTATCTGACATGTAGTAAGTTAGCTTGGGTATACCTACCAGAGTGTTAAAGTGTCTTTACGGCACCATTTTTGAACTATGAGTGTGAGTGATTATAATGACTTGTATTATTTTTAAAGAGACCAAACCATTGTTGTTTTGAGTGGTTACGCAATGATTTTTTTACAGAGGACTACTCTTCATCCTCCTCATCGTCAGACTACAGCTCAGACTCAGAGGCCTCCTGCGAGGACGACTCCATCCTGGTGGAGGATGACAAGAGTAATGTGAAGGCGGTGAAGGCGCAGCTCAACCCGCGTGCCAACAGGATGGATGACCCACAGTTTAACCCTAGGATTAAGGTAATTTGGAAATACTATACTGCCTTTATTGTTTTCTAAATGTTTGAGAGAAGCAGTGTGTTCTGAAGTGCTCAATCATGCAAAGCCTCATTGTGAGATTAGTTAGTTACACAACACTAACCCAACATTTCCTGTACAGTCACAAGAATTAATAGAGAGACTACAAACACACTGGAAGGAACAAAAAGATTTGAAGGCTCCTGAAGCGACTCTGACGTGTGAGCCATTCAGACTGTGCCTGCTGCACGACTTCCTGGCCAACCCCGAGATGATTAACAACATTGTGGACGACATGAACACATTGGACTGGTCCCGCAAGAAGATGGACCTGTATGAGTTCCACCAGACGGCTGACTTGGCCAGCCTCACGTGGCAGCGAAGTATAAGAGGCATATATGAGCTGCTCAAGACGGAAGTCATGAGTTGGGTAAGCTCCACACAACGTATTTCTCTTAATTCAACCTCCTCTATTGAGAAGTGGGTCTAGCTTTTTGTAAGTAGTAAGTTTAGTGTAATCAATAGTACCTGTTGTTATTTTACGTGTTGTCCAGGTGTCTATGGTGACGGGCCTGACGCTGCGCTCGGTGTCGGCGTCGTGCTCACTGTACGGGCCCGGCGACCACCTGCTGGTGCACGACGACCTGCTGGCCGACCGGCGCGTCGCCTTCATCCTGTACCTGGCGCCCTGGAGGCCGCGCCCGCCGCGCGCCGCGCCCTGCAAGGCGCTCGAGAACGGCTCCGGCGACCATCACGAGGTGAGCTCGTCAGCCTCGGGCTGCCCGTGTGCCTAGTGCCCCGCTCACGCTCTCCTGCGCAGGCGGCGTGGGGCGGCTGGGCGCGCGCGCTGGGCGGCGCGCTGCAGCTGCTGGCGCGCGACGCGGCCGGCCGGCCCGCGCGCGTCACGCGCGACGTGTGCCCGCAGAACAACATGCTGGCGTTCTTCAAGGTCGGCGTCGACTCCTACCACCAGGTGAGCACTGCACTACTTGCTAAGGAGCGTTGTCCATATATTATATATATATTAGGAATGTAACGGAAGTGGTTTTACCGAAACCAGAACCGGAATCAGAGGCCGACGCGGAGATGGAGGCAGAAATGTTATATGTTATATTATGTAATTCGTTAAACAATAAAATAATACACTTCCCTACTAAACTCCACAAATATTCTTTAAAAAAAAAAAACGATAGTGATAAGGGCTTTTATATACAGGGTGCCTGGTCAGGATTGGATAGCCTTGAAATGGGTCATGGTAGAAATAATAAATAAAATAATGACAATTTAGAAAAAAAAAAGAAATAAAAAGCAAGTACCTAGTACCAACAATATTATAATGATTCATTTAATAAAAATCTATGTTTTCATAAGGTAACCTCATTTTACATTGCTCTTTTTTTTTGTTTTGTTCTTCGTTAATGAATTCCATCGGTTTTTTTTATTGTTCAAGTAATATATGTCAACTAAGCTAATAGATAAGTAAACAAAACTAAGACTGTTATTGCACAGTTTAAAAAAAGAAACATAAACTATGTTCTTGTGAAAAAAATTTTCTTTCTAACAGAGGTTATGCACCCATAGCTTAAAAAAAAATGTATCGAAACTCAATAATTTAATAAGATTATGTGCTTATAGCCGATTCTAAAATGGAATGGAAGTTGTTTTTTATTCATTATTGTAATAAAAAACAACATTTGATATTAACACACTTTTCGACCGCTGAGCATGAGGACTTGGGCTCGATTGGCAGGTCGGGCAAAGTGTACGTAAATGGTATGTGTGTCGCAGGTGGAGGAGGTGCTGTCGCTGGAGCTGCCGCGGCTGTCTATCAACGGCTGGTTCCACGGACCGGCTCCCGACGAGCCGCAGCCCGACGAGCCGCGGCCCGACGCCGACGAGCCCGAGCCTGAGCCCGAGCCCATCAAGCTGCACTCAGATATAGTATGTCATTTCATTAATTTATTTTGGATCAAAAAGAATATCTTCGAATTCATTCAGAGAATAATCATTTAAAGAATTAAACAATATTTGTGTAGGTTGTACCAGTTGTACGATAACTAGATATGTAGATTAGTAGTAGTATTAGTACAGTGTATGCGGTAGTGTGATAAGTGACGTGCCGTGCAGGTGGTGCTGAGCCAGTGGGTGGAGGCCACGTACATGTCGCCGCGCTCGCGTGTGCAGATACAGAGCCAGATGGAGCGCGAGAGCGAGGTGTGCCTCACGGACCTGCTGCTGCCGGACAAGCTCAGCCAGCTCATGGAGGCGCTGGAGGACCCAGGTACGGCCGCGTCGCACGCGACCGGTCTCTCAAAGCGAACGAGCTGGATATCTAGCGTTAGTTTCCTTGCGCGCAGAGCTGCCGTGGGAGACGGCGGGCCCGGCCGACCAGCGCCGCTACCTGCGCGTGCCGCGCGCGTGGCTGGAGCGCGCGCCCGCCTCGCACGCCGTGCGCGGCGCGCTGGCGCTGTTCTCGTGCGCCGCCTTCGTGCGCCTGCTGGGCGACTGCACCGACCTGGCGCTGGCGCCGCGCGCGCGCGCCGAGCTGCAGCGCTGGGCGCCCGGCGACTACTCGCTGCTGCCGCCGCGCGCCGCCTACGCGCGCGCCCGCCTGGAGGCGCGCCTGCACCTGGGCGGCGCGGGCGGCGCGGGCGGCGCCACGCTGTTCGTGGCGCCCGAGGAGGCGGGCGGCGCGGGCGCGGACGCGGCGCTGGTGTCGGTGCCGCCGGGGCACAACGCGCTGTCGCTGGTGTACTGCGACGCGGGCGCGGCGTCCTTCACCAAGTACGTGAGCCGCCTGTCGCTGACGCCGCGCCGCCACTTCTACGTGCTGGCCGCCACGTACTGCGAGTGACCGGGCGGGCGCCGAGTGTGGCGACGCGGGCGGACGCGGAGTGTGGCGATGCGGGCGGGCGCGGGGTGTGGCGACGCGCGCGGACGAACTGTGGCGCACGGACGGTCCGCTTCGATCGATTTGCATCTGTCTGTATAAAAGTTTATATATTTTTCTAAAAGCTACTTCAAATGTATTTGTCTTCCGATTATAACAAAATGAAGCGAACGGTCGCCGCGCCACAGCTCGTCAGAGCGGCCCGTGCCCGAAGAGTGGTTTGACCGCAAATGATTTTACAAAGAAATAATAGTCAGGATGCAATACACAAACATTTTTTCTTTCTATTTATCAATTTTTCAAGTGTATAGAATGAATCTGACGACGGCCATCTGTAATAGTACACGTGGGAGTACTCAACAACTCTGTGTCGGTGGCGCGCGGCTCCTCGCCTACTACACTTTATAACTTAATTTTAATAACATCGAGATTTATGAAATGTACATAATATTATTATTTTTATTTTTTTATGGATTGTGAAATTAAATCGAGTTTTGTGTGTACCGAAGCAAATGAATAACATGTTTTATAACTTAATAATATAATGTTCGAAAGTTATCAAGGGCAAAGCACAGGCGACGCAAATATGTAGAAAATTATTATCATTATAAATATAAAGTGTGCCCTCTAGCGTCACGCGAGTCACACGACAGCAGGGTGCGCGTGCGCACGACGCCGACCTGTCGAGTCGGTAGCATGCCAGTACTTAGTAATGGATGATAATAATATATTTTTGTAATTCACTCGTCACATGTTTGTACGCGAATCAATGATAATATGTTCAAGACGCTAGACTTGTAAACAAATAAGTGTATGTGTGCGTGGCGTGTGCGTGTGTGGGATGTGTTCATGTTCACTTGACGTAAGGCTACAAGTAATTATTATTAAAGTGATGCCGACGAGGTAATGTTAACATTGTGTTAGTTACTTTTGTACATAATAGACATAATGATTAAACTTAAGAGTTCCAAATCATGTTTTTGTTCCATCTTCACCCCCTCCCCTCACCGTGCGGCGTCACGCGTGCTGTGGCAAGTGTAATGTAACCGAGAGTGTACACACGCGCGGGGCCCGGGCTGGCTGTACAGCCGCTCGGGATAAAATAATATTGGCCGCCCTTTACACTAACACCATAGGTACTGCTTGCTTGCAGTTTATTCAAAAGATGGGATGATCAAAAATATATGTGATATTGTTTTAGTTGTATAATTTTTACATCGTTAGTCCACTACGGCTTCTGAACAAGTATACAAAAATTCATGAGAGTATGCTGGACTTCGTGCAACCGCGCGGCCTTAATTTTGCCGTCCCCCTTGGTTCGCGCCCTGCACAAGCGTTTCGACGGCGGAGTATTTAAAAAAAGCCGGCCAAGTGCGAGTTGGATTCGCACACGCACGGTTCCGTACCACCATACAATATTTAACACAAATAAAAATCGAAATTAAAAATTAACTCTATAAATTTTGATTCCCTTGAGAGTGTCGAAATATAGTTTTTTTTGCGGCATAAAAGGCTTTTTTTTTACGTTAACTTGGAAGTTTGATTTTTTCACAGCTTTAAGAGACTGTTAACCTAAGAATAAATGGTTTTAATTTCCTTGCTTTAATTACACGACTGCCCCAAAAAAAGGAGTGTTATGTGTTCAGGGTTAATGTATGTATGTATGTATGTGAGATTCTTTATTCCACCATAACTTTTAAACGCCTTAACCGATTTAGATGTATGGGGTATCGTTACAGTCCTTGCATCGTTCCGAGTAACATAGGCTAGTTAAAAATAAAAAGAATCCTGTGTGGTCACTTTAAAACGTATTTTAATACCAGCCTCAAATATTTTTTTTAATGAATCTGGTCGTGTCTATATTTATCGTCTAGAATTTGACAAGTAAACTTAAAAAATATATAACACTGTAAATAAAAAACGTCTTTAAAAAAACTGACGAGTAAACAAAGTACAAATTTGTGCAATTTGTGCAGTCGTGTTTTTTAATGTTTTTAATTACTTCACTAACTCCTACACCTACATCCGACTCCGAGAGTCGGATTAAACGTTGAAAGCGCCATAGGCAAGTTTCTCATGCAGCCCCTGTATTGAAAATAACTAACTTACTGGCGCAATTAATTTTATGCTATATTATGTATACTTATACTTTTTTTGTGTATCCGCCCGCGCGCCCCTTTCTTCCCCCGCGCCCCTAGGCGCGGCCTAGTTTGCCTTAAGGGTAATCCGCCTCTGCCTACACTACTGCTGCTACTAACTCCTCACTTCATACAGTTACACTTATTTGTTGAGGCTAGGTTCTAGATTTGAGATACTGCGCCATTCATGTAAGTGGTTCACTATTGTATAATTACTCAAGTCCCACATTATGAGACGCAATTGATTATCTGTTGTTGTGTCATACCGGTATGACAGCAGGCCTTGAGCGGATAATGTAATAGATGATAGCAGCACAGGTAGCAGCCCGCGCCGCACGAGGAGCTCACCTCTCCGGAACTTTACGCCGTCACTTTTAATATTCCGCCGCGCAACTTCCGTAGTGGCAGCAGCGCGTCTGTGTGTTAGTGTGCGTCCTATTGAATGGCGGGCGCTGCGCTGATCCGCGGATATTGAAGTTCAGCTAATACGGACAGCTTTCAGCTCGCCCGCTCACCTCCCGACGTAATCCGATGCTACGCGCCGACGGCTATTCGCTCCACTTCATATTTCTTTGTCAATTTATTACACACACCTGGGTCCGCAAACCGAAATTAACTGGAATTTATGATCGCTGTAAGACGTAGGAGGTACAGCGACCGGACACTCCCCCGGGGAATACGTTGCTTTCTAGAGTAGTGAGCTCATTTATATTTGGATGAACGCCGCAGTATTTTGATGACAATGTTTATAAGAAGAGAGGCTTAACACCTATCTACTACTTCCTAGTGCCTAAGTACCTAAGCCTGAAGAAAATTTAAAAGTATTTCAGAATGTTCAGGATGTTTCAGTGTGGTCGTATTGTGTCACGTGCGGGGTCTCCGAGGAGTCAATCAGCGCTCGCGACGACACGGCGACGTGACGGCACCGACACGGGCGGCGCGGGCACGTGACGAGCGCGCGGGACTGCCGTGCCCATCACACCCATTGTTCACGCTTCTCAACTTTTTGATTATGATTGTAGCACGTGTCGCTGATGCTGCTGAGTCGCCTGAAGCTGCCGTGCCAGGCGTTAGGTTCAGGTGGAACATACTTCTAAACATTAGATATGTAGATCGCTAACACATCACGTCTGTGTCGTTGTTTTGTGTTTCATTTTTTAAATACATTAATTAATTAAATCTTTTCGTTCCGCTGTGATTTTCTTGACATTTTATAGTCCACACAGTTGGATCTTGTATGAATTCATGTTAGTTCGCCAGAGATACTCATTTAATTTAAAATGCGCCGTGACCTCATCAGCAGCGGGCGGTGCGCGGCGGCTCTCAAAGAGTGAGCCTCTAATAGAGCGTAGCGACGGACCGCAGCCATCGGCGGCCACGAAGTCAGCGGTCGTCTAGCGAATTGTACTAACGTATGGTTTTGTTATCTAATTTTTTTGTTTTGTAAGAAGCAATCATGTGTATAGTTACTATACGTACCTATAAACCTAGGTAATGCACGCTCCATACGGAATAGAAGTTAATGATTTATCCATTCTCATAATATTATGTAAATGTCTAATGTAGTATGTAACTGGTAGCTAGTCAATGAAATTTCGCAGTCCACAGACATACCTACTTATTGTAACTGTCGATAAGAAGTAATCCTAGGTTTATTAATTTTATCAAACGCCTTTCGCACCTATATCTCCTCTTCGTTGTTTATTCGCATTCGATGCCTGGATACTCAGACCGCGCATGGTGCGCTCCGCCGACACCGCGGCGTTTGACTCCGCAGCTTCATGGCTCCACTCTGAAACGCAACATAGTTGAAGTAAGTTGTTTAGCCGGACATTAATCAACCTTCGTCGGCTTCTTCAAAGACTGAGAAACTGCTTATGAGAAAATGCTAATTAGTTTTAGAATGTATTTTAAGACCACCTACCATTTTTTAGGGAAATTCAGATTCGAGATTACAAAATTCTCGAGTGCAAAACCAAATAAAAAGTTTAAAAGCTAGATCATTTCCTAGCTGTGTGATGGCATCTTTGAGCGAATTGAGCGAAGCTGACTGCTAGCAACTGCAGCAGGCTGCCTGAGCAGTGGTTGCTTGTTTCGAACTCATTGTTCAGTTTATTTTAAGTGTATTCTGTTATGAAAAGTAGTTACTTTATTCGTGACTGCATTCAAATAAATTCGATGCACGTCGCAATAACTATGTTACTCCAAAGTTTCTCGTAGCGAGTTCGGGCCGCGTGTCGCAGGCGTGAGCACACGCGCTCCGCTGCGCCCGGCCGTGCGCGTTGCAGGCACTACCTGAACGTAGCGCACACTCGACATGACTAGGGAGTTAGGGACCACACGAATATGTTTTTATCCGCTCTAATTCGTCTGTTTCTGTAGATACTTTGGAGGTAACTTCATAATGTATATACAGTATACATAAAGGAACCTGTTATAATTAACAATAAAATATAGGCATAGGTATTAACAACGACGTATTTGCGTATGCAAGTTACTGCCTAGCCGATGTGATTTAGTAGGAAAAAATCTTTTCAACCCACTAGCTCATAAAGTAACTTTTATTGTGCGGCTTTTATGGTTATTATGTACTTGGCATATTTCGCACTAGTGCATTTTATATTGTAGGTATTGCAGCACTAGATACTGCAATAGTGGTTCGTTTTATTTCGGCAAAGAGGTTGATTGTTTTTATCCTTAAATATTTTTTAAATGATTAAAATAAGTACGTTTATATTATAAACAAACGTCGTGTTTCTATACATGTTCTATATATTATATGTAGTAGTTTGTTATAGTGGCTACATAATAATACTTACAATATTCAGCATTGTTTATAAAAGCTATGTGAAACACTTTTAATTCGGAAAATAAGTACAACTTTGGAGATGCTTAGGTATCCGAAAATTATTAAAAAAACAAAAATAATAATACATTCCGCAAGTTTCCCGGAGTGTCGTGTTCGCGACATGTTCAAATAACAAACTAACCGAGTGTAGTCCAGCGCTCACGGGCAAACGGGCTCACCCGGGGCACGCGGCCGGGCACTCGGCCTTCCTGCACAGCGAAACAGTAGCTATCACTTGATTCTCAAAAAAACTTTTGAATTTAGCACGAAGCCAACTTTGTGATTTAATATTTCCAAAGTTATTTTCTATTTGTGAAAATGTTTCAAATGAATTTGTCTCCGTTATGAGGCCGTTTGTCAAGATTTAGTGTTTAATTAATGTTATAGAAGTAATGGATGGCGTTAGTTGATGAACTTGACGCGCTGTATTACACGTTCACTTCGGAGAAATTATTTTACACATTGTAAATTGTATTAAAATTATATCAATCGTTTAGATCGTTACACCAAATAAAATTATACATTCTATTGCTATATGTATAACTATATGAATGTTGGTGATCATATTACATATTCCTTATCCCTTATGCACTCAGAAGTCAAGAATATTAGATAATAACAATGATTATATTATATTCTATTGCACTCGTAACTCAGCGTGTCGAGAGTGCTCCGCGCCGCGCGTCGTGGCGGCTGCGGTGGCGGCGCGAACTTGTCGCTGAAGCCCGCGGCGCGGCTGCGGCGGCGCGCTGTCACCTCTCTTTACCTGCGGACTAACTGCAGATTATCTGCTATGTCATTTTAGTTTGTAAACTAATGCTTGGCGGTAAATATTGGAATATAATAATTTTCAGGAAGACGGCAGGCAGGCAGCCTGTCATTGTCTGGTTGCGACTGCATCTGCGCGTTATGAACTCATTACAACTAAACATTAGAAATACATTACACTCAGATTAGCTCGGAGCACACACTTGACGATGAGGATGATTCTTGTTTTTGCGTTTGAATACTCGTTCGATTGGTAAAACGATACAAAAGTTCTGAATAAACTTTATCTTTCTTTCAGTTTGAATATAATCAGCATAAATACTTTGGATTGAACTGCTTCATAAATTGCCTCGGAGACAGGGAAGCTCACTATCGGCCACTGTGTTTAGATCGCTCTTGCTGCCGGCCCGGGTTCTAGGCCCGGGTTCTAGCTGCCAGAGGCGCTATGTTCTTCCGCACGATTGCGGAAGCCATCGTCGGTACGATTCTGTGTAAAAATCTCTGGCGCACTACAGAACCGGGGCAGTCTCAAGAGCGTTTCAAAAATATTGTTATACTTGACGCGTAGGACATCTAGCGACCTTTCCGTGTAGCTGATCCTGACATACGCCTTGGTACGGAAAGCTCCGTACCAAGGCGTAAAAAACCGCAAAATTATGGTACGGATAGCTCCGTACCATAATTTTGCGGTTTTTGTCAATCTGTGGACGAATAAGTGAGTGTGATATACTGAATAGCTGATCGTTTATTTGAAATAACATATATGTACATAAAATGACGCCTGTACTCCCCGAGCTCAGCCAGGAGTGTAGTGTTAGTACCTACACCCACTCGCCAGTTATGTTTAAAGTCCCATGTAATAGGGGGCGAGACTATTGCTATTAACCGGGCACAAATCTTGACTCCCACGCTGCTACTGAGAAATTCCTGATTGAAAAAACCATCAACATTTTGCCCGACCTGGGAATCGATCCCAAGATCTCATAATCAGCTAAACGAGGTATTCATTTGAAATTGATTCTTATTTAGTTATTAAACACAGTATTTTACTATATTTGTAGAGTGGGAGAATAAGGAAACTCGCAAATCTAATCTCCTTAGATGATTGCAATCAGTGTGAGATTTTTCGGTTGTTTCAGGTCAAGGCAAGATAAAGATTTATTTATTTGCAGATAAATACAAAAGTAAAAAGATAGATATAAATAGATAATAAAGAAGTACCTAATTACAGACTTCAATATTTTTAAATAATGTATTCTACTTCAATATTTATAAACTATTTTTGTAAACGTTTATCGACTACTGTATTGGAAAACCTATTTTATTAATGACGAAAAATTTATTTTTTAGTTTCCTCGTCTTTCGGATTGTGAATATAGTTATTTTTTATATTTTGAAATAAAAACATGTAACGCTTTTTTCAAACAACTCAATTTATAACAACTGAGGCCCAGGAATCGCCGTCTCGAAGGTTTGCTCCAAGGTTTGGCAAAAACATTCTATCAACTACCAATCCATTTTTCATAACACTTGCGTGTGCTCCACTGCGGGCAGCTGTAACTCATCTGTTTTTAAGAAATCCGTTTAGTTGCGTCGGCAGTAAGCGTGTGTTGCGAGCGGCACACGGCGGCGCGCGGCCGCATGCTCGCACATGCGGGTGTCCCGGGGAGCCAGGCCGCACCATAACTCATCTGTGGGCCGCACTGACAGAGTCCTCGCCAAACTCCGAGCGATCATTTTGATGTATTGAAGGCGGAAAATTAAATCATAGCGAAGAAGCGAAAATTAAATTAGCAAAGCGTATGTTCTGGATTTAGGCCTACTTACCTAATACAAAGAAAGTAAATAAAGAGACGAGTACGTCGAGTAGATGAGTTATTTAAAAAACATCTGTAATCTACCTGTTGAATATTTCAAAAGGCTACGCAAATACCTGCATAATATGCAACATTGCATTGACGTGTTAACAAAGGGTTGGTGTGTGGTGAAGTCTAGAGGAGCTTGCTCCCGCCTCTAAGCTTGGCCTTTTATTTAAAATCCCGCGACATGTGAATCCGTACAACATCACACGACATGAACACGGTTCAAAAAGGCAGCAATAAATAGAGAAACAACACCTAAACAAATCACTTTCACTTTTCAAAATGTCACGATTATTATGAACGTTACATATTTCAGGCTTCGTTACGAAACGCTTCGGAACAAAAGAGTTAATACTTTCTGAAGTTCTCCGTCAACTGTTATGTACTTCAAAGAATTTTAATACACAAAGCACACAAGAGATGGCGCTAGGTGTGTGCGAGGCACATTAAGGATAAGTTTATTGTTGGTGAACGACAAAAGGGTCCTCGGATTTTGTTATTTACATTCATTGTACATTTTGTGAGCGGATTTCTGCGTCTTACCCGATAGCAGGCTAGAGCCGAACCGCAGTATAATACTAATAAATAGCCAATAATGTCGCCTTTGAGCCTCCGCATTGACTCGGATCTTTTAAATGGAAAGGGTTCCGTAACATAGTTACCTACAACGCAACTTATTAGGTACATATCGTCCTATGCCAGTGAATACTTAAAAGACGGTTTGTAACAAGTTGCTTTGTTGCAGAAATAACACAAAATATTGACACACAGTTTTCCCCTGTCGATTAACGTTCCAAAGAAATTAAAAAATTTGCACGTAAAAGTTGGCTTCATCGGACAGAAAATGAATTTTTAAATATAAGAATATCCGTGACGATGTCTCA
Organism: Hoplodrina ambigua; assembly: GCA_949774945.1. Classification (NCBI taxonomy): domain Eukaryota; kingdom Metazoa; phylum Arthropoda; class Insecta; order Lepidoptera; family Noctuidae; genus Hoplodrina; species Hoplodrina ambigua. The sequence goes on from OX458985.1 coordinate 168,274, forward strand.
ACTCAATAAGCAATTTGAAGTGTCGGCACTTTGTGCGGAGGTGAGTCGCCCGGCGGACTCAAACGTGGCCGGATATTGAAAAATCAGCGCGAAGAGGCGAGGCGCGCTACGGCGAGGCGCTGCGAACTGCATCAAAACACAGAACGCCCACTCTTAAAATATGTACTGAAAAATATTTACAATAAGCTTTAGCAAATAATAGGTATAGGTACCTAGTGAAACTTTAATCAAATTACATTAGAGAGTACTAGGCGCGCTTGTGTTCAAATGTACCTGTTGTGGAGCACAGGATGTTCAGGCTGTTATCAGATGAGGCGCCCGCTTACAGGGGAACGAGTTGCCGAAGTAGGCGCGTTAGCTGTGGGTCTGTCGCGCTATATCTACTTATTGATCTGTTAAGTTATCATTGGTAATGTATTTGGTAAGTGGAATCTGGCCGGCGACTCGTGGGCTTTGTTTAATATCCTCTTTCCTTGATTGTGTGGGAGCTTTAGTGGGCCTTCTGTCGGTTGCCTGCAGGGTGCGCACAGGGGATCATGTGTAGCGTCCGAATGAGCCGCCCCGAGGAAGCGGGAGCCTGCCCATAATACAGACATCGAGGCGATGTCGATTCACTTATGTTTTTGTTATCCTCTTTTGTTTAACCCGTTTCACGGCGGGTGAGCTTATTTTTTATTTTTTTTTATTTTTATGTATGGACAGGCCATATAGCAGTTTAAAATGCTATTATTCGCTTTCTCAAATAGCTGATAACAGATTATGTTATCAGATTTTATTTAGGGTTGAGTCGTAGGGCAGTCATGGCGTAAGGTTAGCTTAGCAGTCTGCTAGCCGCCTGGGTGCCTCTAGTAAACTTATGTAGGATATTGTAGTCTATACGATGAGTTTTGTAAATTATATTTCACATCGTAAATAAATAAAAAAACAGTATTGACACAATCAAGAGATAGCTAAGCGCCTTGTTGTGTTGTTCTTGCTAGTTAACATAAGCCGCTCCATTTGTGCGACTTGACGTTATCAGTCGTTATCAGCGCCCTACCTCGCCGCCGCTCGCCGCCTGCTCGTCTGCTCAGACCGCTGTCACCGGCTGAGCGCTGGATAACATCGCACGGTCAACCGCATAACGTCAGTACTGAACTACGAGACCCTCCTTTACAGCTGCGAAGTACTGAAGGTACAAGTGTAGTTGCTACTGCGGACGTGCGGTTGAGTGTACATCCGTGTGGAGTGCTAAGTGTGCGCGTCACCCTGGACTGGAGCAGGGTGTGTTGACTGAAGCGCAGAGAGTACGTGGCTGTACGCAGCCGTGGAGTGCGACCAGTTCAGTTAGGGGCTTATCCCCCTCCGTCGATCGTACGTGGACATACATTTCCAGTTATCAATAACGAAAGTGGATCAGTTAACGTTTCCTTTTACTGTCTTTATCAATTTGTTGATGTTGTTATAAACGTAATGGACCATAAAAAGTAAATATGTGTGTCTTAACGTTCGTCGACAGTGGGCCGGCGCGGCGCGGCGCGCGGGAACGGAGTCAAATATACAATAATAATACATATATACGTTATCGCAAGTTTACGATTTCCACCAGTGTTGCCGCTCAAACGGTATTCATTTGAGAACTACAAACACTGTTCCTGAGCCCGTTATCCGTTAATACGTGACTTACAGAACTACATTGTAATGTTCACATATACGAACTTCTTTCAGACATTTCCGTCGAAACGACTTCAGAGGATGAAGGCACGATGTGAAAGAGCAGCAGTGAGCGGAATGTAAGCCATTGCTCATCTACTACTAGAGACAGCAAACATTATGAAAGCAGACAAGGAGCTCTTTATTTCAATGATCAATATTCACGAAAACTCAGACATATTTTATATGAAGGTATGCTTCAACAGGTATCAGATCGGGGTTACAATTATAGAATATAATATTTTACGAGGAGCACAGCGGAGCGGTGATTTAATTTAAATGATTCTGAATGTATAATAAATAGGCCTGTGGGGAGCTACTATAGCCTCATCGGTCTATTGATGTGGACAGTGTTGCCAGACTACACGAGTTGCGCCACTTTGTGGAGTCAATTGTGTCAGGTGCGAGGACAACACACGTTCGTAACAAAGCTAATGCAAGAACTCGTAGGGTAGCATTATAATTTGTAAGTCGCCCTGTTCATAGGTTTGACATGGAATTAACTAGGGACTACTGACTCCCTGACAATTTAAAAGTCAAATTCAAGGCATCGATTTCAACTAAACCATTTACACGCAGTTTTGAATAGACATGGTTTAATTTTGAAAACTAATATTTTTAAGGGTTTTTGAACATGGAGGATACTCGAAGCTTGCTAGTATATCCAACTAAGGATTATGTAAAATTAACTAATTTCCGGATTCATCACCCGTGCTGTTTAACCAGGGACAACGTTGGATATTATCAATTACTTCAATTTCGAAAACGTTTTAAAATAATAAAGTGGCAACACAAACGTCGCCGCGTCACAGCACGCAGCTCATGAATTGCAAAACGGTAATGAGTCCGCCGCAATGTACGACGACCAGCACCGCGCGCCGCGGGGTCGCTCGCTAGGTACTCCTCATTATGCGTTGTATATTACTGGCTCATTTCTATCCATGATGGTGGGTCTTTGAAGAGTCACAGAGGTGAAAGGTTGTTCGAGTGTACAAAGTGGACTTACGTTATCTGCACTCCTGCATGCATGCGCAGGAACACGTCTCGTAGTTTGTGCGGCAACCATTCCAGTTCAACATTAAAACACGCAAACAGAATAACAAGTGTAAACAGTCACCTAAGCACACTGCTTTTGTTTACGTATTTTTATTTCAAACATAGCATTACACTTTGTTCACATTCTGCAAACTCACATTTTCAACCAGCGCGCTGCATGTTTGCACTTCATTCTCACACAAATGCTCCAGCAAGATGCAGGAAGCTGTAATTATGATCTCAAATCTACATATTAATATGTTTACGTACATACAAACTGCTGTAAAGCACTTCAATTCAATCTTTTATTAAAAAAAATAGACATTACGAGTATACTTGCTTTGCTCGCTTGATATCTGCAATGCTCACAAGCGATTACTTAAAAGTGACATATATAGGTAAACACATAGGATACAATAGGTCATTAATGAGCGTCGCGCGTCTTGCAAACGATCCGTCCTGTATGTGTATGGGATAGCCTACAGGGAGCCTACTGGTGGAATTTTGATATTAAAGTAGACAACAAGGAAATATAGATAGCGCGTGGCGATTATTTGGGAGTGTCACCTTACGAGGAGTCAAGTATTTAAGTAGTTAGTGGCTGCTACAAGTGTTCCGCTACAAGCGACGCCGCATGTTGCAAGCGCACGCGGACTACCCGACGACAATGTCTATCATAATTATGAATAATTATGAATGTACCTTCCAAATGCAGAGTAACATAAGCAATATATTCCTTCTGTAGCTTGACTCGTTTCCGATGTCAGCCAGACAGACGTGCCGGGCGGGGGGGGACGTGGCTTGATTAAGGATTAATAGTGATTATGCACGATTACTGACGGTAATACTACTGTTCGGCTGCTTCCGAGAACTTAGCGAGGAGCCTCGTTGACTTACTGCTACCTTATTCATTTCACGTTTATTTATTAATTGATTCTTTATGTGACGTGCTGTCAGTGGGGGAGGGGGCTGGTCTGAAGGATTTGTGTTCCTTCCCGTATTTTGTATTGTTTTAATTTAATGAATGAAAAATATACATATGTATTATCATCATCATATCAGCTAAACGACGTCCAGTGCTGGACATAGGCTGCCTATAAAAATAACGCTGGATGCGAGCAGCGCGGGGCCGGTAATTATTGTGGTTATCTTAAGGAGAGGCCTACATCGTTATGTATATATACACATAGGTATTTTACTTTAATTCCAATTGTCAGCATAATGACCACATTAAAAATGAATAAACAGTTATTAAAAGTTATTTTACAAAAAAATTAACAGTTCTCATAATGTCTAGAATTCCTCGCGCCACAGCCGCTTGATAGACCACCTAACGGGAACTGTAGGGCGCCCTTACCTAGTGTTAATATCGTGTGTGGTGCGAGTGGGTCGCGTCGGTGATCAGCACTACTACTGCGTCCGGACCTCTCTGTGAACTGAGCTGTCAATCCCTAGCGTCGGCTCGCTTGGCAGCTTACCTCACTGGCAGTTCACCGAGGGTGATCGCTACACAATAGCACTGCAGACGGCAACTCACCTCGAGTTCGCTTCACCTATATTCACCGAGCGACATTTTTTTCAGAACAGACCGGCTGCCGGCTGTCCCTATAAACTAGTGCCCAATGCGGGACTCACTAGCGCTACCACGATTTATGTTCCACTATTAAACAATTATTTTGCCTCCAAACAAAGCGACCCACACCACACACTATCAGAGCAACCTGTACGCCATGCCCTAGGACACAAGAACTGCATTGGGCGCTGATTTAACGTGGTGGTTGGTTATCAATGATCGTTTAGTAAAACGGATGTACCAGACCACAATATACGATCACAGTCATATCTGAAGCGCGACCACGTGTACGTACAGGTACTGGTGTTTGCGCGCGTGCACTTGTGCACGGTAATGCATGTAGACGGAAGTCGAAACCACATAAAGCGATGAGTGTGCTCATCAGTAATTGATTCTTTCGGAACATTCCATATGAATACATAATCCATCCATCGACACTACAAGTGGCTGCACCTGCTGTCAGCTCTACATCATTCTGTCGTCGAGTGGCACACAATAAAGTTTGCTCATTAAGATATCAACAAATAATTCGAAACTATTAAAGGGCCATTTGATATGTTCAACAACTGAGTACGTACGCACTACTAATTCAGGATAATAGAGCTTAGCCGGCAGAGCGGGACGCGGCGCGGGCGGCGCGGGGGGCGCGGGGGGCGGCGGTGGCATAACGAATGGCTTCATAAATACATTATTACGCATTAATTATCGCGCTAATTGTTATAGGGCGCCCATTAGCCACTACAACGGATTACCACTATAATACTACGATCACGATTAAGAGCTTACTGGGAATTGACATGTTGTTTTCTATTATCTGATACGCGTTATCATTTACCGTATAAAAGTTGGTGATGTAGTGAAGGTAACTACTTAATTGTATGTGCGTTGTATTAGTTTAGTCCTGTAGTGCGCACGAGTCGAGGAGCCAGCATTGAAGTTCAAAATGCTGATAAAACATTTAGTAGTAAATTCGCTTATTTCGTAGACCCGACCCTCGATCCTTGTAGACTTCTCGTAGACAGTCGTAGATGACACGCAGACGCCTCGCAGATGTAAACTTTTCGTAGCTAAGCTTGTAGACACACGGTTGACCGCTCGTGGACATCTCGTAGATCCAATGAGATCCTCCAGGCAAAGGGGTTGATGTTTTAAAATAATTTAATTATTAAATATTATTATTATTTAAATTTAAAAAAATAATTACTCTAAATCTGATTATGTACAGTACAGCGTTTAATACATGTGTGTGTGTGTGTGATGTCCCACTCAGCCACAGCCGTTGTTATTGTTATCTGATAGGATGAACAGCCAGCTCGAGTGCTCGAGTAACGCCCTCGTTGCGTGTCCGTATCAGACTTACACGCAATACTTGTGGAGCAAGTACAGTTATTTCTATAAACTTGTCTGTGTACCTAGCTAGTAGATAACTGAACGGTCCTTCTCGATTAACCTTTTATTCAAAGCCGTTTAACTCTCACAACAACTGTAATGACTTTTTCATATTTAACATTAAAAGGTAAATCTAAGTTAAGATCTAATACAGACTAACATCTTATACAGTGCGCTGTAACTTAATGATGAGCTACATATACCGCGCGAGTGTGTGTGTGTTAGTAAATCAGTGTCCAGCTAATAGCCTAACTAGCTTATCTGGCCACTAGTGGCCACTTAGCCGGCTGCTCCGTGCAGACCGCGCTCGGGCCGCGCATGGCTGGCCGCGTCGCCGCAGCTCGCTCGCTCGCTTGTCTATCAGAACCTCTTTATTATTGGATTATTATTGGTTTAACCTACTGAGCCGAATAACTAGCCTGATTAGCGAGCGAGCCGTGACCGCATAACTGCGTCCCGCCGGACAACCGGCCGCGGCCGGACCAACCGCAGCGCACTCCACATGAAATAGCGACGACTTGGGGACAGTTCCGTTTGGAAATCAAATTGCGCTCCACCTGGGAGATAATGAAGTAGCTCGCGTGTCCGCCAGGGGGCGCTGTGCGCAGCCGCATTGTTGCGACGCGCTGCGGTTTTCATAAGTAGTATATTTAGCGAACTGTGAATAGTTCACATGGAGAATAGAAGCAATAAGTTACGGCAGGTGAGTGGTCGACGAGCTCGCGCCCACACCCGCCGACACCCGCCGACACCCGCCGGAACCCGCTGGCCAGCTGCGCACAGCGGCGCTTGCATTTATATTAAATTGTCAATGTGCAGATATGGTGTGCGTCATGCTCTGTAATCATATTCAGCCGCAGCTGGTGTAAACAAACTGAACCTATTCCACAGATTAATTGCAATTGACTCCAGCGGCCACAGCACGCTTCAAATACGTTCCCTACAAAATAAATGCGGACATGGCCGCAGTATGTTCAGACACTGCGCGCGTTTTTTGTTAAACCGAAAAAACAATATACTCATGGTAAAGTAGTGTTTGTTTAGTAATTGTAGCACGGAGCGCGCTGCAGCGCTGCGTGCGCACGGAGCAAGCAGCGCGGCGCAGGTGAGCAATGGGCTCACGTTGTTTATGTTGTTTACTAACACAAAGTATTTTAAACGCTGCTGTTTAAATCCGTACAATATTCATGTTGTCTTATTGTATTAACTCGGAAAGAAAATTAGCACAAAGCTATGAAAAGGGAAATAAGAACCTGAGTAGGTATGTAAATGTATTTATAATTTCGACATATCCAGTATTCGTAACAGACTGTAGCTCGTACAATGACTGATCCTGCAGCAGGCAATGTGTCGCAGGAACAATAGCAGTTGTAAGTTGCTACGGTGCTACTGTATTATGTGCCACGTTACTACCGTGCTACGGTACTACGTTGCTACGGTGCTACTGTATTATGGTGCTACGTTACTACGTTACTACGTTGCTACGGTGCTACTGTATTATGGTGCTACGTTACTACGTTACTACGTTACTACGGTGCTACTGTACTATGGTGATACGCTACTACGGTGCTACGTTACTACCGTGCTACGGTACTACGTTGCTATGGTGCTACCGTGCTACGGTACTACGTTGCTACGGTGCTACTGTATTATGTGCCACGTTACTACCGTGCTACGGTACTACGTTGCTACGGTGCTACTGTACTATGGTGCTATGTACTACGTTGCTACGGTGCTACTGTACTATGGTGCTACGGTACTACGTTGCTACGGTGCTACTGTACTATGGTGCTACGGTACTACGTTACTACGGTGCTACTGTACTACCGTGCTACGGTACTACGTTGCTACGGTGCTACTGTACTATGGTTCTACGGTACTACGTTGCTACGGTGCTACTGTACTACCGTGCTACGGTACTACGTTGCTACGGTGCTACTGTACTATGGTTCTACGGTACTACGTTGCTACGGTGCTACTATATTATGTGCCACGTTACTACCGTGCTACGGTACTACGGTGCTACGTTACTACCGTGCTACGGTACTACGTTGCTACGGTGCTACCGTGCTACGGTACTACGTTGCTACGGTGCTACTGTATTATGTGCCACGTTACTACCGTGCTACGGTACTACGTTGCTACGGTGCTACTGTACTATGGTGCTATGTACTACGTTGCTACGGTGCTACTGTACTATGTTGCTATGGTACTACGTTGCTACGGTGCTACTGTACTATGGTGCTACGGTACTACGTTGCTACGGTGCTACTGTATTATGTGCCACGTTACTACCGTGCTACGGTACTACGTTGCTACGGTGCTACTGTACTATGGTGCTATGTACTACGTTGCTACGGTGCTACTGTACTATGGTGCTACGGTACTACGTTGCTACGGTGCTACTGTACTATGGTGCAACGGTACTACGTTGCTACGGTGCTACTGTATTATGTGCCACGTTACTACCGTGCTGCGGTACTACGTTGCTACGGTGCTACTGTATTATGGTGCTACGTTACTATCGTGCTACGGTACTACGTTGCTACGGTGCTACTGTACTATGGTGCTATGTACTACGTTGCTACGGTGCTACTGTACTATGGTGCTACGGTACTACGTTACTACGGTGCTACTGTACTATGGTGCTACGGTACTACGTTGCTACGGTGCTACTGTACTATGGTGCTACGGTACTACGTTGCTACGTTACTACCGTGCTACGGTACTACGTTGCTACGATGTTACTGTACTATGGTGCTACGGTACTACGTTGCTACGGTGCTACTGTACTATGGTGCTACGGTACTACGTTACTACGGTGCTACTGTACTATGGTGCTACGGTACTACGTTACTACGGTGCTACTGTACTATGGTGCTACGTTACTACGTTGCTACGTCACTACCGTGCTACGGTACTACGTTGCTACGATGTTACTGTACTATGGTGCTACGGTACTACGTTGCTACGGTGATACCGTGCTACGGTACTACGTTGCTACGGTGCTACCGTGCTACGGTACTACGTTGCTACGGTGCTACTGTACTATGGTGCTACGGTACTACGTTGCTACGGTGCTACCGTGCTACGGTACTACGTTGCTACGGTGCTACCGTGCTACCGTGCTACGGTACTACGTTGCTACGGTGCTACTGTACTATGGTGCTACGGTACTACGATATTTATGATTCATCAATATCGATAACTTATCATTTATCGATATCGATAAATCATAAGTTATCGATATCGATAAATCATAAGTTATCGAGATCGATAAATCATAAATTATCGATATCAATGAATCATAAATTATCGATATCGATAAATAATAAGTTATCGACATCGATATATCATAAGTTATCGATATCGATAAATCATTAGTTATCGATAAATCATAAATTATCGATATCGATGAATCATAAGATATCGATATCGATAAATCATAAGTTATCGATATCGATAAATCATAAGTTATCGATATCGATAAATCATAAATTATCGATATCAATGAATCATAAATTATCGATATCGATAAATAATAAGTTATCGACATCGATATATCATAAGTTATCGATATCGATAAATCATTAGTTATCGATAAATCATAAATTATCGATATCGATGAATCATAAGATATCGATATCGATAAATCATAAGTAAAAATTGCTTGCACCTACCATGTTATCTCTTCACCACCTCTGGTTGACTGTTAGAGAATGCCTAAGGCATTAAGTCCGCCTTTGTACATTTGTTGCATAAAGTTTAAATAAATAAATAAATAAATAAATAAATAAAATAAGTTAGCAACATCGACAAATCATAATAAGTTATCGATATCGATAAATCATTAGTTATCGATATCTATGAATCATAAGTTAACGATATCGATAAATCATAAGTTATCAATATCGAGCCTGAGCGAACCTAACCTGAGCGAACCTAAAATGAGCGAACCTAACCTGAACGAACCTAACCTGAACGAACCTAACCTGAACGAACCTAACCTGAACGAACCTAACCTGAACGAACCTAACCTGAACGAACCTAACGCGAACCACACTCCTGACACTCGACATTGACACTCCTCACACTCCATTTCAAAGGAAGTATACGTAAGTCGTAGTCGAAGTCTACGGCAGTCGTTGTCGAAGTCAACGTCACTCGTAGTCGAAATCTACGTCAGTCGTAGACGAAGTCTACGTCAGTCGCAGTCGGAGTCTTCGTCGCTCGTAGTCGAAGTATACGTCTCTCGTAGTCGAAGTCTTCGTCGCTCGTAGTCGAAGTATACGTCTCTCGTAGTCGAAGTCTACGTCAGTCGTAGTCGAAGTCTACGTCAGTCGTAGTCGAAGTCTACGTCAGTCGTAGTCAAAGTCTACATCACTCGTAGTCGAAGTCTACGTCAGTCGTAGTCGAAGTCTACGTCAGTCGTAGTCGTAGTATACGTCAGTCGTAGTCGAAGTATACGTCACTCGTAGTCGAAGTCTACGTCACTCGTAGTCGAAGTCTACGTCACTCGTAGTCGAAGTCTACGTCAGTCGTAGTCGAAGTCTTCGTATGGATATGACGTATACTTCCTTTGAGATGGAGTGTCAGGTTAGGTTCGCTCAGGTTAGGTTCGCTCTACCGTGCTACGGTACTACGTTGCTACGGTGCTAATGTACTACGGTGCTACGGTACTACGTTGCTACGGTGCTACTGTACTATGGTGCTACGGTACTACGTTGCTACGGTGCTACCGTACTATGGTGCTACGGTACTACGTTGCTACGGTGCTACCGTGCTACGGTACTACGTTGCTACGATGCTACTGTACTATGGTGCTACGGTACTACGGTGCTACGGTACTACGTTGCTACGGTGCTACCGTGCTACGGTACTACGGTACTACGTTGCTACGGTGCTACTGTACTATGGTGCTACGGTACTACGTTGCTACGGTGCTACTGTACTATGGTGCTATGTACTACGTTGCTACAGTGCTACTGTACTACGGTGCTACGGTACTACGTTGCTACAGTGCTACTGTGCTATGGTGCTACGGTACTACGTTGCTACAGTGCTACTGTACTATGGTGCTACGGTACTACGTTGCTACGGTGCTACCGTGCTACGGTACTACGTTGCTACGGTGCTACTGTACTATGGTGCTACGGTACTACGTTGCTACGGTGCTACCGTGCTACGGTACTACGTTGCTGCGGTGCTACTGTACTATGGTGCTACGGTACTACGTTGCTACGGTGCTACCGTGCTACGGTACTACGTTGCTACGTTACTACCGTGCTACGGTACTACGTTGCTAAGGTGCTACTGTACTATGGTGCTACGGTACTACGTTACTACGGTGCTACTGTACTATGGTGCTACGGTGCTACGTTGCTACAGTGCTACTGTACTACGGTGCTACGTTACTACCGTGCTACGGTACTACGTTGCTACGGTGCTACTGTACTATGGTGCTACGGTAATACGTTGCTACAGTGCTACTGTACTATGGTGCTATGTACTACGTTGCTACGGTGCTACTGTACTATGGTGCTATGTACTACGTTGCTACAGTGCTACTGTACTACGGTGCTACGGTACTACGTTGCTACAGTGCTACTGTACTATGGTGCTACGGTACTACGTTGCTACGGTGCTACCGTGCTACGGTACTACGTTGCTACGGTGCTACTGTACTATGGTGCTACGGTACTACGTTGCTACGGTGCTACCGTGCTACGGTACTACGTTGCTGCGGTGCTACTGTACTATGGTGCTACGGTACTACGTTGCTACGGTGCTACCGTGCTACGGTACTACGTTGCTACGTTACTACCGTGCTACGGTACTACGTTGCTACGGTGCTACTGTACTATGGTGCTACGGTACTACGTTACTACGGTGCTACTGTACTATGGTGCTACGGTGCTACGTTGCTACAGTGCTACTGTACTACGGTGCTACGTTACTACCGTGCTACGGTACTACGTTGCTACGGTGCTACTGTACTATGGTGCTACGGTACTACGTTGCTACAGTGCTACTGTACTATGGTGCTATGTACTACGTTGCTACGGTGCTACCGTGCTACGGTACTACGTTGCTACGGTGCTACCGTGCTACGTTACTACCGTGCTACGGTACTACGTTGCTACGGTGCTACCGTGCTCCGGTACTACGTTGCTACAGTGCTACTGTACTATGGTGCTACGGTACTACGGTGCTACTGTACTATGGTGCTATGTACTACGTTGCTACGGTGCTACTGTACTATGGTGTTACGGTACTACGTTGCTACAGTGCTACCGTGCTACGGTACTACGTTGCTACAGTGCTACTGTACTATGGTGCTACGGTACTACGGTGCTACTGTACTACAGTGCTACGTTGCTACGGTACTACGTTGCTACGGTGCTACTGTACTATGGTGCTACGGTACTACGTTGCTACGGTGCTACGTTACTGCCGTGCTACGGCACCACGTTGCTACGTTGCTACTGTACTATGGTGCTACGGTACTACGTTGCTACGGTGCTAGCGTGCTACGGTATTACGTTGCTACGGTGCTACGTTACTAATGTGCTACGCTACTACGGTACTATATTGCTACGTACTACTTGCTACGATGCTACCGTGCTACGGTACTACGTTGCTACGCTGCTACTGTACTATGGTGCTACGCACTAGCGTGCTGTGCTCGCTAGTTTGTGCTCAATATAATGAATGAATGAAATCAATTGAATGTAAGAATATTTCGTGTATGTGACCCCGCGGTAAGCAAGGGTCGGCGAGGGCTCACCTGAAGCTTACGCGACACACAATCTGCACAATTCTTGTTTTTCTTTCCTCGTACGTTATATTATTGGTACGTTCTAAATTAAAACTGAAAGCTAAACGGTTGTTTACATTTATCTGTTTGCGAAGCAGGTATTACAGTGAGATTTAAATATTAACTAGTATTAGCCCGCGACTTCGTATATAACCATCAGCAGTAGTCTGTCTTTCTATCAGTAAAACATTTTTACGTAAAGAACAAGCTTTTACATTTGACAGCGCCTTGAGGAGCACAGCACAGCTTGCATAACGTGAAACTTGCTCACACATCGTATGTGGGCAACACAAGCGTCTGTCTATGATTTTGTTTAAATATTAATTGTGAACAAGCGCTCGCAACATTTACAGACATGTCACATAAAGCGGAGCGCGTGTCGCCCGAGGTGTGGACTGTGTGAGTGCGTCGCCGCCGCTAACAGTTATTAAATCGAACTCCTTTGTAAAACTGCTAATATTGTGTGAGCTTAATTAGTGACACACAAACCATACGCACACATGCACAGTGCGACTGGCACACAAGTGTTACACGCTACAGGTTACTGTGCTGCTGCACAGCTCATAATCAACTCTACTGTGTGTCGTTGTAACAGATATACATATAATGGTACTGTCATCCGAGAGCGCCAGCGGTGTTGACTCATTCATTATCTCAATATTTGCATATTTTGGTTTATGACTTGATAAATAATTGGTGTCTTGTGTTCCCGGACGAGAGAACGGTGTCATGTCTTTAGTCACGTGACACGAACGCAACTTACCTACTATATGGGACAAGCTTATTGCTTCAACTATTAGGTTTTTTTTTTTTAACAATTATAGTATTTATAAAAAATAACAGATATCAAGCTTTTGTTTTTATTAATACCTCTATGTACTAGACGTATAAAGAGTAATAAGTAAGGTCTCTGGTCGCGCGGCACACTACAAGAGAGCGCACTCAACGCGACCGCCGCGCGCCATTATTGAACGATACGTGATATCGATGTTGTCGATACGACGTCGTATCGATGCGGTGTAGTGCGACTGTAATGTGCACTCGGCGTTATGTGCACGCGCAGCGCGCCCGCTCCCTGCGCCTTACTTCTTACTCAATTAGAAGAAATACTTTCATTAAGTATTCTATTTATGCTTATCCTAATGCATCTGAGCCGCACTCGCCACACCGACGTGTTAATACACGTTAGTTGAAGTCGCTTCGCACCACTCCGTGGAGATCACGACGTGTCGAACGTTACACGTTGCTGTAAACAGATGGCGCACACACCGCCACAACATCGCGGGCCGAGGTACAAAGGCGCAGGAGGTGTCAATGTGTGGGTGCTTTATGTGAAGGTTATAAATAGTTGTGTTGCAGCACACGCTGTGCAGTGTGTGTGTCAGTGACGGATGATTGTACACTAAATATCCAAAACTACCGCAAATAAACAATAAATAAGTCCGCGCCACATTCATTGACATTCCAAAATCAATAAATAAAATGTAGAATCATTTCCATAAAGTATGTGAGCACACAATTTTGCGCCCATTTGTTGTTCCGTATGACAATAGTGAACAAACCGCAGCACAACGTTGTGCGTGTCGCAGCTCTTTGACAATATTCATTATTTTGTTTGAGAGCAAAAAGCTAATATTTTATCAAACGTTCCAACAAACATGTGACGTATAAAACATTTCATTATGCTTAAAAAAGGTGAGAACGTGTGATGATACAACATCACGAAAACTTAGATATGTACGTAATGTTGGTTCATTCAATAAGTCATCAAATGTTCACTATTATTGCTTGAAATAAATCTACTAAGTACATTAATAAAATATACATTTCAATTTGAAGCACAAAATAATATTGTGTATTCCGTAGCGTGTCGGAGTAATGCTACGAAAGCGTAGCAGGCGTAGCCGGGCTGCTACGCCGTCCGCGAGCTTGTCGGCTACGTCGTAGACTCGTAGCAACAGTGCCAAGAGCAAACAGGGGCGAGCCTGTTGCTTTGATTGAATGGCCTCCCACACTCGCGAGAGGTTTGTTTTGGTTCAGTTAAAGTTAGTAACTCATTTGAAATCCATGTTATATCCTACGATTCCAAAAATAAAGTGATTGATCACAATTCTGCAAAAGGAAATATTAAACTTATCATAATTAGGCCAATTTTATTCACAGACACGTACAGCGATAAAAGAATTCTTAGTTCTCCGCAAGAGCCGCCGCCTGTCCGCCTCACTGGCGAGCAGCCCTGCGCGATAACACGCAGAGTGCTGAGCGAGCGGAGCGGCGCGGGAGGAGCGAGCGCCTCGAGCCAGCGCGAAGGCCGCGGAACACGCTGACGCGGCACCTATCAGTGCGGTGATGCGGCGCGAATCAGTCGCGGTACAGATGAGCCAGCTGGCAGATTAGATAATGGAGTCAATACTGATGATCGCACTCGTTACCGTTATTGCTAAATTGATAATAATAGTGTTGTTGACAGAAGGATTTGCAAGTACTCGTGTTCCATTTGAACTACATTCATGATTGTTTAATCCATCGTCACCTCGATTTGTGTCGAATACAGACTACGAAATGACGACGTGTTTGTGCTGTTTAATGTTAGCTACGATTAGTTAACGTGGTCGTGCATGAGCTTCCTCGTCAACTGGTATGATCAACAGTCGCGGGGTCGCGGCCGCCGCGCAGCATTCATATAGTTAATAATAATTTAGTTTTATTTCAGACATACCTCCATAGATTTTTACAAAGATATTATAGTTCTAGGAACAGATTCTAAGTAACGCCGAGGCTCAGAGCATGTCATGCTATCGCAATGGTAAAGGAAATATCTGAACGCTAACAATGATATAAATGTGAATTATATTCTATTCTAATATTGATATGCTTATTATCCTTCCACTATTAATATTAAAAGACATTTAATTTTTTAGTACCTTCATAACTATAACTGGACTCTATATTAATAAACCATTAGTAAAGTTCGGTTATATCATACATATTTTCTGGATTTTTAGAACCAGAAATATCAACAATACAAAAAAGAATAACCACTCGTATCCGTTACTCATTACAGCGAATCCTGCAATATACCTAGATAGTGAGGTAGTCAGCTGCCGGCGCGGGTCGCGGGCGCGCGGACACGCTAGTGCGGCTCCTTGTCTGTCGTGTGCGGTATCGTCAGGGTACCTCTTACGCCGTGTACACGCTAAGTGCACATCTCTGTTTGCAAGTTAGTTATACTTACGGACTCACTAAGTAAAACTAACTCGCATACACGCAGAAGCAGAACTAAATTAATAAGTATAATCTTCATTTTAAATTAGTTGTGTCGTGTGCCCTATTCTTGGCTGTAAGTATTACTTTGAATAGTTAATAAGATCTTAATATTAACTATTCATATTCTATACTAAATATTAATAATTTAATAAATGGATTATTTTTTTAATATTGTACTTAAAACATTGTAGAAGTAGCAGCGGTCGTTATTAAATTACTTTTAGTTCTCTCTCATTTCTAAGTACTACTAAGCACCTAGTGGCAGCGTAGCCCAGTAGTGTATATAAAAGTTTAAATATAAAATTGTAGGTGTTTCATCATTAATAAGAGTTGCCTAACTTAGAAGTTGAGTCTGTCCCCGATGCTATGTCGGCCGAGTCCGGCCCTGGCGGCGCATGATCACAATAAAACAGTGGCGGCCACAATTACTTACTCTCGTGGCACTAGCATAGCACCTCAAATGTTATAACAAACAGCAATCCAATCCGGGCGGCGCGTCAGTGCGTGCTCCCCGCGCCCCGCGCCCCGCGTGCGGCGAGTACACACAATCACGCGGAGTGGCGGCGGGCGTCCGTCACGCGCGCGCGAGCGTGGCGCCTCCAGTCTCACACTGTACTCAGGGAGATTTGTTACGATACCGACATCTCCATATTGTGGTACAGGTAGTATATAGTACACCTGTACTTAGAAGAGGGACTTTCGATGCTCTTGTACTCGCCATGGTACTTACACATCATCTATGAAGTGAGGGTAAACAAAAGAAACTTCTTCTTGCAAGGGATGAGAAGAGTTTCTTAGTTTAAGTTTACGATGAGCTTTGACATTAATTCGTGACGGTATTACACTACTAATCGTTAATATGATCCTGTACCGGGCATGAGACTATGACAGTATTTCAAGTTATTTAGCTAAGTTATGATACATCTACTTAAAACTTGCCGATAGAGGCATCTACTTTAGAATGTGTTATACACCAGAATAGCTTCTCCTGTAACCCAGTAAAATTAAGAAACGAGTTCCTGCGAGCGAAGTGGCACGGTGTGCTCCTTTGTGTGGCCGTCATTTTATTACGTTTGTTTAATGACGCGAGTTATAATTATGTTTATATCTATCGCAGAAGTAGGTGTGTTGCATGTTGTCGCATGGCCGAGCCAGCGCCTACACACCACTTATAATCCCGAGCTGATCTAGCCAAGTCCGTCGCCATCAATCACTCAGCACCACACACCCTTACATTAATGTTTACGCTATCAGTGGGCCGCAGTTATCGATATGTGTTGTGTACTTTGGTCGTTTCACGCAGAGGTTTGGGCAAGCGACACGCCCACACGCTTCAATGTAATGTGGAAATAAACGATGGACATGTTTGTTCGATAACTCTGTCTGATTGTACGAGTATGTACTTATGTTTGTGATGGTATTAGAACTGTTTCAGTCGGCGGCGGCGCGTGCTGTGCGGACCACAGACTTCGTTATGTGTGCGAAAGAACAAATAAATCCGTTAAATTGAATATTATAATATTGATTGAATTCAATGCAAGTCAAAAAGCTATGGTTTCGTAGTGTTTATTTAAGTCACTGCACTGTGGATATTTGAGCTTGTGTGACTTTATTAGGATCTGTACATCAATGTGCTGTGGTAGCTGTGTCTAGAGCTGACAACGAAGTGTTGTTCCTGCTGATATGTTTAATGTAGGCATGTGTTCGTGAGACGTGGAGGCGGTGGGAGTTAATAAATAAAACTAGATTCGGCTTCCGAATAAACTTTTATTGGACAAACGTGAACTTCTCGCGAAGCCGTATAGTACAATGTACATCAACTTGACTAGTAAAATACAATTAATTAACTAACTAGCAGTACATACATTATCATGATGACACTTACAGTTACGACTACGTCACACCGTCGCCCGCCTGCGCGTGCGCGGCCCTGCCTAACACGCTTAATATCAAATGTCGTAAAAATAAACGCTATGACTTAATGTTAATATAATATATTTGATAAAAATCTCGTTTATACTAGAAGGTGACATAGTAAGAACTACATTTTGTACGAGTATTACAATCATTTGGAAAGCGGAGCGCGGACTGTCCAACAGCTAAAGAACAATACACACAGAAGTAAGTTCAGCACAATTAAATAACTACTTGATTATATAACATAATAAATGTCCCGTGACTCATAAGTGTGTGAAGTAAACGATGAGTAAAACGGAACGTAGCAAGCAATAGGAACTCGACCGCCAATGGTTAATGCGCTTCACTGGTTGGTAGTGAAACGGATTACACGCTACTTAATACTCTGTGGCATAACAAATTAAAACTATTTAAGCCATATTTAAGCTGTCGAATGAAATGACGCGAAATCAAAATCGTTTTCCAGAGTTTCATCGAAATGTTTGTGAAAACATAATAGTCGTGTGTCAGTACAGATACAATAAAACAAGAATTAAATTTTAGTAATAATTTAATGAACGAATTGTGAAGAAAGTATTATTTTCACAACGGGACGATAAGTTCTGGTGTACAATTAGGAGTTCGCGTCATTTTAGAGTATTCTAAAAATGATCATCGAGCTTTGGTGTATGAAGACTCGCTAAACATAGTGGCGTGGACAGACAGACAGATGTACCTAAGATATGACAGTTGTTATACAATATTTAGTTTTATTAGTTATAATATTTTACACAGTTTCCAGTAGTCTAGGCCTCGTCCCTCGCGCTGCTCTCTGCGGACACAAAATCAACATATTAGAGGGAGAAGTTGAGATACAGATTCTGAAATATTTTACATAAAGTGTTGATAGAATAGACACGACGATGTACAGATACGATAGGTATGGCGGCGCGTGACAACATGGTAGCTCCATGATCTGAGTGAAGTGTGCTCTACACTGATGACACCTACAGATATTTAAAGATAGGTATTTCCTAAGAAATTCCTGTTAGACAAACACGAATTAAAACAATAATGTGTTTCTACACGCTACAGAAACTAGAGCATCACAGTATCTAGCAGGTTAATGAGGATATTTATGAAATAAATACATATGTAGGTATTAAAGAATTCCTTTGGTCTTTTTCTCATCAAATTGAATCAGTTTCATAAAATAGGAAACCAGCTCGCTGCGCGCGGCTTTGTGTGGCACGCCTCGAGCCGCGAGCTGGAAGGCCGCAGCTCTAATGTAATGAAACACTTATTACGATACTTGTCGGTAATCGTTTGATTTACTTAACGAACAGTTTGGGTTTTAACTTTTTAATTCGCGTCCGCTTCACTGAGTGGCCGCTTTGTTCGATTCATTTCACAGAGATTGCTTTACAAATTATACTTTGTAAGGATTTATTACATTATGCTGAGATTAGCAAGGTTATTGAATCAGACAGGTTTAATTTGGCTGATCAATGAGTCGAGCGAGGGTCCGAGGGACGCCAGTTGACAGTTTTTAATTTCCCACACAAATACAACTCTGCTTCTCGTACGTATCATTTCAATAAATGCTTGTAAACAGTAGGTCACAATGTTTGTCACGGCCACTGCTCCGGACTCGTAAGTTTGCCGCGCGACTACGCTCGCACAAACTCGTGTATTCTGTGACCGTCTCTAAACTTCACCGCACGGACTCACTGAATCTTTGGAATCACGTACTATAAACACTTATATTTAGTATCACTTATATTTTTGGTCGTTCCATTTCAGTTCTTCCTCGTCTTTGGGCTACAATGTAAACGACGCACGCTCCTTCTTTACGTGATCTATGTTAAGAAATAATTTGGTGAAATTGGTTATTTGCAATCGACACGAACAAGTGAGTGAGTAGGTACCAGGTTGTTAGTTACATATACACAGATTTTTTCTTTTGTTGTTAAACATGAGTCGAAGCCGAGTTTCAGGAACAAAACATAATGATTAATGTTTAAATATCTACAGCTATCCATCTAAAATACACATAATCAAGTGAGCTAGTTACACATCCATACTCTTCACTATGAGCTAACATCAACTACAGAGAAGAAGAAATCTACAGAGAAGAAGAAATATACAGAGTAAGGAAGAAGAGAGACGAACAAGCTCTAACGGCTACACACAGGACGAAGGAGGCTAGGAGACAGAAGATAGACAGGGTGCTACGGCAGTCTAGTGCGAGTGAGATACAGCTACTGTGACACTATGTCCTTGGAACTTTGTACAACACAGGTGCGTGTGTTGCGGAAGCGTCTGGAGCGTGGTTACCATGATCATCGTCTACCGCGTCCGCGTCCACCTGCGCTGAGCGCTTGCCCCACATTCCTCTTAGGTTAGTCCAGGCGGGCTCGCGCTTCCAGTAATACGATCCTGTTGGTTCATATCATACATCCATGTACATTCTTGAATAAAGAGTTCTATCGAGTGTGTGTGACATATATTGCTACGGTTTTATTGCCATTTCTTAATACTGTAACGTATTATTGAGTCGAGTGTAATCCAGAGAAAGTAATTTGACACGAAATTCATAAATACATGAATGGATAACATTTTTCATTAAATCGTTCATCGTTAATGTGAAATTATGAAACGCGTGAAAAGCTCTGCGAGGTGTCGGGCGTCGGGCGCGGCGGCGGCCATATTGACTCGGATGCTATTTAATTTAAAAAGGCGAGCCAGGATTATTATCTAATTCTGTCGGCGGCTCGCACAAATTCCAACTTGGCTACAAATTTATTAGGGGCTTATGGGGCGCAGTTTAAATTACACACGGAATGAAGGAGCAGTTTATTACCGCGACACTGATGGCGAGCCCGGCACGGTCGCCGGGGCTCGTAGCGTGGCGCCCGCTGGAGGCTCGCGCTGGAGGGCAGCATGCCGGGGCCGCACAGGACTTACACACGAACGCGAGCCCCAAAGTTTAACACGAGCTTATTCCTAACTCCATCGCATAATGATAATCAATAAAGTGGGGTGTTATCTTTTAACTAAACTTTGGCTATTAATGTTCGGCGCTGATGGCGCTGTCCGCTCGCCGATAAGCGAACAACGCGCAGCAGGACAGCGAGCAGCACAATTGTTAATGTTAATCAATCAATTTAACGCGAGCCATCAATCAGAGCGACGCGGAGATAATTACCTCCTTCTGTTATTGTTCCACCAACGAATTTAACTACGAACGTTGACTTATATACGACGACTATTTGTTATTAAACTTTTATGAGCTGTCGTATTTTCGCGTCTCGAAATACTCTGCTGATTGATTGTCGCGGCCTGCACACAGATGTCCAGTAATCATTGGGCGACATTGTTTAGGTACAGTGACTGAGTGTTTACTAATCAGGCTCGACGTTGAGCGCGTCATATTGTTATCATCAGATCGATTCAGTACACGAGCTTTGACAACGCAAAAACTAAATAACATAATGTAACCATTTGACTACGTTAACAACAAAATCTATAGAGTCGAGTAAATGAACAAAAGAACTTTGTTGCAAAAGTTTTGTGTCTCAGATATGTTCAAATAGGAGCAGACACTGTACTACTGTACTAGCTCTCGCTACATGCAGGTGCACGTACCGCTGTTGTACTGGGCTTGCTTCACCGGCCGCTTGCCCCACGCGCCGTGTAACGCCGACCATGCCTTCTTCTCGGGCGCGTCCATCCGCTCGTTGTCCGATAGCTGCGCGACATCAAAACGTTATTATAACATGACACATAAATCAAAATGGCTGACGACTCTACTGCCTCTGATATCATATAATTTCTGACAGGGCTGGACAGGTGAAATAATTCTTGCATACAATTTGCATCTCAAGTTTGAAAAATTCGGTGGAAATATGCTAATGTTCAGAAGTTCTTTTACTTTAAGGATTTTCTTGAAAAGTTTTTTTAGGGAAGTAATGTTAAAATATTTATATACGAGTAAGTATAAGCTATGAACAAGGGGAACAAGAATACATAATGTGAGTGTAGGCCGTTGCAAGAGGCCGGCGGCGAGCGCCTGCGGCGGCGCTGAGACCGTACCTGTTGGATGGGGATCAGTTGTTCGATGGCCGCGTCGATCTCTTCGTAGTCAGGCTCCGCGGCGCGCTTGCCCCACGAGCCGTGGAAGTTGGCCCACTTTTCCTGACCACAAATAATAAAGCAGTTAATCCCAAAGATGAGGAGGACGTGGCCTAAACTTAAATGAAACTAATCCACATGTGGCTAATGTTAATTATGGTAAAATCATGTACTTACAGGTGCTCGCTTGCCCCAGGCAGAGCTCATGTCGTTCCAGCCTCGCTTGCCCCAAGCCGAGCTCATGTCGTTCCAGCCTCGCTTGCCCCAGGCCGAGCTCATGTCGTTCCAGCCTCGCTTGCCCCAGGCGGAGCTCATGTCTTGCCAGGCGCGCTTGCCCCAAGGTGACTGGGACATGTCCCTCCAGGCGCGCTTGCCCCAGGCGGAGTTCAGATCCTGCCAGCCCCTCTTGCCCCAAGCGGAGTTAAGGTCCTGCCAGGCGCGCTTGCCCCAGGCCGAGCTCATGTCGTTCCAGCCGCGCTTGCCCCAGGCGGAGTTGAGGTCCTGCCAGGCGCGCTTGCCCCAGGCGGAGCTCATGTCCTGCCAGCCGCGCTTGCCCCAGCCGCCGCCGCCGTGCAGGCTGGACCACGCGCGCTTCTCTTCCTCAGTTAACTCTAGTTCGTTGTCGTTCTGTGAACGAGCACATTTATTTTAAATCAGTGCACCGCGACCGCTTGTTATCAAAGGAAATTGCTTTGAGCAGTTTTCTTTTTAGCGCAAAGAGCGCTCGTTGAAAGATTTCAAATGTACAATGAGGTAAGCAATTGTATTAGCTCTTTGTTTATTCACGGTACATTCGCGTTTGGTATCGGTACAATTGGCTGGCACAAAGCTCGCTCGGGGGAATTGTTCGGAGAAAAAGCTTGTCCACAACATTACGGACGCGCCACTGAGCCACAAGTTGTTTTATTATTCTATTAAGAGGCGTTTGTCGCCTCACGGAATGTTAATTGTGTTGTTCAGATCAAACGACAGACGTGCTTTTTATGCTCTACTTTGTTACTGAGAAAACATTGTTGTAATTCCCCGAATAGATGTGTTACGACAAGCTACGTCTGGACATTTGACTTCATTTGTGAGGAGTGCCACGAGCCCCCGCGTCCAGCCCTCTGCGACCGAAAGGGACACGGCGTTGTTTAACAATTCATTTTAATTTGTAATGACAAAGCTACATTCACCTCGAACTTAATTCCTCTCCTGAAACAGCACATTGTTTCCACAGAGTGCTATTTTAAGAGTATTGGAAAACAATAAATGAATACCACAAAGCTCTTCATAAGGGTTCGTCTGTTAACAAATTATATATTTTTCAAACTACAGCTATTGTAATAAAGCGCGTTGTATGGCTCCACACGGTACATTGGCTGCCAAAAGGCATGTTGTAAGTTTTCCCTCGCGTCGTTTAAAATAGTTGAGTTTGCGTTTGTTCCGCTTTTTACAGCGAGCTCGGTAACTACTGCGAATGTGCTCGCGTCGTGCGCTGCCTCGAGATTGCTCGACTTTGCCGGCTATTAGGGGCTCGACGCGTTGTGGCAACATAAAAATGTTGTAAAAAGGAGATAAGTTTGTAATGCTTACTGGATGGCGGCGTGTCAACTATGTGAGGCAATATGAAGGTGGCGCTTTATTTATTATTTAGGCAGTACTTTTGTATTAGCTCATTTGGAATTTAGCGAGCGCCATCTCGGATATATCGGTTGCTATCAGTTATTTTCGTACTCGTAATAACATACAAATGTGATTCTATCAACATTTCCCGAAGACTTATTAAATGCCAAATGTATGAAAGTTTGTGAAAGGCAATTTAAGTATAACGTTCCTCTATATTGTTATCAGAAAAGATTTTCCTTATCTCGAGTCTGCCGTCGATACACCCACGTTACTTTAATTTCAAATGTATCTATTTTGGTCGGAGACGTAAACTTTGGATAACAAATGACAGATCCATTACGTTGTGATCAAGTCCAATTACATTGATTGTGTCGTGAGGCCGTAAACATTAACTACTCACAGAATTGGTGCAATTTAATTTATTTGATGCAGCGCTTGGCCTCACTCTTTATGCTTCTTCGGTAACGAGAAACAATCTAAAACAGCCATATACCAGCAAATATACCTCATGTCGTCCATCATTGTTAGTAGCCTCAACCGTCTCCGGACATTTTAAATTAAAAATCTTATTTTATTGTGCTTTTGAAGCAAATGAAATTCATGTATTGTCTCGTCTTTTGAGGAGTTCGAAGAGTATGATGTTATGTCGGTGGTGTGGTGGTGCGGTGCTGACCTGTGGCGGCGCGGCGTCCTGGTGGGCTTCGTCGGCGGCCGCCACCGCGATGGTGGTCAGCGCGGACAGCCACAGAGCGGCCACGCAGTAACGCATCTGGGGACAAACACACTGCATTAACACTATTTATAATAAATGTTTAGTTGATCATGAAAATGTTGTAATCATAACTAGTGATTACGATGATCGATTACTTTCACGGAGACCATCTTACAAAAGAGACAAAATAACATTATTGTAGTGATAATAGAATACGAAGTGTATTCTATTATATAACACGTTTAACATGCACATGTTGGTATCGTCGACTACAATTTGGGAGTAAGAGCTAAGCTCGTGGTGTGACCCGGCTCCGCCCGCAGACACGCAGCTCTGTGTCCTCGCCTCGACAGTAAAAAATGAAAGACTCAACAAGTGTTGTCTGAGATGAATGCACCGCTGTCGTTAAACAGGCAGCACAGCGCCGCAGATTGAGGCGGCAGGCAGCCGCAGCTCAGCGGAGATTAATCTCGCCGCAACAAAAATAACACAGAGTTGTTTGTAAGTGAAATGTCTACAAAGAAGCGGGGAATGGGTTCGGCTTTAATTAAATTGTCGTTGAATTGGATGCGACGTATTTTGATGCCGGAGCGTGTTATGAAACCGTGTGCGGTGTAGCGTGAGAGAAACAATGGAGAACGTGCTTGTACAAATGTGTGACAACTAGTCACCGAACCAATCAACTAATCATCGAACTAATCCATCATTACTTATTCAAGTTTCCAACTGATTGACACTCACATTTGACATAAGTGTTAGGAACTTATTTCTACGTGACGTCATATTCTAATTATACATCGATACAGCCACACGCAGTAACATTAAAAGGTCTGTTATTATACGACGTCATGCAGCTGCGACGTTTAGACTGTGGGAACAAAGGTGTGTGCAGACGCGACGGGCGTGCAAATGTCACCGCGGGCTGCCGCGCGATAGGTCAGTGCGACCGGCGACCGGCCGACGCAAGTGCCTATTTACGCACACTTTGATGGAAATAGCATCTACTTAGAAGCTCACACGTAGCCGTAGTGACTCGTGCGGAGCCACGCGCCAGGACTCTTTACGTTATGTTGTTGTTTTGAAGTCACTGACATTTTGATTAACACACGTGGATTTAACATGATTTTAATATAGCTGTGTTAACCTTTTCTTGCTGATTATATCATCTTTCCGCTTAACATAATGAAATCCCGAGAGTTTCAAAGGAGAGCAGCAACACAGAAGAACTTTTATTTGTTTTATCCGACACAAGCAACAGGCACGCTCCAGTGTACACAAAGCGGCGCTCGTAGTGCTGAAGTCTCGGCAAGTTAGTGCACCGCGAGAGACGCATTCATCGCGCGTTTGAGATAACTCGGGAGCCACTTTGTGTTTGTAAGTAGACTATTGTTTCATAAAAAAGCTATTTCAGTTTTATGTAAGTACTCAAACATTATTATGGATAAAATGTTTTTTCACAGGAATTTAAGTTTAAGTCAAGATGTCTCCTTTATTTTTATTCCATTCAAGAAATATCAGATGCAAGCTTTTGACGAATTAAACAACGGATGTAACGAGAACCTTTTGCTGGCTGCAGACATATTTCGAAATACTTTTAAAGGGTATGCTTCATAACTGTATCGTTTAGGTAACAGTAAGTCGCAAGGTGACTTAGTGAAGTGACATGTTGACAGATGAAAATGTTTTGTACAACATAATGAATCGAACCTTTAATGATATCCATCGCTACCTGCTGGAAGTGGCGCGTAATGGCGCACCGTGGGCGGCCAACATTAACCATTTGAAATGGCGTGAACATTTGTAGCGACAGATTAGGACCCGCGGCGAATGAGGGGCCATTTGTCCCATAAATGGGGCGGCCAATACGACCCGCGCTGACCCGCAATGTGTCATGCTCGACTCCTGAGCGTTGGCACGACTATCGGATGTATTGTTACATATGCTCCGGAGTTTTGGTAATCCCGTTGCTAATAGAGGTGTAATGCAACTACTATTTGAGAAATGTGTGCTACTACACTAGTACTACACTAGTCTTCTACATTTATTAAAGTTGTGGTCACGTCACCCCATTGCAATCTTGCGACACGAGCTGGGACCTCCGAACAGGAATTTTATTTCAAAACTTTAGTGAACATTACATTTGGAACTGATCAATGTGTTTTGATTGATTTTCAGATTAAACAGAACGTGAAAGCGACCCTCCATTCGTTGTAGCTTCAGAGCCCCGTGAGGGTGTGTGTGTGTGTAGTGATGGCACATTACTGAGAGCACAAGCTTGCTCTTTGTATTCCGGATAATCCTGCGTTTATCTGCAGTCTCGGATGACACGGTGTAATTGAAAATTGCTTATTTTATTTTCTAAAAAGACTTTTGTAGTAGGTGTTTCAATTTCAAGACTTGAGCACACTTGAGTTATACTTGACGTGCATTCAGCGTAGTACTAAGCATCGTGCGGAATGTGACTCCCGCACGCCTCCTGACGCGCCGCGCGGCGCCTGTCGCCCCGCACCGCAACTCGTCGCGGAGTTGCTCCAGCACTTAGTTATCTGAATAGTTTGCGGTGTAACTGATCACAAGTTTGCCTGAAGGTATTTGTAAACATTGTGATTGTCGAGTGTCTCGTGTTGGTAAAACATAACATTACAAATATGAAAATTAATAGTTGGTATGTATTGTAGAGGCTCTGGCTGGTTGAGATATATACTACTTCAAATATTTGCTTCATGCCTATGAGATAAACGTTGCTTAAAATAAACGAGGGCTGACAGATCGTGCCATGTTTATTTAGATTAATAGATAATAATTAATTGAATAAGAAGTAATCAAGTGTTCCAATCGGCGCCGAGCGCCATACGTACCAACAGCAACACAATCTACTTGGTCGCTGAATTCAAAAGCTACTGCTTCAAACTTCATTGAATAATAAAGGTCAACGCGATCAAAGTTGAACATAAAACAGTGTCGGTGTCCGGCGTCCGGTGTCCGAGGTCCGGCGTCCGGCGGCTGCGTGTTCGGACAACTTACTTAAACGAATGTATTTCCTCTCACAAGCTGTTTAACTTCTAGCATTATTTGTTTAGCTTCCTCACTAGACTACCATCTACATATTATACTAGTGCTGACTACATACAAATAGAATGAGTAGGGTTTTGATAAAAACATTGAGATTATTTTAGCGAGATCTTAAACCAGCCAAAATTCAAATAATTATGGAGGACAACTTTCATCTGATTTTTGAAGGAAAACAACCGTAAACAATATTCATTAGACGTGCCCTAAATACATAATGAGCTTCCTAATATACCGACGAGTCCCCCACAAGTCAAGAACTTTAATAGGTATCGACAGCAGCGCGTAGTCACCTCGGTCTGCCCATCAACGCCTGCACAGCGTGGTGGTACTCGTAATGACTTCTTAGCCCTTTCGCTGCAGTCATTGAGATAGAACATAAATAATTATGAATAAACTTCCAACAAATACGTGTCGCCTACTTAATGAGTTAGCGTGCACGTAGGTGTCATGTGCACGTAACAATAGAAGTATAGCTGCTCAGGAAATTGAAAGAATCAGTGGCATTCCTGACGTTAAAACAAAGAGCGCTATTGTGCAGCCGCGTCCCACAGCGCGCGATGCGGCGGCGAGGTGATGGCAGAGAATGAGACATCATTTTGCATTGACTTATTCACTCAAATCCACCGATATTAAAAAAAACTTTTCTGATACAACTTACTGTATACGCTGATAACACCGCGGAAACAATGTAAGCTTTCATAGAAAAGTACTGTCCAAGCCGTAAACAAAATGCCCACAGACCTGGGGAGTGGGGCACTATGTTTTGCAGACCTTTACTTTACATAATGTGTCTTTACGCTCTGTCTAAGTCCGCCCACAGGCTTTAATAGGGTTATTTAGTTTTAATTGGCACACAAATTAAAATAGAGTAGTGAGCGCCATTATGCAAACTTTAACGCAAATCAGTGTGAATAACAAATCGTGCGATTATGTTAAAAGCTTCCTCCGACTGCGAGAACTTTCATTTGTAGTTAGCAAACAATAACTTGTTGTGTTGTGTTCACCAATAAACTAGTTGCGCGGTGAGTTGCGAGTTCGTGTGGCTCGCAGTGCTCGCAGTGCTCGCTGAGCTCAATGAGCTCGGTAAGCTCGTTAGGACACTACTCAGCACAATGGACCAAAGGACATTTGAATTAAACTGTACATTAATAATTAGGTGTAAAGTGGTTATAGCGTTATTTAGGTACCTAGGTATAATAACACCTAACATTTGGTTGTACATAGCGAGTAAGTGCTTACAGAATACAATAATAATAATAAAATGTTCCTGCCCGTTGTCTAAAGTAGGTGCTATGAACTTAGTCCGTCAGGGTACCTAGAATATTTTTATTTATTTATTTATAAAAACCTTTACAACTATCATTACAGGATTAACCTAATGCGGTAGTGTGGCATTTTTAAACTAACAATACTAAAATAACCTAATAATGAACTTTTAAAACATAATATCTAAAAAAATCAGAAATGTAGAGGGACGTGAACCTAATTGTACAAAATATTTTTTCAAGTCAACGCGCAGATGGATTAGGCTTGTCTTCTTTACCCTTCAGTCCTCTGGCAGACATGTTAAATGCTGACTCTCAAACGATCAACAAGTCAGATTCCAATAGCTCAGTTTACGTCCTCCGACGGATTGAAAAAGATTGAACACTGAACAATCTGTCGCGCGAGGGTCGCCACGTCGATGTAAATCCGCGTCACTTACGCGTCAGCACTCGCGTCACATGACGGCTAAGTGTCACGCGACGTGTCGTGTGGCGCGCCTCTCGGGAATATTCACATCTTTCTGATTGTTTGTACGAAATCAAGTTCTCTTAATGAACTAACCAACTGATCAACTCCAAACGATTGAGATATTTTCGAAGTCACAATCATGTTAAAAATATTCTGTAAAGTATGTATAAAACCATCCATTATACTTGAACATGAGTGAACAAGGTACCTTTTATACCTGATGAGTACCTGAAAAAGGGCTCAGAATTGAAGCTAGCAAGTACCTTCTTAACAACTCTCAAGATGTCAGCCACGCTAAAATGTCGTAGGCCGCGGGACCAGTCACCCTTTAAAGCAGATTGTGGTAAAGCTGATTGTGTTTTTGTGACCAAGTATGTATACTTGTCGTATTGTACTGGTATATGTAGAGGTTGATATTGCTTTAGATTTTAAAACTGTATTGTGCTAGTAAGGTGTCAGTTTGTCCGACGTGTAGTAGCGCACTCCGACACGGCACACGAGCTGAGTCAGCACTATCGGTACAGCGTCCCGTCGGAGCGCTTCAGTAGCCGACAACGATATCGTCTACATGAGAAAAAACTACGCTTGTCTCGCGTGAATATATTAGTACGATGAGAAACAAAAGAATGTCGATATATAATTTCACGCCTCATTTAAATTGTCTTCACAATTTGAAATCTACGTTTTTAATCTCAGAGACTAAATTAAATTGACAGCTTCACGTCAAACATAACAATAAAGTGCTTTCGGCACATTAACATAAAGAACACCTTTTTCAAGTTTGACATAAAAAGCCGTCAAATCAATCAGGAATTTAAAAACACACTATGGCTAAAATTACAGCGCTGCACTAACTAACTGCTAGTTAGTTGCAGACCCGTTAAGTTTTGGCATAAGTAGTCCTTATACCTAATACGGGAGGTAGATTGATCACTATCTGAACTATACACATTTTGTATTGATGTAGGTAATCGGTGGTGCACTACACGGCTACCTTAATTTCGCCAATAAATGCTCTACGTGATTAGAAGTAAATCGTTCCACAAGGCGACGTGGAGAGCCCTCCGCCAGCGCGGGCCCGCGGGTCAGCGCCGAGTGGGCTGCTCCCGCCGCCATTAGAACACTATTAGCTACACCACACGATAACATAGCTCCCTACATGTCTAGATCGAGTAGTCAAGTTTTATGAAAGGATATCGAAATGGTAATATTACACGATTGGAGGGAATTATCCTTAGCGTTAGCACAATTGTTAGCATTTGATTTTGTATCACTTCAACGTGCCATTCAGTTTAAATATTGTAAGTATTGAACTTGTAACAAACGTTCTGAACGCAGTTTTATGATCACAATTATTCAGGTGAATCGCGACGCGCGGCCTCTGCCCCACTCGTCCCACCGGGGCTTTACCCGTTATTGTAGTACGAAGTGGACTGACTTAAACTCTACTTACAAATGAAGTTTAGCGTCTCATTTATCTCATTATGTGCTAAGTGTTTGTGGCTCATTAGCTCCGTTTAGAACAAAGGGCTGCCCCCCTCCACCCCCGTGCCCCGCGCCCCTCACCGCAGTGCAACTTAATGAGACCTTTGACCAACTGCTGAGAGCTTACGGCGAGTTGTGTTTATAAGTTTAGTCCACGTTTTAAGGGGAAATGTGGAAGAATACACCAAAATGTTGGAGACAACTTTTTCTTTGATGAATAAAAACTTTGGAACAAAGTCCATCCGGTCTGGAACTAAGGCATGTACCACATGCAGGTACTCATTGACTCAATGTCGAAGTAAAGCTACGGGAGGTGTTTTGAAAACCATAAAAATAATATTTTAATAGATTAAAAACCTATAGAGTTGTAGGAGCAGCGCCGGACACGTTAAGGGTACATGTTTCAGAAAAGGGTACATGTTCAGATTGTGGCGGACACGAGTCTAGTCACTGTGGAACAATTTGTTCGCGGAGCTGACAGCAAGCATGCGTTACAGTTGTAAGGAATATGCGCCTTTTGTTGAATATGTTTCAGCTTGTTTCAGGGATCGCCGAACACTACTTATAGATGTTTGAGAGAGGCAAGTAAAGAGCGTTTTAATTTATTTAAATTGAAAGATTTTGAATAAAAACCGAGCAATAGGCTGTCACAGTAAGCCGCTAGACTCCATATGGCTTCCACGACTTCGAGAGCCGTCGGATCATCACATTACTGTCAACAGATCAGTCTCGTTACTCTTGATCTCGACTCACTCCGAGCAGCCGCTCTGCACGAGTCGCGTTGTTTATGAAACATTTGGTTCTTTTCTGTTAGTCGAATGAAGACGGCGGAATCTATTTTTGTTAAATCACAGTTTCGGTGTCTCAGAAATTGCTTTTTTGTAATCGCTACTTGGCTCACTTCATGAAAGGTTACACATTACTCCGTACAGCTGCCTACGTAAGCCGAGGCTTTCGAAAGTTCTTCTATTTAATTGTTTAGTTTAAACCTGTTTAAACGTTAAGACGTGAATGTTTAAAAGTTATTCGGGGAAAAGTTTATCCATTTTGTGGTTCAATATCGATTTATTGTACGTCAAAGTTCTCAGCAGGGTAAATAAAACTTGCGCTTGTCTTCATCAACTTTTCACTGAATGTTTAAGTTCTGCCTTGATTAGTGCACGCAGCACTGGCTACAATAGATACTCCACAGCCAAGTTATCGAGCAGTAGGCGAGGCGTTCGATTTCGATCGAGTGACGCGCGGCCGATCGATACTGCAGTATAAATAGGATATCGATGCGATGACCTGTACCCTGTACCCTCACCGACGATACTAGACCTCCCTGCACCCTCCACTCAATGTAATATTAAATAAAATTATACAAACTGTGTCAGTCTGGCAGCTCATGTTAGGTTGGTCATCACGTAAGATTTCATTCCAACTAGGGATTATTTACGTCATCGTGTGCCGTTTTACGTCGTGTTATAAGAGTAATACTTCATCGACATTTAGTCAACAGTCGTGCTCATGTGGCAAGAAGGCTTATCATCATCAGAAAAACGCCTTCTTTTTGTTTTTCCTCGTGAATTAATTTCAGGTTGTTGTTTGAGGTATCTACCAGTGTACAAAGTTTGTTCACAAGATATTCAACTGTTTAGTATTGATTGCGAGTACTTGTCTCGCATTGAACTTTTCGATTCACTTCAGTGGATAAGTAGTGGATCCACTTACTGATCTCCTTGTCTGTGAACGCTGTACGTTCGCGAGTACATATAAGTGAGATTGAGACAATTGGCTACAATTGCTTCGTTTGTATCGAGCACCCGCCATTACGTGAGAGCCTCCGGTGATCCTTCTGTATTGTACCCTAAGTTGTTGATACGACGGTCTATATCTAAATGACTGACACCATCGAACATTTCAAAATGAAGCATTCTACTGTACTTCATATCAGAATTGGTACAATTTTAATTTTCAATACATTGTCCATCCCTAAGGGAAAGGGGATTATATGTATTGACTAGCTCTATTGAATTTAAAATGATGAAGTAAGTATTAATCGAGTGAAATCGATACCAAACGAGTGTGAGTGTGGCACTCCGCACTCCGCGCTCCGCACTCGAACTCTGACATTCGTTCATATTGATTCTCTCACAAATTACTTTCCTGGACGTAATTATTGATGGCAACTTGACTGAGTCGATACTCGAGTGGGCGAACTTAAACCGAGGATTTAAACAGTTTATAGCACGCGCGCACTGTACACGCATTAGGTACAGGTAAGTTCTTAGATCTTTTAGGCCCGGACCGTCGGCAGCGCAGATTTTGTTACCACTCATTAATTAATTTGTTACTATAATTCCACTCATAAATCTTTTATAAATGCTATAACACGGGCTAATGGTAACATTATTGTAATGTTCCTTTTGTTTATGTTTTAACTTGTAACAGTGATTAGTATAAACGAGCATCGATATGGAAGGTCCCAATAGCGCGGCATGTGTGCACATTACGCCGACAAATGGCGCGCTGTAGCAGCGAACGGTAATGGAGCTGTTACTTACGGACTGCTTAATGTAACTGTGTTACTGGGAAGTGCATCACGAAATGTTGTTCTATTCTAGGTTCTATGCAAGGCTACTTTTACTGGGAGTCGTAAGATACAAAGATTCTTCGGAATGTATATAGTTGCCTGTATTTTGTTGTTGGACTTTCACAGGATGTTCATGGCTGATCCAATGATGTTGAACGTGACTTTATATAGTTACGAAATAATTCAGTTGTCAGTACGTCACAGGTAATTTCAGGCTCTTTTGTAATCGTCAGCGGTCCGTAGTCCGTAGAGTGCGGGTGCATTGTTACTTTGTGCTACCGCAAATGTTCTGCGTTCTCTTTTATTTCATAACGAATTGACTGGCATGCCAGACAAGAACATTGTTTTATTGTGTGTGAGTCCCGCTTAGTACTCTGGTGGCTCCATCTTTGTTTTCATATTAGGTAAAAGTCGTTTTATAATCAGACTAATTTGAAGTTTACGTGGTATCCAGACAAATGCGAAATGGAACAAAAAATAATAAAAAATCGAGAGCTTCCACGTAGAACATTGGAGTTTCAGGAATGTAATAGTCTTATTAGGAAAATAGATAGCTGAGTAGCAACTTTGGGTGATCTGTTTTCGGATGTCATCGAAGCATATAAACGTTTCGGTAGCGACGGGTGATGTTATGCTCGAGAATCGTGGCGCAGCGGTCAAGGGGCTGCGTGTCAGCGCCTACCCGCTAGATTTCCTGTTCTGGACCTTTGTTATTTTCTTCAATACACAAACGCTATCCCACACATAACAATAAGCAGTAAAACGCGAATGATCGACGCTTTTCACCAGAAGTGAACCGTAACTCGTAAAGCGCGTTATATAACTGAAGTCTATTATGTGCCTCCACACTTACACTCCATTGTGCCTTTAATTGACACTCGCCAAAAATCTGCTTACAAGACGGCTTCCAAAGTTGCCGACTCAAAAACAAAAGTCGGCGTCGACTTCCAAAGTGTATGTCAAAGTTGAGCCGTAACGTCGGGTACTTGTTGATTACAAACTCATTACGTTGGGCTTTTGTTGTCATTGATGGTGAAATTTCAATTTATTTTTTTAAGTGTTGTAACCTAGCCTTGGCTTGTTGGCTTGTAACTTTATACGTAACTTAATTGATACTTAGGTCTCTACACAAAAATTCTCGGAGTCGACGAAATACGTCAATATTAATAATATAATTTGCGGGAGTGGATGTTAAATGTCTGGCGATGTAACAATAATGAAGCCCTTTCAGACTACATTGCTAAAAACCTTTTTTCTTGACTAAGTAACAGGAAGGGTGGTGAGTCTAAGTCTATGTATGGATGTTCGTCCGCAGCTGTAAAACTATACTTTTCATGCAGCAACTACGACAACAGCTATATTTTCTTGTTTTATGCTGTTCAATTGCTTTTTCCATATAAGGTGTTTAGTTATCATAGTAAGAGAAGTTAGCTAAAGATTACCTACTTACATCCTTCTTAACAAATTGATACGTAATACTGCTGCCAACCATCTAAGAAGTTGGCGTAATGTTACAATGTGCCAGCGATACGCGTCCCTCGAGACCGATGTCATGTTGTGCGTGTCGCGTGTCATCGCGTGACACATTCGCAAGTGATTCGCACCTGTGTCTTCGCTCTAACGGGTGTCTGACATCTGCTCACACAATAGTTGATGCTTAGTATTCGCTTTGAACGTTTAATCGCGGATTTAAAAGACCATCTTGTAGACAAATATTATAAAAATCTATATTGAAAGACATAGAAACCTCAACAAAGGAGTATTCGTAAAGCCAGTTAAGAATTAGGAGCGGAGGATATGAATAATCTCAATTTGTTAATGAAGTCTGCAAAGTTTATTAAATCCTTATTATAATGAGAGCTTTAATCTGGTTATGAATGAGTCGTGACGTCACCTGGAGCCGCCACCACGCGGAGCTTAGCCGAGCTACAAGTGCGCTGAAGTGAAATCGCACCAACTATTTGTGTTCGTGTAACACAAGCGTAATCCTCGGCTAGGCTCGGCTAGGGCTGCCACTTGACCGTCCGTCTTGTGAGCGTCTGGAGCGGCGCGGGCGGCCAGCACGTGGCTTGCGGGGGCTTAGCGGTGGTCAGGGACGACGCCTGTGGCCAGTGGGCCTTTACATTCTCTTTTGAGGATTTGATTTGAATGAGAATCAAAGGTAAGTCCAATGTTAAAGTATTAGTTATTCATGTTATTACTCAATCATCTCACAAATTGACGATATTTATAAATCATTAGTGATTTCTGTTTGGATATTATTCAACGTCGGTTGGAGAAGCTTTCTAAAGTGTAGTGGTTTATTAAATTCACGAAGGGCCTGTCCGAGTTGCGGTGACGATCAATTATTGTGATAACCCTGCGTAGGCTTGAGAAGAACCCGTCACTAATAGCACGTTAATAGCGATAATCGAATAGACTCGATTATAATCGAATCGAGTCGATTATCGGCTCACTGCGATTAGTAATCGATCCGCGCAAACAAAATTAATTAAAACAAGTTTGGTTGTAGTCGCGGCGGGTATGCGACAGTGTCGGGTGAGGTGGAGCCGGCACTTACCGTGACTCGCGGCGGAGCGCGGGACGAATGGCTTACCTGAAATAGAAAGAGAACAGTTTTGTTAAAATTGCTGCGATGCGGAAGTAGAATATAGTTGTACTTGTGGCACAGAGCACTTCCTCGTGTATAGGTACTACTCATTTTAGAAACATAGGTAATTGTGAGATAAAGCATTAAGAATAATAACCTAGGACTATTAGCACTAGTAAGTCAGAAGACCGGTCATATTTTTTCGATTCTGTAGTTGTTAACAAAAATATATTTCAGGTGTTTGTATATTACAAATCAATTGTATTATTCGATATGACAAGATCATAGTTCTTCTGTAATACTTTTCATAGCTCCAGGTCCTACAGTTATTGATCAAAGTTTATGTACCTACTCAAAACAAGAAAATACGACACTCGACAGTTCCCGTAACCCAAGGATTGGCTTCTTGGCTAAGCATTGCCATGTATGGTGGCAATGCGGCCAGTCTCTTGGGCATATTTCCAGTTGACGGCGATGCGGACCAATTTTTTGATGCCATTCAGTTTTGGTTTAATTTTAATAATTATTTGTGATTTATAGGTTATTTTACTTATTAATCTGTGACCATGCCATTAAATAGTTTACAGAAAATACTAAGAAGTGAACGATACAGTTTGCTATTGTCGGTAGCTAACATAACTTACACACGAACTTTTAACGAAATAATTTAATTATATAAAATATGCTCGATTCAATATTCTCGACAAACAAAACAAATATTTTACGTAACTTTTGGAAATAAGAGAAAGATTTCAATAACTGAAGGCATATATTATGTGTTGACGGTAAAGTTTGAACGGTGCGCGACTTAACTATTACTAAGTCAGGAGTAAGCGGGTGCCTACTGGTACATTCACAGTAGTAACTTCAATATAAATATGTGGTGAGGGATATCAGAAATGTTTTGTAAAGATGAAAGTTACAAATACGTTGCGATTCGGAGAGCTCCTATTGTATGACACTAACGTATATTCATCGTGCAAGACAGTCTACTAGCACGGAGTAACACTGTGTAGATCCCACTTGTGATCACGCGAGTGCTTACCTAAGTTAAGGTCAGATTACAACTTCATCTAAACTAATCAAACTTAGTTTATTTAAATACGGCTTTATTTTGTTCATTTTTTAAAGTGTGAGGTGCAACTTTCAGGAACTTGCAGCAACTTGTAACGACGCTACGATAGTTTGTTTTGTATCAATTATGTAAATACTTGGAATACTTGCGGTGTCACTCGGCAGCTGGTTTACTAAACGGAAACATAAAGAACTAAAGTGAAAGCAGCGCATTTTTTAAATATTCATGAACAGTGTTTTAATAACATTTTTGAAAGCGAAGCGTTGCGAAAATATTAGCGCCTTGTTTGGATAAACTGATTGCGCCGCACAACTTGTAACTTTTATAAAAATCTGGTTCAGATTCACCACGAGATTAGGAAATCATAATCGCGTGGGTGTTCGCGTGTCTGTGTCTAAACGTATTAGAAACATTTGTCAGTGACGTGCGAGGGTTTCCGCTTAGTATTTATTAGCAAAGTGACAATCGATGCGACTTGTTCAGTAATTCATTGAGCACATCGATCGCCTTGCGGCAGGTAAGTGCCGTCCCGCGCGGCCCACGGCCCGGACACGTCATGAACCGTAAACATTATTTACGTGTATATTAACAGCCGCTTCTTTAAAGGCAGAATACCAAAATACCTGAGTCACGTCGTGACGTTGTGGCAGTGTCTTTTGGCTACGGCATCGGCCATCTTTGCTTACGTAGCTATCTATGTAGGTGTTCAATTTATATTTAGCGAAAATAGGTCCAAGTGGTCGATACACGTTTGTGTCTTGCTCGTTTATGTGATGACATAGTGGCGTTCCTTACAGGCGTCGGCAGAAAGGCTCAGAAAGACAGACTAGACGCAGAGGTGGAGGACTGCTAATGAGCAATTTTCTTTACTTACATTAGAATAAATAATTTTACATATAACAACTTGCAATGTTCATGCGTCACGTACAACATGATAAGACATCAAATACATAATATGTCCATCTCTTCCAAAACTCAACTTCAGTATCAGTCGATCGCTTGTCGGTCTGGTGGCGACGCGCGAGACGTGCCCTTCACAAACTTTACTTAGTTAATACTCGGCAACTGTTGCCCTGCCAGTACTCGGAGAATCAACATGCTTTAGTATAGGTATCATGTTATCTTCAAAACTGCGAATGTGCATTGTCTACGATTACTTCTTTAACGAGTAGGTATTTCGTGTCATAACTAGAAATTGCATAAAATATCTAAGTATGTAAGTCGTACGTAACTAGTTTCGATAACTCTACGACCAACTTGTGTACCTGTGGGTAAGCTCCAGCGCCTGTTATTTGATAGCAGCCACTTCACGTGTTTGTTGAGTTGAAGTAGTGGCGGCTCATGGACTAATTGGAGCTCGCTATAAATTTGAATGGTATGAACAAATTTAAAATAATAGTTTTAATTGGCTCGATTAACTATTGACGAAGTGTCGAAGTTTCTACACAGACTCATTATTTTGTTAGATTTATTTAAAATTATAAGTACCAGTTTAAAAAGTGCAAATTAGTTTCATAATGAGCACTAGTGAACATACAAACACATATATTACATACATACATACATTTCATCAGTTGACACAATTGGTCCTGAATATGTAAGTATGTCAATATCAGCGAATGTTCCAATTACACAATACCTATTTTAAGATGTACTTATTATCTCAATGAATTCCAGCTCAGTTCCACAGATATGGATAGACACGGTCGTTAGATATGTCTCGATCTGATATCTATTGAGGACGTAACGTGGCAGCGTTTTATTGCGAACTTTGATGTAATACATGAATATTTATTAGGATGTGTCTTTAAGTTTTTATTAGAAACGTGTCTTAGGACTGTTCGATGTACTTACTAAATACAGAGCGAGCATAGAGGGCAATATATGTTAAAATAGAACAATGGCATACGTACGAGTATTATGACGATAAGTGGCCGAAGTTAGGAATAAAGTGAAAGTCTCAAGTGCTTGTAATTGAACACCAAACCACAGCTACTTCGTCGGAAAAACTCTTTTGAAAACTGTTACTAAGTACCCACTAAATAAAGTCTTTTCTCGTTCAGGCTATACAAACACGTACGCCCTGTTATTGTACATTCCCACGCTTGAGGTTCCCACTGCCCACAATTTGTAAGTTTGGAAACGAATGATGAATAATTAATAGGTTAAGCGTAATTAAGTCGTCAATTTGCCATAATGTGCGTCGGTCACACGCTGATTGTTGTGGAACAATTAAAGTAATCGCTACAATAAAATGAATTTACCGCTGAAATACGTATTTCTGTATGTACAGGTGGACAAAGGAGACTCGTAGTAAAATTTTGGTCCTAAGAGCCGAACGAAGAACTATGTAGGGAATATGGCTGAGAAAATCTGACCGAGTTAGAGCAATACATTGCGTTCGTCAATCTACCTTGCTGTTTTGGTCAATATGACAATCCAACATGAACATCTAATACCTATCTTATAACTATGCATAATGGAAATAAATTATTTGATTTT
This sequence comes from Hoplodrina ambigua, assembly GCA_949774945.1. NCBI lineage: Eukaryota > Metazoa > Arthropoda > Insecta > Lepidoptera > Noctuidae > Hoplodrina > Hoplodrina ambigua. Next base: position 207,430 of record OX458985.1, read on the forward strand.
GATCACCTCCTAACTACGTAGGGGAGCCAATATTCAGCGTTTAACAGATTTGATTACAGGTGGGGTATTCAAGTAACATCGCGGTATTGATGTTAGTTCCGAATATAATTGTTGTCAATATTGTGTGACACGAAATTAATTTAGATGTCTGTTTAATATTAATGATATTTCCAATGTATAGGTACTAGTTTTAACCGCGTATCCGCTCACGTAGTTTGAGTTTTCAACTAAAGTTTTTAAAGCTGCTGAACTAATCCTAACTTATACTTTGGAAATATAATCAATCGAATCGAATGTTTGTCGTTAGTTTCAAGATTCGTAAACACAAATAAATGAATGTAAGTGATATTATATTGAATCAGTGGTTTATGACATAGACTTGTACTTTAATTTAATTAATTGCAATTGTACGTTAATTGCTTTGGTTTTTTTTATATCCTCAGTATCAATAATACTCTCTATTAAATACATTCAAGACATTTGTCTTCATTAATAAATAGGATTTATAATTTTGTAGAAACATAACCGCCAATTCTATGTGTTCAGGTGTTTCACTAAATGGCTATGTAGGACAAACACAGACATTAGGTCAACATGCGAGTCTGTCTCGACGGTATCATTGGACCAACAGTTAGTGAGTGAGGACCGGATTCCACAGCTGTATTCAGCAGGTGATTAATCAGCTTATTTTGTGAATTAAAGTAATGATAGAATAGTTGCAGTAGGTACCGCAAACCGAATCGATAAAGTTAATAGGTACATAGTTTAGTAGATGTAAATAATGAGGTCGGTAAGCCGAGGCTCCGATCCTTCCAAACACAATTATACTGTGAGACAAGTTAGACAAATGTCGGCCAAAAATGTTACAAACATTTAAATTACAGTAAATTCCCTTCGCCCTTAGCCCCCAATGTTCGGGATTTCTAGTTCGTTCATGCACATAATTACAATGTTTTATAATGCAGTTAAATAATTTCATGGAGGTTGTACATCCTGATAACTAAGTATGACATCTTAATATCATTCGTCGGTGGTTTGGTCCTTAGAGCTCGGTTCTATGTCGAGCTTGGTTCTATTTACCCCTTCTATAAGTCGCACGTTTCAATTACTCCAGGATGAGATTACCAGCTGTATTTATCAGTAGGATCAAGTTAGTCCTTTGTGCTCCACGAGTGTCTGTGGTCGATGGAGCTGATAACTCGGATCACGTTGGGCTCGCTAGTTTGTTTGAGTTGCTGCTTACGGCGGATATCGGCGGAACTACGGAGGGTATTGTGTAGTGCACAGAGTGTAGCCTTGAACGGAATTAAGTTTAATACGAGTCATTATAATAAAGCTAGGTTCATAAGATATCCTGTTTTAAGTCTTTCTGTAACTATCTTTATTGTAACTCGATGTATTTGTTTGGTTTTGTGTTTCAGAATACAACGAATACTGCATTAATAAAGAGTTATTGGAATAGTCAAGAATTGGAAAGAGAGGAGACGTATTAGTGCATTACGATATCCTAAGTGGAAGTTTAATAAGTAATATGATGCCAATAACGATACTCATCGTCTGCGTGACATGTGAGTATGCCTACTGTTAATGAGAATCATTGTTTTTTATTAAGACATTATTTAGAATTACTGTGGTTCCACTTGCGGCCACGGAGTACCAGCAGGGCAGGCAGATCTTTTCTTATCGATCGATGTTTTATTAACTCAAACGTCTTTGACATGTTAAACTGTAAATCGTAAATAATTTAAAGAGTTCTTATTTTTGTCAGTTCTTTGTCGTAGTTGACCTCACTTAAAACTGGATTGATATAATTCTTTGAAGGCGATGCAACCTTTGATATTTTTTCATCGCGGTCCGCCATCTTGTCTTATAATCTGGCTCACAAAATGACAATCAAAAATTCGACTTCTTCGAAATTCGATTCATCACAGTTTTTTTTGTAACTAGACGAGATTCTAAGTATAATACTGAATTTGACAGAATTACAACGAAAAACACAAGCGATTCGATTGTAAATCATAAAGCTTTCCATATAATATAGGTACGTATGTTTATGTCGAATCTTAAATCTCATCGCTCTACTTCTCCTGAACCCTTTGCTCATTCGTCATAAAAACGTTCACACGTCATCACGACGACAATGACGTCATGTTCACAATTCGGCGATGGCGGAGTGACAGCAGCGCGGACGCTAAGACGACAGCTGACGAGCTGCCTCCTGCCGCCGATTGCCTGCTAAGTGAAGCACTTAGCTGCGGAGATTGCAGCCCTTTACATATTATACTTGTTTTCGAGGAACAAGCATTTTTGAATAATAATTTATTTTACAAAGTAACGAATTCATTTGTATAACTGTACATTTTTACATAAATAAATAATTGCTACATCGCCAATCAAGTCAATCAGGTATTTAAATCTGTGAAAATCAAAACGCGCAACAATTGTCCTGTTGGGCGCCGGTAATAATAATTGTAAAAGCATCCATTAGTCCCGCGCGCCGCAATCCGTGACAAACTACTAAAACAGACAGATATTATAAAAGCGATTATACTAATATTAGTGGACGGATGCAAATCTGTTAGTCGTCGGGTGAAGTATTCAAATTTTCCGGATCGTTTGCGGTCCGCCCGGCCGGTCGCCCTGCCGGTCGTCCGGCGGCCGGATTATAAAGGCCACCTATTATTTTGAGACACATCCGCTAATGAATTTCTATGTTTAGGTTCAGTTTGGAATAAATATTAAGCGTATTGAGTTTGATTTGAATCATTCATGAATTCATGACGGTTCTCAGTAATTGGAGGCTCTTTTATATAATGTCTGAATTATTTATTCGAAGAAAGACAGCTTGAACAGTGTTTGCTGTTTAAATTGTCGGGAACGAGAGAGAATACTCTAATGCGAACACTCTAATAATACCTACTGATTATTGTTCCTACTAATTTATGTTCAAAAAACACACTGACATAGAATTAGTGTTCGAAACATCTCTACATAAAAAATAAGCTTTGATATCATCATGTTTAACATTAATTATACTTTTAACACTTTTATGTAAAACCAAGCCATACAAAACCGTACACTGTGCCAGTCGCCGGAGAGGCTCCGTCGTTTAATAAACCCTTCAAACATCGATGAGTTCTCTCTTTGCTCTCAAGACGCGGCATAAGGTCGTGTATACAAGCGGTTACGGGTTAATAAAGCAGGTTGTCTATCGTTGCCGTGATTGAGCTGTCACGCTGCAGGGGCCGGGGGCCCTGCGGGTCGGGCCCCTGCGCCGGCCACCCACTGCCAGACACTTTATAACACCACCAAGATACGGCGCTTTACGTCGCATGTTTTATTACTTTGTGTAAGTTTTTGCGTGTGTATCTCTACGAGTGGCCCGTATCAAAACTTAGTAAGCGCTTGTAATAACATTATCCTGGAGAGCGCAGCTTTTGAAATGGTCAAACTGACTAACTAGGGGTGTGATCGTTAGATATTATGTTGTACACTATGTTCAACATCTAAATCTTTGTTGTGGCTTATATTTTAACGAAGGTGTTTTCACAATTTAATAGTATTATAAAACTAAAAACATTTTTAAAATTTTTGTCCGTTTTGACTAATTTTGCATAAGCTATTAGAGTTGACTGGTTTAAATCAAAATCTATTTTTATTAATGTTTGCAGTAGAAAGCAATTTCCCAGCTCCAGTTTAGAGCCGTGTCGTAATGTATCCTATCGAATACGTACTGTTTGTTTGGTAGAAAATTAATGATTGTAATACAAAGTATTTAGTAAACTGGAAGTTATTGGGCGCCACTCATTAATCATCGTAACAGTTATTAATAGAAATAAGTAGCGTCAATACTTGTTATTCACAAAGCTGTCGGACATTCATCATGACTGGCAGTTCAGTATCAGTGATTAATGACACTTGAGTTGGCGATACTATCGGGACTTTACGACCACAACTGACGACAGCTCTGCCCACTTCTACTACAACGACAATATTCTGTAATGATGACTTATTTAAATTACAACAGTTTAGAGTAGCTGATGCGTCTGTGTCGCTGGAGGGTGGTGTCGATAGCAGCCGGTGTATCAGCGAGATGGACGATGCTGCGCGACAGCTTGCCTCGCGAGCGTCGCGCTGTCACAGCTACCTTCACTACGACTACCTTCATTTTAGTACGGATACTTGACACTACAGCGATTAGGCCGTCACAGTTATTTTAGGTAATTACATGGAAATAGTGTAATTGGGTATTCAGATCCGTGAGCAATTAATATAAATGCATTTCCTATTGATTTAGTGTTGAATTTCATGATTTTAGTGTTTATGCGGTTTCAAACGTAATTGGTATGTTGTGTAAAACGAACCTGAGAGCAACGTTTCTGTAATTATGTTTGAGTGGTAATTAATTAGCGCAGTGCATTATATTATTAATTAAATGCCGATATTTGTTTGGGCTCTCTTCTTATTTTGGAGAATTACAAAAATTCATAATTAAAAAATAGTGTCAGCATGGGACAACACGCTGCACGCTGCATTAACATTTAATAATGACGTATGTAACATGCTCACTGTTACCATACGATAGCGAAACATTAACTATAATAAAAACGAAGTCTTCCGCACCTAAGTGCTAGACGGACAAATATAGGCCAGTTAGCGATGCAGCGCGCCGGGCGAGGCTAATGAAGTCTTAATGAGCGCTCGACGGTGACACGACGCCGTGCGGCGAGGCGCGGTGCGGTACATTAAGGTACGAGCAATCACAGCAGCACAGCCACAGGTGACAGGAAATTAAGGATTGTAGATACCTACGTGACTTGTGGTAACTCTGATGGGGATGGAACAGATACGACAAGTTTACTTGTATCGCAAATACATTCTAGACTTCTAAGTCAAAGTCAAATCACTTATTTCAATTAGTCTAATAAAACCACCTTGAAAGTCAGTAACAAGAAAACAAAATAGTATTGCATCTGATTGCCCATTTCAGAAGGTAGTTTCGTATGGAAAAGATTGAGCAAGAAACTTGGATCATAAACACCCCTTGTAATTGTCAAACAGAAAGGTGTCGAGATAGCGTCACCGGACACAATCCCGGGCGTCTGCGCATGTGTCACATTCAGCTGTCCGCCGTATCCGCTCGTTCCGCGATATTTAACAGCAAACCGCTTCGACAGTCATCATAACTCAACGTTATTCACACACAGATTGCTCAGTTTCATTGAGCACGTTGTCGCGCCGCCAGAGGGCGCGCATGATTCATGTTTATGACAGAGATGACTTTTTTATGGTTTATGTACAACGTTTATTGTCGTGTGTCTACTTGCTTTGGGACTCGAAATACTTTTATGTGTCCAATTTATTTAACGATACTACTTTTTGTCGAAATAATGTTATACCAAGACAACACGTCGGTGACACGGATATTAATAAATGTCTGACCTTAACATAGCCTACACAGGTGATTATTTATAGTTTGCTACCCTACGATGACTTCCGAGTTGTTCTTATTTAGCTCAATATTATTATGTATCTATACTTAGCTCAAAAATACACGATCGAAAAACGATAACCCTAAATCTTCAAAGTAAATAGAATTGATTTCATGAATTTATCACTTTAATAAAATAGTTCACGCAGGGTCAGCGTTGCCAATGTCAAGTCGTAGTCAACGTTTGTGCTCGCGAGCCAACAGTCCAACACCCCCACTGTATATTTGTGTAGTCATCGCGATGCTCACTTGTTAGTGCACCAACATCACACGTCTATGACCTAGTCAGTGGCGCTATTGAGTTTATTTTTAGAATGCAGGGAATATGCATTCTACATTTTTAAGATTATATTTGCTCATGAAAATCAGGATTATATTTTTTTTTTTGCAATTTTGCGTATTGAGGGACCAGCGATCTTTTACACTATCTTTCAAACTAATTTTCGTTGCCAATGACGTCCTCACCGTATGCCGTACATTCTATCATCCTCAATGTATTCCTCCTAAGTACGCACACAGGGCTTCAGTTCTAATCTGACGCAACCAGTAAGGACCAATTTTCCGATCGCTTTTACTTTACTCGAGTAGCTACATAACACAGTGAATACTTGCATATAACACGTCAGACTACATTGAATCGAGCAGCTAACGTGTAGTGGATTAGGATTATACTATTTGTGCGCTGCAGCGAAACCCCAGCAGTGCAGCCTCAACCTGGCAGTGACGTCACGCGCCTACGTACTTACACTACTCAGGTATGTACCTGTGGCGATTGATTGTGGATTATTGTTGAGTCATGAGTGTGAATAATATTCATATCAATCATAGTTAGATATGTGAGGTGTCCAGCGCCCATACGTTCAGAGACGTCTTGAGAAACAAAATGTACTTTTATTCGGAACAGTATCACATGAGAATACGAATTTTAATGACATGTGAAAGAATTGTAAGATTATTGAAGGGAATAATTAAAAGTATTACGAGATTTTACTGCGTTTATGTTTTCTAATTACGAGTCTGTGAAAGGTTTAGCGCTATAAACCCCTAGCAACCTTTCAGAAATTTTAGTAGTGACTGAAAAAGAGAACATGTCGGTCCAAGTGTGGGTAGCTGTACACACGAGTAATATCCCGCAGGTGACTGTACGACAAATATGTTTAATAAACGTCTTTATCATCTCGGCTGCAGTGTGCACTTGGAGTAATAAAACTTGAGATATGAACGATCCTCGTACGCGGCGGCGATATTAAAGAATGGAAGTTAAAATTGGGAACTACTCTGCGGGGAAAGTGAGGGGGGGGGGGGCGTGACAACAACAGCTGGATGGCATTTGAGTAACATATAAGATGATTAGTATTGCGGTCGCTAGCGTTATGGAATACACGAGCCTAGACAGCGGATCTGGAAAATGACACACGCTCTATATCCTATATCGCAAAATACAAACATGGGAATAAACTCTGTTCAAACAAACAGTTCATCGATACCTGCACGCACCGTCACTCGTGTAACGACCAAAAAGAGCGGCTGTTTGTTCAACACGGCTTAATGATGATCATCTGGAGCCGCGGCCGGCGCCGGGCGGCACGCGCCGCCACCGCAGCGTGTCGGACGCGGCCGACATGTACTGTGTCTGTTTTTGTTCATGGATGCATGAACATTTATAACTTACAACTTATAAGTACGTATACACGACACGATAGGCGCAGTGGCTGAGCGACTGGTTGCTCTGCTGCTTATCGCGGGTTCGATTGCTACACGCGACAAATACTTGTACGGCCAACGGTTAGTTGTTTCGGGATCTTGTCGATCGTGTAAGTTTAAGTTTGTAAACACATCTATGATAGAAGTAAAATTCCTAAGAGAATTATGCATCACACTATGCAACTTTTGGTGAATTTTCTTGACTTACAGACGGATGTCTGTAAGTTCGACCAGCTATCTACGGGTTCCGCTCAGCTCACGAGCTTGAGTGAAAGGTTTTAATATTGGCGGCTTATGTCATCCCTTGTGGCATAGCAGAATCAACTCCGCCAATTGAATCGAATCAACAAATCGGACGCTCAGAGACGTGAAATGAACTACGATAACTTTTAGAAAACATGGATAAGGGAAATGAATAAAAAGGCAAGAAACATAACAATATAATTTGTTATGAAATATACGGTAAATCTTGGTGAAAGAAGCTCTCATAAACAAAGTAATAAAACATTTACGGTAGCACATTTAGCGCCTACCTACTCATACGTATATAACTTTAAAGGCGGTATCGTCAGGCCGCACGTGCGAATTAAACGCTCATGCTTCGCATTTTTTCAATCACAGCCAAATTATTTGATAGGTAAACGCAATAATTTACACCCATTCCAGAGTTATCCGCGGTGTTGCCAGCGGCTATGAAATATAGCCGCGCGCTAAATTGAATGCTGACTTTTTGGTGTTGGCAAGTTTGAGTTTGAGCGAGGATTTATAGAATGAGACTTTTCGGTTAGGACGTTAATTGATGTCATTCTGCTAGATGTCCGCTGCGGAGATAAACGAGTCGTTGCTGTTTCTTCTTTTTGTAGATATTGGTATTTATTTAAGCGTTTTTTAACCGCGCTTTAATTTATTAAAACCAATGTCTCGCTATTTATGCACAAATATATTTGTGTCCTGTTTCGTTTTGATAGCACGACATCATTAATAGAGTAGAACGTTTCACACTCGTTGTTGTTGACATCACTTATTCACATTGGCAACACCTGCGGGTGGTGTTCTCAAGATATTGTACACGCTTGTTAAATCCTATTTCTAAATCGATTTGAGTAACACAATTTTGCCTAGAAATTCAGAATTCATTTTAACCATCGTGCACTTATACGTTGTGAAAGGGGATCGGAATTCCCTAATCCTAAATAACAAATTCGGTGTGGTATTGAAAAATACAAAAATAAGCTGCTTTTAAAATGTAGGTATTAAGACATAGAGATAAAAATATCACTAAAATGGAGCCAAATAGATAATATCAGCGCACATTACACTTGAACATTATCGCGGCAGCATTAAAGTACTGGGTGAGTTGTAACACTACAAAAATCGCTATAAAAGTAAGGCTGGCGACACACGCGCGGCGAGCGCTGATACCGTTTACGAGCGTGTTCCACGTATGCGACGAGTACTGTGTGATGTTACTGCTTTTATGAACGGCGTGTCAGTTATCCGACAGATCGTGTGTTTATAGCCCTTTTATCTGAAGAGTAAAGCTTTATAAACGTTAGTAGTGCTCAAGATAACAATGGCTTGTTATAATATTAACTTAATCGCTCGTCACGTTTACTTTCGGTCGAAACTGTTGTTTTTATCCCGCTTTAATTTAATAATAATTATTAAAAATGAACTACTTTTAAAAGCAACTACCTAAAAGCTATCGTAGTAAAAGCAAGGTCTGTATTTTATTATTGAAATACCTATCAACTTACTTAAGTACCCGAAGGTACTTCATTAATTAAAACTTATAATTCTTGACATTTTCAGCTTTAGAGTCCATACTCGTAATATAACCCTAAATAAAAGTGGGAGCGATAAAAAATCGAAACATCAAATTAATTGAAAGCGATGCTGATAGACGTTAACTAAATATTGGTTAAATTCGTAACGTTCAGGTGCCGAGGAGTGTTGCCACGTAGAGCTGTGGAAGTGCTTATTTAAATGTATTTACCAGACGCCGCGCGGCCGCGGCGCTCCCGGCCCGCGCGGCGCAGGTGACGAGGAATTCGTATTATTATTTATAGCATTATTACGAACACACGTTTTCGAGCTGCTATTTTATTAGCTTTCCTAATTGTTACTTTGATTTTGATTAATGTGCTGCGTTCATTTAATTTCAATACATAATTTCTGAAGCTGTGCTTTACTCACTAAGTACAGCAACCGTTCACATAACGGTATGGAGGAGTTGCAATTGATCTACTTGATCTTGATCTAATTGATCTATTGTTATTTATGTAACATCCCGGTAAACTATTAAGTCTTATAATACAGAACAAAGTATATTTTAGGCGCTAATACTAAACATATATTGTAAATCCATTAAAAGAAAAATACTCCCGAAGCTACAAGATGTAATAGAATTATAATCACGTCTGCATTGCGCAACAGCGCGTTATTTCCCCTGTGAAACGTTCCGACGTCTCAGTCATACGTATCATATTGTTATTACAGCTAGCCGCTAGGCCACGCTCGCCTCCCCATTACACCAACAACCAGCTCGGAACCACTCCAACGCCAAGCAATTATAAATTTGAATCGGAACGAGCCGTGCATCGCGACCCATTGTCTATGGTACACCTACCGAAATAATTTCAATTAAAATTCTGTTCTATTAACTGATTCGTAAAGTTGTTCGTTAACATTTTGTACTGTGCGCATATCGCGATATTAAAAATCCGTTTTGTATAACGGCACGAGCGATGTCAGTGCAATTTGTATGGTAATCGCTCGCGGCATAGTTGTGAACACAGCCTTAGTTTGTTTTGCGTTTTTATTGTTAATTGATTGAGGTTACCTAAAATGTTACTGCTCGCTCTTTTATTATTATTGTGGCCACTTTTTTAATTAAGGAGCAGCAGTTATCAATATTATGGTCTATTGGGTAGCGACAGGTCCAATCGCGAGCTCCGTCATTAAATAATAATGGGTGAAATCGAGTGGTTCTTGTTTGATTTATATTTTTGTGCGACGACTGGAATGAAATAATGAAGTGGTCAGGCACGCGGCGGGCTGCTCGGCCACCACATGCACAATTACTGATTGTCGAATAAACGAGCGACTGATTCAATATCTTTTAACGAGATGCATATTTTAGGCGCGTTACAGTAAATGGAACCAATAACAATTTGATCCCAATTGTAAAATTGAATGTTGAATTCGATTGTAAAAAAACACACTCGTGCTATTTGGGAAATAATTAAGAAATCGCTACCTATTCAATGAAGTGCTAATTGTGAGTTTAGCGAAATTCAAATAGCAAATTTTATATTATGTAGAAAGGCCAGTTTGGTTGCATATATGTATGAATGTTTCTTCGTAACGCCGTCACTGGGCTGGGTGTCTATAGCGCAGCCCATGTCCACGAAGTACTGAGGAAACTTTCAGCAAAGAACAGAATCTGGTTCCCAGAAAACAGGTAAACAACAAACAGTTACAAGGTGTGACCATGTGACAGGTAATCCCTTGAGAATTACTACACGTGTGAGGGGAACCAGCCGAGATATTGGTACCTACTGTAATAGGATGTAACTAGCCAGAGGACAAATCATAAGTTACGATTGATACATTTCTAGAGAGATCTTACAAGAAACAATAAATGTGAAAAATGGGCCAAGTTCGGTAAAGGCGAACAAGCGGAGCTACGCGTCACCGCCGCTGGGTTGAGTTTAGCGGGCTCTCTAGTTATAAATCATAGCTACTGTAATAGACGACGGCCTGTAATTGTTTTAAAAGAACATTTTAATGTTTCTTGGTCACTTGGGGTTCGTAAGTATTTAAGTCAATTATGTGTAAGTTGTATTAAATAAATTGATTATGTGTGTTCTTTATTTGCGATTAAACCATCTTTTAATCACGTAGCTACATCAGTCCGTAAGGGGTAAACACATGGAAATAGAGTGGACTATACTAATCAAGAAGTACAAGAAACATATGTACCCTGTTAGTTGTGTTGTACGATTGACAATTGACATTTGATCACGTGACATGATGGACTATCTATTGTTACATCTCTTACGCTTGGGCAATTAATTGTGTACCCTATCATTAAGGTGCCACCGCGTGGTGCAAATATATAGACACGATCTTACCTAAATCTGTTAATCGAAATAACGTTTAATTGTCATTGTCCGTACGCAACTAGAAAGGCGTCCGTGCTTTCCAACAAACTGTGTGTACAGTATAGACGTGGTAGTAATCCCGAGTGCCACCGCTGTGATCCGTAACACTGCATTTTTCCCACGACAGATTAAGGAACTAGACATCTATGAATAAATCCACTCTTTGTGGGATATTATTCATGCTAGCAACTCTAATGTCATAACACAGGAACGTTCAGAAAGCATACTTTGTTCAATTCGCAGTATGCCACTGACCGAACACTGTCTGGTCTTTAGAGACTGGTCCTTTTTGACAATTGATTAATTTCATTACATGTTACAAATTACAACCGAATGAGCAACAAATTCTTTAAACATTTAAGAATGAAATGGTACGGAAAGAAGGTAGTTACATAAAAGCAAAGAAGAGTTGCAAATTAATAACGCAATAAGCGTCTCAAATAGTAATCAGATAGGAACCGTTGCTAAAAAGAGACTTTTGGCGAAAAATATAAATTTGTGGTCCTTCTGTACAAAACTTAACAAGTTACAACTTATACATAATGATATGTGTGTAGAGAGGATCTTTGTGCGCGATGTGGGTCATCGGCGAGCCCGACGAGATTGATGGCAAGCAAACAGCCGCGCTGATACGCGGGGTATCAGTTATGATCCACAAACACAGCGACGACGTGGCGGGCGGCGGCTGACTTCATATCCTCTGCGGCGACGGGTACGATGAGGTCGTGCTTAGCTTATGTTTGCGAGGTTTCAGATAAAACGGGCTTCGAATAGTAACCGGACCTTTACTATAAGGAGGTGCATGAAGGCTTTAATCTTTTTCTTTGATTCCCCGACTGCGCCAGGTGGGCTGTGTTTTTCGAGTGTGTGCATGAATGTTTCTACATTTATTGTCACGTTCTGTAGCCTAAACGACTTGATAGATTTTAGCTTGAGAGCTTGAACTATTCTCACTGAAAAGTGTAAAAACAAAACAAACAACAAAAAAAAATCCTGACAGCATAAAACATGAACTTGAAATAAAAACTACAAAATTAACAGGTTCTGTAGTCTAGAAAACTGTTAAGTAACAGTTGGGACCCATTATTGGGTATCGGCCGGCTGCCGCGCCGCTCTACATTTTTAATGGATCTCAACTGTTGTTGCTTAACAGAATTCTAGCGCACTGGACTTTTACTTTCTTTTCAGTTTGAATTTAAACTTCATGTTTTATTCACTTGATTCTTTGATTTTTAAATTAACTTTTTAATATTTTGCCTCGAAACAGAAATTCGTTTATATGTTTTCCGATACTTCACGCTAATAACCCATAAAAACTGTTGCAAATACAGACAGATTGCCAAACTGTAGACACAAACCCCCGCACTGTTCCACCCTTCTTCGTAAGCATCTGATACACGGAACATTGTGTTTTTATTCAGACATCCTCATGGAAATCCTCGGCAGAAGGAAATCTGTGAAGGATTAGTTTGTATCAACTGCGGGAGAGCGTCAAGTTTCGAGTGACTCGCTTTGTTCAACAAATTACGTGATCATTTATCATTTGATGTTAAATGTAATTATGTCGGCCGGGCTTTTTCAACAGCTAGTCTTGTTTTCTGTAGCACTTTCGCTAGAACATCTTTAGTTCGAGGTGCGCTTCAAAGTCGTCGTGTTCACGGTCCACCGATATTGTTCCTAGCTTGTACCACGGACCAATAACTCAGGCTTTGACCAATCGTCACCGACCATGTGGCAATTTCGATATCGTAGCCAATCGAGATAAAACGGAAGGTTCTCCGAACCATAACATTTTCTCTACAAAGTTTAGGAGATTTATCCCCTAAAAATACTGTCGTACAGCTGGTTCGATTAAAACAAACCTAGTTACAGCGCATATTAGTTTCACACTAAGTAAATTAGTCGGGTTTGCCCACGATCAGTCGTTAGCAACTCCGTCACGTAGTACCAGGCGCACAGGCAGCTGAGGAACTAACGACCTCGTGTAGCGGTCAACCAAGTTATAATATAATATTCATATTAACAGTATACGTGTGAAAGCTTTATCCTGATTATTATCTACAGATGATTTGGGTAAAATTGTGAAGTTTAAGTAAAGGTTTAATGAATTATTATTAGTGAAAGTAAACATGTCATGTGTTTGGGATAAACCCGACAAGCTATTTGCAACCACTGCAAGTCATGAAAACTTGAATAATTGAAAACTTGAATGAAACTACAGTGAGAACCACCAGTAAAGTAAGAGGCAGTAAACCTCCACGAGTCTTGAAGATGAGCACAAGGTAACAGCTATTGTGGTGTGTAGTGTCATAGTCATACGCCATGACATGTAGTCTGCGAGACTATCGAAGGTCGCTGCGATTGCAGGGAAGACCCACAAGTACGTGTCTGAACGAAATAAAAGATTTTTTAAACATCCATCTCATATTGAACATTTAATTATTAAATAATTGACACAATAACAACCATAATGAAGTCCCGCGTCAGCAGTTATTAATATGGAAACCGCTGCATAATTACTTATTGTTAAAGCGTCACCGTATCATCACATCACTGATATTCAGAATACATAATTTTTCGTGGACGTTATTTAATATCCCGTAACTATCCGCGAGCCCCGGGGGGAGGGGGGGAGGGATGGCTCCCGTATAATAACGCGTGCCCCCGAATTAATTTGAAGTGTAAATTGTTCCACCATTAAGAGAAGACGGCTGCCCACTGTTCAGCTGTCATCGATGGATTACATTATCTTTTATTAAACAGTCTCTTTGTTCTTAATGGCGACGGATTTCATCTTACCTAGGTAGCCGATGTGGTGTTTATGTATGTGTGCAAGTACTTAGCTTACATTGGAATTAACAGACGGACGCAGCCCGCGCTGAACCAAGAGTATCTTTAAAATATGACAAATTAATTCTGAGTGTACATCACATTAAGATATACTCAGCAATTAATATAAAGAGTGAGGATTAAACAACTACTAAACTAAAGTGACGGAGATAGGTGATAACACGAAACACGAAGAGATTTAAAATGTTGCATTTAAAGTAAATTAAAATCCGTTTTTAAAATTCCAGGTTACTGCTTTAAATACAAAAAATAGGCGGGCGTTTCTCATTACTCCGCTGACACTGCGCTAGATAACAGATTTTTTTGCGAGAGAATAAGTAAGACATCGGGCTGCTGCGCTCCATAGAAATGTTAATAGTCACCGCAGGAAATAAGAAAAATACTCGTGGAATTGTTAGCCGCGGCCTGCTAATGAATCGCGCCACTTCATTAGCGAAACGTAGCTCCGCGTGCATTGCTACTTTACTTCGTGGACTTAAAACTTTTTGAATTAAGAGCAGTATTTGGATGTAAAAGTGGTGCAAACGTCGCGGTGCGGTCGGTCATGATGTTGTCTCATTAGCGCGCGTCCGGCGCTGAACTTCGCGAAGCCTTTCGTTTGTGCGCTCAACTAAGACAAGAGTTGAGACAGATGTTCTCGACCACATTACCTTTTTGTACTCGAATATTTTCTAAAGCCTTTGAAGGTCATTCTTAATGAAATTTCCGAAATGGGCGAGAGTTTATGACGCAATCGCGCGTTAAAACCTTTTTAAGAAGTTTCACAAAACTATTTGTGAGATCGTTACAAAAAGCGGTTATTTAGGCAAACAACGAGTAACCTCTAACAAGTTGTCGGCCACAGGATCGCACGAGTTTGAATCGATTTCTGAGTTTGTTTTATATTTGTTTACTGTAGATCTTTGTCGTGAGACACACGTACCTCTTTGGTCCGCAACCCTTGGAAGCACTTTGAGCTCCCCGAGGTACCTGAACTTAATATAAGAGCCCTTCAAAAGGTTTTCCCTGCTACAGCTCTTAAGGGCACACTTGAAATAAATGTGATTTTTCGATAAATATTTATTATTAACATTTTGTTCAACATTTTAAACTTAAACACGGTGTGGGGTTACCACCTTCCCTTAAAATAATATTATTATGATATAACTTTGTCTTTCCACAGTATTATAACATTATAAGGACAAAGTAACATTAATCCACTGTTGAGATGGTGGTAGGCCCTAGATATAAGGGGGTTTCATGAAGCCGATAGTTAGATACATGTTCTATAACGGTTTTTTTTCAATAATTTTTCACATCAAAAATATGTAGTAATTTCTGCTCAATGGTACTTAGTTTGATGGCCCGCATGCGTCGTTAGCGGGTACGTGATGTGATACACCGCGCATTTAACAATAAAATAAATTGAGTTAATTGTTATCAATATTTGTGTGTGAAACAACGCTTTATTTGTGTGTGAGAGCGCACGCGTCTCGATGGGTTTTATTCAAATTGATAACATGTACTCGCATTCAATATGTCGTGAAGCGTCATTAAAAGATCTAAGCACAGATATATTGGGAACACAAATAAATTATATTTCATGTCCTAATACGAAATATCGTCAAATAGTCAGCAAAAGGTCTGACTGTCGGCAAACAGCCGGCGGACATCATTTATTACGAGCTCGGGTCGCGGGAGCACACGGCCCGCGCCTTCAGCACATTGAAAAATTATTCATAACCGAATGATTCATTTTGATTTGTTGGTGTTTGCTTAGCAGACACCGACTTGAATATATTAATACTAAAGTAACTACTTACAATCGACCTTTTAGACTGTCAAGTATTGTTGTAAACTGCTTGTGAAACAGTAAAATCAAACAATCATAATGAAATCTACTTATCAAAGCAGTTTAAAAACACCACTGAGGATTATATTACTGATGATGTTAAATGTGTTTACGTTACAGACGCCATGTTAGTTTAATTAGTCAAAAAACAAGCCAACAGAAAGGCATATTATATTTTTTATTTTATTTCTAACATTACAAACGAACCAATCGCTATCCAGTTACAATAGAACCAGTAGAGTATTCATATCTATATTGTTTGTAAATTCGCGTCATCATGTGCTACGCCGTAGACACGCATTCGTTTGCTACGCCGTAGTCGGGAAGTCTTGCTACGCTGTAGCGGGGTGATATTTTCGACATCGTCTCAAAATTACTAAATGAAACTCAACACCCCAACATACCATAATCGTGCTATAAACGTATCAAGCAAACAAAAACAGTATTTGATTTTTATTTTAGATTTTGTCTTCACATTCATATATTATTAATTGTACCTGTACAACTTAAATTTTATTTTAAAAGAGTAGTATGGAGTTTCTTGTTCTCCGTCCGAAACCACATTTTAAAAGGGGAAACTAGATACAATTGATTTTCCTTGTATATGACGTTTAATGTGTCAAAAGAAATAAATGGTTTGATTTTGGAATCAAAAGAAAAAATACCGTCTTTTAATTTTTATCAGTGTTTGTTTTTGTGTTCAAACGGCTCTCAAGCATCATCGGGAACGCTTGTTGATAGAAAACAATGCCTGTCTAAGTTATAAGTACAATCATTTCAATAACCGAGTCAGGTATCTTGTTTCTTTGTTACTTTACTTAGCCGAGTGAAAAACATATCGACCATTTCTAAATGATTTTTGTCATCATCATGTTACTTTTTTTTTCATTTTAAGGCGAAAGGTTTTATATGCGTTAGGTGCAGGAGGTAAGCACGTTAATCATAGTGAAGTAGTAGTAATCAGAAGTGTGTCGCCGCATCTGTGTATCGACACGGCGGACACTACTACTGATACATGTTGTGACCAGGAACATGGCATTCGCGCGGTTGATGTTTTACGTCTCCTCTCATTTACATGTACAAGGATAAATCTGTGGTTAAGGTGGTTGGCAACCGGGCATGGGCAAGTACCAATGTAGCTTTATCTATTTCATATGTACTTTCTAAGTTTATCTTGGACATCACAGACATCGGTGACATAAAATATCGTGAGGAATGCTGGACTTATAATTGATAAATCAAAGCGTACTTTAATGGGACGATAATAGGCTGGTATTTTTTCTTAAATTGAATATTTTTGTGAGAAGAAACCAGGAAAGAGCACCTGCCTACCTACACCGTTGTTAGCCACAAACAGCAATGAATCCAATTTCCTCGGATTCAGTTCCCGAGTCACGTCACGTCATCCATTGAGGCTAGTTGCAAAGTCGTGTAAATCTATTAGCTGGTTGTCGCGAGTCACAATGCGCGGCTGCGGCGTGGCGGCGGACAATGAGCGATAGTGCTGTTCCGTGTTCCAATCGAGAGTCGTCGATACCACCAGACAACGCCGCTCTCTCATGCTGAACTACGAATACGACTTTTGTAAGACTCTGGTTTGAAGTTTGGTATTTATTATACGATGTAGTTATAAGTCATACTACTGCTACGCGTAAACATGAAGACATGATTAAACCAAGTCAAAGTTTTTATTTAAACCATTTAGAGGCGCTTTTAAACTGTCAAGGAGTTGGTCAGTTGGTCAGAAAGTTCCAAAACGTAGACAGGCCTCTACGGAGAAGAACGAACAAAAGATGCATTAAGATACTTTATTGAATTTACATTGATCGCCTCCTAATGTTGACCTACTCATAACAAATAACGCGATAAAATGCAAAACTTTTTATTCCAATTCAGTTAATTGAGCAATTAAAATGGAAGAAAAAAAAGATCGTCCAGCTGAATGTAGGAGAGGCACGCCCACTAACAGCAGTGATTAATGAATTAAATTCATTTAATCTGAAATTCAAAATGAGCCTCGTTACTCGCTCGGACTCAAACCCCCAGCCGGTCAATTAGCTGTCACTTCTTATTTGTCGCTATGGTTTAAAGGTTTAAGCCCTACCCCTTGAAATATAAACGTATTGATGGACCTACTATGTGTACTATGTGCCACTACACGGCAACAAAATTTGATACTTAACTCATCTAGGGCAAGCAACACAGTGGTGTTGCTAGACGAGTTAAGTATCAAAATTTGTTGGGGGCCTACTACCTAACTGCGGGTTCGGGATCGGAGCCCCTGCAGCTGGGGGGCCCGTATCTTTGATAACCAATAATAATTTGGATTTAATATAGTAATGTTCTGAAATCAATCATCCAAGACCATATGGGTTAATGGTTCGGTAAAACATACTATATCCGGCAGAGAAGTTCTCTGAGTATAATGCGCTAGTATCCTAAGTGTGCACCAGTGCACGGAGCCACGTACTCCGGCGCGGCGAGGATTATGTCTCGATCGCCTGTCAGTGCTTGATCCGGTTAGCCGTTGTCGCTCCAGCCATGCGCGTCTGTATAGTGCTTTACTTCAGCTTTGCTTCAGTGTAGTTTTAGATAGTCATATTATTGTGTAGTTACATATTTATAACAATACTTAACGTTTACGCAAAATTTAATTGATTTAACTTAAAGGTGGTATTGAATGCTAAATACAGTGAGGACAACAAACTATGAGCTCGCTCAGATAACCAACACGATTTACATGTTAATTTACTATCCGTAATAGCGTCACACTTCTTTACCTAAACAGCCGGTACTTGTGGTTGATGAATAGTCTCAGATTGTTCTAAACATTCGCGTTTAATTAAACACAAAATTTTCCTTTTACCGCGATAATACGTGTCACTTCCAAAACACAGTTGTTTTTCAATTGTTTCGAATCCATTGCGCGTTTACAGCGAACAAAGACTGGCACACAATGGCCACGTGGTTCAAACTATACGTAATTTTGCGAATAAACCGCCGGTTGCGCTATAAACGGAGTGTTCCAGACGTTAGTCACCTTTTGTCTAACATAATGTGTTCCTTACAAAGTGTGTATTGTTTAGTGTACTCGTCGCGGTGCTCTTAAATTGTGTACGTATTGTTGTGTGTTCTCGTTTGCGTATTATTTTTCGTAGAGTGGAGGGCGGCCGGCGGTCTCGTGTTGATGTTAGTGAAATGTATTGTGCCTATTTACAACTTTAAATATTCTTTTTTACATTTTTGTTTAATAAATTCCCTTGAATTTTTTTTTACAATAATTACATTAAAATCTCAGTCGATGTATCCCGCTATGATGTATACAGTACTTTCTAAGCATAGCTCAAACATAGATGAGACATTCTCGCGTCATTCAACGATATAAACACACCTCGTCTCCGCTATGTAATTAGTCACGTATCAGTAATGAAATCCGCGGGTGTTACTTAAACTTCGGTTAGTTTCGGTCAGCTCCGGACATGTTCGACGCGCTGAATACATTGATGGCATTCAGTCGAGCCCCTGTTTACCATGGAACGTGTAAGATGCATCGTCAGAACTTTGATTTGAATATAAAGATGATTTTATTCTGAAATTACGTTTAGCGCTAAACTTGTTGTTGCTTATTCGGTGTGAGCTTGGACCTAATCACGAATTAGTATGCTCAGTTTTATAAATGTTCCGACTACCAAACAGCACAATGGGTCAGGCGAGGATTGTAGCGAAGGCTCACAGACACTACGTTGACTTTCAGGGGCGTAGCTACCAACGTATCTGCGGGATCAAAGATATCCCCGATCTCGTGTCAGCAAAAATTCGTAAAATATAATATTATTCACTATCACACTAAAACTCTTAAGATGTAACGTAAAATTTCCAACAAAAAAAATTGTTTCTTTTGTGAAAATTGTTCACTTCACTTAGGCTTCGCTGCAGTTAGGTATAACGGCTCCCCGACATTTTTTTTTTACAGGGACCGTTCAGGGCAAGCTATGCCCCTGTTGATTTTTCCACTTTCCCATTCCTAGCATAGTACACTTGGGTTAGTGTTATACATATTACAGCCAAACTTACTATTAATCTTTAAAAAACGACTTCATTATTTAGGAAAAAATACCTACAGGTAATTATTAAGTAATGTAAATGTCAAACTAATACCCGATATAATAAAGTCATGTAGAAGTAATATAATGGTACCTGTCTAATTCAGCTGTCCAGTGTACTATAATTAATGTGTCGAAATAACCCTTCTGAATATCCCTCCAACCAAACCTGCCAATCGTTCCACTGATCATTATGTTATTACTGAAATTACAGTGCCTTATAACGATTTTGAATACGTCCACTGTACGCATTGTATACGTGTGAGATACTTTTGATTATTGTCGCGGCCATTTGTAAAGGTAACTCTTTTAGCGTGCAAAAGGTTGAGCCCCAGTGGTTGCCGTCTATTTACATCTACCTGTATCTAAGTAATAAAACTATAAGATTTCACTTAGTTTAGGCTATAATTTTTTGGAGTTAAGAAAGGATGATCAATTTTAAACGATAACGAAGAACTAATTAAACGATACTATTATAGAAGCTTAATTAACGAGCCTATTATTCTGAAGTACGTACTTGAACAGTTTATATCTTTTGTCTCTTTATGAAGCAAGTTGTGGCGCTTATAGTCTGATGTTGGCGCTAGCCGACGGAATTGAAAGAACATCGAAATTATTTTGTGCGTCGTTTTTTTGAAGTTCCTTTACAATAATACCCGTCTATTATTTCCTCACTGCATTGGGCCATTGTCTCTCACTTAAGACGATAGATAAGCTAATAATCCTGTAATGTCAACTAACCATCATACTATCACGAAAAATCGATACTTAAGCTACGATCGTCCGAATGATAATCGATTAAATAAAGTATTATTAACTGCACATAATCATATTGAATTGTTCCACAATTTGTTCAATTGATTGATGTCTAATAAATGTTTTGAGTTGATTGATACGCAGGAACTTGCTAAGGATGCTTGCTCACCCGCGCGATGAAATATGTGTCGGTTGGTCCCCGAACAAAAATACGTAATGTTATCAAAGGAAACGCTCGTCAACTGTTTCACAAAGCCTTTCACCATTTTTTCGTGTGCGCTGAATAAAGTTATCACGGACGAATACATTACATGCACGACAAGCTTTTACTATATCTTTTGCACCACGGAGATACACTTTCAAATAATTTACGGTTAGATGCACTTCAATAATTATCATCTCAACCCGTAAAAAAAGACAATTTGCTTCATATTTTGTGATAACAAAAGGATTATAGATATAGTCTAAAACCTATTTGTTAATGTGTGTGTGTAATCTTTTTAAGAAATAAACCTTTGTTTTAGCTCTGCTTCTCTTGCGTTTAAATATACATATATTAACATTGAAACTAAACACGATATAAACGCTTAATCACCTAACAAGTGTCACTGCGGCGAGTTGTTAATCATCCGTACTATATTGTAACTTAGCAGCCGTGTCTGTGCCGCGACTAGTCGTGCGTCCGTGCGTCTGAGTCGCGTGTCCGTGCGTCAGTCACAGTGTGACGCGCACCTAGCGTTCCTCAATTTGATTGATTCCTTAGAAACTCGTAAATCACACTCCGTTCAATTTATATCCGAACAGAAACTTTCATAATTGTTCCGATAACTTTATTTAACTTGAGTAATTTTGATTAAATCTTATTTGAAGCTATACTTAGACTGCTGCTAAGGTAAAGGCTCTCTTTACCTAACATATATTCTAACATTGAGCACTCATATTTTACAATCTTTTAGGATTTTGCGCATATTGTGATAGCACCTAACGGATACTAATAATATTTAGTCAATTAAATGCAGAGGGCACATAATATATTTCAAGATACTTTTGAAGCTGAAAAACTAAAAAAGTTTAACGCGAGTAAAGACACCGCTTTAAGTGGTATAGGTAAATACTTTCTAAAATCCTAAAGATTAGTGTAGCCTAAATGTATGTACTCGTAGCTACTAGGTAGCCTGCCATACAATCTTTATACCTAACACCTTCAGGTATTCCTCGAAAGCCAGGATACAGCGGAAACAAACATAGCATGCCAGGAAACAAAACACGATCTAGCGACACTTCTCGAGTCTCGCGGAACTCACTGAGCTGCGTCAGGATCGCGGCGAAATTAATCACAACGTGAACACAGGAGACACGCGACACACCGAACTACACGTCGGTGGGCTTAGCCGTGTTGATTTAGAACCGGGATTATACAAAACGAAAAGGTAATGAATAATGTAGCGCGCCGCGGCAGACCGACACTTGTGACGTTGGCTCGCGTTTCAATAGCTTTGCTGAGACGTTGATAGTCGAGCTCGTGTACCAGATGCCACTACACGAGTACACGTCAATGATGGCTCATGAAATCTGTAAACGTGCCAGAGATCGATTTACAAATTATAATATTTTTGAAAGTAATTATCATATCGACATTATTCCAAAATACTTATAAAAAGAGTGTACCCGTCGGTTCCTGCCGCCGGATGTTGGTCGCCGAGGTCGCGCATCGATCCGACGGTGGAAATGTATTTAATCACTTTTCTATTATTATGTACCTGTATTCTATACTCCATGTATTGTAACTACTTAGCATTATAAACATAACAGTTAAATAAAGACATTGTTACTAAAAAATAATGCTTTTTGTATATCTTGAAATATTGGAGCATTTCATACTCCAACATCGAAATAACGATATTTTTTCTAATGTTATAATGGGTCGTAAATACAGGTCGTTAATAAAAGTAATCGTTTTCAAGCGATTGTTGTTTTATTGATAAAACAATGTATACTCTGTCTAAACACGTATTGGGAACAATTAGTTTTGAACACAACTTCGTTACCTGAAGATATAAGATACTTTACACATCTGACAATTAATACTAATGACGCGGTCGGGTGTGGGTGTAGCGCGCACCATACGATACAATGCCCCAACACATACATTAACTGGCTCTAATAGTTCCACTCTCAGGGACCCAGGCCTACTCTGTGAGAGGTAGAAGGCCTACACGTGTCGATATCACATATTTTAAATCGTTGCACATAAAGGTTCGTTACGATATTTTTCAGTACAGTTTTTAAAGTTTCGATATGAAATCAATACAGAAAATGATTTCCGTATAGGTGTGACTGGAAAGCTCTAAGGTTTAGGTATCATAGTGTATCTCAGACAAAGTGTCAGTGTAACATGCGCACGACTCGAGAATGATTTAGAAATAGAAATACTAAATATATTTTCTTATGCTCACGGTGGGTTGAATGGAAACGTATTAAATGTAACCGTTCAGTTTGTCTTCTAAAGTAAGAACCGTCTTGAACAAATTGAAATGTTGCAGTACTATCGAGAATTCCTGGAATTGTAGAACACTTGTGGGTTTTGTTCTGTCGTACTATAAAATGTAGAATATCTTTAATTGTAAAACTACTTGCACTATAAGGGACAGTGTTAGCGTCGACAAGTTATATAGTAGTGTGTCTTTTTAATATTTATTATTAAATGAATAAACTTTAACTTTAATTATTTCACAAGTTTTTTTTTATATTATTATTATTACTCTTGTGCCAGTCAAGAGTTCCAGTCTCTCGTCAGTTTCCGTCGGAACATGAGACTTTAGATAAAGAGACAAGAATTATTTTTGAATAGATTTATACATTGTTTTAATTCTTTAAACATCAGAATTTCTCTTATTAATCAAAGTGGTTTTAACTATTTTAGATAATTAACGCTGATTAATTTTAAACTTATTTCTTTGCATAAGTTTTGGATGTCGATCAAACTATTATTGCTGCATGGTAATGTGGATTAGTGTGACGACGGTGGGTTGGCTCGTTTTAACAGAAACATGCTCAAATATTAAACGATAATTTTATTATATGAAAGTTAGTATTGATGTGCACGGTACTCATTAGTTCCTGTGTGGGGAGAGGTAGCATTGAAACAAGTGAATACGTGTCATCATTTGTTTATGTTCCGTGACACATGCCAGCGGAGCTGTGAACATTGCGCGCCCAACCGTGCCGGTGTGCCAACGTTAATGCTCTTCACTCAATTAGCACATTACTGAATTAATGAATGTGATTTGATGAGCGGTGAGCGAACAACGGCAGCGCTGTGATTGTGTACAGTTATTCAATTGATTTCACTCATTTTTAGCAATAACTGTGTAATGTAACCACCAACTTTCATTAAAGAACGACGCCTTGTATCTACACATCGTTATGAAATATATTTTAAGTTATTAACTAACTAACTAACAAACTTAAAACATATTTAAAAACTATGTCTAGGTACTAGGCGTTGTCCGTCGGTGGACGATGAAATTGATTCCAGATATTGCCATATTTAACTCATCTATAAAATATATAAAATGTATTACAATCGAATATCCCATTCTAAGTAATAATTAAACATCTATTCAACCGCGAACCAAAGTTTGAGTTCACAATTATTAATAACGTATCCAGAACAATTAATGAAATACGAACCTATTTGCTTATCAGAGATAAGACTTGTCTCGTGGTTATTATCATTGAGATAATTATATTAGCAGAGCCTCATTAGATTAAATCTCATTTAATTAACAGACGACATTAATTTGCGGGTTATTAAATAGAAATGTATATGTCAAAGCGCTCGGTTTCATTAAAGAGTTAAAATGTGAGTTAACTATTTTTATTTCTTGTTGAGAAACAAATTTCTTTAACTATATTAAATTAGGTTGTTCACTATGATATTAATATCCTGAAAGTTCCGACTTAATTCTCAGAAACAACGCACAAACGTAGAAACTACTTAACAGAGAACTGCTCCTATTGAAATACTAACTTTGTATATATATACAAATTATATTAGTCCATATTCAGTTCTAAAAGTTTTAAATATAAACGCCGCTTGTCATCTCGCGTGAGCCGCGCCGCGCTGACATAACCGGCTAACACCGGCCTGTATTAATGACATTTTATTAAATCGATTATCGCCGAAGTTGGGAGCCGTCACAGTATCGACTTTAATTAACATTCAAACTGTCCGACGTCAAATTCAATTATTTCTAAGAAAAAATTGGGAAACTCAAAAGGTTCTGCGATATTGTACGTTTGGTTACTGGCACTAAGTAAAGTTGTTTTATAAATGTGTTATTGGCAGTAACATTAACTGTTATAGTTTTCTATGAAAGGAACGTAACACACGTATAATATTCTCCGTTTCAAACAAAGAAAGGTAATAGAGGTAATTTCCAAAACATAATGTGAAGTAAGTACGGCTCAGTAAATACGCAAGATGTTGCTACGCCGTAGCGCCTGCTACGACGCGTAGCATACCCGTAGCTCGCTCGTAGCTTGTTTAAAACGTGGGTTCATAAAATGAAATTGTTTCGAAATTAGTGTTGAATGAATTGAAACACATGCAGGCAAATACATTTGTACTAGACTTAATTGTTTTGAAGTAACTTCAATTTTCAGATTTAATTGCTGTATTTTATTAACTTTAAATAAAACGGCCGAAACCAATTACGTCAATAAAAAACTTTATTTTTGGGGTATTAAAAGTTTATGTATTGCGACAGGCAAAGTTAGTCGATTGAGTTAATTGCATGTAAATTATTGATACTGATTGATATTTTTATCAATCACAATTATAGTAATGTAACTTGTACTTTAAGGCAGTATTTTAAATAGGCTTTCCTAAAATGGAAAACATTATAACCATGTATTTTATAGTTATAAGGGGTTAACCGCGTTTAGTATAATAACGTGAACAGCTCCCCGGACGAACGTTCACATGATAGTAGTTCAAGTGAGCGGCCGATGTAGCTCTGTATTAATTTCCTAAATAATACCTCCGGGGTACCCGCACAGCGATGCCCACACAGTTCTAGTTATTCATAAAATAAGGATTTATAATTATATTTTCCTATAGGTATATTAATTAATGTACCGAAGGACGGGTCATTATGGCGATCTTAAGGGGAGACCTACGTCCAGCAGTGGACGTAATTTGGCTGAAATGATGATGATATTAAATAATGTACTTCTTTAATCGTATTTTTGTGTAAGTTTTTGTATTACTTGTTGTAATGTGTCTAATAATTATCATTTTATTTTTATTTTACTTTATTGAGACAAAGATATTATAAAGTATGAAAGTTTTAACTTTAAAACGTGTAACCTATGCCTATGTCCGCGTAATAATTTATTAGAAAAATCTAATAATGTTATAATATTTTTTTTAATATTAATTATTAATAACGCCATTTAATCATTATTCGGCTTTGACAATTCAGCAAAAAGTGCATATTTTTTCGTCAATTTCGGTGTGTATCTGGTCCCCCTACCCGTGAATAATGGACAATAACGTTGGCTTACAATATGGACTTACCGTGAGAACTCGACGTAAACTTTTCTGTTGGATGGACGAGCACCTTGCCGTGAGCTGCGTTGGTGACTGACGGCCTTCCGAGGGTTGCAGGCTTATATAGTGGTGCGCGGTGCGGGGGCGAGGGGCGGGGCCAACGCGCGCTACTCCCGAACACAACTCCTCCCCATTTTGACAGCAACCTGGTGACGTACCCTGTGACGTCACTGAATTTCAGTAAAATATACGTGAAACAGAAACCGAAATATAAGAAAAGCTCGAGCTGGTGGTGTCCTGTCACATTCACACATGAACAGGACTTAGTAAAAATTAAAAAAAAAACATGAAAAAAAAATTGAAAACACATGTGAACACAAAACCTGAAATATCATGAAGGTGTGGAAAGTGAAGTAAATAGTGTGGTGCTTGCCATTGAGATATAGCAGGCTCGCAGCACGCGTTGCCCTCAGATGATATGCACGTAATGATCAGGTTCACTTGTCGTAATGAGTTCAAGTGTTCTCCTGTGACTTGAAACGACAAAACTTGTGGAATTCCAATCAAGGTTCCTCCGACGTCGGTCGCGAGAGTTGCCATCACTTACTTATTGATGACCTATCAGGGAAGCTGACACTTTCATTGTAATACTTAAGGAAGTCGTTTTTCTAATATGGAACCCCAGGCAAAGTATAGTCCATAAAAAAGGCATATCGGAAACTGAATTCAAGCATCGGTAATGAACGCAATCACAATATACCACATGACGAGTGTAAAGAGACGCTTTTCCTGCCATTGCGATCTTTTTTAGTTCTAGATCATACCTGGAAACTTTCTGGTTACGCACATAGGCCTAAGTTTAATCTTTTTGACACCTTTTTTTAAGAAAACAAGTTTAAAATGTTATAACTAGGCTTTAAATATTGCCATGACCACTATACTGTTGTATGCACCCGAATGTACAATGTTTTGTGTGCGTTACATTGTACACTTTACCATAAAGTGTTTCACACCGAAAAAAAACATTGTAATTTCCCAGTAAACATTTTAGATCAACGTTACTTAGTTTGATTGGTAATCTGCGTAGATAACGGCTTTGTGATGCGGATATTTAAATAATGGGAAACATCTGCAGCTCCACACACGCCCAACATGGTCACAAGTCACAGCACACATAATGTTAGTAGCGCTGTGAACTGTGGCTCCTTTGAAAATAATAATCACGTGAATGTTTGAACAGATGTATCGGATTTAGTGAACCACCGGCAGGGTGTCTATTGTAACGTTGCTAACACTTGCGCTTGTCTCAAGATGTTGGTTCATGTTCGCGCGTGTTCACACTCACATATGGCTTCGAAATCATACGTTTGTAAGCTGTCATGTTGTCTTCCAATCGATAATATATAGACTTTGTAAGTATTTATTCAAAGTTGTTTTTTTATTGTGCAGTAACAGATCCGAATGCTCGGCAGAATTCTGTGGAATCGAATAGTCTAAACACTTCAATTGGGTAGCTGACAGCACACTAGTCAATTGACTTACTTTTATTAGTTGTCAAAACGTTTCCCATAGATTTTGTATGATAATCGTGATAAAAGTTAATCAGTTGAGTTGGAACATAATATAATGACGAAACAGTCATTATATTATGTTCCAACTCAACTGATTAACTATTCATCTGTTCAAACTAACTATTAACCTAATTTTACAGTAAATTAAATATTAATAGGCAAAGTGTTTGGGTTTCTATCAGGAATTTCTTAGTAGCAGCCTTTCAGCAGTCTTGATTTGTGTCCGGTTGATGGCAATAGGCTCGCCCCCTATTGCATGGGACCCTAACATAACTGCCGAAATGTGCCTTAACATATCCATTCGGGTATTACAGGCGTGATGTTAGGTTAAATATTACTCGGATTTTCAGGGTTAAAATAAAGTGTTTTGTGTTGTCTTGAAATAATTGATTAATCGTGTCAACTACCCAAAAAACCTTATTATCACCGGAGATGGACTTGAATGTTATTTAAGTGAGTACGTCCTACTACACCCGTCCACCAGGACACTGAGAGGAGGTGGCTACGCTTGCTTGTTTTCTTTATTTTGGTTTTAAACCCAAAACATAAGAGGCGCTCCCCCACGAGAGCTGCTCAGTTATCGCGTCGACTCATAAAACATAACAGTAGGTAGTTAGCGTCGCGACAACTAACCGTTAACGGCTCGTAAACAGCTGATTAATATCCCACGGCGGGCAGCCATGCTTGTTTCATGACTATTGTACTGGAACTATATTGCTTCATTCATTAGAATCAATTAAGCAACTATATACAAGACTCATCACGCAATCTGTATGCATTTCGGAAGGCGAAGGCGAAGGGAAGGCGAAAGCTACCTACCAGCCACAATGTCCAATGGAGCTGAGATAGCATCTGATGGTACCGATATATGCACCCTTTTTGCCACAACTTTTGCAAAGGTATATGATGGAGTTATTGAACCTCCCAATTCTATCCTTCATGAACCACATAATAATTCATTTGCACTTGAAGCTTACCACGACAGTCTATCATCTTTGTCGTTGGGTGAAGAGGAAATTCTTAAAAAACTAAAGAGCTTAGACATAGATAAAGGGGCTGGCCCCGATGGCATTCCCCCGTTATTACTTGTCCAATGTGCATCCAATCTTGTAGCGCCTTTAAAAATAGTATTTAACCTATCCCTGAACTCCGGCTGCTTCCCTAAACAATGGAGACTGGCCAAGGTGGTACCTATATTCAAGAGCGGTGACAGCAGTCTAGTGACCAACTATAGGCCCATCTCGATACTTCCCATACTTGGTAAAGTCTTAGAGGCTTTGCTGTGTCCGTGTATACAGCGTTACTTTGAAAGAGTCTTATGTGAACAGCAGCATGGATTCATCAAACGTCGCTCGACTTGTACTAATCTGGCCTCTTATGTTGAATTTATTACTGAAGCCCTAGACAGAGGTGTACAAGTTGACGCTGTATACACCGACTTCAGCAAGGCATTTGACAGGGTCTCCCACGTAGTACTTCTTAAAAAGCTTGAAATGTATGGTATAGCAGGCTCGCTTCTGGATTGGTTCCGATCCTATCTGAGTGACAGGGAATTCTATGTTGTTGCGAATGGCTACCAGTCCTCCTATTATAACATTTCATCTGGTGTTCCCCAAGGTTCACACCTGGGACCTGTGTTATTTAACATCTTTATAAATGACGTCACATCATGTTTTAAACACACTACTCCATTTCTCTTTGCTGACGATATTAAAATTGCTAAAACTATAATATCGACTAACGACTCCATACTGATGCAATATGATATCAACAAACTGTATGAGTGGTGCTTATTAAACCGAATAGAACTCAATTGTAAGAAGTGCACCCACATCAAATTCAGCCGTAAACTACACAACGTTAACTCTTCTTACAACATCAACGGTACCCCTTTGGCCGAAGTGTGCGAGGTTCGAGACTTGGGTGTAATTTTGGACACTAAATTAACTTTTATTCCACATATTGACGGTATTGTGAAAAGGGCATTGCGAACTTTGGGTTTCGTCATTCGCAACATCAAGAATTTCCGTAATGCAGGCACAAAAATAATACTGTACAGTTGCCTAGTGCGCAGTGTTCTAGAGTACTGTAGTGTCGTTTGGCGGCCTCATTACGCGGTTCACTCACTTCGAATTGAACGAGTGCAGAAAAGGTTTCTAAACCACCTTGCATACTCCGCTAAGATCAATACAAAAGAAACTTCGTATGCAACTAAACTCAAGTTATTCAACATGATCTCCCTCGATAAACGTAGGGAGTCACTGGACCTTCGCTTCGTACACAAGATCTTTACAAATAAAATTGATTGTCCACAGCTCTTACACAAATTTAATTTTAGAGTACCGCGTAAACCACCACGAAAACCCATAACACCTCTGGTCCCTCCACTTCGACGCACAAAGTTCGGTGCAAACTCACCGATACCACGCCTCTGTAAGCTTGTCAACGAGCGCAGCGACCTATGTGACATACACACAGACAATGTCAAGTACTTTTCACGTGTCTTGGAGTACTAATCGTGTCCCACTTGAAGACGCTAAACCCAATTAATTGTGCCTTAGTTACAGCATGCGATTTTATTTAACCGGTCAAATGGCCCTATCTGTTTATACTATATTTTTTTGTACACAAAATATTTAAATTAACTACGTTTTTATTTTAAGATATTTCATATTAAGATTTTCTTTACTTTTATATACTCGTATTCTACTCCCTTTGTAAAGGCAAATATCCTAAGCATGCAGTGTTTGCCTATAATTGGTTGTGCAGTGATACTTATAACTAGATTGCACACTTATGTTTACATACATTACTGTAACAACTGTTGGCAGACCATAAATAAATAAATAAATAAATTTCTTTTTCAAATCTTTGTTACTGAACTGTCTGAACTACATATTTTATTATACTCAACACAATCAACATATCAAACACGCCTGTAATCCCCGAAGGGTTAGGCAGAGGTGTACCCTTTAGTACCCCCACTTTTCGCCATTTTCATATTTTATTATAGTAAACATTTAAATAAATAAAACAGCATAAACGTTTGCTTTGAAATACCATTAACTACAGGTAGTATTAGAACTACAGAACATAACGTAGATACCGAGTAATTTTCTTAGAAAACTGAGGAACAAAACTATTGTTTCATAAAGAAAACGAAGTAGAAAAGTATTTGAAATAGTAAAACGAAATAAACACTAGAACGTAGTGAACAGCCAACATTCCTAGTTCACGTAGCTGGCTGCTACGCGCGCTACGCGGCCGTAGCCGACGGCTACGAGGTGCGCTCATTATCCTATTATTATTTCTAAACGGGAAGACAACATTATATATGAAAATATTATTTGTATTGAATGTATTACTAAAGAAACTTGTGTTCTATATTTGTTTCTGTATCTCTAACAAATATGGGATTTACCTATACTGTCCATCAAACTAAATAATATTCAGCAAAAATGATTGTTGGAAAACGACTTTTATTTTTAGTGTGAAAATTGGTTTTTATGGTAGCGTGAACTGTAACGCACACAAAACATTATGCGTTATGTGAGCATGCAGCAGTACAAGGCCTGTTGGGATATTTGAAGTTTAGTTAGAATATTTAAAGTTGTCCTTTAATGTTTCCGTAACCAAAAGAGCCCCAGGTGTAGTATGCAACAGAGAGAATATCACAATGATAGGAAGTGCACTCTTCGCTTCGTTAAGTATATTTTTTACACCCGTCATAACGATAACACTACAGACAAACCCGCGGCAATGAGTAGTAAACATAAAGTCCGTACATCGTCACAAACTGTCGTCACTTACCGCCGGCACTTAACTTTACTTTATTATTGTTTCGCTTTTGGTTTACGCGACACTCAGGGCTGACATCTAGCGCCCTACAACCATTCTCGAGAAAAACTTACAAAAAATAAACATCAAGTAGCAATATATTATGTACCGCGGAGGAGATAATAAAGTTTAAGAACGGGAGCACACGAAATTACCACTTTATCGCGTGTCTGATCTACTTAATGGAAATTGAAAATTGTTGAATGTAGTATTTTGTAAGCTGAATAGAATTAGTACATGAATAGCAATCTACTACAGCCTGGGTTTTTTTTATAATAGTTTTCTTTTTTTAAGGCTTTACAACATATGCTTTTTTACCGATGGATTGTTACATGATATTAATTAACATTTTTCTGTCGGCAGCCCTGCTCGCTAGCTGGCTCAGAGCGGGCAGTTAAACGCAATTGACTCAGTTGTGGGCAAACGATTAAATACTTTATTTGGTTACTGCCGGCCGGTATATAAGGACTGGACGCCGGAGCCATCATTGTGTGGACCATTGTCGCTCTGAGGGAGCGCAGTTATCAACAGATATAGGGAAATTCAATTTGCAAGATAGGATTGTCATACTATTTGTTTAGGGCGCAGGGATTGTAAAAAATAATGACATTTATAGCAATGTTAATTTTCAGTCAAATTGTCAGTCAAATTAATATTCCATGTTTATTTTAACATTTTGTGCTCACATTCAAAAGTTCTCTTTTACAAATTCCAGAGGAATCTAGTAAAAGTAATAAATAGGTTGTTGCAACGTCAAAAGCAAAAATCTCTGATATTTTCTTATGAAAATTAGTTTCACAGTTAGATGCATTTCATAGATAGCATGAATATTTTTAATTAACTTTGTTTATTTATGTTTTTAATTTGCATTCTTCAGTTATTTCAAAAGAAAATGGTTAATTAATTTTCATAATGAAAACGTGAACAACTGGTGCGTTGCAATTGCTTACATTAACATACACGTTGGAAAGAGTTTTATAAAAACTCAATCAGCGTCATTAAAAAGGCAACTTTTTCGGAAACAGACTGTCAGACATAACGTAGGTGTATCCTACGAGATCATGATTAGATAGTTGATCATGACACTGCACACTCACACATGTACACGAGCGGAGTACTACAATAGATTAGTAACAACGAGTAAACTATGTTATTATGTTGACAGAGCAGATTAGACAACACGACGTACCTACACAAAGCGTGGTACGTATGTTGTCTCAATGTCCGCTCATCTGCGTAATGACTGCTAAACCAAGAAGGTTTACAATATAATTCCATGTTGCTAAGTGACATGTCGGGGCCGCAGATTGAGACCCACTCGGCAGATGAACGTCAAGAGGAACGGTGTTGTGCCGCGGTATATAATATTAACAATGCAATCTGTAGGTAGTACAATTGCAACATTCAAGTATGTAACAGATTATAACGCATTATTACCTGCAGTTATTATATTCGTATTTTATTGTATTCGTATCGTTTTATGAACTAACAATAGTAGGTGTGTAGGCGCGGGCTTGCGGACGGCGAGTAATGGGTAGCTCGCCGTCCGATCAAGGACCAGGCCCGGATCGACGGCGCGTTCTGTTCGCGCGCGCCTCAAAGAGCTGTCAGCACAGGGACGGGGCCCCCAACGGGGCCAACGCCTGCCGGGGTTGCGGGACGTCTTAACAGGATACCGTGGCCCCGGAACGTAAAGGGCAACAGAAGAAACAGGGTGGTTTTTTAGTCAGTAAAAGTCTGACAGTCCCTTCCGCCCCACCCAGGGCGGAAGGAGTCATTTGATGATTTTTATAACCTAAAAAAAAAAAGTGTGTTAATTGTTAATTTTTATGTATTTTAATGTACTCGATAATGTTTAAGCTGTGGTTACCTGTAATTGGGTGTGCATCATAGAATATTGTAACAAATGTTGTAACTTATACAATCTTATATTTTGTTATAGATATTGTAATGTGGGTATCTTCTGATAAATAAATAAATATTAAACGAATTGACTTGAAAGAAGTCTAGACCAATAGAAGTTATCTTATTGTTTGTGAGTTTATTATTAGTCGTGTGGGTTGGCGTCAGTAAATAGTACCGTAGGTGCTAACATGACATGATTGTTGTTATTATAAATATTTCCAATTAAATCTGTAGATTTAATTGGAAATATTTTCAATAAATCCAATAGTGACGAATGTAGTGTGAGTCCGACATTATTCAAAAATTATAAAATGAGAATCGATAAATAATAATGACACTCTTAAAGTCAAACTTACTTAATGCTGTATCCGACATTATTCAAAAATTATAAAATGAGAATCGATAAATAATAATGACACTCTTAAAGTCAAACTTACTTAATGCTGTATCGATTTAATTTATCATTGTTTCGCTTTTTCCTCTGCAGTAGTAGCAGAGGTCCCCGCGACACACGCGGTCACCCAGCTCGTCGGCGACGCGGTGCAGACAGTGGGGCAGGCAGTGGGACAGCTCACCAGCACGATCGCTCGCTCCATGGACGACTTCAACGTGTTCCCCGACAAATCTAAACAGGTACCTGTAATACCTGTATACCAGCATAATACTCGTATATTCTTCCGAACGAATTTCGCTTATGGCGGCCAATCTCAATCTCAATGGAGACAATAATAATTGAGATTTTAGTGCACAAGTGTGTGGGCAAACACAGGTGCACTCCCTCTTCACTCAGTTACATAGTATGATGGGACCCGAGCCCAGCGAATGTTTACACATGAGAACTGTTCTACTATTTCTATTGACTAGTGCTACCAAATTATGAAATTATATAATTATGATATGACTAAACATGACACGATTTATTCTAAAATTATGTCTACATCTATTTAAACCAATTCAGAAACAGGCTCGTAGGCGTCCGTCGTAAGCTAGGATAGCGTCCCATGCAACAATATGACCGACCTGCTATCATCAATCCGGCTGACACGCGCGGCATCGCCAATATTGCTGCTTGATCGGTTCATAAATAACATTCTCACTATGAATACACAACAAGTCTGTGTTTTTAGCTGGAACTAAACTATCATTAATTTCATAACTCCCATAGTCTTACTTTAGTACCTAGCTGTAAGTTGTTGGAAAAAATCTCAAATAAATATAGAATTCAATGTTTATTCGGTAATATAACAATACATTATGTAATACACAGATGATGGGTGCTAGTGACAGACTTGCGTATGATATAACTAATTGTTTAGGGCAAGTTATAATGAAATTACTCTAAAATCAATGGCTATAGCAACTTACGTCTCCCGCCATCTCTTCGAGCTATAACGGACACCTAAAGAAACACAGACATGCGCATTGTTCACAGTGTAATACGCATTTACAGGTGCAACGTAACTTCACGCTAGCGGATGTGCGGCAGTGCACCGGGCAGAGCGGCGGCTGTCTGTACGTCGTGTACGACGGCTCGGTGCTGGACCTCACCGACTTCGCGCTTTTCGTAAGAGCTTTATACTAAACCGTTTACAGCAACGCGGCTATGAGCTCGGGTTGTGCAGCGACTGTAAGCTCATCAGATTGGAACGGTCGGAGCTGGCGCATGAGCACGTGGCACTAACACTGACATGTCGCTTCAGCCGATGTAAAGTTGTACTTAGTATACCACAACGACGCGACGGTCAAGTTTTTTATTCAGATGCAAATTATTTTGTTAGTTGTTTTATGGCTACTTACTGTAATTCCATCAAGCGTAATAGCTAGTGTGAAATCTAATAAATAATAACCAAAAATGCTTATTTTCATATCGTACGATATTATATAAAAATGCAGTTCAGTTGATATTTACGGCTGAAAGGCGCAGCGTGGGCGGACTGTAGTTGGCGTGGGCTGCGCCGCACCGAGTTGGTTTTGCTGGTAATTTATAGATTTCCAGTAACTTGCACAGTTGCATTGATTGATGTTGAACAATACGGTGATTGTGGAATTGGCACTGACAGTGTTGCGTCCAAAAATAAGATGTAACTGAACTTTCTCGTGGTAGGCCTATGTCCAGCAGTGGACGTCATTTGACTGATGTGATGATAATCATATACCGTTGCATTTTAACATATTTACATTATAGTATTCAATTCCTATTCGATGTTCAAGCATCTTTAGTCTAGACGGACTCGTATTAGAAGACTACAGATGGTAGAAGATCTTACAATGATATTCTGTGGCGCAGCACGCGGGAGGCCCCGGCAAGCTGCTGCAGTACGGCGGCGCGGACGCGAGCGCCGCCATGCGCGCCGCCGGCATGCCCGCCGCCGTGTTCGACGACTTCCTCAAGAGGTTCATCGTCGGGAGGCTTGTGAGTTCTACTATCATGTTTTCCTTATGCTTTTCATGTGAGAGGTGAAACTAAAAATAAAATGAGTCACTGAAACAACGAAAGTCGCGCATTTAAAACAAATTTACTTCCAGACCTTTTATCTGATCAGAAGGTCAATTCTGCTAATTAAAAACGTTTAAAATCATCTCATCTTAGTGACAATCATTGACAAAAAACGTACATAAATTAGAAGCTTTTAGACGTAGACATGTGTCAGGTGTTATTTTTGCATTATCATCTAAAAGTGAAAAGTAAACTAGACTAGACTGCCTCGTTGGTCTAGTGGTCGCAAAGCGTGACTGCTGAGCATGAGGTCTTGGGTTTGATTCCCAGGTCGGGCACAGTGTTATTGAGTTTTTCCATCAGGAATTTCTCAGTAGCAGCCTCGGAGTCTGGATTTGTGCCCGGTTGATGGCAATAGGCTCACCCCCTATTACATGGGACTTAAACATAACTGGCGAAATGTGGGTGTACTAATGGGTACACCTCTGCCTAACCCTTCGGGGATTACAGGCATGATATTATGATGTTATGTAAAAAGTAAAAAAAAAAAATGTTTAAATACTGCTATATTTTTCTATTTCTACGTCTACATCTGTATTTTGTCCAACATCTGCAGGTGTCGGCAACAGCGCCAGTGTCACGAGCGTCATCATCAGCCAGTACAGCAACTCGGTCAGCAGCCGCAACACGCACGTGTGGCTTGATCTCCTCACTGTTGGGCCTGTGTGAGTTCTGACCCCATCTCTATATCTCTAACAAACTTGTCTCAGCACTCACTCCTAATGATCTAGTTAAAACAAATGTTTAAATGACTAATTAGAGTGAAATCGAGTAGTTAGCGTACTTTTAAGTTAATCTATGTTTTCAAATACTCAATTATTTGCAGGTTAACATTGAGAGAGACACCAATACGACCGCTGGACTGAAAATGAATAATTCCGTGTTACTTTGGTTTAAGAAGAATCTGGATAAAGCCGTGTTTTAGTTTTTTATTGGAAAGGTTTAAGGTGCTATTACTAATAGAATGATAAGAAAAGAGGACAAATAAACTTAGTTAACACTTGCACATTGAGTTTTATTTAAATAATTCTAATATCATCCATCCCAGCATTGTCAACAACTAGGCCTAACGTTTGTCGTTTGATTTCAAGTGTGTGCGCAAACAAACCTCTTCCCCCTTTCTCAAAGTGCGATAGGACAGCGAATTTATAAAGGAGAAATACAAAATCACCTGGCCCAACTTGGGAATTCAACCCAGGATTCCACTCTCAGTAGTCGCACTGGCAACTACAAGACCGACGGGGCAATCAAGTATGACAATACTTCGACAAGTACTGGTATTCCTAGGAAAGCCACTTAAAGTGACTATATGTTGTGAGGTGTGAGCGCCCCGAGTGCGCGGCAATTAAAACAATGTGTATAACATGAGTAACAACCGTAATAAACGATAACAAATTACCGCTATATTAACATTACAGGTGTAATCTTTGCACTGGTAAGTGGGTGAATGTAGTCAATAAACGATATCTGACATACGTGCGCCTGAACATGCTAATGCTATCTGTAATTACAGATAGTGTAATGGCCGTGAGAACATACATGAGTGCTTACATAATAGACACGGTCAACGGACTGCTCTTATGGTGGTACGTAGATGTGCGCCTGCGCAGGCTTCTTGCCGCTCCAGCTTATTGGAATGTATTGTTAGACAATCATAACATAAGCAAAACATTTAACGTTTTTCCAGAAGGGGGGGGGGGAGGTGTTTAATTCATGTGAAAGGAGTGTACCAACCAAGCAATAATCCACTTGGTTGCTACTAACATTTTGGAGTAAAAATACAATTACACTGCCCAACCTGTAAAGGGGAACTAAGACCACACGTCAATTCTGAAATCGCGTTTGCGAAAACTAACTAGACAGGTAACCACGCAGACACTAATAAACCAAAATAATAATATCTGACAACTTAATCTACAATAGAGATCTGCTATCGTGAGTCGTGACGTGCTGCCTACGCAGATTTTTTATGTTAAATGTTTGGTCTATGATGTGGTATCATGACACAATCCAGATTTCTGTTCTATATTCAAATCAAAAAGTAATATACAATCCTCGCTGGTGGGGAATTGTCGGTGGGGATTTTTGGAATAAATCAATCTTCCTGAATACATTTTCGAAATGATAGGGAAGGTTATACTAAAATTCATTTCGTGGTTTTCAAGATCTGAGATCAGTTCACCATTTCTGGAACAGGGTTCAGGCACCACGGACTTAAGAAACTTATTTAGTATACTCGACAACGTAACTTTGAGTTAGCACAACATCTTACAGACTACCTACTCCAAGACGATATTATACGGATATTAAAAACATAAAAATACCTTGTCATTATTAATATGTGTCTCTGCGTAATACTTAGTTTAGTGCATCTTTGCGCGCTAGATATTCGGCAGGCTATCAAAAATATCTTCCAAAGGCATATTATATTATTAGTTGAATAGAAATGTCCTTACAACATAAAACATTTAAAGTAGGTTTGTTTGTTTGTGTTTTGTTTTTTTTTTTAATTGCCCCACACTAGGAATTGGTTATCGAATTTGTATCATGGGCGTGTTTACAAACATAATTATAAACTCATAGAACTACTGAATGCCATACCGCGATATGCACTACACCAGTCAATCACTCAGCCGTGTCGTCAAACGGGTTAGGTATTATATCTTTCAGGGCTCAATTTACATTGTACGTGTAATTTGTTATGATGTGCAATAAATAATACCTTACCTACGTATGCACCGCTTTGTGCACTTGCGAGACGTGCAGAGCGCGGTGTGCGATCAATCAGTTAATTGGAAGGCATGCATTATGACGTCAGCGCGTATCGGCGCGCATCTGGCGGCTGCTGATAGCTGATAGCGTATCATTGCCGAAACTATCTGCTTATCGATAGTTATCACGCAGAGTCGCCGGTCGCCAGACGTGCTCACATGTAAGTACATCTAACACTTACCTGCATCTTATTTCCTGGTTTAATTTAGAAATACAAAATAATAAAAAATAAATAGTCAAAATTAAAATTTTATCACAATTTATATATTTGTGCAATTTTATTAACTTTATTATTATTTTATTTGCCATATCTGGTTTCAGGAAGTACTTATTCAACTCCAGTTAAATTATTTTATTTGAAAAGCTTGTTTTTTTAAGTTTAATCCTATCTGATGACAGTGACCGCTTACTTCTAGGTAGGTGATTCCAAAATAATATGAAAGTTTTAATTTGTGTGTCGTTTGCTATGAAAATGGGTTGTGGCATAAGAAAAAGTAAATTGCATAGTCTTCCTGGATCGTGCCAATGCCTTTAATAATACGTGACTAAGTTGCACAAACGTTTGGATAGATTAAAAAGGAACTTTTTTTTTTTCATTAACTTTAATGATTTTGCGTGAAACATTACGTACAAAAAGTTGCAACGTTGTTAGCAACTGTTGGTTAACTTAAGTTTCTTATAAACCTTATAACTTTTAAAGGATTATATAAAACAACAAAAAAAAAAAACATAAACCAGAGTAAAAAAACAGACTAAAAACATAACTGGCGAAATGTGGGTGTACTAATGGGTACACCTCTGCCTAACCCTTCGGGGATTATAGGCGTGATGTTATGTTATGTTATAAACCAGAGTGCATAGTCAAAGTCAATTAATTTATTTCAATGTGTCTAATACAAGGAGAGCCTTGTAATAGCCTAATTGAAGTTCAAAAGTGTCTGAACGTCATATAAAAAAAAAAGAATTGAATCTAGTTGCCCCTTCCAAAAGGTTGTTTTGTATGGAGAAGAATGTACTCCGTACTCTTTTAAAATTAATGTTTTACAATAATAGTCCAAGCTCAGATATCATACCATCGACAGATTTAAGTGTAACTTAGAAATATTTTTAAAATCGCCTGTTTACGCCCTCAATTATAATATCCTCCACATGAGCATTTAACAAAAAAAATACCTCTACCTGTATTAAATCTATGTAGGTGGTGTGAACCATACTTTATTTCTTAGACTATTTAGTCGTTTAGTCTCTATGATCCCGACAGACATACATACACATATTAGGTACCAACTACCAACAAAAAACATTACCCTTCTTTAAAAATCCACCGCGATCGGTTAAAAAAACTGAATGGCAGTAAATCAATGTAATAATAGCGGAAATAGTAGGTATAATAATAATAATTGCCTAATTGGTCTGCGTCATGCAATCACAGATATAAACATAATACAATGATACTGAGACTTATTACATATTTTGTTGATAACGCCCAAAGATATCGAGCTCCTGCAGTGTACGAGTACCTACTAAGCTGTTTATTTTGCTTGCTTCCTATATCTTGGCATCATGTACTGATAACTTGAGATGAAACCTATCAGAGATGACGAGATCAAGGTGCGTGGGAGCAGAATTCTAAAAACAGCTATATATATATGGGCGGAATTCTTAAAATTACCTTAATTAAATATAGAATTCAAAAGGACACGTCGTAACATCATCCAAATAGAAAATCTCAAGTGAGGGAGGAGTATTATTAAAACGGCCGCTGTACTTGTTAATAAGAGTGGCATTTAATAAAAATCCGGGTTTTTCTTATTTTGTAAATAGGTATCAAGATACGATGTACTGTAATAAATTGTGTATGAAACAATTTCCGCTTAAAATTATTATACGATCTTGATTAAATATAATCATCCATTTGACTGCCAATTATTTAATTGATTTATTGTAATCTTTTTATTTATATAACGGAGCTAAATTCTATTTGAATAACGATTTATATCTCACATGCGCCAATGGTTATAAAATTTTAGTATTTTTGTGTACATGTCTGGGTGTGTATCATATAATGTACATATCCGGGTATAATAACTGCTTATCTTTATACATATAAATGGGCGTGATTGATGTTTTTATTATTAACTGAATTGTAATACTTTTAAAGGAAGGTTGCTTACAGAAAAGAATTGTCTCGTGCCGGCACGAGATATTATGAGAATAGCTCATGCCGTGGTGAAAATATGAGTCAGTTACTATCTCGGTGACTGACTCTGGACAGACTGGGCAGGCGCCCAGCGCCGGCTATTGTATCATGGTCTCGGAAATGTCGCAAAACGTAATATGTAGGTTCCTATGCATATTAAGTTTAACTTTTAATTATAGCTTTTCTTAAAATTCATATGTAAATCTTGAATTAACAAACCGTTGTGAACAACAGAGACTCAACTATGAGCGAAGTGAAGCGGTACACATTCGCGGAGGTGGCCACCCGCGACGGAAGCAACGGCCAGCCGCTGTGGATCGTGTACAAGGACTCCGTGTACGACTGCACCAAGTACATCGACGAGGTAAGCAGGCTACCAAGCTAAGTTTTAAATCTCTTCAGAAATATAAGTTTCTGAGAAGCTGGAAATCCCCATTCCACAGTATTAGCCATCCAGTTCTATTGTATTATATGTGTTTATTCAGACAATCGGCTACTTCTCAGTTTTTATGTCATAGACAGACAAGGTTTCTATTAAGAGGAAAATTATTTTTCTTCTACACTAAGCATAGCCTTACTATAATAAATCAAAAGAAATACAATATTGCCAGGCAGACGACACTGATTTTCCACCATCGAATCTGCTAAATATTCCAGCATCCAGGCGGCTATGACAGCATTCTAGAGGAAGCTGGCAAGGACTGCACCAAGGCCTTCGACGAGGCGTGCCACTCGTCCGACGCACACTACATGCTCGTCAAGTACAAGATCGGAGAGATCGTTGAGGTAACTATTACACACATCCATAATAAGGAGGATTGTAGAGTGTCAGGCAGGTTGACTGGTTGGGGTAGCTCCCCACAGGATCAGGAAAATATCAGTGTGAACTTTTCATATTAACATGACTGAACATGAGAACACATAATGGACTTCAATGACTGGTGTACATGTGACTACATGATCGTGAACACGATAGATAACCATCACATACGTGTATTCCGCTATCTGCGACTACTCTAATACTGGGAGCATGATTAGATTACCTTCGCCATTAAAGCAATTAGTTTAATAGGTAGGGTTTCGAATCGGCCAGCTTTCGACCAAAGATACAATACTGATATACACTATTCTAACGTAGGTATTATACAATGTATCGCCTGTTGAGTACTTCAATAAATAAAGACAAATCGCGAAAAAAAATCAGGATGTGTGTTAGTGTCCAAACTCAAAACAACAAAATGTATATGCCGTTCAAAAGTGTCTTATAATGGCCTAATTGAATTAAATAATTTGACTTTGAACCCGGTAGTCGCACTTTTTCAAAATAAACTCGTATTAAATGACCAATTTAAAAAAACAAAATCAAAAAATCTATTAATGTTATAATTGCTTCGTGTTAAGAATTACTACTATATTACCTGCATGAATTTGTCAACACTACATCTTGTATAGCCAAACATTTCTGAAAAGAAAAGAAGTCCTGTTTGTAAGCAGCTGACGACCTCCTAGGACGACCTGGGAAATACCAATTAAAAACAAACTAATAGCAAAGCAAAGTTTAGCCAACATTATTTTCAAGTTAGGTCTCTTAGGACTCAAGAGAACAAACTTCTTCTTAAAACGGTACAAAGTTCAGTTTTTCCTACCTCTTCATTCAAATATAAAGACTTCTTATACAAATAAATAGAAAAATCTGCTAAGTCGCAATACTCATAAAAATGGATCACATCTCCGTATTGTTATGTGCGCAATCCGACAAAGTTTTGCTTTCGGATATCGAGTACAGTTCAGTGTATCGGCGCAGAGTCGCGGGCTATAATGGAGAGCGTCGTGCTGCTATAATGGCTATATTACGG
Source organism: Hoplodrina ambigua (assembly GCA_949774945.1). Taxonomy (NCBI): domain Eukaryota; kingdom Metazoa; phylum Arthropoda; class Insecta; order Lepidoptera; family Noctuidae; genus Hoplodrina; species Hoplodrina ambigua. Next base: position 250,526 of record OX458985.1, read on the forward strand.
ACTACCATACACTTGTCTTGAAAGGCATTCCCCACTCGCTGTGCTCGGATAAATGCATCAATTCAATTATTCTTATTCACAAAGTATTTTTGTACACAATTTTGAAGTGATTTTTAATCTGATAAAAAATATCATTCTAAAGTTAATTGACAATACGATGGCAGAAATAGAATTCTCATGAATCATCTCCGTCAAGATTGTATCAGATAAAATACAATTGACTGTCTGTACCTTTGAAAGCGGAGTGAAACAGTACAACAGGACCTAAACAATAAAGACTATTGACAAATATCGTTCATTCGCGAGTGAACGAAGCACAATGAGTGAGCGATAAGACGCCCGACGCCTGTTTTAGCTTGATTAGTTGTTTCAAATAGTCTAGTCGTATCTTCAGTACTATCTCTTCTTTAAAGGAAGGAGAATCTACGATTTCAAGTTTTGTGAAATGTTTTACAAAATCAGTTGGGTACCTAGCTCATAATAAAAAGTATTTTATTCCAAAAACAAAGGCACACTAATAAACAGGCTCTGAGCCGTCATCTCAGCATTTACCTCCTTCTAATCATAACTCTACATTATTTTCACAACATGAAAATATTTTCTAAATTTACAGGAGGAGAAACGATACGATGCCAACGGTAAGAAGAAGAAGAAGCGAGTGGTGGCCGCGAAGCCCGACGACAAGCCGACCAGCAGGAGCTGCCTCGGAGTCATCACGTGCGGTCTGCTCGGCTGACCGCGCACTGACTACCCTGACTAGCTTTAGGATTACTATAGGATAAATAATATACCTCGCCTCTAACAGTGACTGAATCTGTGTATTTCATATGCCAACCTGGGTTAAGCTTTTCTAAATTGGGCTCCAACACACCAGTGCACAAGTCAAAACACCTACAGTATGTTGCGCGGAAGAGGTTAAAATCCTTGTCCTCCGAGCAAGTCTAAATTAATTTAACTTTCAATAGCTTTCTGGAACTTCCCGACATTGAGGAGTTTTAGTAAGAAATAAGTTTTGCTCCACACTAGCGACATGAGTAGGAAAAGATTTCTTTAAATATTCTCAACATATCAATTTTGACAAATTTTGGTTTACAAAAAATGGAGCATTTACTGCCGCATTATAAATTACTTTTTTACCTAGACTTAAGATGAATTGTTTTATAAATAACCTATTTATTAAAATTATTGTAAGTTTTTATTACGAATCATAATAAATAAATATTATTTTCAATGAATAATTTTGATTGTCATGTTGGTAAAGAAAGTACAAAAAAGAAACAGTATTTTATCACTCCTAAAAATGCCTGGACTTGACTGGAACCGGACACCCGAGAGCTATTATATAGCTCTCTAACCGCTAAGCCAGTTACGTACCTACCTACGTATTCCATCCTCACGTCCCAAATGAGATGTAATTCAAATCTTTTTCCAATATGATTAGGTTTTAAATCTATCATCGAGCCGCAGCGACTGATTGCGACGTTCATACGATGAGGCGGGAGGGGTAGGAGGAGGGAGGGATACGGCAGTGACGAGACGTGTGGCAACGCTGACAACTCACGCGTCGGAATTGTTTTTGCGACTAAAAATAACTTATCACTTTTGAAAGCCTACTTTTAATAAAATCGGGCAATTCTGAAACAAGTGCTTGTGAGGTAAAATATTCAAACCACGGTAGGTCACGTCTGCAGCCGACCATGTGAAATTATAACCCTATATAAATCCGAGCAGTCTACCTCGCTACTATTTTCATAGTTATTAGTATTTGAGCTAGATAATGCTGTCTCAGATTCTCTCTTAACTGAAACTAAAGCCCGTCCAGACAGGGTCACGTCCCAGTGATTAATTCTAAAAGCGATCGTCAGCGGAGCACTCGCTTTTGACATAACACTGAATCGTCCCATGTCGCGTGTAGGATGGCCGGTCAATGACAAGCTTGACGCCGGCTGATTATTAACGTCATTGTTAAACGTCTATTAACGACTTTTTAAAATTATCTCATGCCAAGTGATCTGATTGGCTGTTTATAATTAAGTCAACCAATCACAGCAGTTACAATTTGTTATCGTCAAACTCTTGTATTCAGACGCCGAATGTAGGTACCTCTCTCATTCGTCTTTAGAATAAAGAGAAATAAAAAAACACACAAGTTAAAATCAAACAAGTTTTATTCGTCAGAAAAATATGCTTTACAAACCATAGATGTTTTTAATTCAATACCAGTTCAAGATTGAAAAAATTGCTGTGAGCATGTAAAAAAAAGCGGGCCTGAGCCTGACCCCACATTTAATTTTGATTTAAAAGTCGGGACGTCCCGCTAAAATCGGGACGTCTGGCAACGCTGCACGCTGGTACCTAATCCTATTTAGTTTAGTGGAGATACAACTGTTTAGTTGTAATCATCATTAAACATCAGTGGCAAGAAATCCCACCTGTTGTGGGACAGTTTGACAGTTCTTCTTAAACTCTTCACCCATAGTCACTAAGGGGGATTTTTTCAGAAAAGACCGGCTGGTTAGTTTGGTTTTATCCCAAACGTCGTAGGTAGCCGTAGGTATTAGAGCATGCAGTTCTTTATCGACAATACAGTTCCTTTAAACACTTTTACGAACGACCAACAGTTTGAGATGGTCGCTTAGGTACCTACCTACTCATCTATCTCATGCATCACAATAAGTATAATAAGTACCTAAGTTTTTTACTGTGTTCAGTCCAATTAAACTGCCTGAGGTCAATAATGTAATACCAGGAGGTAAGTGCCTATCTAATTTCTATTTATTAGAAAAATCAATTGCTTTCATTCCTCAACCACCTAATAACTAATTATTAACATAGTAGACTACAAAAAATGATTTGAAATTAATAAATGCATCAAAATAGAGTTAAGATTCTGTAACCGCAACCATCTCATACTATGTAAGAAAAACCAGCTAGCTTCTATACAATATGCGTTAAAACATCGCACAATAACAGTAAGTGAGCCGACAGCAGCGTGTAATGCAGTGTGGCTCGCAACAGCTGACGTCTGACGTCATTGTATTGTGCTCGATACTGCGACACCGGACGAGTTAATAACTCGCAGTCCCCTACGTGCGGCCGTGGACAACTAGACGTTAATAATACCAACCTATTATTGTCCCGCTGCAGGGCAAAGGGCACTTTTCATACAAAGTCGGCATGAGCATTGTTCATGGCGGATTGGCAGACTCAAATCAATTACTGGCTTCTGCCCGCGAGTCGTACGTACGCGTCGCTTTGTTCCACGCACTACTGTTCCGCTCCCGTGTGTCGTAGCGTGATGTTATATAGCCTATACTATTCTTTCCGCATTTAGCTTACAAATACAAAAAAAATGGTTCCAATCTGACTGGAAGTTCCGGAGTAACATGTTTGAACAAACAAATAAACACAAAACCTCTTCAGCTTCATTCTATTGTAGGTAAACTTAATAAGTAGATATGAATTGACATATTGGTGCTTGCTCGGTATCGAACCCGCCACCCAATGAGAGACAGGCGTCTTAACCACTGGATCATCACGACGAGCGACGTTCCAACTACACAATAAGAAATACATATAGAGAAACAGAAAGCAAATCACATGGTACATACAAAGAACAATAGTTCCTCCTTTATTCACTTTAACCCTCCAAATATGCTGCACTAGGATAGGAATCTGATTCAGAGTCGTTGAATGGTTCGTATCGAATAAAGGAATGAGCGACGTTCGAAATACTTGGGCTTTCACTTCACTAAACGTTTTCTTATGTCACGGCAAAACGTACAACTTGCGCAACTTCTGTGGTTAGTACTTGGCACTTCGAACCGAAGGTTCTTAGACTTTTATTACAGCACTTTACTAGCAGCAACTATAACCTAAGTGGATCCAACTGTGACCTCTCAACAACTACACAAACGAGACAATAACAAGTCACCCAGACAGCCGTGAAGCCCGGCACCCGCGGACTCCTTACATTTTTAAACGGTCTCCACTTCAAGTATACTTTGTCTTAACAATAATTCTTCGCAACAACCGCAACTACGTGCCGAGTGCTCGAGCAGTGTCAGAAGTCCACCGCGCGTCCTTTGGCACTGATACGGCGGCTTGTCACACTTGCTATCGACTTTCCAAGGTATCCAGTAAACTTTGTTATATATAGTTCGTCGCAAGTTCAAAACACTGGAAGCCTTTCCAACTAACTGGATACGGTAACAATATTCTGGGTTTATTGATATGGCATTATGTACCTAGGTATATGTATGTCCGAGTTACAAATAGGTACTGCAAGCTCCAAATTGCACAAGCAAGCACAAACAAAATAAGATACCTAAGACCTACCCACTGTGTCATACATTAGCTACTCTCACTATCAGTAACTCTACGTGGATACACTTAACAAATAAGAATACCTATTAACTACTAAACCAAATTACTAATAATTATAAATACTTAAGTAACATCTACATGTCCATCTACTCAATGAAGCACTAGGTAGGTAGGTACTATTTATTATTCATGATCAATTATAATTTACATATTATAATAGTATAATATGTTTTATAACAATGAACCAATAAATTACTCTTATTTTTATATGTATTGTTAGACGCGCCAACGCCAATTCAGTTTCATGTTTGTATGAGTGAGTAGGTACCTACCTACTTCCAGAGATTACCTCTTATAAACAAACATACATTTTTACTTCCATGTTTTGATATATCAATTACTGGGCATTTTAGAGATTACTATAAAAATCAAATAAATAAATAAAACTAGTTTGTATTTTCGTTTTCGTAAATCAAATAAAAACTGAATCTTGGCATGTTCTCAGATACAAGTAGCGACATCTCTTATCAGTACCAGGTACAAGGGGTAAATAAATTAGAATAAAATGGTGAAAATTGAAGCTAAAATAAAATTAACAAGTCACAATTTTATTTGGTCATTTTATTACAGTTATAAAAGTCAAAGTTTGCTCGGCAATGCTGTTGTCTAATTAAGTGTATTGCAGACTGACACACCTAGTTCTGATTTAACACACTAGCTAGATGTTGAATTTACGACACCAAGCTAATTTTAGTACTAACCACTTTTCAAAGATGGCGCTGAAAAATATTATTTCAAAATTTCGCCACCTTATTTCTAACGACTTCTATCTATTGCAAAATATTTTACTACTATAAACGATCGATTTGCAGTACTAACATTATGATGAAATAGTCTTTGTGTAATGTAAGAGTGCCACCACTATTCATTCGTGACGTGTCAGTGGCATCAGGTCACCCCAGGTCCCAGGTTCAATTCCTAGAAATTGAAATGTCTATTTCTGGGATTTCTTATTTTGTATGACCTACTTGGATTCCCTTGACTAAACAAAAGATAGTAACGTATTTGCAATTGGTATTTATTGTAATTACGCAATACCGTTATCGACACCAGTGGTTTGGAAATGAAAGTTGCGCTTATCCAAATCGTTTATTCAAGCAAATGAACATAATATGAACAAACTATAACATTAAATTTATCTACTTAATGATATTTACATTCCATACCTCGCTTACCTTATTATTTTATGATTATTCTACGTACGTACACCTACGACACTTACACTAAAATATATAAAAACGCAGAACATCATTCTTACCACGAGATCAACAGTTAAATTATAATATTTAACACAATTAAAAAAAAATATTCTCAAGCAATTTGTCACGACTGTTAGTAGTAAAAGCCCTTTGATTAGGAACGAATTCGCGCCAAAACAACATTCTGCATTTTTATTCTATATTATTATTTTCGGAACAGTTATTGATAGCATTATTAACGAAAATTGTCATAGTTTAAATGGAGGTGCCAAAGTCGTGAACACGTTGAGAATTCCCCACTCTACATCCAGGCACAATTGCACCGCGTGTCACCGTCGGACAGGCATTCTAGATCATTAGCTGTCTTCTGCAGATCAATGGGGTGTCTCAAATACTGAAAATAGCCTCGGCACTTGCGAATTGAGTGTACGCAAAGATACACCATTGATCCAACACTTCATGAGAACGAAAATGCCATTCAAATCAACAGCTGGTCACGTAAAAAAACTTAAATAGTGCATACGATGTTGTGATTTAACTAAAACTAAGAAACAAGTCTCGCCATGTTCCCAATGGCCGCATCGAAATATCCATTCACTTTGTGAACAATATGCAATTTAAAGTATGCGGCCATTAAAAGCAGGGGAATAATGATATAATATAAATCTATATTATCTTCTAGCATGCTACATACACACAATGTGTCCGAAATCATTTATAAATTGAGGGAGAATTCTTTGGAAACTTAATAAAGCGGAAGACAGTTATCATTAAACCAAAATTTAATGTCTTGTACTTGCCATGTCCAGTTTATTATAATCATGTAGCTCTCAGATAAACCGATGTACTGGATAATTACTTTACACAACAAATCCAGCATGAATTTTTAGAAAATAATTTGAATAAACATAGTTGTATAACAAAATCCAATAACATACAAAAATAATCTAATACAAGTATTAAAACTTAAGTCTTAAAATATAACATGAATTATTCTGTATATTATTAATGTGACATAGGTCTCCATAAAATAACTACTTCACAAACACCTTGTCCGGTACAACATCTAAGCACAAAAACTGCACAACAGGCACTTAAGTGTAAATTCCTATTCGGCCCATCAAAACCTGATTGACAACTCATGGTACTTCATCCATAGTGTACTAGTGTATGGGCACAGATCAGAATTAGTCTAGGAATTGGTGCATAGTCACATACATTAATATTATTAATTTATAAGAGTAAATAAAATATTTTTAGTAAAAACTCTATGAGGACATTTTCTACACAGACCCATTTAACATATAAAAGACTCATATACTATATTCAATATGATTTAGAATATACGGTAGTCCGAGAAACTCACTCAGTGTTTTTAATATTGAAATTTACAATCTAGAGACACCTCCGCATGCTCATCAGTCACACACTGGCAGTACCGGCGCCCCGCGGCCGCACCGCTCCGCTCACGCCGCTCACTCCGCTCACGGCTAGCTAAGGGCACTCTGAGAATACTCGTCAGTTCAGCGGAGCGCCGCTCACGCTCACTGCTGCTGGTTGGACTGCGCTGCCTGGCTCGACGACTTGGTGATGACGATAGTCTGCTTGCCGCCCACGCCGGACTTACCCAGCTGAAGCATGTTGGACGGCAGCGTAATGATCTTGTTGCCGCCGACAGTGTTCGTCGACACCAGCTTGACGATGGTGGCGCCGGGTGCGATGCTCTGTGCCTGCGCGGACGACGGCGCCGTCGCTCGATTCTGCATCATCGCCACTTTCGGCATGGTCGCCACAGTCATACCAGTAGACGTTTTCACCAGGGTGACGTACTGCGGTGGATTGCTAGACTGCGCGTTGGAGCCAGGCGTCTTCTTAATGATAACGGGTATGCCGGCGTTACTGCCAGCTTGCCGCAGCACGGTAGCGCCACCGGCCACCGCGCTAGTGGTGGACGTCGCCGTTTGGTCGCTAGACTTGGCGGTCACGATCTTGTACACCGGCGTCTTCACCTGCTGGCCCCCGAGCGCGCTGCCTGCGATCTGTATCGCGCCGCCGCTGCTCGCTATGACGGGCAGGTTGCCCGCGCCTAGTTTAACAGGCACGCCCGCTGCCACTTTAGTCTGTAGGTTGACACCAGCCTGGATGGGGACTCCACCTGCTGTCTTGACAAGAACATTACTTGTGCCGATTTTGACATTACCTGCGCCAAGTTTTAGCGGCATGTTAGTGCCGCTCACTTGCCCGACCTTCTGTACGCTGTTCGTAATTTTGCCCTGGAGGTTCGCAGTGCCTATTTTTAAGGCATTTCCGGCGAGCTTGACAGGCATGTTGCCTGCACTGAGCTTGACTGGCATGGCGCCGCTTGTGCCAGTCTTCACTTGCACGAAGCGCGGCGTGGAGCCCCCGCCCGCAGTCGCAGAGGTCAACACGATCTGTGCGTTGGATTGCGATGTGGAGACGCGCACCGAGCCCTGAGTCCCGACGCCGCTCACGATCCTGGTGACGCCCTGCGGCGTCACTGCGGCCACCTTGATCTGCTGCGAGGAGCCGGCCGTCGCTGTTGCTGGTGACTTCACTACTGTCTTTGTCTGGTAAGTTGTTTGTTTTAATGTAGGAGTGTTAGGTGTTATTTTAACGGCGGCCTGCGCTGGTACCTTGATTGGGGTTGGAACTATCTTCTGAGGTGTGGAGACTGGCGCTGGTGCTGGAGACGCAATAGTAGGGGTCACGCGCACTGGTTCGGCAGCCGGCGGTAGTCCGCTGGCGATGGGTGAAGTAATGCCAAAGGCTTTGCTTGCGTCAGGCTGGCTGGCCACTGGCGACGCCGGCGGTGGGGCAACCAACGGCTCGGCGGCAGCTGGAAAGCGAGCTGGCGTGACCTTGCCGCATTTCTGTACTTGAAGCAAAAAAGTTGTTACCGTGTTCATAGCGGGCCAGCATAGTTCCAGAGAGGTGGTTCCGGCACGTACAAGAGCCACGCGGTTCGCCTGGGGCGGCACTCCGACCTCCAGGTACCACAGATCCTTACAGCAGATCTGATTGTTCCAAGTTTTTCGATAGCCGTCTCTTCCTGACCAAATATACAACCTAGTTTGAATGGCGACAGCGCTGTGACCTGCTCGAGCTCGAGGGACGCACTCTTCAAACTTGTCCAGGGCTATGTTGTCCCAAGTCATTGACTCCAGGTTCAGTGAGGCAAGTGTGTTGGTACATTTCCATTCCTTTTCATGAGTGGCAAGTTTAGATTCATCTGGCACAAGCGGTACCCATCCACCATAGACATACATGTGATGGCCGATGACTGTGGCAGTGTGTAGGGAGCGGGGCAAGGGTGGTGGGCCACCTACTTCAGGGCGTGACCATGACATGCTGTCCACGTCGAGCACCCACAGGTCTCCCAGGCGCGAGCCACTCATACCTCCATAGATGATCAGGGATGATTTACCACTGTTTCTGTCTGTGTAGGAGACACCACTGTGAGATTCGCGTGGCGGCGGCGATTGTCCGTAAGTCAGGGGTATGTCCCATACTGTCATTGAAGAATTCGGATACAGTTCTAAGGTATACAAATCATTGAGGTACCTCGGGATGTTATTCTTGGGGTCATCGCTCTCATTGGCCAGTCCACCAAATAGGTATACCTTGCCATTCAAAAGAGTGAAGCTGTGACCGAGACGGGGACACGGAGGGAGACCCTGCTTGGGAGGTAGGGGCTTCAGACGCTTCCATTCCCACCGTGAGGCCTGCAGCTCGTACAGATCGTTAGAATACTTGCCGTACTCCACCATGCCGCCAAAAACGAGAAGACGCGTGCCGTCGACCACGAAGCCGTACGCTGCGCATCCTGGGGGCACTTCTCCCTTCGTAACAGGAACGAACCATTGGTTTGTGGTGGTGTTGAAGACGTGAAGTTCATGTACTATCCCTTCGTTTCCGCCGCCGAAAACTATCATCAAATCTTTTATGGCGACCGCGCGATGGCCATGGCGAGGTCGTGGCTGCGGACCGGTAGGATTGTAAACTTTTTGCCACTTAAGTACGGCGTTTTCCTTCATTTTTACTATACATTTGTCACTAAAAGCTTTACACCGTATGTATCGCTCGGGATGCGTATCTACAGCATAGACAATGAGAAACGTCGTAAATAAGCTTGGAAGAAAATATTCGGAATAATCGAAGCTACATACTGCAGTCTCATTCGACTCTCTCTTTCGCACTTGTTGATAGCCGCTATGAGTAAAAAAAAATCACCTTATGAAGCTTCTAGTGTATAACAAAAATGGCGTTAGCAACAGCGCTACCAACATGACGGTTATCAAAAGAACGGCGTCGGACGTCAAGGAGTTGTCTATGTCATATTATATTTTTAAAATATTCAGCCAGAATGTTTGCAAAAATCAAATAAGGGTTTTTGAGATAGTAATAAAATAAGTTAGTCTTTATTTCAGCATATTTTTCACATAAGTTTGATGGAATAAGTTACAATAACAGTTACAATATGCCCAAAAATAGTAGTCCGCCCACAGCAAAATTAATTCAATTTAATTTTGCTGCGGGCGGATCTAGTAAAAAGAGACAAAACAATTTTTTTTTTATAATGTTTTACATAATAATATTTGGAGGCACTTTAAAATTGTTAAAAATCGCTACTTTTGAAGAATGACTAAGAAACTCTATGTACAAGTTTGCAATATCATAATTTACGTTATTAATGTTTCATATAATGTGTGTGTTAACAATGTAGATAGGTAAAAAGCAATATAAAACAATTAATAAAAATAAAGATGTTAACTATGTGAAGGGAAACGGATTCATTTTTATTATGAATAGAGTCCAGTAACGGTGTTATTTTTATATAGGTTTAAACAAAACATAATTTCAGACAAAGGAGCTTGATAACGTTACAATACAACGCCACTAGAATAATAAGCATAGTTTCTGACATTTTTTTGTCAGAAACTATGCTAGTGCGTCCAAAAAATATTAATAGATTTTTATAGATTTGTACACCAATTTCATTGGTAGGACATAGAACTCGACTAAATTGTATAAGACCTTTATTGTATTACCTATGTTCACAAATAAAGTTTGATTGTTTATTATTGTAATTATTATTCCATTTATTTATTTTGTATACATATATAATTACATTTTTAAATATTATTATGAAAAAGATATAAAAACATTTAAAAATATTAAAAAAAAAAAGAAAAAAAATAATAATTATTATTGTAATTATTTTTATACGGTTCATTTTAAATGAATTTTTACCTTTATTTTGCTCTTCAAAACTATCAAGGATTTAAAATACCATTATGTCCATTTAGTCACCTTTTGATAAGCTTCGAACAGCTTTTTCCCCACAGATTTTATCCATATAGAAGTTAATCATCAAATGAGAAAGATAGTTAAACAGCTTATCCTACTGACATAAGTCAGTTCATTGAATTGTAATCTGATTATAAAGTGAGCGATTGACAGTTTTCACCCCTAATGTGATGCATGCGGACGGTCTCTCAGTCTAGTGGGTGTTCAGCTTTACAATTGTAAGGAAACAGATTAACAAGCAAAAGTTTTTGAACATCATAATTATGGCAAATAAATTGAACATCTAGTGTAGTTAGGAAAATGAAATCTATTTTTAATTAAATAAAAATATACTTTTATTCCACAATTTATTTTTATACGATCGAGAACATGAAATCTTGTCTATGGTATAATCTAAATTTTGTACGCGTATCCAAATGCTTGTACTTTACGGTTTGTAATGTTGGTATAATTGCTGCAAAGCGCGGCAAGCTCGGCAAACGATGGCCTTCATCGAAACTTCATTTTTCTTTGTGTTCTGTTTTACCGTCAAAATTGATAAGAAACAGCGGGAACATGAAAGTTGCGAAATATTTAAACGGTTGTGTTACAAAATAATGTTGCAATCATTATTTAATTATCATTACTTTGCTAAATTATTATGATAATAAATTTAATTAGAATGTTAAAGGGGGGAACCACAGTTCACGAAAAGTCTAGTCACACGTTTATTCATTTATTTTTTATTTAAACTCTATGCAAAAAAAGTACAAAGGCGGAGTTAATGCCTTAGGCATTCTCTAACAGTCGACCAAAGGTGGTGAAGAGATAACATGGTAGGTGCACACGTTCTTATTAATTGTATTTATTTATTTAATTCGTGCGGGCCGGTAGCCCGGAAGATTGTACAAATGATTAAGACAATGACTGTCTTAAATAATGTAGTACAACGCATTTAAAGATATGTTGTAGCTATAGAAGTTAGAACAAATACTCCATCAATTTAGAAAAAATAATCGCCTAGTCTATGAGTCAAGCTCACGCAATGTCCTACAATGCCCTTGGAGTGCAACATTTTTAGGGCTCTGTTGCGACTCCCCCCGTTAACTGTAGTGCTTCAGGCATGTGTGCGGACGCCGCCTGGTATAAACGATCTAAATTATGCAATAAGCGCAAGAAATGCGTGTCAGTTACGCAAGCTGTAGGGGAGCAAATTGGCGTCTTGAAAATGATTCGGCCGTTTCCAGGTGCGCGTCGGTGACTCGATATTCATTATGCTTAGGTACTATTATTTTGTAGTTGTAGTACCTAACTAATCAACATAGTACTTATTTAAGTTTTCTTCGTTAATAACACCATGGACTGTAAGTAATTGTCTGATTAATAAAGGATTACCTGTGGTACATTCTAATACAACCCAGCCTCGACAATAATGACTAACTTAGCTCACAAATAAAATCATAATGTACTATTGTGAAAGATGTTTGGGGTTCCACGTCAATGACCTTCTCGCGCAGAGCATTGCATATGTAATGAGTAGAAAAAACCAATGACGTTACAACAAATGATTGTAGAGTCAGCAATCAGCATAGTCTATGAAATCTAAACGATTACTGATGTGACGTGACTCACTTACACTGGACACAATAGTAATTTCAAGGTAGTAGTGCCACTCGGAATTATCAATCTTGCACAAGGTTTTCAACTGTATTACAGATATACAATCTATCAAAATATTTCGGCCATATTGCTGCTCTGTATGCGCTGACTTTTAGACTGCTAAAACGTCGTCCCTAATAAAACTAAGTGCAGCATGGTTTTTTTCATGGTTATTCTGTATACCTACTTAAAACATTGATATTATATGTCTTTTGAATGGTTCGAGGTTTTTTCAGTACCTATTAATTATTTTAATAAGTTTAGTAATATATGACACGTGTGGGTAACCATTTCTTGCTATGATTACCTACACTAACGCGTATCTACATTGAAAGGGCGCGTTCCCCTGACTGGACAGCCCCGCCCGGAGCGTGTAGCACTCGGGACGCATCTCATTAAGTAGGCATATACCGGCCAAAGACTAATTAAGTATACAAGTAGGTGCAGACACTAGGTACATTTAGGTAACACGTTTGAGCTTGGCAAGAGTAGGTAACCACAGCCTTAATTGACTCATTATCTAACTAATCTACAGAAGCTATTAGGCTACAATACAATTTCGTCCGTTATTCAATCTGGTTTAATAATAAAATCATTAACATTCATACATAAACTCACGCCTTTTTCCCTTGGGGGTAGGCAGAAACTACAGAACGACACTTGCTACGATCCTTACATACTCCTTTCGCCTCATCTACATTCATACATCTCGTAATCAAAAATTAAAAAATTCATTCAATGAAAAAAATGAAAATCATTAAATGGACAAGAAATATTTTCATAATGGCAACTATTCTTTGCTCAGTGCAATTAGAGAGCAATTGGTTCTACTGTTAGCTAACAGATGGCGCTAGTTGTCATTACAAGGCTGCAAGTTAAAAATTGATAGACGTTAAAATGCACTGAAACAACTTTTTAGATATCTTTTTGCATTTTACTATTTGTTAATGGTTCCCGTAATTTTGAAATTTCAATTAGAAATTAAAAACGTACCTACTTTAAAAAATAAGCATTCGGTACCTGTATTATAACCACAATAAGTATTCTGAATGCGTAGGTGTGGTAGGCAGGTGCGGGGTTTTGTATAGTTATGTACTTACCTACAGAACTAAAAAACAATTGACAAGTACCTACCTACTCATTTAAATTATTTAGTTCACATTATGTATTCGATAAATCTCAATCATAACAAATATTATGTAGGTACTAGGTACTACCCAGATTGGTAGGGGATGGTATTCTGCGATAGGTCGAAAGATTAGCCCTATCTGTCTATCCATTAGTATCTTTGATGTCTTCTTATATTGAATTAAAGACAAAGTATTTCAATTAAACTATTTACCCACAGGCACTCTTGAATTTTCAAGGAGTCAGTTTTTTGAAGCATTTTATCAAAAGCGTGTTTCATGAAAATCATTTTATAGACTGCTAAACGATCAATATTTGCTGCGGTAGTCGCCCGTTTCAAAACGTAGGACTCTATAGAGAAGAACGAGCGAACATCTCCACGACACTCTTTTCAATCAAGTTTTTACATACATTACATTACACGTCTCGTTAAATCAATCACATTGTGGGAAGGCACCTGCTACTGAGTGGGGGCAGGTGGGCTTGTAGAGGGTAGGTAGCGCTCATCTTTTTAACCCTCATAAAACTTATTATAATTTTATTTAAGTATTGGTACTTAATACCCAAAAATTTGTGCAATACTGTGAAAACTTAATTAAAAATATGCCCTTAACATGCCTTGATTTAAAAATAAGTTCCCAGGTTCTTAATAATGAATTAGCTAGGTAGACATTTGTGTTTTAATGGGGAGCATTATCAGCGGGTACATTAGCTTTAATCCGCGACTTTAATTCGTATGCAAAGACTTAAATTAGCCTTAGCACAATAATGAGATAGAAATTGACATAAAATGTTAAGTTAGTTACATCAATATTTCCAACTATCTCTGCCAAATTTAAGCCAATTCCTTTCAGCCGTTTAAGCATATAAGAGTAACAAACAGCCATCTATCCAACTTCACAAACTTTCGCTTTTATAATGGTAGTAGGAAGAAAAGGGTAAAAGGATTATGGTTTTGAAATATTACATACAAAAACCACACTGAACAACGCCTACATTTTCTTTTTGCAATATAGATAGACCTCGTCTTAGGATCTTTCTTCCACAGACTGAACATAATGGCCTATCGGTACGTCTTGATAGGAATTTTCGGAACCTCAATTTTGATGATAACAAACACAAATACAAAGTTAGGACCTTGTTAGGTAGTGCTATGTGTGCGTGGGACGTTGTGCATTGTGTGTGTGTTGTATGAAGTTGGGTATTTGCCAAGTAACGGAGTTAGTCACTGTCTTGATGTTTTGTGTGCACACGGTTAGGGTTTGTATACTGAACCTTGAAATTCAATAGCATCTTCATGATAAAGCATGATTACCATTATGCCTTGACTAGTCTTTAACTACAACTATTTTGGGTTCTAGTGATCGGAGCGAATTTCCTTCCCTTTTATCTATATAATCTATTCATATAAGTAGGGTGGTATGTAATTCGATCAATAGCGAGGGCTCCATAGGTACAACTCGATTCCTATCGGCTCCCCTTTGGAAGTTCGGAGCAACAGCTACTCTACCGCCATTGAAAAATAGCACAGTCAGTAGTGTCTATTGTCTATTATTTCCAAATAATGTACCTAGTTAGTCAGACGGTAGATACTGTAACTGTGTATTTCGTCGTTGGTTGTAGAGTTTATGTAAAACCGGTGGAAAAAGCTTTAATGTAAGTTTTATTCATAAGAATTTTTCGTCTCGGAAAATTAATGAATATTCACGCAAGCGGAGCAGATGGGTTGGTTTTTGAAATTCATAAAAAGCATTAAATTCGTTTCCATCCAAGTTTCATTTTAAGGGCACCTCCACAAATGCCTTAAAACTGCTCGTGTGGTCTCCTTAGAGTAAAATCTCGTAATTATTAGGCCGTCTTAGTGGTTCGTTAGTTAATTGAGTTATCAAGACAAACGCACCAGTGCTGCAGAAAACGTAATAAGTTCCCAAGTGAAGACATACCTACTGTGTACCTAAATAATATAAAGTAGGTATTTATAATCTGTGCGGGACTGTTACTTTACTAATTAACTAGCCAGCAAGCTGGCCAACTGGAGCGCACTCATTGGAACTCTTAACTTTCATTTGTAGTAACAGAAAAGTTTATTTAATAAGTAGGTTAATTATAAAGAGTCCAGAAAAACTTTTTTTAATCTCGTAGTTACTGAGTAGGTAGTTATCTACCTAAGATTAGATTTAGAATCGTATTTGGTTTTCTCCCGGTATTAGGGGCACATCTGGGACTTAAATACATAACCTAACGTTATCGGGTGAATCCCCAAAATATTGAATTTTCGATCAGCTTCATCATACATTTTTTACTTTACATTGGGTCATAGGTACAGCGTCGGCAGGTTCCCTGAGGGAAAATACAAAATAAATTTAAGTACCTGCTTGATTTTTCTGTGTAAATTACAAGTCCTACCTAACGCGCAATTAAAACAGAAAAAATCATATTAGAAGACACGTACTTACACATTTTAAATTTCAGTATTTGCATACTTTTACTATTTACTTACATAATATTGTGTTACGTGACTGTATTACCTTCAGTATCACAGTATTGTGGTTCCTAAAATATGACAATCTTATGAAAGGAAGTTCATTCAAGTAAGAGTAATGACATCAATTTGTTCTCAGGAGCCCTTGGGAGGAGCCTACGAAACAAGCGGGTCGGTGACACGGAAAATGTTGTGGTAGGTATGTAGATGCCAGCTAGATGGCTTATAGCTTTCATTTAGTTATGTAATATTGAGCCCTATCAGTTATTACTTATGTGCGCTTTCTTTTAATTTAAAATCCGCCGGCATTTTTACTACTGCTATTCCTAAACTATCAAATTGGTCATATATGGCCGATAAGTAATTGGGTTAAGGTTGAATCTATTCAAAAATAAACAATTACTGAAAAGTAATGGAAAAAATGACACTATTGTACGTTTCAGTGTCTCATAAAGGTCCTTCTAAAACACGAAAATCATGGAAATGCGATAAGATATTATGCATTATCAGAAACCTGGATGACTGAATCAATACAAGCTAGGGACAGTACGAGTACCTAATAGCATAGCTCGCTCTTGGTACTATATCGTCGTGCGAGGTGTAGGTAGAGTATTTTATGTAATGAACCGTATCTACTATAAACTACCGTATAGTTTGAAAACTCTTTCAAATGTAGTTTGCGGGTTGTTTGTTTCATATTATGTTAGAATTAGATGAGACTACGGGGATTATGTGTGATGAAAAGTGCTGGTGTTTAAATGGCAAATTGCTTTTATAGAGAAGGAAAATGGGAACTGTTTAGGAGCAATTACGGGTGCCGGGTCGTTACTGTTGGTTCCCTTTATTGTTGATAAAACAATCCCTTTAAGTAATGTTAATTTTAAAACAATTCCTTTTATTTAAAGATCCCTTTTAAAGGTCATTACAAGTTTGTGTAAGAACCCTCAAAGTTCGTTCCGGATGAACTTCACAACTATAATTGAATGTAAAATTGGTATCGGTTTCGGTTATGGAACTTTATAATTTTGTTGTCGTCTAAAGTTTACGCGTGTTCCACGAAGTTAGCGAAACTTATTTAAAACAGGATGTTCCCTGTTTGGCGTCGGTTGTGTACCTACAACCTGCATTATTATTGTTATTTTTGCTTTAGCAGACAGATTGGTAAAGCGAAAATAACTTTGGGATTATGTTTAAAAGAGGTGTTGTAGGTACGTAGTAGAATTTATTATAATTGGGTAGGTATGTAGGCATACAATTACCTACTCAATTAAAATAAACTAGCTTTTGCCCGCGACTACGTTCGCGTGGAACTTGTTTATATCGTATTTGCATACAAACTTCCACCCCCCTTTTCACCGCCTTAGGGGGTGACATCCGGGATAAAAACTATTCTATGTCCTTCCCCGGGTATTAAACTATCTAGCTAAATTTCATCAAAATCGGTTCAGCGGTTTAAGCGTGAAGACGTAACAGACAGACAGACACACTTTCACATTTATATTATTAGTATGGATTCTAAAAGTTGTTATGTCTGGTTGCTCCTGCTGCCAACCATTTTCATATGACATGGGACGAGTCACAATTTCACGAATCACAATCCACGAATGACCACTTACGAGCACTCCTGCTAACGTGAAACATTTATTTTTAGATAAGGGCTATTTATATCTAGCTGTTTTTTTATTAGAACCATTACCGGATTTAATTTCCAAAGGTCCACAGCACAAGGTGCGTTCACCTTGTCGCTTTATCGTTATATTTTATAAATTTATAAGCTTGCTGTCAAACGAAGGCCGCGTTCATAATTCTTATTGACATTGTACGTCTTCTACAGCCTGCATAAGAATTATTGGTTTCTCAAATTATGTCTAAAAGTGGGTGGTTATTAACTTTGGGTATACGACATTATTTTGCCATTAATTATTACTCCGAACTCAAAGCTTTTGTTTACGTAGAAACTAGTCTTGCGGGCACGTTTCCAATAAATGTTCGGGTAGTTTTGACTTTAGAATGAGTTGACCGGTGGTTGGGCGGTGTCCTTCTTGTAAGTTCAAATCTCAGGAACGTGCTCGAACTAAAAGATTAAAATTAAACCAACAATCAATATTTTTCGTGTTTATTTCATTATTTGCATAGGTACCATAGTGTTATTATGAAAGATGTTTCATAAGGCTTAAAGCTAAGGTTAAGACACAGCACCATAGTATACACATTATGGTATGCACTAAATGAATATGAATGAATAGTAACATGTTACATGTGTAACAATAATGCCTCGTAGGTCTAGTAATCGTAAAGTGCGACTGCTGAGCATGAGGTCTTAGGTTCGATTCCCAGGTTGGGCAAAGTGTTATTGGGTTTTTCCATCAGGAATATCTCAGTAGTAGCCTCGGAGTCTGGATTTGTGCCCGGTTGTTGGCAATAGGCTCGCCGCCTATTACATGGGACTTAAACATAACTGGCGAAATGTGTGTGTCACAATTTGAGCCATATTATAAAATCTAGAGCATCGATCGATGCTACCAGTCGCCAAAGGATCAATCAGAAAGCTAAACTCAGGAGGTATCGAAGTCGGTGTCATCAATTTGATGAATGAGGTACCTACGTCATCAATCGTTGTCACATGGATTAATAAAAGGTAAATCGAATTATTATTATCTTTTAAACAGTGTAAATTTCATTTTTTCAAGTAACAATTTAAGTTGATTTCGAAGGATTGATGAAATATAGTACAGTCTTAGAGGCAGCTGCCAGCCAGCTCACCATGTGTTGCGTGCACTGCTAGTTGGCTCCAATAGAACGGTTGCATTGCTGCATCAAAGTTTGTTTTGTTTTGGAGACATGTGAAGTGCAGTCGTAGCTAGTCGCGGGGTTTGTATAGGTAGGTGGCGCGAAGAACCCACCACTGCCTACTAGGTACTAAAGTTTATTATATACGATAGTTACTTAACGTAACTAGAAGGACAATTCTACTAGGTACTTTAAAATGTTCAAAATCTAGTCACTTTCTTATCTCAGCGACAATCAATGTAAAAAAAAAGTAAGTAAACAAGAAATATTTTTGACAGATTGACACTGAGATAGGAATGAACTTATTCATTTTTGTCATAAAGTGTATTTCTTGATGAATAACGATAAGAAAGTGAAGAACTCAAAGGTATAAAGCACAAGGTGGTTCAGTGGTTTCAGTTCGCAATAATATGTATAATGATCATATACCAGCGATGTCTAATTTTATAAAATATTTTTTAAATATGTTATCTGTTTCGGAATTTGATCAAAAAGTTTGTGGACATTGTTTTCAAAATGAATTGGTATACGTTTTTGGTTACCTACGCCAAACTTTTATAATAACGAGTTGGGGAGGGTTACGTAATTTTACGATGTGATTCGTATACAAATACTAACATTACCTACCCTATATGGTTAGAGAAGCATGATACGATAGCAATAAAACCTACACAAATTGAAAACAGTAGGTATAGAAAAAATAAACTTCAAAAAAACAAAACAAAAATCGAACAGAAAAGCTTCAGCATTTTTGTAATTAAATGAAAAAATGCGTCTTTCCTGTTCCATTAAATCATTTGATATTATTTCTTCCATTACCTCTCCATCTCAATAGAAATTACAGTCAAAGACGACCCGTAGATTAGAGGCGGTGCAGGTGTTAATTAAATAATCTCCTTAATGACGACCGTCTTATCAATTATATCGTCCCTGTGTAAGAAATGAAGAAGGCCAGAAGTTTTTCTTTAATGAATTAATGATGGTGCCACGACGGATCGCTATTTTATTCACTGACCACAAACGGCCCGAAGCAAGACGCTTTATCGAGCTTATACCTACTATCAACATATTAACAAAGATATTGCTACCCTCTGTAAATATTTGGACAGGATTCCAAATCTATCTTTAGTAACAAAACTAAAGAAAATAAAATGATTCTGCTCTAAAAAAACACCAATATCTTGTGTATAAATAGAACCTGCAAACCGCAGCGAAGAAACCAAACGATCAATCACTGCGCCAAACACGCCATCTTATTAAACGCTTACTCTCTATGTTGCCTATAGAACAGTATATACCGTTAACTGACATGTCATGTTAGGATCACTTTTTGCTGTTGGTCACAAAAGAGAATTAGAATTTTGGCACTTACACATTTATATCGCCGGTTTATAACAACGAAAATCAATTATATGGTGTGTTACTTTGATCCTACTGAAAAGAAAGGGGTATAATTTTTTTACCGTGTCAGCTATCATTTAAAACAGTTTCTTAGATTCTTAAAAATATTTATGATAGAGCCTTAATTGTGCAAGTTTTTTGTCATTACATATTACATGTTCAAGTGGAACAATGGTTGTGTAGACCTGTTCATTTCATCAAGAGCTACTATCAGTATGAAGCAGGCTGTCTCCAACGTTAATTATAATACCGTATATCTGTCTGATATTGTTCGAAAAGAAAAGGTTCCATTAGTACAAAGAAAGCACTGATTGTTGTTACCGATGGTCCCTGTGTGTCGCTGATATCAGTTAATGAGGTCCAGCCTGCCCTACGACGTTTTTCTCTGCCATATCTTTGATTAAAAATGAAAGATGTAAACTTGGAAAAAGGCAAAACAGTAGCGTGTACGTATACCTGCGGGACCCGTAAACTTTACTTTCTGTTTCATTATTAGTCTCAAAGCATCGCTAAAATACCTTGGGTTTCATTGCTTGGAATTGCGATTTATTGTAATTGATTTTTTTCAGTTAGGTTGTTCTGGCAATATCTTTATTTAATATATTGTTCTTTAGATAAAATGTTACACACGAAGAATTTGTTTTGTGTTGTAGTGGGCGCGCTACAAAAATAGTATTTTCTGTGTAATATTATCAAATATCAATCCATCATGGTTGTTACTTATCCATGAGCCCCTCAATCACATTTAACCCATTTACAATATTTTATATGATTATGATAGAAATAGCTCAAGTACGTATCGCTATTTTTCAGTCATAATATTCTATTATAAAGGAACTGAAAGCTGAGTCCTTGTCCCTTTTGGTCCTCAATTAGATGTAATGTATGTGTGTGGGTCGTCCCCGGCCTCAGCGGTGGATGGCTCGTATCTCTGACGCCGCCAGCTGACCGCACTTCACACCTTGTAACGGTAAGATTTATTTCTAGAGGACCCTCAGCTTTGTTCTTATATCCGACTGTTTTTGTTAACAGTTCAGACGGTCTGAAGACGCTCCAGCTCTGCGAGGTGTCAAGACTTATGTCCTTTTAAACGAATACAATTTCGAAGTTTATCGAACACGTCGCTTGCATATCTAAAGACAGATTTTTATGTCATGGTAGCGTGGTTTTTTGTTATTTTGTTCCTAACCCGTCCAACTATAGTTGTGATCCATAGTTATAGACACGCCGAACAACAACTACGAATTTTTCAACGCGTCACCTTCCTAAGCCGCTTTGCGGTTAACGCTTAATATCATTCCGCCCGTGACCCTTACCGCCTACTTCCCTAAATATAAAAGTATGTATGCACGAGTAATTTCCACATAATTATATTGGAGATCCTGAAAGTAGTTGACTCCGTGAGTGGAGAGCCAATGGTGCAAGTGAGGGTGAAGGAGCGGTTACACGCGGGAGATAGCGCACATGTATGAGAGACGAGGATCGCATTTTAATATGTTCAGAAATATATATTTTAGCTGGTTTTGGGTTCCGTAGGTGGCAGATAAATGAATGTCTTTTTTTTTGGAAACTACATGAGGTTGATTATAGTTGACACAATACAACAGAAATATGTTGTGGATTATTAAAACAAATATTAATGTGTTTGTCATTAAAACGAGTATCCTATATTTAGAAGATATATAATCTCAGGGGTATGACTCAGAGGACAGGAAGCAGCGGTTTTCCGTGCAACATCAGCAAAGTGCGATCACCAGTCTGCCTGTCAACTCAAGCGTTGAGCGTGTAGTACGGAACCATTCTTTTTAAGAATCGCTTTTGGACAGTTGTTTCATTATTGGTTTAATGGCTATTGGGAGCTTCGTGCCTGTCTTTCTGTCCAAATTTATTCGAACAATTTAGCCCTTCCAATCGAAGCTCCCTGGTGTACATCTATAAACTTTTAGACATGCTATCCTTGCGAATCCATATTTATAATTGGCTGATAAACTGTAATTTCAAAATGGACCGTTGTGTTGTCAGACCTTGTTGGTCTCGTGGTTACTTGCGCGAGTGACGAGGGTGGGGTTTGGAGTTTGATTCCTAGGTTGGACAAATATCGGAATCTTTTTAGTAGCAGCCTGGACTTTGGAAGTTAGTGGTGTGACATCCATGTGCTCGAAAATCACATAAAGCGGTTAGTTCTTTGCCTGATCTAGCCCCGGTCATGTCGGATTGCGATCCCATCGGATTATGAGAGTGAGGGAAGGGTGCACCTATAGCCTGTAACAATCGAAGTAGTTGTAAACACACTTGAGTAACATAATTGTAGAGCTTTTAGTCAAATTCAACTAAGTGTGCACAATTGTATTTAATACTGAATGATACGATTCATGTCGTCAGTTAAATATTCAATAGAAATGACACACGTGCCAAGGGCCTCACAAAGGATTCGGCCTGTCACTAGGCAACTCAGCGGCTATTTTTGTATATTCTCCGATGTCCCTCAGGACGGAGAGATATATTTTATCATTTCTACGCCCGCGCATCCACGGATGAATAATTTTATGTAAGCTTGACAAATTCAAGAATCTGCTTATTGGTAAAATATAATTTGACACTTTTTCTGTATGTCTTTATTTATTGCTAGGGTTTTCTTGCCCTTTGGGTGTTGAGACAGGATTGAAGGTCAAAAACGGTACAAATTAAAATTATATAATGAGCTTCGCTGGAGTAAAATCTTATCATTCAGAAAAAAAAATATGTGTGATGTGTGAAGACATTTCCGATAATAAAATACAAACTTATAAATGCAGTAGGTAGATACAAATCTTATTTTACTAGCTTAGATAAAGGCATACAGGTAAACCATGAACTGGATTAGCATACAGAATACTTTTGTATTCGTTCCCATGTCCAACCTAAACGCGGGCAAAGGCAAATAAAAATCCAAACTAAAATACTAGACAGGCACCAACATGGCAGGGATTGGCGTATAGTTTATTGATATCAGCAACCACACACGCGCACACCGCTCGAAGTAACAGTTCATCCACATGAAAAAATCCACAATCCTTTATAAGCTTTAATTTTAAATGAGTACACAAGGCCTGTGCTGAATGATGTTAATGAGTTTTTGTACAAACGAGCTATGCAAACATATCAACTCCAGCCCCATTTGACAGGTACCTATACCTATATTTGTGTGGGCCGCACGTGTAGCCCTTTTTATGAGATAATTAAGAGAAGTGGACGGTGAAGATACCAAGTCGTAAAGTTGTCAAACCTTTAGCTGAAATGAAGATATTATAGAGTAGTTTATACACTATATCTTTTGTGCAATCAGAAAGTACGGTTTGAACACAATAATATTTGTAACTTGTGATTTTGTTTGTTTTAAATAGCTTTCATATTCAAATCAAGGTATATCAGGGTTGATCAAAAACAGTTCTAGATCCAGCCCCTTTCAAAAGGAAAATCAAAGATTTTAATCGGAAGAATCCAATGAATTTAATAAATAAAAAATAAATCAATCTCTCAGGCAGCCGCCACAATCTCGTTCATTCATTCACTCGAGTTGACCACTGAAAACCTTTCATTACCTTAATGGAACGTTTTCACAATCGAATTCCTTCCCTCATGTGCTACTATTGATATATTACTTTTGGCGCCTTTAATATGTCACAGAAACCCTCAGGACCCTTTGATACCCTTTACCTTGAGTTGACACCGCCACTTAAACTATGTAAATTAAAAAATAATATCGTTTCGACAATTCACAAAAGATTTAAGAAGTGTATTTGTAAGATGGTATAAATAAATGGCGTTCACATCCACTGAAAAATTCCGATAAATATTTATCTCCGACTTTTGATGGTACTTTCCGAAGTGTAAAAATGGAAAAACACAAAAAAAAATGGAGTAGATATTAATATTGCTACGTCTTAAAAATCAAGATCGTATTCGATATTTATGAGTGCACGTTTGCCAGCATTCATCTATGTGTTTATACAGTGATATTATTATTTTTATTTCAAGGCCTTGAATTGCGGTATATCGCAACACCAGGCTCCCGCCTGCCGCATATATCCCGGCTACAGCATATTCTCATACTAAATCTCAAGGGGTAGGTATAGTCAGAGCTCTCTATTACCACCAGCGACGGCGTAGGTATTGTCAATACGATACATTTTCGACTTCCAATAGAAATGCAAAGCAGGACCATATTTGGTTCCAGCTATGCACAGCTTCCAGTCTCGAGTTTCATCCTAAGTAACTAAAAATACTGTTTTCACACTTTAGACGGCAAGCATTAACGTCAATTAGACAATTAAAAGTACGTTTGAACGTTATTTATACGAAAAGTAATTAAATCTAGTTACCTTTTCCAAAATGTAGTTTATCTTGAGCAAAACAATACAAGTTTTGCTCAAAAATGCGCAAGTCACTCCAGGATATTCAAAACCAAACCAAAACAACTGCACAACTCCTACCTAGTTAAAATAAGTGGTCTCACAATGACCATTTACTATCTATTCCTCTGGGCTTCATATAAAAGGATTACTTATGCGAACCTACGTAATCTTATAAGTGAACACGTTTCATTTGCCTAAGAGGCGAGTTCAGGCGGACTTGGTCGTGCATTTGCTAATTAATAACTTGGGTACGACAGAAAAGTTGTTGAAATATTAAAATGTTTGCTTTTTCGTTGCTCTTGCTTGACATATGCATCTTCTAAGAACCAGCGTGTGGCCTTGGCTTACCCATGTAAATTCATTTATCAACGTGTAAGTGCCTACTCACACTGGGCCTTTAGTGGCTGCGTTGGGTGGCCATGCATGATTGCATACCGTAGAAAATATTTGAAGAGTTTCGTCCACTACTTTTGACTCGCTGTAGCCGATTGCGCATGTTTCACCAGTGGCCCAGTGTGCGGTCACACTTAGTGTCAGCTTTTAACGCCTATCCGTTGTTCAAACACTCTTCCATCGTAATTAAAGAAAATCAAGCACTTAATTTCCGTATCTTTTTGTTTCCTCACGAAATCCGCTGAGAGCTTTTGTTCAAGTATAAGTCAACTCGTTTATATGCCGACGTTTCAGAGCAAATAGACGGAAAATCTCCTGAAAAAAGTACCTTTAAAAAAATAAAGAGTTTTTGGAACCACTGAGATGTTTTAACAACCAAAAGAGTGGTTTGAAATGTTCACCTTCACATTTGAATCAAAGAGAATCGTTGAATAAATAAGTTGATATGAGGCGGTCACTGCGTACAACGTACCCGCGTTCCTATCAGTGTAAGAAGAGCGCGAGCAGGCTCAGAATGGAAGGCTATGGGGGAGACATATGCCCAGCAGTGAGATAATACAATTAAAAAAAATACGTTAAAGTTAATGGTAATTAATTACAGTTAATTAGCATAGAATCGATTTTTCTCATTAAAGAGGTAAATAATTTGTGGAATAATTAATAACAACAAAGAAGTGTTGTAGATGGCTTTAACTAACCTCTGCAGCTGCTGCTGGTTAGGAGTTAAAAGATAAGATAAATTGTCGACACGCTTGCTAGACAGATTGGTGCAATCGTAGTTTGTAGTGACTTACATGCGTGACGAATTTCATACATTTGTTACCTTTAGAACTTCATGCAAATACCTATTTCAGTGTTTTATTTGCAAATAAATCTTCACGAATGCTTTATTTCACTGTTTATTGAACACGTCTGGGAGTTCAGGACGGCTACGGCGGCCCGTACAGACAGACAGTCCATATAAAGTGATTGTTCAAATACTTTAGCGTCGAAGTTTCGATCCTTACATATGAATGATTTACCACAAAATTCATAAAATCTGTCGCAAAACCCACGCTACGAAGTTACCTGAAAACACAAACAGTATTACAAGAACACACAGTCAGTTTTAGGTACAAGAACATACAACAAATTCTCAAGTATTTATGAAAACAGAAACTCGCTTGACAATATTCAAGCTTTTAAGGACGTTCAAATATTAATGGAGAGAAAATATTTGTATTAAATAACTTGTAAGTACTACTTAACAAAGACTTTCGGAATGGCATTTTATAATTACTGTAATTTTATTCACCTGCCTTTAATAAAATAATAATATTATTGTAATTTGTTTCAACCAGATACCTGTTTAATTTGAATAATAAATGTAACAGAACGGTCAACAACAAAGAACGAAAAGGATTAACTATACTGTCAGAATGTCTGCTCTAGTGAGAGAATTAATTAGTAACAATAACAAAACTCAGACAGTTATAATTCAGCCACCTGTAAGTAAGCTGCGTTGTAAGATAAGTCATGTGTAAGTAAACGTTATATTACTTACACTAAACTTCACTTACTAAGGAGTATTACTATTTAGAGGCCATAGTTCCTGCGTAGCCGCTACGACGTAGCTCATTTCGCCGCTACGCCGGCTATGTCGTAGCTTATACCCGGCCGTTACGAGATATTGTGGAAAAACATGCCTCTTATTGGTATTTGCGCCAATGGTTATATATGTACGCTGTCGTGTGTGTTTAGGCACTAGCACGTAAATATAGAATCGTATTCATAAACTGACATTCATTGCTCATCCGGGTCGATATCATTCAAGTAGCTGTAAATAGTAATAAGATGTAACGGGTGGAAAAAGACACTTAAAGAAACCGAAAGTTCCATTTTCATTTTATGTTTTTTCTTCTGGACCATACCCGGGAACCTGTGGTTATGATCATATTAAAGATCAATTTATAATGCTATAAAAATACCCGCACGATCCCTATACTGTTGTATGAAAAAAACATCAAATAACTTCTTCCGCTCTGGGCGGAGCGAAAGGAAGAGTCACACTCTTACTGACTAAAACACATCCGTGTTCCTCCCAATGCCATTTGTGTTTCGCGGTAACTGTTTCGAACCAAATCCGCAACCCTGGCAGGTGTATGCAACCGTAGGCATAATTTTTTTCATGTGTCATTGCGAGCGCCATAAAGATTTTCCCATTTTAAAAAAACATTTCCCAGCAAGAATTTTTACTCAATGTTACTGAGTTTGATGATCAGTATGCCTGGTTAATGCGTAAATTGCTTTTCAGACCCCGTATATTTATATTGTAAGTTTCATTTTTAGGTAATGTAATTTAATGTGAATACAAAATTACCTATCACCATTTTAAAATTAATATTAATTAATTCTTGGACACTTAATTAATTGCCCTATTACAATAATTAATTGTCTCTGTATCGAATGAGTGCAAATTGATATAAAACGGAATAAAATGCGCGTGGTGTTGGCGTCCACGTTCATTACAAACATTAACGTGCACGAGTGACGTCCTGATTACTTGGGACGGGCCATTAAAACCCGTTTTATCCATTTCAAGTAAGTTCTTTCACAATATTTTTCTTTACCGTAAGTATTTAAGGATAATTGTAGCTAAATATTTTGCCAGAGCACTTAAAATCCGGAATAAAAAAACCCCAAACAAAAGTATTGTTTTTTTTAAACAAAATCTTCTTTACTTACTTTTTCTTTAGCTGCTTTCTTTTAATACCATCTTTTCTCCAGAATTAGAAAGAGACAGAGAGAGTGTCCGATAGGACCGTATCTTTACTTTGTACTTCTTAATGGGTATGTAAATATATACTTTTACTCACCTTTATTTCGTGTACACGTATTTTATTGAATTTATATTACTACGTTGTCAAATTGATTTACTGTAATTGGTGTATCAGTTATAAATTAACAAATTGGCAAATAATAAACAAATAATCCAGTCAAAACCTATGGCACACCACGGCTACAAGGTGAAAGTTGTTTGTATCGAACAACCGTTTTTGGTTAGAAAAATCAGGTTATTTTTCCCTTGCAGCACTCCCGCTATTCTTATAGCCGACTACTAAAACTCGTCGTTTAATTTCACTAATCTTAATTGAATAACTGACGGAGCACTAAATCGCATTAATTGGTGTCTGTCGCTGATTGTGGCGCCTTCAAAAACCTTTTGTATAGGTATTGAAGTGGTGAGTACCAAGGTACAGGTGTGGTCTGTGCGCGTATACAAGAACTTTTGTTTTGTTTTTTGTCTTGAAATAAACCTATCGAAAACATAATAGTTCTGTCAATAAAGCTGTTATAGTGTAGAATAGAGTTAAAGACTTTCTTATTGAACTGTCATAAAATTAATTATAATACCAGCATATTATAACCCACTGCAGGGCGAAGACCTCTTTTCATACAGAGAAGGCACAAACTTAGTTATGAGGCAGGCTCGACGCGGTTTGGTGATTTCAAAATTCAATTCCGAGTTTTTCTTCTGATGTCAGTGATCTCTAAGATAACTTTGGAAAGTACATAGATAGATAAGAATTGAAAAACATAACCTGCTACATACATACATATCTGGAACTAGTAGTTACAACTTTGTGAAGGATTTTGAAAGTAAAGAGTTCAAGTATTGAGTGCTAAGCTACTGGCTTTCGGGCGGGTCCTACACTCAAAGACTTCGCTCTCAGTGTAGAACCCGCCTTACGACTAAAAGTTATTGGACACAGTAATATGTGAGAGCACCTATTGAAAGTGACATCGTAAATAGTAAACTGATGTAGGTAAATGGTTCCTGTCTTTGCCTTAACCTAGATGTTCTGCTAAATACCTTTCTTAAACTTTTCACAATATCGGGATGGATTTCGAGTTTAGTATTTGTTATAAAAATGAGATCATCAATTCGAATTGAGCACTCGAGCTGTCGATTTGTATTTTTTTTATTCTATTCGTACAAAAGTGTTCCGTACCCGTTAATTGGATTCCGTGCTCCTTTTGTGTTTCCATCACCGTTTATAAAAGATTAAGGTTGATATTTGATAAGGGTCTCGCCAGCTATGATATGTCAGATATTCTTTTCTTTGTTTGAAAATTGAGATAATATTTCTGAATAAAAATGCTCTTCTGTAGCATCAAGAAGGTTTATGATCAATAAAATGATATTTCTTGACAAGAATAGAATAAGCCCGACTACTCCAAACAAAACAATATTTTAACAATTCTAAGCATTCATATATTAAAATTCCAAGTAGATTCTTAAAACATTCTGCTCATTTATTGAAAGGTTCATGAGCGAACAGCTCTCGTGGAGTGGTATTGTGCCGAGCACAGACCACTACAGACGCTCGCTCTATTTTATTAAAAATATAAAGCTTTAAATTGCAATAAAAATGTTGTGGAATTATTTGTACTTTATGATTATCTAGAGTTTTTCGGACTCATATTTTGTGACTTTTTTATATTTTGTTATTGAGCTTTACATTGATATTATATATAGTATCATAAAATATTAGATCTTCATTTGAATAGGGCACAAAAACAAATACAACTCTGAGTACGAAAGCTTTTAATTAGCTCTTTTGAGGGTCAAATTAAAATTATGACCCACAATGGTGCCGATTCCCTTGTTCACAAACTAGACTAAATTTAGAGAATTGACATCTCTTACTAACATACAGCGAACGGAAAGGACGGTGACATTCCGTGACATTAAAGAACTAAGTTAGCGATGTCAAATTAGTTTTGCCTTGAACTTTTCCGTATTTTTAATCCACACGTTTTAAGATGTCAACTATAATTGTATGGATGTGTCAGATTGACTAAATTTGACAGCTCTTATTTACATTAGTTTCTTTCTTGTTTTATTAGATAGAAAAAGATAAAAATAGTCTAATTTTAGTTTAGTTTGTGACCAAGAGAATCGGCACCAATATCGTGTTTCTGCAGTCTATATTTAGATTAAAAACCCATGTCTGTAAGTTAATTTGTGCTGTCGAGATTTTGTATAGATGGAAGGTAATTATGATATATTATTAGATGGAACTTACCCAGCATTAATAACAGCGAGAGAAAACCGCGTTCTATTCTAGGAATCAAATTAAGGTCCGTCAAAAGACTCTGTACAGTTAATTTTGTTGAGGCTGGAATCGTAGTCAAGATATTCGATACAATGACACAGTAGTACGTAAACGAGTAATAAGTATCATAAATGTGTTTGCTGGTTTTAGGTAGAATAGAGAAAATACCTTTTCCTAGAATGCTTCTCCATTAAATGTCAGTTTGCACGACAGAGAAGAACAATAATGTGCGCCACGTTATAGTACACTCAGCATATTGCGAGGTCCTCTGCCAATGTCTGGAGGACACCTAATATTGTTTGCTGTTGCATGGACAGGCACCGACATCAAGTGGATGTCGCATATTTTGTCCTAGATAAAAATTGTATTTTATCACCCGACTTTTAAGAGCTCTACACTAAGTCCACCACGCTGTTTTGTTTATTTTGTTTGCGATTTACATAAATTAAATATAAACACTTCAAAAACAATTCTTCAATGTGTATTTTACTACCTACCGGTATTAATGAATACCCAGTTAGGAATTAACTACTATGTAATTATAACACTCCTTTTTTTGGGGCAGTCGTGTAACTAGGAACAAACAGTAAACAATACACATATTTCTGCGAACAATTCTGTCATATTCGAAATAATATACGTGTGATAAATTGTCATTTATTAATTTGCCACGGACCAGTCTGTAATGTGATTCTGGTTGGCAATCATTACGTCAAAGGCTTGCGGTCGAGGACACACGGAATATTAAATTATCGTACTAATATTATGAACAGCTTTTCCACGTTTATGTTGTAGCGAAACCAATATTTTGTACGTTTGTTGGTTAACTTATAAATTATGTAGGAAGTTTACACGCTTCATTCCATAGGTTTGCATTCGTTTCTCTTCGCTCTGAGTTGAACCACCAGATCTGTGTGTTCTGCCTTAGTTTGCCTATCCCTATTCTTTAATCATTATTTTCCGAATGAGGAAATAATTCTATCAATCTGCTTTACTGCCTTATTGATTAAAGCATAAATACGGAGTTGAGCATCCCCCTAAAACCTCAACACAGACATTTAAGTGTTTTGAAAAAGCAGTAACAAAAGATGGCTTAGCGACGATAGAAAGGGCCGGGTCGTTCTAGTCACGATAACCTTAAAGTTGTTCAGAATACTAACTAGATATCAGCTTCCCCTTTATACCAAAGTATTGGCAAACTATCTGCCTGGAAAATTCTAAATTCTTATTTGTTGTTTCATCCCACAAAGATTTAGCGTGAAATGGGATGAAGAGCTGTGATGATTAGCAACAAGGGAATTTTAGCATCATGATTTGTAGATGAACTTTACCTATTAATAAGCGCTTATTATAATTTATTTACTAGATATCAAACTGTAAACTTTCTGAATAATAAACAAACAATAGGCACAGTTTTTATTACTGTCGCAATCTACATACATAACAAGCTCGTAGGTATTTTTTTGCAATTTATTAAGACCAAAGACAGTGTTTTATGTTTTGTGTAACCATAAGTAGGTACACATATTTAACCAAATTATGGAAATGGAACTAACCATACATAACTGGTGAAATCCCAATGCAATCAGATAAGAGTGGATAATGTGATAAGTGTCTCGTTGCAAATCCTTTGAGAAATGAGCGCCTCGTTGTATCTTTTTGCCTTCGTTTAATTTTGCGGATGTTTGAACACATCAACAACATCAGTGTAGCAGTCAGTACATTCCCCAGTTTTTCGTGATTGGTGATTTTACTAAAAGGGGTTTAGTGCGTCAAGTTAGTTGAATGTAACAAGCGGCCCTGTGAATGCACTTCATGGATTAAGTATTATACGATTTTGGATATGTTTGAGTAAATAACGTTAGATATTATATTTGATCTTGGTCTATATACTTATGTATATTTGAAAGAAAGCAAAGATTATATCATATTTATATTGAATCAGTCCACTGTACAAAAATACTCTATTCCACACAATTCATCCATGTGAAAAATTAATTGCCGCATATATGAAAGATCATCACTTAACAACCGCTTAATCGATTCTGTTGACATTTTTTTCTGTTGTGTTCGTAATTGCCTGGTCAAATTCCAAAATTCCCTTTTTGGAGTTTGAATAAGGACGTACGAGCATGCTTCTTTTTAATCCCCAACTTTGAATGCGGCTGCGATACACGACATCCAAGCGAACGAAGTCGTGGGCTGAAGTTGGATATAAAAATCGAGTAATAACTTCGCTGCCAACAACTTCACAAGTAAAACCAGGATTTAAAAACTTTGAAAGTAAACTTGTAATTTTGTTCGAAACAATTAAGTCTACCGTGAACTTTTGCTACTTATTACACTAATAAACTTAAGCTACGATTTATGAGAATAGTTTCATTCTGCACTTACGAAAGAAAATCATGAAAGATCGCTTTTGTTTCAACTCTTTTTTTTTCTACTGGTAAATAACTTTACTGCTCTATACCGAAAAGTAATATGATTTATGACATGGCCACTAAGTTAGCCATCATTCCTCCTGCAGTCCTCCCTTTTGTATTGAATTAATCATAGAAGATGATTATTTTATGTCTGAAAGAATAATTCCAGAACAATCAAAATTGCAAAAAAAAATATGCAATAAAGTCATGTAAAAGTAAACACGGACTTTTCTTGAAGTGATTTTAATAAAATTTTCAAAAATATGTGACTCAGAATTAATTTAGAATCGTGGAACATGCATCAGGTATTTTCGGATACCCCTGGACAGGAGAAATCTAATTATTTTTTGGTCGTCACTATTTGGACCACCCTGTGTAGTCGTTAACGAGCTAAATGAGTAGTTACACACACATTGCCACTTTGTCACAACTTTGCGCTCATTTATGTATATGTATGTGAGGGAATGAGTTCGTTACAAAAATGGATGCGGTATATGTATTCATCCTTTTTTTTTTGTTTTTTCACGCGACAAATAAAAAGTGATGCCATACCGTTCCATCGTACTATGAGAACGAGGTAAGCGGGCCGGCCTACTGCAGGTCCTACAAAACATAGACCAGGTGTGTTTATTACTTAACTTACAACGTACTTCGTCTTCATTAATTTGTTGATAGTGACCCGAAGTCGGTCGGTAGAATATTATTAGTGAGGCGGATTGGCCAAGCTGCGAACGACGTTATAAGCCTATTTTAATACACCCTTATTTTGGTAGACGGTAAACACAATTATGATGCTGCCCGTCCCCTTGATAAGTTATAATACTCTCTTGCTATGTTGTGGCACGCTACAGTGACCCTTGCCTTCTTTCTATTTTTATTCTCGAGGAACCACAATTTTATTACCGCAAAGCTACCTAACTTAATTGATTGATTAATCGTCTTGCAGTTATTTTTACTCTCAAAAAGATTCTTCACAAACTACTAAATGTTAAAAAAGCTTTTAAAAATGAATAAGGATTGAACAAGAATGAACGATTTATCTATGAACCATTCTTGACATAATTATAGAATTCTGGCATGTAAATAACGTTCATTATATGTTGTAACATCATTCTTTAAAATACACCAAGCCCGTTTTATCGAATGGTTAGGTAAACGTGTACCTAAGTACCTTATTATAGACCAGGTATAATTCAAGTCTCCGGGCTGATACACTTTATTGATCTGGTAATCAAATTCAGAACCTCATACTATGCAGTAATAATACCGACTGGTGAAAAACAATAACAAAACTCATATTTATGTGTACATTAACTTGTACACCTACGTTCCTCCTACCCTAGTTTGCATCAGGTACCTAGAGCGTCATAAATGATAGTTATACGGTTAAGAGGCACGCGGTGCGCAGCTGGCGGTACAACACGTTAAACCAATAACGAGTGTTGAGAATTTTCGCGGCAAATATTACATAAACTTAAGCTTCAGCCCGCCGCTTCGTCCGCGTGGTTTGTTTCATTGGTAACTGCCCCTGCTTGTGATGTTAAATACATGTAGCTTACTACTACCATTCCTTATAAATCTAGCTATTTATATCTACAAAAAGTTTTATCCTATCCGTTTGACAAATAAACAAAAAACTGTTCAGCTTTATTAAATTAGTACAGATACGGGGCGTAAAAGAAACATCAATATGTTCTCAACAGGAAAAGTTCCTAGGTATGGAATGGAACAAACAAATTATCACAATGATGGGAACAACATGATTGTAACTCTACATGCAGGTTTACCTGTAAGCAGCAATTTTAAACAGGTAGATGCCGTCACAGAGAACACATACATAAACATAAACTCACGCCTTTTTCCCATGGGGGTAGGCAGAAACTACAGAACGCCACCTGCTACGATCCTTACATACTCCTTTCGCCTCATCTACGTTCTTACATCTCGTCATACAAGCACGCCGGTTACGAGTACTGCGCACCTGACCTTTCTGAAGGACCTCACCAATAAGGTCAGTGTAAGTCTTCCTAGGGCGACCCCTCCCGGCGTTGCCACTCACCTCTGCCATATAAATACCTTTCACACAGTTTAGTTTTTTTTTCTTTCGTCACAGAGAAATTGTCAAAATTATTGAGATTCTATTCACGTATTTAAAACTTTCCTAGTACTTACTTATGTTAAAATGATTGAAGTGCTACTAGAATAAATATCATGTATGATAATATTTAAAGTGGTGTTCCGATAATTACTGGATCTACCAACAATTCATTCAAATACTTCACACAACCATACGAATACTTCTATAGTTCGACATTTTGACATGTTGTTCTGTTGATATCGATATTGAGTTGTATTTTCATTTTCGTTTTTGTTCAAAACATTTTTAATCAAAAGCTGTCATGGACATATTTAATGGCTCTGTAAAACAGGCGTCAGGCGTTGTTTATCACACTGTTTATTGATATATAATATAATCAATTAATCATGTATTATATTGCTTGTTTACTGCCAATTAATATTAGTTCTCTCGATGGCACTTTTCACAATGACTCAACATCAAAGAATATTAAGGTAGGTAACAATATACAGCAACGTCGGGAATGGTCCTTTGAAATGTAAATACAAAGGGTTTTTACCGAGGGCCTCAACCTTAATAATTCCGTTTACGTCTGCAACAAATTGTAGCTACATCCATGTAGCCACAACAGCCAGTTCAGGCACGAACAATAGATCCAAACTTTCACATTACTATGAATGCTTTAATAAGACGCGTTTCCTAACTCCGTCATGGCAGTATGAATGCACACAACTTTTAATTAGGAGCCGGAACTAAGCAAAGCGTTGCAGACTACTTATTAATAACTTGACTCGTTATGCGATGTGCTTCCTTACTGAATTTCCGTAGGTAGATTATGTTAGGTGGTTTTTTAAATAATTGTGTTTATGTATCTAATTCTTGGCACGACATAATACGTACTTATTAAGATCTTACCTAAATAACAAACTATTTTGTTTTGTTACTGTGAAAGAAATGAAATATATTTAATATGGAGACATTTTAATTAAATCGGATACGGCATAGCAACGTATGAGTCTATTTTAAGATATTTTTATGTCTGAAAGTTTGATACAAATGTTTTCTAAGGGCCTATTCTAAATGGCGATTTGGTATAATTTGTGCCCCGCGTTAATATTTTTTTAATTCGTCGTTTTAACACTGTAATATGTTACCTATCCCATAAGAACAAGCTTACAGTTCTTTACAGCTACAATGACACAAAAGTTTCTTGATTACCGTAATTTCACAAATAAATAAATAGTGCAGTATTTTTCTTACGTTGGCAGTAACGTCAAAGGGAATGAATGAACAAAGGCGCGCTTGGCATAATCCCTCGGCCGCTACAGCCGCGGTGCTTACTTCTAGTAACTGCGTTATGTTGAATTTCGTGCGTTTTGGAAACGTCTTTCATTTAATTTTGGCGACATTATAACTAGGATCCGTGGAATCCTTTATCCATTACAGAATTAGCGCTAAACCACAAACACGTCAACTTACTTATCTCAAACCGCATCTTGACCCGCGGTCCTTGACTGCCGCTTGTGATGCGCGCTCTCGGGGTGACAGATGACACTTGACCATTACTGTAAGTGGTCGTGGTGGCCCAATTGTTAAGGCGCCCGCCTCTTATGCATGAGGCTGAAGGTTCACAACCGGGCTCGGGCATGTACCAATGCGACTTTTTGTAAATAGCAATTATTAGTGACTAAATATGTCTATAGAGTGATAGACTTTTTCTATATAAGTGTGTGTGTAATAGGTGCACTTCGTCTTCCCTCACTCTCATTGATTGATAGAATGGCAATCCGACACCACCGGGGAGAAATCAAGTGCAGGACCAACGGTTTTAAGGCACTTGTCTCTCTACCAACTTCCAAAATAAGGGCTGCTACAGAAAAATTCCGAATTAATAAACCCAACAATACTTTTTTCGCCCTGAGAATCGAACTCAGCACCCCACGCTCAGCACTTGCGCTTGCGACGTGAGGACAGCGACGTCAAGTCAATTGAACTTGTAACATAGAATAGTTCACAATAAACCTACCACAGAATGTTTGTGAAGTATTAAACTATATTATTCATGGCTGTGTGAAGATAGTTTAATACTAAGCGATTCCATAATAGTACGTAGGTACTCGCCCTCTGACGGTGAGTTATGTTTCACGGTGACCAGTTGAAGGTGACCACAGTTGACTGGTATTCACTTGCGATGTCAGTACTGTTACAGATTATAAACACATTCCAGTTCTCTTTGAACTTCAAGCAGCAGAGACAATGGATATCGTATCTTAATCAGATGTTATCTCATCACCTTGCTGTATTTCTTACTTTCTGTAGCATGTTTAGCAATTTTTAATAAACGACAAATTTGTTACATACATTATGTATCGTATAAATCGTTTAAATCATGTTTTCCTCGAGTTGAATAATATTCAATACCTACTTGATAGCATTATTTTTTAAGTGTAATCTAAGGTCATATTTAATACATACTTATTGAATACATTTTTTATTCTGAAAGATGTTGCTTTAGTAATTTTTACCTGGTTTTTATCAATAAAAAGATTATATTTAGTTCAATACGATTTTCGTTTTGTAAAAACGTGTAGCTTTCAAAACAAACACGGTTACCTACTCTACGAAAGATTATTATTTTATGCAGTCAGATAAACATCAAAGAGATGTGTGTTTCTACTGCACTTGTGAAGGTTTTAATAATACTGGTTTATTTACTCTCTGGCTAATGGTACCGGTGAGACCGTCCAGAGGGCCCAGCACGAGCGCGCGGAATAAATGTAAGTAACATAAACTCGACAAATCTTTATATTGAAAATACTTGCATATTATTAATAAGTTTTGTTCATATACATGGACGATATTAATTTGAGCTTGTCATATAAAATTAAACCAAAATGCTAAAGGAATGGTTAGTAAGCGCGCTCGTGACAGGCCTACAAAACAATTTAACAAACGTGAATAGGTGAATAACTGTATTTACGTTTAATTTTTCCCAAGACATTGAGATGAAGTTCTCTGAAATATATGTTAGAAGAAGTTTCCTAGAATTATGAAGAAGTATAACGAATAGGTTTCTCTTTAACCATTTGAAAAAGGGAAGATACTACGACTCGATTATACAAGGTACAGTTTTGTATGAGATAAGTATGCTTGTGATTTTCCAATACGAATCAGTAATAAATAAAAAGGACAGGTCGCGGGGCGATGAACCCGCATGCAGAGGTGTTTACTGAAATACTGTCAAACTTAACTTACTTACTTTACTTTCCTCAATGTATAATGTATTCACTGTTAGTGTACTTAATAAATAAATAAACTTAACTTTTTACACATTATTGTCGTAATTTTCTTTGATTATTTATATCTTTTATGACAACCTCCTCTTAAACAAGGATGCCAAACTGTACCGTGTATATAATGACTGGAAGCATCTCAATGGTATTTAATAGAAGGTGCCTATTAATAGCGTACTGTTCAAATACTTGTCTAAGTACAAAGCAATACCTACGATGAGATTTAGCGGCACCCAAGTTAGTTACTCCAACACGACTTGCGTCACATGTCAAGTCGAAAAGTTACTGTAGTGGCTTTCATATTAGATACTAATTACAGACATACCGATAGAAACTCTATTTTGGGACGCGTCTAGAGTTGAATATCTTGCATCAAGTATATGTACATTACACGCAGCTCAATTGGTGTTAATTCTTCCAAACGATCGAACCAACCCACGTCAAAATATCTCCCATTTTTTAAGATATTGAAATGCTTTTATATTTTGAAAAATAATGTATCCAATTTTTTTTTAATCATATCGAACTGTAATATCTGCACTAGCTTCTGCCCGCGACTTCGTCTGTTTAGATTTCAGAATTAGGCCAAAGTCCTAAATTATCCCACAGAAAAAAAAATGTAATACAAAGTAGCCTATGTGCTATTCCAGACTCTATTTCAGTACCAGATCCGTTCAGCCGTTCTCGCGTGATTGAGCGACAAACATCCATCCAAACTTTCATATTTTATAATAATAATTATAGTTAGATTTGGTATAGGTATTGAATTAGTTTAAAGAAATTAATTGTATTACTGAGAGATGATGGATTGGCTCGTGTCGGTAGAAATAAACTCAATATGAGTTTAGTTCTTAATGTGAGACGCTATTAGTGTAGTGAAGGTATTTTAGCGATAGCAGATACTTACTTAATATCGGAGACAAGTCTTAACTTGTCATCCACATGAGGGTGTTTAATTACGACCTTATGCCACCCCCTTACCCCCTCGTATGTACCCCGCCCTTATCTGCGGTCATTCTGCTGAAGGGATGACAGCAATATTGAAAAGCCCTTTCAGTCTTCTAGTGTGTGATGTAGGGCCAATCGCTAATAATAAATTGAATGATTAGTAATAAGTGTGGTAGACTCAAACTAAATTTAAACTTTGGGAATCATTTATTGTATTTTAGTCAGTAATGTGTACAATATTTAATATTCTACAAACCGATTTCGGTCACCGTGGCTAATCACATCGGAGACAAGTCAAGAATGCAGAAGATTTTGTACTGCACATGTGCACTCCCTTTTAATAAAATTATGTATAATGTCAGACGGTGTAAGAGCGCGATAGGAAATACAAAAATAATGAATCAAAAGACGTACATATTATAGCTCTTTTATTAATGTTTATAATGGTGCTACAGACAAGATTACAAATATATAATTTAAAACCGTAAAAAGTTAGTAAAGACGGTCGTCATTTTATCTTATGTTAGTTAATTACATCCACAATTTCTTCACGTGTACGCAGTTTTCGCCATCGCACTGAAACATGTACACACAAAACATTAATGTCTTATCATACTAATATAGTAAAGCTAGAGAGTTTTATTGTTTGTTTGTTTAAATGTGCGGATCTTTGGTACTAGATACTAGTCGGATTGGTTTCTTTTTGTATATGATAGACAGGTTCATGATTTACGGGCAATGAAAAACTGTGTGCCAGCTTGAAATCTAGAAATGGTTCTTTGGCTACAGGAGAGCAAATGCAGGTAGGTATAGAAGACGTCAGACAAATATTTTATTCGTCTTTAAATACTCACAAATGATTTACAGGATAATCCATAACACTGGAGAAAACAAACAAGGGTTGTATTACAAAATAATTTTACTTTATCATGTTTGTATAACTAATACACGTATAACATAACTCCTAAGGGTATCATGTGTTGTTTCTTACTTTATTTGCTGCTTCAGACTTTCTAATTTTCATAATATATTATTTGTAAACATGTACTAAGTTACTAGAAGTACAGTATTGAGGGTATTTTTAAACAGTATTTAGGGTAGGTACTTAGGCTTATTACATTAACACGATTTGATGTGAAATGTTGGTAAGAGTTAGAGGGGAAGGGTCCCACCTTAAGGCGATTGTGTCGCCACGATCTACCTAGTTGGCTAACCGCTTTACCGGTCGGGCAATGTAATAACGCTTAGGCCAGTTTGGGAACTCAACATTCGCTCGAGGAACAGTTGAATACTGAAATCTTTTCTATAAAGGGAGTTACTAAACTTGAGAACTGTTCAGATTGTTTCGCTCCGACTTGCAAGTTTCTTAAATCTGTTTGTTCAAGAACACTTAGTTCTGCATATTGATGGATATCTTTTTTTTAGACTATAGCTATAGCTACACCCAGACAACAGTTTTTGTAGTGTAATCGGGGTTTTACCTTAGCAGAGCAGAAGTCTCCTGTACACTGAAAAAATAATGTATTTTATATTACAAGTACTTTTTTGTTTGTGTGTGTCATTTCGCTATAAATTCTTTACACACAGGCAATGCCCCGGGCGCAGCTAGCACTTTACAATATTTGCGTAGGTCTGTTTTCAAACACAAAATAATGGAAAATGTTGAAATTAGTTACGAATTGCTCACCGTATGAACAAATAACATTATTATATTTTTACTATCCTCGTTTATATGTATCATATTTTTTATTGCTGTTTTTAGACTGTGTTTTTTTAGCTGTGTGTCTTCTATTTTTTTAATTAAATAATTAAATCACCTCTACGAAAACCACGTAAAACAGTGTTATTTTGAAAACTACCATGGGTAGAAAATATGAGGAGTGTAGTCTATCGTAGATACCATGGATTGTAAAAAAATAACCCACTATGAAAAAGCTAAGTGACGTTCAGAGGTTTCTGTTATTTTTCTTAAACCTTTTTATCATATCTATGCACGGAAATTGCTTGTACAAGCAGACAGTTGTTCTTTGTTGGGGTTGGAACAAGGTAATTTATATTTTGTTCCGGGCTTACAGAATAGGCTACATGCTGCGAGTTCGTAGCATCTTTAAACATGCATACTTTTTGTCTGACGGCGTCAAAACCTGACGATGTATGTCTGTCTCTTTATTTTGAGAGTAAAAGAACAACGGGAGTTCATGGATTTTGTATTGATGTCACGAGTGGATATATGAATCACTCTGGATTTTTATGTTTTTAGAAAAAAAATACTTATAGTTGCTTTTCTACACATTTTATTTTTTTTTACATTGTCCGAACAACTATTTTTTTTTTGCGGGCTACAGTATTTCTCTCTTATTTAGACACACATTTTATCTATCACTTTTACGAACTGAAATCATCCAAAGTTACATTGTTCAACTTCGTTTAGTCAAATTATAAATTTCCAGGGTTAATTGTCAATTACTACGGTAGCAGGTGTTACACAAGTACCCTGGTAATTTATAAAGATCATGAGGAGAGTCTCGAATATGAAACACCCTACCTACCATCCTGCCTACCAAAACATTAGAATCTGAAAAATGTACGAGTATAATAAATCCATTTAATTTTGTGATGTTACACATTCATTTTTATTTTAATTACATTGACATGACTGACTAGCTTTGCTCGCTGTTTCGCTCATGAGGACCCAAGTGTAACCTAAAGAACTAACTATCGGAAACACAATCCTCCAGAAGACCTTGTTGGTCGCGAACGACTGCTGAATGTAGTGTTATTAGATTTTACTTAAGGAATTAGTCTGTTAAAGACGTTAGCAGTCAATTGATGAGGGTAAAAAACACGATAATTACAGAATAGTTTATTTTTAAACATACAAATAAACCTGTATAGACTCTATCAAATACAAAAGATCACCTTGTTGCAAGTTTGAAACACTGATGAATGTACGAACGTTATGTACATTAAATAGGATGACTCTGTGTGAATAATTTTAACGGTTGTTCATTAACATTGTGAAAAATAGGTTCCAATTTGCTTTAGGTTCTATAATTAAATAGACTAATTATGTGGGTAACGAGCGTACTTAGCGCTGTGTGTTTTGAAGGGTGACAACAAATAGGTATTATGACTTTTAATACGACTGAAAAATAGAATATTGTGTAATTGTATCTGCGCTACAAATATATATGTCTATATATATTTTAGGCATTACTTAACAACATATACATTACTTAAATTTACACTTAGGTAGTTATCTACTTTCATTTGTGAAACCGACCACTAAAAAAATGTTTTTAAGTAAGACGATGTTGTTTTATAATATGACTAAGAACCAGACTACATCTATTTAATAAACATGTACTCGATTGGCGCAGTGGCTAAATGATTGGTTGCTGCACTGCATGTCATGGGTTTGATTCCCTTACGGAATAAGTATTTCTTTGATCTATATGTGTATAGTTTAGTTGATGTCCCGAGTTTAATTTTATCTAGATGCTTAATAATTTAATCCATTTTGAAAAGTAATAGGCTTATACTTGAGTGTTTTTGATCTCGGTTTTAAATATCTCGATACGATGATATTTCATCGATTTTTACTTTTGTATCCATGGTTTAAGAAATGTCTTAAGCCTTTTTCCATTATGTAACGTTGAAAATTTGTACAACAACTCACCCCCGCTGAGCACCTAATCCCTTTACACTGCAATATAAACACATCACTATTATTATTTTTTTACGATCAATTATGCCATTATGTATCATGCATATGACATTTATTAGAAACCATTCAAGATTTAGTAAAAACATAAGCCTTTTTTAATCACCTCCTCCATTGAAAAGCGCAAGAACAGTCACGCACAGGCCGCGCCTGTATTATTCACAAGTTTAAATAGGCAATGGCAGTTTTTCCATACTCTTGGAAACACAGATCTTTGTACGAATATACTACTGAATAAATGCTAAAATAATAAATGTTCACTCACTGACGACGTGCAATTAGTTGAAATACACTGTAAGGTAACAAATGGTTATGTTTAACGAACTCAAAGAGTTAGGTAAGATAGTTTATGGGAGGCAGTACTGATAGCGTCATCAATTGGTGAGTAACTATCTCTGTTTAATCGAATTATAAAGCGAGAGGGGTAACCAGATGTAGTTGTCTGTACTTGCAGCAGTTCTCACAGCAGTTCATCAGTTGTTCTAACACGAGAGAGATTTATCTCGTGTTAGAACAAAACGGTGAACTAATCAAACAAGTTTGCGAGCTTGGCTTACTGCGTCAGATCCGCCGGCTGTACTTAAGTATTGGACTTGCAAAGTATCTTCTAATATACCCCTAGTGAAATCTAGGTTATACACAACGATCTCATACGAACCAAATGAGGCGCCATCTTATTTCCCAGCGGTAAGCAAATGTTATTAGCTGAGCATGTAGCAAATGTTCCAGTAATGTGATGCGATATTTCATTGTGTAATTCATATTCATGGAGACAAGTTTGTTTAGGTTGCGCTGCTTGTTTTTCATGGTTAGTAAAACCGTGAAAAAAGGTCACTAAACAAATTGAGGTCAAGGTCAAGGTCAACCCTAATATTATATGATAAAAGGTCACAGAACTGTGCTTGATAACTTAATA
The DNA here is from genome assembly GCA_949774945.1 of Hoplodrina ambigua. Taxonomy (NCBI): domain Eukaryota; kingdom Metazoa; phylum Arthropoda; class Insecta; order Lepidoptera; family Noctuidae; genus Hoplodrina; species Hoplodrina ambigua. The sequence continues at coordinate 294,145 of OX458985.1, forward strand.
TTTAGACAAATTACTTTATAGTCAATATCCTTGACCTTGAGGTCACTGACTATGGGAGTATTGCGTGGAGTTCCCTCACCTTACCAATCCCACATCAGAAAATATCACTGTTTCGTATCGCTTAACTCGAGTCTTGATTAACTTCGGACTAGTCTCAACTACATAGTTTTGGTCAACCGCACTTACCTTGCTGGCGGGACTATTGACCCTGTTCCTGCTTCAGTATAAAGTGTAAAAGTATCCTAAATCCAAGGTCATGATCCCATGGATTGTTTTGAAAGCCCATTTGTAACTGTCAATTATGTTAAGGGGTCATTATGTACTTACAAATGGATTTTTCCGCGAAATTAAGTCATTGTTACGGCAATATTGGTAATCAGTGTATTTCAACATAACGTTATTTTGAAATACCCCATACCTAATTCCTTATTTTTTCGGCTTGGTGTTTCATGCATTTGAACCGTTACAATTGTTAACTACTCGTACTTATGATCTTATAGCAAGAAGTATGTCAAAAGTTTTCGGCTTCTCTATTTATACATACATTATATCTTTTCGACCAAATTTTGGTCACGGCGGCCAGTTTCAATGGACGCAGGAGATATAAAAATGCAGAAGTGTGTGGGCAAACATAGGTGCACTCCCTCGTCCCTTACTCTCCTAGTCCGACGGGACTGCAATCCGATACCACTGGGGAGAGATCAGGCGGTGGACCAGCAGCTGAGACGCGCGGGTGTCACTCCACCAACTTTTAACTATGGGCTGCTATTTAGAAAACTTTAAACATTTTTTGTTCAACATGGGAATCAAGCCCAAGACCCCACGCTCAGCAGTCGCGTTTGCGACAACGAGATCATAGACACAGAGAAGTTGATAGGGTTGCAACTAACTTAACTACTATATATTTAAGTAGCTGTTATTTCATACTTACTCCAGCAGAACACATGGTACCCATGCACTGTAAAACGACGTACTCTAATGTTAATTATTTGTGTAGGCTTCAATTTTAGTTAATGTGTACCAACTAATGACAGCAAATTATCATCTTATATGAGATGTCTACTAAGTTTATAACAACGTAACATAACATAACATTACGCCTGTTATCCCCGAAGGGTAAGGCAGAGGTGTACCCATTAGTACACCCACATTTCGCCAGTTATGTTTTTAGTCCCATGTAATAGGGGGCGAGCCTATTGCCATCAACCGGGCACAAATCCAGACTCCGAGGCTGCTACTGAGAAATTCCTGATGGAAAAACCCAATAACACTTTGCCCGACCTGGGAATCGAACCCAAGACCTCATGCACAGCAGTCGCGCTTGCGTGTTTTTATGGCTTACGTACCTCAGAAGGAAAAAGAAAACCCTTATAAGGTAAGATAAGATAAGGTAAGGTAAGGTAAGGTAAGATCTAACAACGTTCTAGATTAGATCTTGTTCTTACTTACTGTAGCTACACATTTATCTCCGAAGAACTGCAAGAAAAACAGAACGTGTGTTCATAACTATTGTTAAACATTCTTCTTCATATATAACTACTTTTTGAAAGGGGCAATTAGATTATATTTTCTTGTCTTGTTTATTTTCCAAATTGCTTTTAATGGTCTGATTGAAATAAATCATTTGACCTTAACTTTGACCCTTTGCACGTGGCTTGTGGTGACCACTGCGAGCCAAGCATTCCCACGGCCTAAGGCCATAGGAACAAATCACGAGAAAATGTAGAAGTTATGAAGCTAGTCTTGTCTGTTCGTTCGGTTGTGATAAGAGCCGCCGGCCCTGTGGAGGACAAATTATTCACTGATATAGATGACTTACCCCCGCTGTACATGGGTCACCTGAACACTGCAAATATAACAATGACATGTTGAATAATAACATAACTAGACAGCATTTTAGGGTTGAGATAGAGTACGATAAAATGGGTAGCAAGAATTTAAGGCAAATAATAAAATATATTAGATAGGTACTCCAATATTTTTTGACCAAGTTTCTTAATCTTTTTCCGTAAGTAGGTACTTAGAGGCAAAGTTTTGTAATAACTTCCTGGCAGTCTAGATGATAGTACAGTTACTCACTCTGGCGTCACAGCCGCACCAAATTGTCTGAAAGGGATAAGCAGAGATGGGGTCTTATTTTTATGTAGTGAATAAAATTTAAAATGCTGTGAATTTTCTCAAAAACGTGTCTAGAGACTACTTAAAAGATTGTTAAACTGAAAACATAATATGATTGGGCCGGGATCTGCAGAGAGCTGCTTTTCTTCCTTATTTAATATACATTGACGTGTCTCTAAGGGACTGAGTAACTAGCCAGTTGAAAGCATCTAAATAAAAGGGCCTTTTTGCAAAAGACAGTTTTTAACTATAGAAACGGATAAATTGCATGACTCGAAAGTCCATTCCAGAGACATTTTAACAAATATTATAAGCTAATTAAAAGGCCAGTTTGTATTCAAAGGGGTAGGTAATATCTCTTTTATTTTCCCTATTTAATTCAAATATAAAATAGCACATATTACAATGTACCAACAAGTATTTTCGAAATTGTTTTGTCTTCCATTCCTACGTTAGATATTAAAACAATTTTCCTTTTTGTTATAGTTTCATTCTTAGGTTTGAACTCCTAAATAAATAAAAATCAATACCTACCTTGGTCTGCAATAGGAACGCAATCAGCCAGCAGCCAATCAGTCGAGACATTGTGGTGAGCAGAACACTAACATAATTTCACGGTACTAATCTAGTTATGACAATTATTCTCGGTTGATCTACACTATTCATGAGAGCTCCTACCATGAGCTATGGACTGAGCGAAATGTAACTTCAATCGATATTGAAATTGGAAAATAATACTCGTATCACTCAAATAATGACTAACTTTGAATTATTTATTCAATAATGGGTGATCCTATAATTGTGTTTGTCGTCTAAAATTAAACAAATATGGTTTATTATAGTCATATTTCCTATTCGAAAATCGTCTCGAACAATCGTTAATCAGCGCGCTCGAACAAGGCCCATAGTTTGTGTTACGAGGGGCAATTGTCTTGCTGTGCGGCCAGCGATCTTGTTATTACCGATTCCCATTATACTACGAACTGTTACAATATAATTGATTGATTGCTTGTTAGCGATAATACCAAAATACAAAGCTTTCAATACTGTCTGCGATTTTTTTTGTAGTTTCGTAGTATCTAGGTTTAAGTAATAATGATCGAAAAGTTGTGCCAGGTACATCTTTCTCTAAAAGCACATTTTAGCTTAAATATTTTCAGTTTAACCCGAAACTTTTATAAGAGAGCACTGGATTGTCTTCCGCTAAATCTTTAAGTTAAACATAAACTTGGGAACCATATTTTATGGAAAACTGCGTGAATATTTATAAGTTGGCAAGCCTATTTGAATTTGAATGTAATAGAGGCTTTCAAATGGATGCAATTAAGTTATGAATGGGATTAAGATTCTTTTCATTTTTATCCATTTTGAAAAAATATACAAAGTTATACATTTCAACGGTATCTAACCTCTATTGTGTATCCTGAAAGTTGTTACCAGTAAGGCTTCTATTCATCAAAAGCCGCCAGAGAAGATAGTTTCTTTTTAACACAGTTAGCATAGCGCCGCATACCATTTAACAATGTCTTCATTCCTTATTGTTTTTGTGAAAATAGTTGTGCTTGACTTTGATAAAGTACCTAATACCGATTTATCTAGATCTGTCTGCCAATTGCATCCGATGGGGCATGACGTCGTATGGGTAATTTAGTTTCTTATACATGGTGGTTGACGGCAATCAAGTTGTAGAGTAAAGTACTACTGTAATACTATAGTCTAGAAATGTTTCTGCTGGGCTATTTGCGTCATAGTTACTAGCCATCATAAACAAGCAATAGAATAGTCAAGCATAGAGCTCAAAGCTTCATGTTTTTATGTGATGAACGATTGTTGCGAGTACAATCAAGAAATGCTGTCGGTATTTAAGTATGCATTTTTTTTTATCGCGTTACGTCTTTGGTTACTGCTCCGCTCCTGTAAGTCGTAGCGTGATGTTATATAAGCTAAAACCGCCCTCTATAAACGGGGCTTTTAACGCGAAGGTTTTTTTAATCGGACCAGTAGTTTCTGAGCGCGTTTAAATAAATAAACATACTAACTCTTTAGGTGTATCACCTTAGTAATACGAGTATCATTGTAATATGTTATAATGTTCTTTCGAAAAAGCATACCAACTATTATGAGGGCTTTACCGCCATGTGGTCGAATCACATGCGAAGTCTGGTACAAAATCAACATTCTATCCGCCACAATATGTTTATCGAATATACACACAAAACAAGATACCACATTGTTGCCGTGTGTCCCTCGGGGTTTGGATGGGTTTGTTTGATTCCACAGCTGACTTTTGACTGTCATCCCGGCTTTGGGTAAACACAATATGTCTTTGCATAAACAAACAAACAAAAATGAATTGGAAAGATTTTCAAATCCGGTTCCATAAATATTTCAGGAAAATTTAGAGTAAAAACTATTGACTCAATAAATTTTGTTTATCTGCTAAAAATATAGAAGGATTAGATTAACTTTGTGTTTTAACTTGTCAGGCAGCTTTAACACAAAAAAACTGAATCTGATGGTTTTTAAAATATTTTATATTATATAGTTGTTTTAAAATTGTAGCTCCCACAACCGGAATTTACCGGCTACAAAACTATTTGCATAAAGAGCAGACGCATTTCGAGGCAATTTTTCGAAACCTCAAATGGTTTTTACCTTAAAATAATTATGCTTGATAAAGCTATTTATATTATTTTTTGATTCAATTCCAATTGATTGCATCATTCCGAATCTTTTTCGTATAGTCTGGCTCCCACCTATTACACAAACGACACGATTAGGGCTTTTCGATCCAATTGCAGGGCAAGGGCTAGTTAAGTACCGCTTAAAATTCAACTTGACTGTATTAAAGTGTTAACTTTAAGGACAATTTGCCTTATAATGATATCTTTTAATTTTATTTTAAAATTCATGTGGTGGAAGTAAAATACACGTACTTTGTTCTAGAATTTATTCAGATTATTTTATACAGTTTACCACCAAAAGTGTTCAAAGTCGAATTAGTCGTTACAATGATAATTATAAAACAATTACTGTACATGTTTTTAGTTAATTATCTTTATATTATATCTACGTACAAAATGTATTTTAATTAATAATTAACTCGTTCTAAACATCTTTATTTTACAAGATAATTAAAATATTTATGTTTTTTTTTTATTACTCAATAATTACACAATAACACAACAACATTATATGACATAACATCACGCTTGTAATCCCCGAAGGGTTAAGCAAGGGTGGACCTATTAGTAGGTACACCTACATTTCGCCAGTTTCGCCAGTGGGGCGAGCCTATTGCCATCAACTGGGCACAAATTGATACTCCGAGGATGCTACTGAGAAATTCCTGATGGAAAAATCCAATTACATTTTTCCCGACCTGGGAATCGAACGCAAGACTTCATGCTCAGCAGACGCGCTCTGCGACCACTAGACCAACGAGGCATGCACAATAACATAGTAAGGTATCTAGTATATAATTAAGTTCAATGCAAAGTTTGAACAAAGATCTCAATCTTCTTTTAAAAAAAAATACCTCGACACATGTGTCGGTTTGTTTCATGTGAAACAAATAGTCATGTTTAAACTCTATTTATTAATTAAGTTAAACACCTGTCAAATATGTTAAATTAATACAACATAATTATATTAATGAAAGTTTCATGGAATACACCCGGCTCTCGCGAGAGACAAAATGCACAGGTCAATGCGTCGCCGTCGGGTCGAATTTGTAAACTAATTTTGTTTTTGGTGAAAAAACTACGAACATATTTCTTGTTAGTGAAATAATGAAACGATTATGATGATGAACAATGTTTACAAGATGAAAACAATTCTTTAAAATTAAAATGTTAGTTTGACAATCAAAATCAAAAAGCTCATAATGATGTCTATTATTATTTTACAAGGTTAAATAATAATAGACATCATTATGAGCATATTGTCTCTACAGGACTCCTCGGTACGTGTGTATTGTAATATATTGTAATATTGAGTTCAACTATTTATTTTATGTATGCAACAAAAAGTACAAAGGCATTCTCTAACAGTCAACTAAAGGCGGTGAAGAGATAATAATAATAATAATAATAATAAACCATTTATTTTCAGGTAACAAAGACCCATAGATAAATACCTTAACCTAAGTATATATATAATTATCAACAAAAAATGTTAGTAAATAAAACTTAAGCCTAAGTTAGTAACACTTCACTAGCACTACACTACGTCTTTGTGCTGTCGTGTGGAATTGGTCCGCGGAAGCGACGGAACACCACGTCCTGCGGCCAAAAGCTTTCTTCTAACACCAGGTTGAGGTAGCACGTCGGGATACGCACCACAAACGCCTTGAAATTGACGTTGCGGCGCGACTCTAACAGCTGCACCCTCGCCGTGTAGTTCAACTTCCGGCGCACGTACTCAACGATGTCATCTACCTCAGTGGTGTAGTGGAGGCGCGAGATGTACACCGGAGTGTTCGGTTTCGCTGCACGCAGTTTAACGTTGGGCTCCAGAGGAGCCTGGCCGCAGCGGTTCTTACTGCTTCGTTGGCGGTGCTTCCTCCGTCGCACAGTCACAAAACCGTCATCATCATCCCGATCCATTGCTTTTACAAGCACGGGCTTCGCGGGGGGAGCAGCAGAGGTGCTGGCATTAACCAGCGGTTCAGCTGGTCGCTTATTTCGAGCAGCGTTATGAGGAGGGGCTGCGGGGACGGGAGCGGAGCTGCGCGACGCAGACTCAGCAATCAGCGCCGGCGGCGAAACTGCTGACGCGTAACTTGCAATCGATGCATCGAGGCAGGCTGCACCTCGGCACGTGTTTACGTAGCTTACACGCGCCGCGGGTGACCCAGTTAATGTCACCGAATTGCGCAACTCGTCGAGTTCTGCGCGCAAATCCGTAACGGTGCTCTGAGATGCCTCCAACTTCCTCAATACCTCAGCCAAACTTGCCTTCAAGAGGACGATGTCCTTCAGAAGGCTGGTTACGTCGACGTGGTCGAAAGTGACTGGGGGGAGCTTGCTCAAGTCCTTCGCCACAAACGTAGGCACGTCGTCAGGGTCGGTCTCTTTTAACAGCGTGATGATGTCCTGGATGCTTTTCTTCGTCCCGTCACGCCGGCGGGACACCATCTTGTCACTCTTGTTGAGTAACTGGAACAGTTGCAGCTTGGAAGCTGCGATGTCGTCCTCGCTGAAATTCGTGGCGCAGATCTGGACTGCGGACACCTCGTCCATCACGTCCAGTTTCTGCTGCAGGAACGCCAGCAGTTCGTTCGCCACAAGTTTTTGAGGAGATAATATGGTAGGTTCAAATTATAGTCCTAGCGTAAAACAATACATTAGGAGATAATAAAAACTTAACATAGTTACAGATATGTTATTCAACTATACTTCAACTATGTTCTGTCGCTCACTAATACTGTTAGGATCATTCAGATCACTATTACTGGTGGTAACGGTAAGTGGAGTGCAGTCCGACGCGAGAAGGGCGCGGCCCCTTTGCAGTCGCAGCCACAGGCCCAGCACCAACACAACCACTAGCACCACTACGCCGATGGCGCTGACCTTCCCAGAACGATCAAATATTAAGTAACGGACCACGTTTAGGCGGCGCGGGCGGCGGTCGGGGAGGCGGGGTAGTACCGGCAGGCTAATTGTTAAGTTGGGTTTATCCAGATGGTCTAGGAAGTGTTTCGTGTCTGACACTGTTATGTTTGCGAAGTTCTCCAAATTCTGCATTGCTGTGTCAAGAATAAAATTCATTCGATTGTTCCATCTCTCAATTGAATCTTTATTTTTACTTTGAATGTCTAGGATAAAGTCACTAAAGTCCTGCTTCTGGAGCAGACAGCCGGTGTCTAAGTAAATGACACCTGCTTTGATCAGTTGTGTTTTGTGTATTTGATCACCACAGATCACATTGATGGTATGTACCGTACAACTAAAATATAAAAAACGTGACGCATTTGATAGTGAGATCAATTTATTTTCGCATCTGGATCTCTTTACCGCACACCCATCGCTGTCACTGTCGCGGTGACACAAGTTGATTTCATTGTTAAGGCTTGTAGGCCTCCAAGCGCACGTCAACATCATATCATCGTCCTGTTCACACAGGGAAAGTTCTTCTGACGTAAATCTTACATACGAGCCTCTGTTTAGATCCGCTGCTACGTGTTCCGATGAGGGGATATACTCTATCATAGTGTTGTTAGTCTGCTGTGGTACAGGATGTAGTTTGTACAACGTGTATCGATCTCTACTGACAAGTGGGAGTGACATTTGTATGAGGCAATATTCTTCAGTGATTCTTACTTTGGTGGTTACTAGTGAAAATAGTTTTTGAATATCGATCAGTTCATCAGGCAACGTTAGATCATCAGATAAATGCTCAGAGATAAAGTTGACTTCGTTTTGTAGCTGTCCAGGGGAAAGTACATTCATGCTAAACAATCTTTGATGAACTTGAATTAGTATGTCATGTAAAAGAGATTGGGTTACATTAAGGGTTTTAAACAAATCGCTGGCATTTAGGACCATCATTGTAAGTTCTTGAAGTAAGGATACATTGTTTATCTCCCCTTGAATATTACTTGAAATGTTTTTTAGTGTATTTAAATGATCAATCATTAATTTTTGTTGTTTTGCTATGATTTTTCTTAATTCTGCAAGTAATTCGTCTTTGTTTTCTACAATCGATGTCCGATTTTCCCATAAACTTGCCAAATGCGTCCCATTTTGCTGTATCATATGAATGTCCTTGATGTATTTTTCCGCTAATTGTTCGTCTAATACTCCAGAGAGGGAATTCGCAATATAGCCAACAGTAAGTTTGGTCAGTCTACTGTCATGTCGCGTCATCAGACGTTCATTGTAGTGTTTAAGTTCGTTAAGGTTTTGAATCAGCTGTGGTACTCTCATTGTGCACAGTTCACTTCCCGCAGTATTACATGCTTTGTTTAGATATGTCGTTACTTTTTCAAACGCCTGTGTACCTTCCCAATACGACGACATGTTATAAAATACAACTAATGCCCACCTGGTTTTCACAAAGCTGATATTGGTTATCGGATCGAAGTAGAAAGATTGGTTTGTGTCCAATGGAAATATTTTATAGTTGCAGTTCACCACGCCATAAAACGACGTAAAAAGGATTAATGTCATGGTAACATACGATAACGTACCTGGTGTCATGTTTCTTGTTTGTTTATTGTTATTCCGTGTTCTAGAGCCCTGTTGTGCTGTCTTGTTGGTTTCAGTTGAGCTATTTTGCTTATCAGCCGTTTTGATTTCCACTGACAGTTTGACTTCTGGTCTACTCAGTTTTTGCTATTGCCCCATTGTTAGCATCGACCACCTCACTATGTACACTCATTGTTTATCGTTGCGATAAATGAGACCTCGCCCAAAGATTTTCCGAGTTAATGAAATTACACGTCGTGGGATCCGGGGAAAATATATCTGGGTATTTCTATGTTTAATGTTGAAACGAATAATCATGTTACCACACTTAAACCATCTCAACTGTTTTATATTAAAATTATACCAAAATGTTAATGACTGTTTGATGGAATACACCCGGTTAACACGATAGACAAAATAACACTGTATAATCAAAAATATATTGCAGTAAGTTCGGATTAGATGAACGCGTCAGATCAATATTGCGAACTAAGATGTTTGGCGTTTTTCACCGAACACAGGCCATTGGACCTGAAACTATTGCGCACCGAGTCGGCTAAAAATAAAATGATTGTAAACATGCGCACAAAACTTCTGGAAGCATATTCTGGAATTAAGAAAAACATATAGGTACTACTATATCATATAGGTAAGTAGTATTACTAAATATAGGACAAGACTTTATCAAGTTGAATCACGCTGAAGTTATTCAAACGATTAATAAAAATATATATAATAACTCAAAAGCTTCAAAAACTTTACTAACTTCCAATAATATTTATAAGGGTGTTACAACCGACACGATTGTCAATACGTCCAACACTTGTCAATGTTGAGCCAAACACCCAAATTGACCATTTCGTTGAAATTCAATTAGTTTCGTCCGCTCCTTAGAGAATTATTCCCTATCTAATGTAACCATAAGCAATCACACGAACATATACGAAACATCGATGAACTTATCCATATTATATCTAAGCCTCTTTCCCAAGAGAAGCTAGTAAATTGGAACGGTAAGTGGGAGTATGATTCTCATAATAGTGGGTATTTGTATTTCGGATAATAATAGAATAAGTTACATCACTAGAGTTCTATTTTTCCAGCAATAGAAGAATACATTTTTCAAGCATCAAGGGAGCAAATGCCAACAAAACAATATGAATCCTATAAAGAATTCTTCCGGTGTTCGTCTTAATCAAGAAGAATAACGAGTAGGTACCTGGTACCTGAAAAAGGGGTCGGTATCTATTCTGTTAGCCGCTGTCCACCGACTACATAAAAATAATACTTGGGATCTTTGGGTAGAGAACACTTTGTGTCACTTTGTCACTGAATTTATTCATAAATACTATTTGTTAATTAGGTGTTTAAAATAAATTTCATAATCAATCATAATTATCAAAGACTTGATTAGGTTTAGATACCCATTACATAATGAATATATAATAGTATTACATGTCTACATTTATATTATCACAATGTCCGCTGGCTAATCTGCTCCTGCCTCCTTAAGTAACGTCACCATCTATCTTAAAATCACCATAGAGCAACTGACTGTCATTATTGTTGCACAACGCTGACGTCACACTGTTCCTGTCATTAATTAGAATGCTATTCATTTTTTTCGGTGTCTCTTGCCTCCATTTCTCGCTGCATAGACTGGTGGTCTCAGTCCCGTAGTAGCTGCATCTTCTGCTCCTCCTGTCGAGCCGGTTCCTCTTATCCTGGACCTCGGAGCGGACCCTGACGAGGTGGGTCCCGTCGGAAGTATGGTTGACCGTTGTTTCCCTGATGCTGGAGTGTTCACGATATCTGCTCTTCTTGCTACCCACCTTCCCGCAGCAGAGGGTTTCGGTGAAGGCGATGCGGTACCTATGGGGTTGATATTTAATAATCATTTCTTAAAATTTAATAGGTTGAGGTGACGTTGGAAATATTATAAAGATTACATAACTAAAACTTAAGCTCTACCTACTGATATTATATAAACAAGAACTGCATCAAAAAGGCTTTTAAACAAACTCTGGACTCTGGTTAAACTAGGCTTGTTCTTTATCTATTTGGAAGCTCTTAGTAATTATTCTTTAGTCGAACAATTTTGCAAGGACCGTGTACCTACTATTTTGATAAGATGGATCACTCACCTGTGGCTCATGACATTATACAGTATAGGGTTGACAGTCGCCGAGATGTAGTAGAAGGCTCCGGCCACGTAGAACAGATACTCGTTGATGGTGTGGTAGTGCCGCGTCGAGGTGCCGTAGATGAAGAACAGTCGCTGGAAGTGGAAGGGCGCCCAGCAGACGAAGAAAGCTACCACTACCGCCGCTGAAACAAATAGCACAGATAAATGGATATGGCTCGTAATGAGTGTAGTGTTTGCAAGTGCGACTCCTCTAAGAGTTACTCCTCCATCTGTTATTTTTATATTTTCTGAGCAAGTTTACCACTACTAGAGATTGAACTTACGAAACTTTCTCGTCAGTTAAGGCACATTACATAACATTCGCATTAGTCTAGTCTGCTGCTAATTGAAACTGGACTGGGGGTGCGTTTTCACGGAGACAATCGACAAGGTCGACGGTTAAGGTTATACCCACTCCTTCACACAGCGATTCGTTGCGTTCTACTACAGACGTAAAAATTTTAATGTTTTCTCGTCTCTGATAATACCTATGAGTATTTCCATTTAAGCGGAAAGGAGACCAGATATGTATGTCAACCAATGTGATTAGTCGATTTCTGCACGTTTTGTGTCCGCTCCGCTTGTATCTGCCTCAATGGAAACGCACTCTAAACCATTCCATCTGAATAGTTTCCTGAAATTTCCATAACTTTAGCTCATTGCACTCACGTTAAAAGCGCTTCATAATAGAGCACTTACATAGTGCAGAAGTGCTATTTGTTGTTTTCTAGCAAAGAAGGAAATAACTCCTTAGTTAAGATAGTTGAGATAAGTTAAATTGAATGTCACACCTAGAAACAGTGGGTGGTACAAGGCTCTAGATTTTCACTTCAGCATAAAGCTATGCGAAACCTAAATAATAAGAATATTAACAAGATTACTTACCGTCTAGTGGAATATTGACCGAGTGTAGGCCCATATAAGATAAAATCCATAAAAAATATAATTACATAAACATGGATAAAACCTCGACGTACACTACTCGTGCACTGTTCTCCCAATATTTGTGACATGTTTGACCCAAATCAAACAAGTAACATTGCTATGTATTTATAAACAGGCCCTTGTCAACCACTGAACAGTTTGTGACAGTTTTGAAGGATATTTGAAAAGTTTTGGGACACAACCATTGTCCTTGGGACCTTTCGATAATGTAGGCTTATCTGGTAAGTACAATCCTCGAAAAATAATTCTTGGAAAGAAACCCTTCTGTATCGTTAAACACACAAAACTCACAAGCGGAAACTTATTTGTTTGTGTGTTGATAAAACGCACACCTGTGGAACAGCTATACGGACTCTCTACCCACTTAGTTGCGCCATGACTGGTTTTTAACATGAATAACACTAATATATTGTCAATCCTAATTCCAATAAGTACCACAGAACTGTATTCGTGCGCCTACTTGATTACGTCACAGGCCCACACGTAACAGCGTCTGTCGGGCGTTATTAATCCCGGTGAACATGCATAGCTAGATGTAGCCAGACGCGGTCTGACCTTGGCAAATTGAAATTCGCCGTACGTAGATTAATCTCTGAACTGTGAAGTTGCATTGATTAGAACAGCGTCAACATGAAATAGCCAGACAGAAAATAAACCCTTTCACATGCAGTCTGGGTAATGGAAAGTGATAAGTACAAGGCAGACTGTCATGCGTCGCAGCGTAACAAACGACATGAGTACTTATGACGCGGTGCGGCACAGCTCTAATGATGCTTCCCTCTTATTTAGTGCATTGCAGTAAAGTTCAGTTTTCCCTGTCTGAAATGACCACACAAATACAGTGAGATCATTTTTCTCTTGTTTCGTTACGTCTACTAGACGAGTAGCGGGGGATAAGGGCCAGATTGCAGCCTGTATTCTCAGAATACATTCGAATTCACGAGATTATTATCGACAGCTTTTGCTTTATAAAGATCTTTAAAAGCTTTTAGGAATCGAAGAACTTTCTATAGTAAATTATGTAGACTACGCTTTGATATTGAAGATAGGTTTAATATAATAATTTTATTTTGTATTCTTTGTCATGTGTGGTTAGATTTAGCGGCTGATCTTATTTCAATTAGGTAAAGATATAAAATTTTAAAATAAATGAAGGAATTATTTAAATTGACAGCATCCCTCAGCTTTGTGAACGTGACAATAACAAAACACGCGGCCTTTGTGTGTTAACATGCAAACGCGGTTTAGATTTAGATCCATATATTATGTGTGGGTGAAAAGAAGATGCGGTTCATAGGAGCGGAAGTTAAATATTGTGCTTATACCGTTGCCATGGTTACAGCGATAACAGGGTGACTTATTGGTGTTTGGTATAGCACAATATTTACGTGTGCTAAAAACGATCGCTCAATAATAACATGCTTCACGCCTCTATGATATTTTTGAAGTTATAGGTGAAATGTGTGTGTAGTACCTCTCTACCAATCATTTATAAGCCCCTCAAATGGACAGAGTGAGACACATTCGTGGTCATATATTACTGTGAGATTAGCTCCTGAATAGGGCCCTAAATAAATGTCGGGTTAGGTTATAGGCCTCTACAAAATGGCGTAGCTCGTAACGCAGAAGTCAAGTATGACTTCTAAAATGTACTGCTACTTTTAGGCTTTTCATATTGGAGTTCTTACCCAGCATCCTAATAATGGTCTTCTTGGACTGAGCCTGCCTCGCCTCTCCGTGTACGCTGCCGTTGACGCCGTTCAAGGTGCCGGGGCTCCCGGGCTTGCTGGCGTGGGTCGTCCTAAAACAACGTCAAATAAGTACCTTATAACAATTGGGTAGGCAGATATATAAGAGCATGAGTGATGCAGCAAAGCTGCCTTACTTGTTTGCAAGTCACTTATGTCCTTATTTATATTTTTCGACAACTTATGGCTGGAATCACAAGTCTTTCCACAACAAAGGACCAAATATTTTATTTAGTCAAAATATTTGATTTAATTTTAGCAATTTTAAACTTTTGTGGCATACATCTAAAGTAATAATGAGGTAACTTCGAATGTCTGTAATTGGTATTTGAGAACACGGTTAAAGAAAAAGGATCATGTTCAAAAGGGAGAAAGTTCACGCGTTCAATTTCGCAGTCTCAGTGATAAGGGTCACCTCACATAGGGCACACCTATTTTGTTCTAATTTTACTAGTTTTATGACCAACGTCTTATAAAATAAAGTCTAGCTTTGCCGTACCTTTATTTAATCATAATATGTATTATAGATATATTTTCTTCAAACAAAACTGTAATACCTCTTGGAAAGGGCAGCTAGATTAATTTCTTTTTTCTTATAAATGATGTTCAAAAGTGCCATTTAATGGTCTTATTGAAATAAATGATTTAACTTTGACTTATAAACGAGTAAAAAGTGAGTTTGGAGATCGTATTTTTAAGAAGTAAGTACCTAATGGCAGAGCTCATCTGTATTGGAATCAATACGAACGTTTCTGCTCTTTTGTGGAAAACTTCGCCCACCAAATAGGGGCCATTAAGTGTGAAAAATAGAAGGCTAAGGTCGACAAATAAAATAAATAGCGTCAATAAAAGACAATAAACATAGATCGAATAAATTCTAATCGTTTTGCTCTTTATATATTTACATTCTAGCTATTTTAGTACGTCATTGTACTTTCCATGCAATTATTTATTTATTTCGAACTTTGCAATACATCTTTCCATTCACTAATAAAAAAAAGGTACGTTCTATTCTTCATGTTGCTATTATTTGGTATTTTGTTACAAAAAAAAAAACAGTAAATCTGTGAACAGCGTTGTGGGCTACAATGTTGTTCTAATGTCATGTGTATTCCTTCATACCTATCTAAACAGTATAATGTAGCTGTTTGTTGTTTTGAAAAAATAAAAATAAAATATAACAAGAAAATTAATTAAAAAATACTATACCTACGTCGAAAGAAAAAATAATGACTGAAGTCACAAGTGACATAAACATAACATCACACCTGTAATCCCAGAAGTGTTAGGCAGAGGTGTACCTATTAGTACACCCACATTTCGCCAGTTATGTTTTAGTCCCATGTAATAGGGAGCGAGCCTTTTGCCATCAACTGGGCACAAGTGAACCTTGAAATAAAAAATATTTTAAGCAAAGGGTTATTTTTTTAAAGAAATTCTTAATCGTTTTCACAAAGCAAAAAAAAACAGCCTTGAACGATAAGAAAAGTTTATTGTACATTCTTACTTATAAAAACTGACTGAACAAGAAATCTCGAAAAGTATTTGACCTATAAAGCTAGTCAAATAAATAGTTTAATGGTAGCAAACGATTTTGACTTCTATGTGGTCAAATTACTGGGCAATTACTTACGCAGTGAAATAATTCTACCAATATTTTGCCAATGATTGATTATATTAACATTAGCAACCTCAACGATCCCCCGCGTTATACCTACAAGCTTATCCACAATTTTGGAGCCTACGTCATTTCCCAAAATCCATTAACTCCCCAAATACTTTATTACATTGTCAGCTTTCCTGAATGACGCCAACATGATCACGATCGGTAAGAAAAATATGTCCCGAAGCCCCAACCCTTCTGCCAAACATATCTGTGTGAAGTAATCGCGTCAAATGAATCGCGGAATTGCTTCGTGTGATTTAGAGCGGTTCCGGTGATAGGCGGAGCGGAATTCCGGATCTACGGAACTACAGAATTGAAGAGTAATGGTTGTGTTTATTGTCATTTGATTTTAATAGACGTTTTGTTATTCGGCTTGTTCAATTAATTTTAGCGCGGATGTCAGTGGCGGAGTTTGCTTGGTTTATGGAAGCGGAAATTCCTTTGGCGTCTCATTTGGATTCGGAAGTAGGATTTACTTTGAATTGCGGAAGGAGGAGAAACTAGTTTAGAGATTCAGGAATGAGACTCGATGTAGGTCACATAAGACTGTCTGCGTGGTTCAAATAATTATAGTGCAGTTCTCTTACTAATTTTACTATAAAATAGGATATAACAGCTCGGCTGGGCACGAACAAGCATCAGTGTGACTATTTGTAATTAATTATGTACTTTAATTAATTAATTAATTTATATATTTTACTTTAATTACAATGGTTAAATAACCAATTAAAATAATTAAAGACACAGAAGACAGATAAAAGTAAAAAGAAAAAAAAAAAGAAAATACAAATATACATTTAAAAACATAACAAAATAACTTCATCCCTTTCATAAATTCACCTCACAGTACTTCTGACATACCGACAAAATCTTCGTCCATTCATCCGCAAACAGATCGTTAAATATTTATCTTAATAAAAGCTTGTAATAAGGAGCCTATGTCCGTCCTTAGGTTTCAATCTTACCACGTACCAAATGTCAACCAAATCGGTTCAATGGTTAAACCGTAAAAGCGTTACAGACAGAGTTACTTTCGCATTTATATTAGTATGAATAGAAAGGATAAGTCAAGCAGCTGTGAAAATAAATATTGACAGTTTGCTGATCCCTGTAATAGTGCACAGAGGTAGAACGGGTCAAAAGAAATTGATGGGTGTTGAACCATCAATCTCTTTTTCTAGAGTAAGCGTCAAATGGCAAAGGCTTATTAAATTCACGACGTGAACACAAACATTCTCTAGTGTTCGTGACGTGAGTGTCGGTACATACATCTAATTCATAGCACGTCTCGTATTTATCCGGCAGGCCGGCTTATTGCATGAATTATTATCGATAATTAATTTTGTGACCTTGCAAGAATCAAGGTTTCACCTCTAGACATTGAGAAAGTGAAAATATGAAATGCTGGTCATGTCCGGAGCTTAACTTGCCTGCAGAGCTTTTAATTTTTTCGTATCATTAAGTTCTAATGAAGTAAAATGACTAAAACAACAACACTACAACAACATAAAAACTTATTTTTGGTCTGTCTGGCAGAAAAAGCTTTCTGGTATTATAAAGTCTGCCTCATGTAGCACGGTTCGCGCATGAAGTATAATTACCTAACCCATTACAAATTATGCTAGACTGATGGCAGACACCTAATTAGCCTTATCTCTCCCCGCAGCTATGAGAACGTAGAACATGTACATTATACGATGTACTTACGTTACATTAAGAAGGCGGCGCGTTAATTATGAGTATTACCGTACAGGTTTTACGCGACGCCGCAGGAGTCAGCTCACAGAGTAAGAAGTACAAATGTTTAACTGTGACTCATATGTACGTATTAACTAAATGTTTCAATTACATTTGAAGACATTATTATAAATACAAAGTAAGTGTCTAAACAAATTCGTTTTTATATCTCTATATCTTATTTTAGCCTCACATTTTAACATATTTACTGTAGAAAGAATAAACTGTCCTAGTAGAACGGTTGATCATGAGTAAACCAGCTATAGCTTTACTTAACAACATAAGTAGGTACTGTGTGTAGGTAGGTTCTGTTTAGAGCAAGCCTATTACCGTCTATAAGGCACGATAAGCACCTAACTACCTAATCGAACCGAGGGCCAAGAAAAAGTATAAGTTTGTATTGGTAGGTAGGTTACCCATTCATAAAAAATACTCT
Source organism: Hoplodrina ambigua (assembly GCA_949774945.1). NCBI lineage: Eukaryota > Metazoa > Arthropoda > Insecta > Lepidoptera > Noctuidae > Hoplodrina > Hoplodrina ambigua. The sequence continues at coordinate 312,170 of OX458985.1, forward strand.
TTTCCTTTCATCCATCAGATTAAACGTCCCTGCAGGTTATCATAAAAGCTAAATTGAATCAAATGATTTGATATTTGTTTGAAACAAACGCGCCACAACTTACAAGTCAAATGGACCGTGAATTTCAATTAAATTGGAAACTGGCGCGTTCTATCCAACTTATTGGAATATTTCAATTGAATCTCAAAGTAGGTATATAATTATAAGTAGAATGCTTTATTTTATTGACTAGAATAACCAAGGAAACGATTTCAACTCGAGTCCAATAAACTTAAGAAAGGTTTAGCATGTTTTAATTAGAGTTTCGTTCACGGAGATGGTTTACCCGCTAAGGAGCCTCGCACACCAAGCGCGGTGCGGGCCTCATTCTATGCGATCTAAATGATCGTTGAGGATTCTTTTGTCTAAATTTTGGAATTTAACTATTACGCACGCGAATTAATTATTATTATTATTTTATTATGTACTGTAACAGCGACGCCCTCTACGAATACTGTATGTCAGCTCATGCTGAGACGCGACGAGACGCCATGACGCGTGTACTTAGATAACGATACAATGTATAACTTTATTTACTACGTTGGTAGATACGTATTTCAGTGAGACAATTCGAATACGTTCGAGGCGTCTCGAGCGGTACTGCTTGGCCTGCAGACGCGCGTCTACACAGTCAATGACATTTGTTCTGCACGGCAGCTTCGGCGGCGCGGGCGCGGCGGCACGGGGCGTAGCGATGCATTTGGCAGAGCCGCGCTACGCAAGCAAAAACCTGGCCACTTCAAGCATCATGGCGGCGCGTCACGTCTCGTTGTGACTTGATCCAAAGCTTCATTTATTGCGAAGCTGTCGGGGTCAGCAATAGCCAATAAAAATATTCATTTAAGTGTGGACAGTCTGTAAGCATCCTAAAAGGTGTTATATCTTTGGAGCAATTATTATCGTCATTAAATCGAATTCTGGGTGTATTAAACATATACCCAAAATTCACCAAATTATAATCACCAATTAGAAGTAAATGCTTCTAACCCAACATTAATTAAACGTATTATACTTTTCCAATAGCGATATTTGTTACACTAAGAATTCACACGTGAAAGTTAAAACAAATAAAACACTGAGAGCTGAATTCAAACTGTTGTTTTTAAATTAAATTTACATCGAGTTATTCGTTATCGTGCTATTTAATGAAAAACCCTTACAGGTGATATCGATTTTCTGAGTTTCTGCGTATCATTTTGAAATCAAATTATTTGACGGAAAGCTGACCAATTCAATCTTTATTAGATCAATTTTCATAGAGTTTAGCTACTAATAGACCAAAATATGACAACACTATGTTTATAAAGAGAGATTTTCTTCTTAAAAATCTTGCCAGAAAGGGCATGTCTTTAAAGATTAGCCTGTTGATGGCTTTTTCATTAGTTTAGCCGCATTTTTTTTTACCAATCCAACGCAAGTTTGCATAAACGTTTAGTGTTAATAGTAATCAAATAAGCTACTTTCAAAAATCAGTAGATTAATCCGTAATTAGACATGACTTTCATAAATAATTATAACGTTGTAAAGTTGAACCTAAGTTCAGCACTTAACACTAATAATAAAAGACAACGTTTCATCTTGTGATCTCGTTTCAAAACTTTCAGATTACGTAAAGTTGTAGCTCACAGATTATTATTTTAAAACAGATTGTCTGAACACTTTCCAAGTACTTACAGTGGGGAAGTTTTAATTATGTTTAGCTTTTCTCAAGTCAATTACATAGATCAACTTATTTAGGGAACCTCGGTGAGGTTCCTACTACAAAGTCAGTTACCGAGTAACCTCGCCGTGTAATCACACCAACGGCGCATACATTCACTCTTACATGTATACTCTTGCACACAGGTAGAGCTAACCCGTGCGTGCCCGTGCCCCTGAACGCTTCAAAAGGATTATACGGACGCTAAATAAAAGTTTGGAGTAAAATGCACGCCGAGTAAACCTTTGACCTTTCACCAATGCAACGCAACGTGAGTGTGGGGTGAAATCAGTGAGGGGAAATCGTTTTTGTAACTTTTGTGTTTGCACTGTTACAATAAAACTGTATTGAAGAGTGGTAGATACGGTACTTATACTCACTGCGTGAACGTAGGTTATGAGTTTTTGTTTTAGATTTTTTGCTCGAAATCTTAATTGTTTTTTTTTTTGTTTTTTAAGTAGCCTAAGTAACTCCTCCAGCTATTTATCAGTGAAAGTCCCTTCAAAATCAGTCCAGCCGTTTCAAAAATTATGAAAGATTCGACAGACAAATATTTCAAAAATTGATTATTGTCGTGTAAACATTTACATTTATTTTGTAAAGAAACTGTTGTTTTGAAATTACAAACAAACATTTTACTATTATTTATTTGTATACATTTAGCAGAGAGGTTAGTTTGACGCGTGGATCAACACCATTTAGCTAAACCATTTTAAAGGCTTGAAATAAAGGCGTATTTAAATACGCAGTAAGTTAAAAGTTACAGTTCAATTTCAAAATTACAAAAGAGCAATCAATTTGAATTTACAATAGAAACAATAGCTAAACTTTATGATTAAGAATAAAATAACAAGTTAAAACACATTGAAATAAGAAACTGAAGTGCTTTGAAAGGAATAAGTCTCCGAGTTAATATACCTACTTATTGTAAATGAATAAACGAAAATCTACATCAAATAATGGCGAAAAACCGGCGAAATGATTAATCATGCTAAACGTTAACACAATTAATTATTTCGCCAGATTTAAATAGAACATAGCTTGCTTTCTCCTGTGTTATAACTGTTATAAGATTTTCACGCTCCAAATTTAAACATGAAACATGATATTTTCAAGGAAACGCAAACAAGCAAACATAATTATCTAAAATCTAAAGTAAGGCGAAGACAAAGATAAACATCTATTTATTTTAGCAATTAATAATATTAAGGAAGTGTGCCTTTGTGTTGTTGCGGTCGGTTAAGTTTTGACACCATGTGTATACAATGGTTATGTACGCACCGTTTTATTTATACCTATCTATATTATATTTTTTGTTTGTTTGCATTGTATAGGCTCCGAAATTACTGAACCGATTTGAAAAATTCTTTTACTGTTGGGAAGCTACACTATCCCCGAGTGACATATATGGCTATAATATTTCCAAAAATTTAGGGATCGGTAAGAAACATCGCGCGAACGAAGTCGCGGGGAGGGTTCTAGTATAAATATTATAATTATAAACATTGAATTTTCAAGTTATTGTGACCACACGGGTGGCGCAGTGGCTGAGCTACTGCGCTGCGTGTCGCGGGCTCGATTCTCGAACGAAACAAACATTTTCATGGCCTACAGATAGTTGTTCTGGGTTTGACTGCCCTTGAATGTGGGTTAATGTTTGTAAACGCACCCCTGACACACGAGAAAATTCTAGTCTGGGACAATGTTTTTATTTTTTAAAGAGAGAAAAAATATCTTTAAATAGGTATCTATTTATCTTCATCTCAGATCAACATTATTAAATGCTTATTTCTGTGAACCCTCACAAAATAGCTCGAGAATAAACTTGGCTAACACGAGTACGTCCACTAATAAAAACCTTTATATTAATCTTAAGTGGTTAGTCGTGTGAGGTGAGGTAGGACCGTGCATTATTTAAATATTAAATACTGGACCACTTTCACTTGAGCAGAGATTATCGAGTGGCTCTCGAGAACTATACCCACAGATACCTGAATTTAATATTTTATATTCATATCAACCCTATATCCTTTTTTTAGTAATCGTTAATTTTGAGCGGCAACATATCTTCTATACCTGTATAATAGTACCTACTAGTGACAGATAAAAGAGATGATAAGTATGATATATTCGCTGCGGTATTTTTTAGCTGGGAGCCATATTTTAAAATGTTAAAATATTGAATGTTCCAAACTTACGTGGACATAGAGAGATTATCTCAAAGATCTTTCAAAAAAGTTTGATTAAAAATATGTAGGATGTCATCTTAGTTTGCATGGATGTATGTTACTCCATTACGCCAGAACGGCTGAACGGATCAGGATGAAATTTGGCACAGGGACAGTTTATACTTTTAATCCCTGGAAAATATACGGTTCTCGTGGAATAATATATCAACTTTGAGACGGACGAAGTCGCGAGTAGATGCTAGTATTTCAAATATTTTAAACCGCTGTTGACCCGCTTAGTCCCGACAATTTTACAATTAGCTGCGATAACCTTTAGACGTGTCAGCCTCAAAAAAAGTTAATAGTATTACTCAGCTTTAATAAAGCTTTGAGTGTTATTTTAAGCGTACCTCTGAGCTGCCTTTAGTCTCACACAAAGTGTTAATTTCTCACAAAGGGCTGTACCTAAGTAAATAATTATTAAAGTTTTACTTTGACGACTTACAACTGTAAGCCTAATATAAAACAGAGTTTGGAGTTACACGCTGTATAATTTAATGAAATCAAATAGTCACACAGGTATGAGGTGAATACAATTTGACTTATTTTCTTTTGAGGGCTGTGAATTTGTAGACTCTGCCTGGTTTGGCCTATTAATCCTTATTTTAATAGGTAACAGCAAAATAGTGCTCTTGTAAGTAGACGGCGATACCCCGTCTCATTGAGCTAATATATTGTATTAGCTCAATGATACTTTTATATTATATTCTGACTGCTCAAAAATAGAAGACGGGTTTGGACTTTACGAATTCTAATAATTATTTTGCTATTAGAGTTTTTTTTCGGTAGTAGTAGTACTTAAACGATCCCAATTCAGAAGTCCACATTCACAAAGTACGATTAAATAGCTCACTCTCTTCTCCGATCTTGAATTTCTTACCAAATAAAAAATACCCCATTGAAATACAATTAACACAAAAGCCACAACAAATTTTAAATAAAACAAAAGATACGTACCCCAACACGTACCTAATACGGAGGCCCATGCGCACGTACAGTCCCAGGATGATGAGGCCGGGCAGAATGAAGAACAGCAGGCTGCTGAGCTCGCACAGGTACCAGGAGGGCATCTCCAGCATGGCGCAGAAAGCTGACTCCAGGGACGCGTTGCCGGAGCCTTGGGACAGGTAAAGATATCGTACAGTACGAGTTTGTACAAGGTAGAACAATGGAAGACAGCTGTCGGTATCTTTATGCCCAGTAACAAACTTTGGGAACAAAGTTGCACAAAGTTATTTAAGCAACATAGGTAGGTATTTAGGGTTGCATTTACTTATTACCCAACTACGGCGAAGCAAAAAGAAGGGTTATGATTTTGACCGGTAAGCAATGTATGTCCATCTGCTCCCAAATAACTTCTAAACTACTTATCATAATTAGAAAAATGAAAATATGTTAATGTTTTGTTAGAAGCGCCTTAATTGTCCGCTGGTTACAGCCTGTGTGACGTTACATTAAATTTAAAATGGCGGCTTACAGCGTAACAAAACAATACATTCTAACAGTAGTAAGCCAGCTTAAATTTTAGTGCAAAGTGTCACACGACGACGGCTATCCTCTGAACATCACTAACAAGAACAATTTCAGAAGAGAACATTCTCTTGTTTCATACTTTTCAGAGCGTGATTTTTCAGTAGTCGGGTTTTAGTTTTTGAGCTCACTTTTTATTGTGTTAGACGCTCTATCTCTGAAAACGTTTTCCAATGCTTTTATCTGGGTCAGACTATCGTAACTATTGTAACAAATTACATTTGATACACCACACTCTTTTCAACAAAGTGTTTTGTCCTCAAACGCTGAAATAGGTTTCTATATTTGGCATCATTCGTCTATCTCCTTGACATGATGACCGATCTACGGACAATTTAGCGTAAACTACTCTAAAGATAGCCTGTACCCCTCTTCACCTGAACCGAAGGAAGAATGTTGTTTCAACCTTGACCTTCGATCTACAAGGTCACTGTAACAAAAAAAAGACAAATGGGAGTCATCCATTACGATTGTCACTGCAGATATCGAAAATATAGAGGAGGTGAAGTAACGCCTTTCAAGATTCACGTTCCAATATTTCTTTCGATGGAAACTTTGAATGTTCATTATTCTTTTCGGTGGGTAGTTTTCGGTAGCACAGTTCTTTGTAAAATATCTATTTAGTTAGGAAAAAGACAGCATACTTTTTGTCATACGTTGATGCAGTGAAGGCTGACAAAAATGTGTGGAGTTCTTCCTATATTGAATGACACTTATTTTTTGCTGATGTTTACTGAAAATGTTGAAGACTTTGTTGTTTGAAATTTCATAAACCGAAACCTGTTTTACTAAATGTTCCCGATTTCAACTGGCCATCGTAAATATCCGATTTTGCTTTATCTTGTAATTCAATATTTTTCGCAACATTTTTCCTCTAACTGTGGAGAGACAACCGCGTGTCTCTGGGGAAGTGTCTCCTTGTTCTTGTAGCACGCAAACCGATACAGTTATCTAGAAAAACTTGGTAAGTTATGGCAATATAAGATACCAATTTATTCTCGGAGACAGGAATTTCCAGTCACTTATCCTAGATGGATGGTGTAGAAATAGAGAATACAGGGCTATGCGAGAGATGATAGCACCGCTGTGGGTGCGGCTCTAGACACAAGCGGCAGCGATTCTACTTAGCAAGAGGCAAAGTGGGAGCGAAGTGAAATGCAGTAATTGGAAAAATTGTTTATACTATAGTTATCATGTAACAGAGTTGATGAGCTTGGATTGACAGTACAAGCTGCGAGTTTCCAGTTGATTATAATGTCATTTATCTAAGTTTTTCATTTGATTCTATCTGATTGGTCGGTGACGTAGTGAAAACTACTTCAGAAGGTACCTACGTACTAATAGTGTTGGAGTCATAAGTCATGATAGATGGCACCTTACCTGGTGGATAGTCATGGTAGCTAACGGTGGTATACAACGCGAAGGGCGACGCAGCCAGCAGCGACACTAGCCACAGCGCCGCCACGATGCGCAGCGCCCGGCGCAGCCCCGCCATGGCGTACAGGTGCAGCGGGTGGCAGATGGCTAGGTAGCGCTCCAGAGAGAATGCCACTATCGTCAGAACGGACACGTACGACGCACTGGAACAAAGGAAGAAGTGTTATCTAAAAAGCTCTAATAATTTTAGTACATTTTGTTATCAGTGTACCTTGCTTCTACAAATTTACGATTTTGCCCATGTTATGTGGTTGTGCGCCTGTTGCACTTTTTTGAAACACGAAAATATTTTTACCGACATGAGATTCAAACCTTTAATCTCACGCTAATCCAATATAAATTAGTTGGTTCGACTTAATTACCTTGATCCCAAACGAAACATCTGAAATAATAATTTACGAAAATCGTTTGTTTATTTTATTCATTAAAACTCGTACAGTATCCAGTACGGCGGATACAAGTAATTACGTTCCGATTCCGGGAAAACCGCCGGAATTCGTACTCAGCTCAAATTGCAATGTCGACCGAAAAAGTTTCTAATTGAAAGTATTGCCAGCTTTACACACACGCACGCCATTTTCTCATTTCGTTTTTGAAATTGTAAAAATAAATATTATTTATGTTGACTGTATATTTTTTTTAAAGATAACAACAGTAAAATTAAAATTTAAGAGACAACCTACTGAATTTATTAATTAGCTCTAGTTAGTTAGGTATCTAGGGCACGTCTTAGTGTACTAAATTCGTAAAATAAAATTAAGTAAGTAAAATAAATGTTCTCCTTTCCCCGTGTCAAAGTTATTAAGCTAAGAATAAATATATAGATATTTATAATTCAAGATTTAATAATAATTTATTAGAGTGCTATAATATGTTACGATGGAGGGCGAGAGGATTAACGAAATGCGGACCACTGCGCACAGATCTAAGATTAAGAATGAAAAGTATCAATAATTACTTTTACAACGTAAGATCATTTACTTTTCTAGCTGTACTTACTGCAAATCATGTTCAAATATTTAATATAGTAAGTTATTACTAGATTGTAATGTACAATTTTTTTTTATTCTGGTTGTTTTTTATTTTATTTTTGTTTTTTATTTTTTGTAAATAATGTATATATTAATTAAACTTTTAAAGTTAAATAAATCTTATGACGCATAGAGAAAAGAGCAATTTTAGTAAAACAGTGTGACCTTTTTTTTTTTTTTTTTTTTTTTGAGATGGTAAAAATCATGAAATGACTCCTTCCGCCCTGGGTGGGGCGGAAGGGACTGTCAGACTTTTACTGACTAAAAAACCACCCTGTTCCTTCTGTTGCCCTTTACGTTCCGGGGCCACGGTATCCTGTTAAGACGTCCCGCAACCCCGGCAGGCGTTGGCCCCGTTGGGGGCCCCGTCCCTGTGCTGACAGCTCTTTGAGGCGCGCGCGAACAGAACGCGCCGCCGACCCGGGCTTGGTCCTTGATCGGACGGCGAGCTACCCATTACTCGCCATCCGCAAGCCCGCGCCTACGGTGGCCGGATGTCGCCTCGCGACGTCCGACGCCCTGGGCGTCTCCCGCGGCGGCTGGGGCGTGAGGTGGTTCTCTCCCTCACGCGGCCCGCCTCCTCCTTCGCTAGCATTACTGCTTCGCAGAAGGAGGTGACTGCATCCCATTCCCTCTCGCCCCGGAGCATGGCCTGAACCAGGTCCGGACGCGAGAGGTCGCCGCCGCCTATCGCCTCCGTGAGGACACGGCGGTGGTCTGCCCAAGCGGGGCAGTCCTGCACCGTATGCTCCACCGTGTCCTCCGGGCGATCCACACAGTGGTGACACCCGGGCGTTTCCTCCCGCCCTATCCGACACAGGAACCTCCCGAAACAACCGTGTCCGGAGAGGACCTGCGTCAGGCGGTAGGTGAGGACGCCGTAGCGCCTCTCCAACCACTCCTCAAAGAGGGGTCTTACCGCCGCGATTGCGGCGTGCCCGAAAACAGTGTGACCTAACACATTAATTAAGAGTATTTAATTAGTTTGACGTCATTAATTTAATTATTGAGATATTGTGGATTGGCTCATTTTTGCAGAATTAAGCTCGATTTTCCAGTTAAATAAGTTACGTGACTCATAAACTTTACTATATTCAAGATTTGGTTTTAACTTTGCAGTTCTATCTCAGAAACTTATCTTGCGTAGTAAAGTGTAATTACTGTCAAACTAGCGTACAGTGTGAAAGGGTGACGAGGTGACGTCACGAAACAACAAGCACAGAGTAATAGCAGCACTTTACAGTGCACACTGCAGGCTTCAATCACTATTGAGAGGCTTCTGGCTATTAGGGTTGGCACAATTGAATGAAATTTCTTTATTTTCGCGAGAATTCTGAAGTGTTTTTTTTTTAAATAATAATACAATTGGAACAAAAACAAGTAAGTACAGAGTAAACAAATAAAATTCAAACCAATGCTGCAAAGTAGCTGCAAAAGTTCAAAACTGTGTTCGTTTGTTAGTTACGCTGTTATGCCTTAGGTATTGTCAATCGTTTATCATGAAACTGTAAATACACATTGTCAGGGGTACAACAAAGGTCATAAGGTATCTGTCATCCAGCAAAAGTACAGTCCCTTAGAGATAGAAAAAGAACACTAATATAATAACTCAATACTAGTCCAAGGTAAAATCAAATATACTAGTCCAAGATAAAAAAAAATCTTATCTTATATATCTCTTAATAATTTTTCCGTTATAAGTTATAGCCTATCTAATTTACACGATACGAACTACGAGAGCTCAAAGTCGTAACGTAACGCGGGTGCTGCTAGCTAGCTAGAGCAAGCTAGAGGTATAAAGAAGTAAGCAAGCATTCTAATACAAGTTCTCTCCTTCTCTGAAAGGTCACAGACCCTTTCAGTGCGATGTCGGATCAACTACAGGCACTTTGTATTGTTAGTTCTAGTAACAAAAGCAACAGTAACATTCAGTGATCCACAAACTAAGCAGAACTTGAATCTAATAAGTATAATTTTCCGTAACTGTTGTATACCCCAGACCTTTTGAATAAATTAAGTTTTTAATGTAGTTATATCTTTCTATATTTAAATATTAATTACCTCAGAAGTTAGACTTTGTGCCGAATACGTAGATACAAAATATATACTTAATTATAATTGTAAAACATGGCGCTGACTACGATAGGATACCAACAGGCCGTAATATAGAAAACTGCCTCATTAGTGTTCCTGACTTACATTGTTACACAATATGTTTGTTGAACCGATCATTTTCAAACTTCCTTCCATTATTTACTGAAGTAAGTATACAATACGTTATGTATTGTATTGTTACTATGCTAGAAAGTTAAGCTTTTAAGGTAAAAGTACGTCATTCTGTCAAAATTTCACTAAAGGCCATATAAATGAATTTTAGAATAAAATTAGCATTGCTATAGTACGTGGCAATGCTTCCAGCCTTTTGGGCACTCGTACTATTGACATGGATACCGATGCCTCATGCGTATCCCTTTTCTTTTTTTTTTACAAAATACTTCACTTCCTATGTATCTTTATTTAACTATACCTAGACAAAACAATAAACTTTTTTTTTGTTTTTAAATAGACAACCCTATCATGCGAGCATGAAGTGGGAGGCAGTGGGCCGGCAAGTGCGCACAGGACGCCTACACCGCGCTGAAACCGTAGGTACGTAAAGTTTTCAATTGACCATCAGTCAATCAATTTTTTTTTTAACTGCTCCTTTCTAGGAATTTTTCCTATGTTGTTGACGCATATACCTACTAGCATTCAGACCCAGATAAAATCCTGTAGGTAATACAAATATTTGTTCTGTGCGAGAATCGAACATGTCAACAATCGCCAATGGGTCAACTGTATCGTCAAATAAAAGCAAATTAACTATGGGAACTTTCAAACCATTTTGTCTTTAGTGTTACTTTTTTAACTGACCAAGCACATAACCGTTTTTTACTTTTTTTTTCCTGTATTTGTGTGAGCATGATCTGTGTCAGTAAACATTTGTTCTTTTCATTTATTTTCATACTGCTAAAATCGGAAACAAACAATACCTATAACACATGGCAGTTTGCCAGCGAGCCATCCTCGCCACCTGCACGCAGTAACTCACAGCACACACAATATTGATATAGAAGAGCCAAAATGAATCTTCTATTCAATATGAAACTGCAATACCTATATGGAACAACAGATATTCGAAAAGCCTAGAATCTATACCATACAAACTATATTATAACAAAGCTGAAGAGATATTGTTTGTTTGTTTGTTGAAACGTTAATCTATGGAACTATCAGTGCCTCGTTGGTGTAGTGGTCGCAAGCGCGACTGCTGTGCATGGGGTCTTGGGTTCGATTCCCAGTTCAGGCAAAGTGTTATTGGGTTTTCCATCAGGAATTTCTCAGTAGCAGCCTCGGAGTCTGGATATGTGCCCGGTTGATGGCAATAGGCTCGCCCCCTATTACATGGGACTAAAAAAAACATAACTTGTTACAAAAATTGATTTTTTATATGATAGCCAGATTCATGAGCAATAGTAGGTCACAAAATGGCCGACCGCGGTCCGAATCCGGGCCGCCAACATATTTTATACGGACCCTAGGAAAACAGTAAAGTTCGTAACTAAAACTTTGATTTCAATATGTTTGAATAAAATAAAGTTTTGTGGTAATTTAATTTAGCCCGCGAACTTTAATATGTAATTATAATTAAGGTTTAATTTTGTTTTATATGTTAGGTTATAGGTACCACCAACTGGACCTCGTCTCGAAATCGGTCTGATAATTTTCAAAACTGGATTATCATGCTAATTGATGACCCCAGGGTTAGCAACAAACCATCAGGCACCCAAGGGAGCGGAGCTGTACCAAAGAAGTAACTTAATAAAATAATATCAGCCTATTACTGTCCCACTGCAGGGCAAAGGCCTCTTCTCATACAGAGATGGGCATGGTCATGGGCATTGATCACCACACCACCCTTGCTCGAGGCGGATTAGCGATTCCAGACTTATATTAATTACACAAGTCCAGGTTTCCTCACAATATTTTCCTTCACCGATGTCAGTGATGTCCAAGATAAACTTTAGAAAGTACATATGAATTGAAAAAGTCACATTGGTACTTGCCCGGATTCGAACCCAAACGAAAAAAGAAACTACGCGAACGAAGACGCACGCAGAAGCTGGTCTATGTTAAAAGGTTTCATTACGACGTTTACACCACCATGTACTTAGTAATAAGTAACGAAAAATGTTATTGTTGATTACAGTTGTGACATAAATGACCATTATCACAGAAATTAAAATTATGGTGATTATACTTTAACACAGAACAAACATCAAAGGTCTTAGGGCCAGCGCAGGCACAGCAGCAATATGATCGATCGGTTTTCTTTGGTCACCTAATAGGCAATAATGAACTGAAATATACCTAAAGGAACTAAAATTAGTAATAATTACATAATTGACTAGTAGACACCATTAATCAATTATTCCAAGACACAACTAAAAAAAACCACTTTCTTCAAGCCATTAAATTTCGATCAATATTCGATTAACAGTTAAATTAGTTGCTTTGACGTCAAAAAATAGTTAATCATAGCATAACATAACATCACGCCTGTTATCCCCGAAGGGTTAGGCAGAGCTGTACCCATTAGTACACCCACATTTCGCCAGTTATGTTTTTAGTCCCATGTAACAGGGGGCGAGCCTATTGCCATCAACCGGGCACAAATCCAGACTCCGAGGCTGCTACTGAGAAATTCCTGATGGAAAAACCCAATAACACTTTGCCCGACCTGGGAATCGAACCCAAGACCTCATGCACAGCAGTCGCGCTTGCGACCACTAGACCAACAAGGCAGTCATAGTTAATCAATTGAGTTAATTGCCATACAAAATCTATGGGGGAATCGCGTTTTGACAGCTCATAAAAGCTTGTCAATATTAATTGATGTCTTTAACGGTGATATCTCGTCTGCATTCAAGATATTAAATGCTGTGTACAATTATATTTTGTGCACAATTATGTACGAATTTAAAAATAAGACTTTTAAAGCATTTAGTGAATTTTTAAGTATGTCAAAACTGCTCGAGCAGAGTTGCCTACATCGCGCGGCCGTCTGTTTGCGCTGACCCTCACACAGCGTATAGCGGCGCCCATAAATACGAGCAATAATGTCACTCCAGCCTGTTATCACGATCGTAACAACCATTATACAAGGCAATAAAAAATATTAAACACTAAGTGATACGTCTACAACGCTTACCAATTGCGGCACTTTGATCGATTTTAAAGCTATCTACACAAGTAAATAATATTGAATTGTCTGTTGGTCTAATATAAAAATAATAGCTTATTAGTAAATGCATATAAATTATTATACAGTACTAAAAAACTTTTAAAATTTTTGTCTGTCTGTTGGACAAATGTCCAAAACAGTTCGAACAATTTTGATGGGATTCCCACTGGCAGATAGCTGATGTTAAAAAAAATAACTTGGGTTACTATTATTTTAGAAGAAGAATTAGAGTTTCGCGCAAAAAAAAAACAAAAGTTTCACCGATAATCGACAATCACGCAACCCAAGCCGCGGGCATAGCCTAGTTTGTAATCAAGTACAAAACACAGTATCACACGCATCCTATCATTATGAGGGACGCAAATTACGCCATTATGCGCTCGTTTAGTTAAACGGCTCACCCCAACAAACTGATTCGAATAATTAAATTTATTTACGTTTAGTGGATGCTGGAGTCGCACAGAATCTCGACCATTAGTGGTATGCCATGACAACAACAATCCTACTCAACCATCCTTTTGTTGTCGGCACAATAGCACTGAGAGACCGCATACCTAACTGACAGAACCCGTGTTTTCACTGTTAACAATGATAATAATGTGCGCGTAGAAAAGCGAAGGTTAGCACACAGATATTTGATCATCAAATTATATTATACAAGAATCTATCAAAGCGTAAGTTTTGCTTCTTAGGCGATGTGAAAATTCCGATGCGAGGTAATCATTCGTAGGCAAACTAACAAATAGCTGAAGACTTACCAAAGGAATCCGTGAGCGACAGTTTATATTACTGCTTGGAGTTGAATGCGTTATAGAGTTATCCATCCTACAAAAATCTACGCAATACATGCATACATACATAAACTCACGTCTTTTTCCCATGGGGGTAGGCAGAAACTACAGAACGCCACCTGCTACGATCCTTACATACTCCTTTCGCCTCATCTACGTTCATACATCTCGTCATACAAGCACGCCGGTTACGAGTACTCCGCACCTGACCTTTCTGAAGGACCTCACCAATGAAGGTCAGTGTAGGTCTTCCTAGGGCGACCCCTCCCGGCGTTGCCACTCACCTCTGCCATATAAATACCTTATGTCAATCGTCTTTCACTCATCCTCTCAACAAGACCGAACCAAGTATCAATCTACGCAAGTTGAGCGCAAAACGGTGTAGTGTCAATTTCCTTTTGTTTTATGTTCAACAGCACCCTAGGATGATGAGTTACCGTAAGTACTCATTAATTAATGTGATATGATGTTTATCACCCGCATCAAGGTACATCTATTGCTCCGCTCCCGTTGTTTTCAGCGTGATGTCATAAAGCCTATACTACTCCTCATGAGTCTGTTATACGCAGGGTGATTGCTAATTTACCAAAAACCTGAAAAGTGGTAATTTTACTCATCATAATGAACAATTTTTACTATGAGACTAACCCCGAAATCATAAAAAGCTTTACAAGAGGATCATAATGTACGGAACAGCTATTGAGTAAACAAAGATTTGATTGTTATGGAATACAGTACAATAAGCAAAGAGCGATGTAGGATGTAAGTACAGGTAGCACCGAACCCCGCTCAGTGTGTGAAGTTCCTTAGATGTCAGAAGGCGAAAACACGCGCGGTTTCCGCTCCACATGACACATGTCAAAGATAGCGTTGTACAAGGAAAGTGCTGGCTGGGTCGCTCAACAAAGCGTTAATAGGTGCTATTATAGCTGAAACAGCTGTAATAGGTGCTATTACAGCTGAAAACACCGAGGTGTAAAAAGACGCATCGCACTCATCAACTACGCGTACTGCCTAAACTAAGTAACATTAAGCAAAGTTATTGCTAGGAAACGGCTTTCATTTTTGGTGTAGAAAATTAATGTTTATGGTAACGTGGAATGTTGGTCGTTTAGAACAGGGGTCGTGGAGGTATAATTTAAAGTTTGACATTTAAACACATGTTTTCGTATATAATAATATCAGAATACTGATCTATTATTGTACCATTGCAGAACAAAGGCCTCTTCACATACAGAGAAGACACGAGCTTTTATCACCACGCTTGCTCAAAGCGGATTGGCGATTTCAGATTTATATTAACTATAAGACCAGGTTTCTTTGAGATGTTTTCCTTCACCGATGTCAGTGATGTTCAAGATAAACTTAAGAAAGTACATATGAATTGGAAAAGTCACATTAGTACTAGCCCGGATTCGAATTCTCAACCTCATCCATGAGAGGCGGGCGCCTTAATCATTGGGCCATCACGACATTTTATTTACTTATAGTCGATAAACTTAATTTATTATTACATAAAAACATAAACTCACGCCTTTTTCCCATGGGGGTAGGCAGAAACCACAGAACGCCACCTGCTACGATCCTTACATACTCCTTTCGTCTCATCTACGTTCATACATCTTATCATCTCACGCCGGTTACGAGTACTGCGCACCTGACCTTTCTGAAGAATTATTATGATTAATTTATTAATGTTATATAATAATTGCTGCTGGCTAATAGTTACACACAGACAAGCATTATACACCACAATATCTTAGTAGGAATCCATGTTAACTAACCACTAAGCACATATTACACTATCGTGGAATAGGTAGGTTGACGTCAAAGAGAGCGATATGCCTCGGTTAATATATCCGCTTTGCCAATAGACTAACAAACATTAGATATACTCGGAACTTGCGATGGCAGCTACACTATGACGCGACTGTGCCAGTTAAGTGGCAAACGTAAACGTGACTTGGGTTTAGTGAGCCGGGAATTCGCAGAAAAGCTATGAATGTCGACTGCCGCTTATTGCAACTACTTAACACTAAGCTTCGACGGCCTAACGTTGCTTAGTTTGGATGATTTGTAGTTTGGATAACATTCATGATCATTACTAGCTTATGCCCGCAACTTCGTCCGCGTTGAATTGAAATATGATATTTTTTTTGTATTTTTGGCAGTGTAGCAGCCTCGGAGACTGGATTTGTGCCCGGCTGATGGCTATAGACTCGCCCCCTATTACATGGGACTAAAAACATAACTGGCGAAATATGGGTGTACTAATGGGTACACCTCTGCCTAACCTTTCGGTAATTACAGGCGTGATGTTATGTTTTGTAATTTTTGTAATCGGGCCAGTACTTCCAGAGATTAACCCTTATATACAAAATAAAGAAACTTTGTCACTTTATACAAAAATGAATTAATTTTAAGTAAAAAATTTGATAATATCTCTTTTGTTTCGCATAATCAGTAAAAACTTATATAAAATATCTCATTATGAAATCATTAATCAGTCAGCATTGACAGCAAGGCCGTCCTTTGTAATCCTAATGAATAGATCTACGATGTCTAGAATGCCTCTATTAGGTAATACAGCCATCTCCCAATTACCTAATATTACCAAATTGAAATCCAAAAATGAACATCTAAGCATTTATCGTTATTATCGATATTTTCACATCACTAATTAGCTCACGCTATAGTTATCTAGGTTATATACCTCTTTTAGTAATTACAGATCTAATTAGTAGATAGTCTGTGTTTTGTTCACTACAGGCCTGCACAGATTTTAAAACAAAGCGTTTAATCAACTATGGGTAGAGGCACGATCGAACGTACTGTGTCGAAAACCAATAGGTACTTTACAAAGGACGTAGGTAGTCCTACGTCGGGAATAAAGCTGAAGCACTGAAGTGCAAAACCTACGTTCATATCGGTTAGTCTGTGACGTGCTGCATGAACATAAATTAATCTATACAAAATGACATTTAAAATGTGTCGCCGTGTAGCACGTGACGCGGGCTCAGAAACGACTCGGCTTAACATAAATCATCGTTCTAATCGTGTGGTAGGAAATAAGGTATCCATTTTACCTCGAGATGTTACACCTAAGAATCTTCTTTTGTGTCCATGGCACTCTATATTAATTAGCCCTACCAATCAGTCAATATAAACTTGACCGAGCATCAGACACATACCTACAAGTCGGGCACAGCTCGAGCAGTAACAAAGGCCCTTTCAAATTGCTCAGTCCGTAAAGTTAGATCTGTTCCAACGCGTCGTGTAACGTCCCCGGTGCCATTCAAACAGAATTATGCACATGTCACGTCATATTATTAGATGCACGTGTCTCGTTGCACGCTTGTCCAACTGTTCAACTCGTTAAAAGCTTTGAGTCCTTGTTTTATTGTAGACGGTCAGAATTTTTACTTTTACACAAGGACAATAATTGTTTTATTGTTTCATATTTTAAGAAGTTGGTAGGTAGGTGTAGCTACACTGAAAATGATATTTATGGTGTATCTTCTTTGATTTATTGTTGAAAGAAGTCCCGCTGTTTTTGATGATATGATGAATCGATTTTTTGCAAAACTTTGTCTTGACTTTGCACTTTGAATACTATGTGCCTACTGCCTACCTTTTCAAGACTTCGCCCTTCAAAGCAACCTGTAGCTATCTACACAAAATGATTTTATCTCAAAATTAAAACCAACTACAAAATATGTTTGCATTTATTCAGAAATCTTAATGGATCTTTTTGAAATCGTTTACGAAACACAGAAATAGAGTCGTTTACAGTACAATATTATCTTATCTCTTGCGGCCGTTTATCTAAACGTAATCAACAAAACAGCCTACGTTTTTAAATTGAAACGCGCTTCAAAGAATTTAGGTTAAGAGATCCGTAGTGAAATAAAGAAACCCATCTAAATGTTCCACTCGTTGTTATCTAAATAATTATCTTTATAAAAATGTGAAAAAACCACGAAAATTATTGATTAAAACCATTTATTGAAGTATTATAACTTTTGAATTGGTATATCTCAGAAGATATCATGGTCTCCACAGGTTCCCAGAGTGACCCAACCCACGCTTCGCCGTTTTAATGTAAGGTCTCCATTTGTTATTCTCTGACCATATTTTCTGTGTTTTCCTAATTGTATGAAACTCGGCCGAGCTAACCGAAGTAGGTAATTATAAGACATCCCCTCTGTAGCCGTTAGAAGGTCTCCGACAATGCTTTAAGGTACAGTGCCGCTTCTTAAACGAATACAGCTTAAAAATAACTCCTTGAATAAAAAAATCTAATACTTTTCTAAGTAAAAAAATGGGGTTATTTTAAGATTTACTCAAGAAATCAGTATTGTACAAAAAAATATGTTAAAGCACAAAATTGAACGGATAACAAAGTTAGAATCAAGCAATTTATGATTTGAAATCGCCAATTTCCATTTGGACGTCAATGAATAATGAAATAAACATTAAATTTCACAAAAGAGCTCTTTGTCCGTCGGTCGGACATTAATAGAATCGAAGGCGCCCAACTTTTCCAAGAGAGCAATTTGAACGAAAAACTTTTAAACGACCAATTTTCCACCAAAGGTTCCCATTTTGTACCTCAACACAATTTATAACGAAAGTGACCCGATTCAGCTAGAGAGCGATGTCTTCATTAGAACTTACCCTCTTTATCATAAGACCATGACTTCTAATGACAGTCGCTGGTCGTATACGATAATTATTGATGTGATAACACAGCAAACAAATGCAAATTATAGTTAAGTTGGATAGATGTTTGTTATACTGTAAGTATGTCACGCCAGAACGGCTGAATGGATCTAGATGAAATATAAAAAAAAGATACAGGTACTACAGACTGGAATAGCATTTAAGTTACTTTTTATCCCGGTAAAATGTACGGTCTTCGTGAGATAATATCAATTTTGACGCGGACGACGTCACAGGCAGACTAGTACAGAATATATTACATCAAAGACTTAGTACCTAGTATACTAAACAGTTCTGAAAACGTATAATGTAAATTTTTATTCATGCAAGAAAATTGTTCCTTCCATAACTCGTGTCGGCACGAACTCAGCTCACCACACTATCGAATAACCATTTTATTCGATAAATTATTACAAAATAACGACCCACCAAAAAAGAAATTACAATTTAAATTCGAGTAACATTCATACGAATCGGAACGCCCTATCGCATACGTTCTCAGGTATTTGAATTATTATTATTTGCACGTTTTCAGAACGATCGAGGTGTGCAAAGGAGCGATAGTACGTCGTTTAACACTCGATGGCGCACGAATTTAAACGTTAAAAATATTGCAGCAGTACAGAGAGGTAAGCGTCGCAGTCACGTGGAAAGTTCACTATGAGTATGCATAGGTGCGGGTATGGCATAGATGAAAGTGAATGGACCATAGTATTATGTGCTTCCACGCTTACGAATTAAACCTAAGTATAAAACATGCCTTTAATTTGTATGTCTGTCTATAGTGGAAGACACCATCTTAACTCCGGGTATTAGGTATTCAACCATATTTATGGATTTCTGAAAGTTATAATAATTAACATAACTTCAGCTGAAGTTATGAACGAATGTGTCTATTAATTATGAACAATGGTTTTTAACAGTATAGTTTTTAAACCAGCCGTTTCACTTGAACGTAAATGATTAAGGTATCTTTTATACCTGATACGCGAGAAACAAGTTCAGAGTTCCTCTAACTATCCTCAAAGTTTCAGCCATAATCTTGCAGCATTATTTATAATTAATATCTAACTAGTAATCTCTTTTTTACATGAAAATACCAAGAATTACTAGAATTATTAAGCCGTTTATAAACGCCAAGAAAAACCGTAAACATTCTAGAAAAACAATAAGATAAAGACCGCGTCTCTGGACAATGAGATACTGAAGATTTACTAAGAAAAATAACGCGAGCTTTTCTTTGTACTTACCAATATACGTACTTGTTTTATATCCACTTTTGTTGGTAAAACCCCTACCATTTGACATTTTAACCGATAATTAGAACAGCAATACGAGACGTTATTCAACTACCCTCGAAACTCACTAAACCTAAAACGACTAGTAGTTTTCATTGTAGTAAGTGACCGGTGCGTGCTCCGCATGTGATGTGACGACATGTCAAAACAAACATTGCTGTGCCATATTCGTTTTTTGTTTTTTTTTTGCTTCAAATAGAATGATTTGGAAAGCGACTTGGTAGCCAGTCAGCACTTCTATTCATACATACATACATAACATCACGCCTGAATTCCCGAAGGGTTAAGCAGTGGTGTACTCTCTAGTAGGTACACCCACATTTCGCCAGTTATATTTAAGTCCTATATAATAAAGGGCGAGCCTATTGCCATCAACCGGGCACAAATCCAGACTCCGAGGCTGCTCCTGAGAAATTCCTGATGGAA
Source organism: Hoplodrina ambigua (assembly GCA_949774945.1). NCBI lineage: Eukaryota > Metazoa > Arthropoda > Insecta > Lepidoptera > Noctuidae > Hoplodrina > Hoplodrina ambigua. Next base: position 332,655 of record OX458985.1, read on the forward strand.
AAACTCAATAACACTTTGCCCGACATAGGCATTGAACCCAAGACCTCAGTCATGCACTTATATTCAGGGAAATAATCGTCCTTTTTCCCAGGTCGGGCAGCGGGAGTTTTCCATTAGGTAGGTATTTCACAGTGGCAGCCCGGATTTTGAAGTTGTTGGTTTTACACTCCCGTGTCTCGGAGAGCACTTAAAGCCTTTGATCCTGCAGCTGGTTTTTACCCGGTCGAGACGGATTGCCGTCCCATCGGTTTACGAGAGGACGGGGACAGGGAGTGCACCTGTGTTTGAGCATTTTACTTTAATGACCGACATTCAGCGACTGAAAATATTAGTTGATTTTTTTATGTGTTCATATAGATGTTGTAATAATTTTGTAAGTTATTTTTAGTTATGTCGTTATGTCTATGCCCTGCAGTAGACCAATAATAGGGTGGTATACATATTTTTAGTATATATTTTTTTTACTAAACTCCCAACCACATTGCTTACTTCTTAACGATTCAAATCTGGATTCACCCACAATAATGACACATTGTACGTAAGTACATATTATGTCAGTGTATACCGTAAACACAGTACGTACATTATTACGTAGCTCAGGCGCCGCAAACGTTCACACAGGTACGTCTTCGAGACAATATACATTCAATTTGCTCAGCAAATTACATCGTGGTTCAATAATTCGCTTCGATAGAACTTCTAATTAGTTTGATATAAATTAGATAAAGAGCTTCTTTTGATAACTATTGAAGACGTCTTCTGAAAAGATCAGAGAGAACGAAACAGATTTAAGTGAACACTCGCATTTTTCTATTATATTTTTCTCTTTAGAATTGTGTTTACACTCTTTCTTTAAGTAACAAATATTGTAAATTATAATTTAACTAGCTTTTACCCGCGGCTTCGCCCGCGTTTGTTTAGAATTTGACAATCAATTCGGGCTGTACTCGGCTTGTTGTTCGGCCAGATCCAGAATTATTAAATACCTACGGACCAACAGACTGTGACTCATAACAGTCCGTCGGCGTTCAGTCCAGAGGTCCTTCTCGCCTGCGACTGTTCTAGAGTTTCTGTTGCTGTAATAGCTGAGCTTGTTCTCTGAGACGAAGTTGTGTTTGAACAGGCGTCTCAGTTGCTCTTACAGCTCTCTGGCTTTCGGCTTGTTCCTCTAAAAGCGTTTGCGTTTGATAGGTCGTCTCAGTCACCCTCGGAGAGGCCAGGGCGGACGACTTGGCTCTACAGTCTTTCTTGGCTTTAAAAAAATGTCTCATTAGCTCTCAAAGCTGCTTGTGGCTCCGGTTGTGCTTGGCTTCTTAATGCGGCATGAACGAAAGATTCCTGGAGCAGTAATTTTTTTGCTCGGTCTCGCAATAAGCTTTTGCCTGACTTGGAACTGCGAGATATTTTAAAATTGAAAAAAGTAACCTACCTACCCTCATTAAAACACACCGAAAATACCCCTAATGAAAAAATAAACAGTACTGAGGGACAAACTTAACTTTGCCGTTGGAAAACTGTTGTCTACATACATCGACATAGGTCACGGTTAGTTTAGCAACTAACCTCTTCCTTCAGTCAATCATCGACTACACGCATTAAACAAATCAATTTTACTGTTACGACGGTTCTGCTGTGATCCTATGAGGAGTTCCGTTCCATAACTCCGAAGTTCATCATCAGATCATGAGAGTATTTATATGGGACCAATTCGGAAAAAATAAAGAAAAAAAGAATCATCCAAATCAATTCACAATTGGCGGAGTAATCGCAGAGTTTGCTTCACTGACGGAGCGTGTTATAAGTTCGCCTTTATTCTTCCATGCATCCTCTATGAATGTTTTTACACCTGTCAGTGTCAGTGACGACACAGTGATGACAGTGTCAGTTACGCAGTTTTTTCTGTATCCCTGACAACGTATATAAAGTGGTTCACAGACAAACGCTAAATGTTGTGGCGGCCGCGTTAGTTGCAAATTTTAACAACAGGCCGCGTGTACTGCTTTGTAAAATGACGCCAAATATGGAAATCGTAATAGAAATAGTTGAATTTAAATAATAATTTAAATTTAACTCACACTTCTGTATTCCGTTGCTAATGATAATATAGGTAGAGATAAACTACTATAACTTGACGCTCCCCTCCATATTACCATTTCAATGTATGTAGTCATATTCGTATGAAAGAGTTTGTATGTAGTTGTGAGTTATCGTCTTCGATATTTGTTTGTAAACTAATCATAATAAGCCGACCGCGCAAGACGACGCACCTGCCATTTTCATAGAGAATGTCAGTGCAGTGCCATACTAATAATAATGAGTAATTTTTAACGCCGCTAGTCGGACAACAAATCGCTGATTTGTTTTTGTATCGAGAGTCGTCTCAATATGCACACATGCGTTGTGAGTATTTTTAATACTATTACAAACACTTTCAAACTTTTTGAATTGTGGAAGGGCGCGTCATGTTACTGTAGTTTATCTCTACTCACACCTCAAGTGTTTAAATAAACGTTTTTTTTTCCTACCTTTTTTCTCATATTCTGAGAGGGCTAATAAGTCATGACAGTAATAAGACAACGTTACGGTTAGCCATATTAATAATAATAATAATAATAATCCTTTATTTCAGGCAACTAAAGCCCATAAAACACAAATACATATATAAGTACAATAACTATAAACTAATACATATTTTAACAATAAACTTATAAACTACTGAACACGCAGTGTCGGCGTCGTGTTACGCTGCGAGGTGACGCGTAGCTGGCCGCGGAAACGCCGATACAGCACACCTTTCGGCCAAAACTCTTCCTTGAGAAAGGTCATCAAATGTTGGGTCGGAACGCGCACAACAAATGAGTTAAAATTGGTGCTATGTCGCGCCTCCAACTTCACCACCCTCAAGGTCCAGTTGACTTTCACCCGTATGTACTCTACGATATCCTCAGCCTTCGTGGTATGATGTAAACGGGATACGTAGAGGAGCGTCGTCGGCACTGCAGGCCGTAGCAGCATGTTATGTCCTGCCAGCGCCGTCCCACACTGGTTGCGAGAAGTAGGCTTCTAGTAGGTATATTGACTGACGTCCGATTGTAGCACAAATACCACGCTAATGACACTTCAGGCCGCCACTGTGACCGCGGCGGTGTATTTTTACAGCGGTTGGAGCCGCGGCCTGCGTTTTTCCGCAACCGCAGGTCCGTCCGTCTGGAAGCCACTTTATGCAAAATGTCAAGATACTCTTCAGCGGTTTTGGGCATGAAAAATTATTAAGCAAACAACTTTCGTACTCCTAGGTTGTTTACTTAAAACTGGTCTATCGACAGTCTAGACTCAAAATGTATTAGATGCTTAAATTTAAAATTAGGTCACGATTTGATAGACACGTGGCGCCATCTACTGTCATAAGGACGTTATTGTAATTTCCCTCGGGAACAGTACTTTTTTTCGGGATTAAAAGTACCCTATGTTTGTCCCTGTAAACCTGGCAACGTTTATGCAAAATTTCAGGATGATCGGTTCAATGGCTTAGGCGTAAAATGGTAACAAACAAACTTACTTTCGCATTTATAATATTAGTTAGGATTTTAATTATTATTGTGACGTAAACGTGCTCTCTTAAGGCCTCATTAGAAGGCTCAAGATATCCCAACGAGCTCGGAGTCGAGTGATCGAATCAGACATGAGGAGATTCGTAGACGAATCAAAGTTGCTGACATAGCCCAGCGAATTAGCAAGTTCTTATAAGTATCGAATTCTGTAGGGGAGGGTTATGATCAGCAGTGGACGGTCTGCGGCTGATTGATGATGATGATCATTTTTTTCTTGTATATGTCGTTCAAAAGTGCCTTTTAACGACCTAATAAAATAAATGCATTGACTTTGACTTTATCAATTACCTATGTTCGTTGGCCTGCGTCGGTGTGATATAAGCTTAATTCCAAATTACTATAGCCATTAGTTGCCTGCGCCCGCAAGCTGTCCGCAAGGTGTAACAATCAATTTATCTGTAAGTTATAACACCAAAGAGAAGTTAATTTTAACTACATCAAGTTTACAAAGTACGTTTTGTCTTAACTATCAGTCTAAAACTGAACTTTCTGTCTTGAAGAACTCGACAACTGAATAGTTGTTAGTGAAAGTAAGTTGTTCACTTTGTAAGTTCTTGATGATGGTTCTTCTGAAGTTGGAAGCAGTTTGGCAGTTCCAAGAATTATGCCGGTTTAAATTAATAAGTCTCAGGTTTGAGTCGAGATCTGATAGTACAGACGGTACAGTTACCAAGTGGATCAGAGCGTGAGGTATCAGCTTCGACAACTGATAGAAAGTATTACGAACGAACATTTTTGCAAAAAGAAAATCTTTAATTGTTTGAACGAAAAGGTTTGCCTTTTAAGGTTTCGTACGCGAAGGGTGCTAACGGGAACTAAGCCGCCGCTGTCCGTCCACCTGTCCGCCTGTCCATCAGCGGGCTATATTTCAGAAATCGTAATAGGTAGAGATGAAATTTCACAGAGTTTATATTACTATGGCAGCTATATAAACAAACAATCAAATAAAGTTTAACTTCAAGGGGGTTCCCATACAAAAAATGCATGTTTTTTTTTGCATGTAAATATTGTACGGTGGTACGGAACCCTTTCTGCACGAATCCGACCAGTCACTTGGCAGGTTTTTCTAAATACCACTCGTATAAAGAATACAATAATCTTCAGGTGATACGTACGCTTCAGATATGAGGGCCCGCAGCTTGCAGAACACGATGCCCAGGCTGTAGGGGTACTGGTGCCAGGACACGGACAGGTCGTTGGGCAGACCTGGAACAAGATACAAGTATTTTGACACTGTTTTAAAGTAGACGCTATGTGCCTAGTATCTAGGACGAATTTTTCAAGAACAGCTCGGAGATTGTAAGTTGGTAGTGTGACACCCTCGTGCCTCGTAAAGTACTTAACACCGCTGGTCCTGTGCCTGATCTCTCTTAGTAATAAATAATTTAGTTGGTGGCTCAAGGTTGTGTGTCAAAAACATTATGGAATATGTATGTGTAGACCATAAACATTTTGGTCGAGTGCTTGTATAAAGCTTGTTTTAACACTTTGTAGCGGACTGAAAGTTTACAATTTACATGATTATACGATTCTCAAGCGCCGAGTCATTTCAAAGTAGTACATGATTTTTGTTGGAAAATACTATAAAGTACTCATACTACTACTATTATAAATGAGGAAGTTCCTGATCGGTTTAGCCAGAACGTTCAAACAGATCTAGATGACATTTGGCACGAATATATGTAGATTACAGTCAAAAATGGCATATAGGTTACTTTTTATCCCAAGTAAATGTACGGTTCCCGTGTGATAATGTAATCAACTTTGACGCGAACGAAATCACGGGCAAAAGTTAATGATCAATGTAAATGAATGAAAACTGTTCACTTAGGTAAGTAGGTATATTGTTACTTTGTGCAGAACTATAAAAGTAAGCTGTACTTATGACGCTATTCATTTGTCTGTTTATTTGTTTGCCCTTTTTTATCGTCGATATTTCAATGTACTGTACAGGCACACCCCTGCCATACACTTCAGGGAAAACAGTCGTGATGTTTTCATGTTAATTTGTCATTCATTAATAGAAACAGGTACTCAAAAACATGAGTCAGGACATTTCTGGCGTGACGCAGACTGTTCAAAAGGCTCTTACCAACACGAGCCCTTGCTAAGAGCTTTCTACAGAGAATGGACGGCAATCATACCTACACAAATCAGAAGAGCCTCATTGCGTGGCTTTAAGGACGGCCCTAATCATGCCGAATTTAGGGAATAGGCAATTTGAATCTATTTTTAGGATTGAGTGTAATCATTATTATTGGTAAGAAACCGCGTTGTGGAATTTCTATACATGAACGCTGTGTATTTAAATCTCTTCTCGTTTTGGTTTTAATATGACGAGTTCTATCATCCACTGATTTTTTTTAAAGTCATATTAACCTGCATTAAAAATGGGTTCGAACTTACGACCTCAAATCGTCAGTCCAACAACGACCCTACCTGCGTTGTTGTTTTATGTAAGATTTAGGTATAAACTGCCTCGCTGGTTTAGTGGTCGCAAGCGCGACTGCTGTGCATGAGGTCTTGTGTTCGATTCCCAGGTCGGGCAAAGTGTTATTGGGTTTTTCCATCAGGAATTTCTCAGTAGCTTCCTCGGAGTCTGGATTTGTGCCCGGTTGATGGCAATAGGCTCGCCCCCTGTTACATGGGACTAAAAACATAACTGGCGAAATGTGGGTGTACTAACAGGTACAACTCTGCCTAACCCTTCGGGGATTACAGGCGTGATGTTATGTATGTTAGGTATAAAGTATAAGTAAACTTATTCCCTCCTTCAATGCATGTTTACGCTCCAGATACAAACGGCAGGCAATCAATTATCTTCCGATAGCATATTATTTATTATAATACGTGCGAGAAATGTTGACTCAATCTCATTACAAGATAATCTGCTATCGACGTAACGTAACAACACAAGAATACTAAGTACTGAAAGTATTTCCATGTCGAAGACGTCGACCTTTGCTTTATTTTCTCAGCTATTCTCCAAGAGAGCTTATAGTTTGTTCTCTGAGGCACCAGAGCAATGCTCTGTTGAACAGTTTTGCATGTAGATTTACCTTTGATAGCTTGAACGTGTCTTTGATACAACAGATTTACGCTGATCTGGTTTAAAAATGTATTTTCTGTTAAGGAAATAGAGTTATGAAAATGGTTCCTACATAAAACAAGGCTATTAGCACAAAAATAACAACACAAACCACTTTACATCGTATATTTTTTAAATTAGCTTCTGCTGGCGACTTCGTCCGAGTCAAAGTTGATATATAATCCCACAAAAATTATAAATTTACCCAGGACATACAATATGAAAAATAGCCCAGGATAAATAGTAGCCTATATGACAGAACCAGACTATAATCTATCTCTGTGCCTTTTAATCCAGGTCCGACCAGTAATAACATCTATTCTAACTATTGCATTAATAATAGTGCTAAGACGTACAAAAAAAATCAATATGCATGTAGCTACATCAATCATTTTAAAATAATCTCAATTCCAGCACTTACAACAATCTTAACTCAAGCACTCATTTCTTCATTATTGACTGGTAAATAACAATAAAGTTAATGCAGTTCGTGTCCTACAATTCGTAACATGAAATCTCGTCATTATCATTATTTACATTATTTACTGAAACGGTGGGTCGATAATAATGACATTACATTTGATTACTCTAATGACTGTTACGTGATTACGTAATAAATTAACTACAGTTTTAACCGACGCTAAACTAAAAACCAGACAAGGGCAAGTCTGAAAGTTGCACCGAGGGTTCCATATAAACTTGTACATTATGTTAATAGAGTTCATCCAGCATAGGGACTCGATTGAGTACCCTATAGATTCTCTGATTTTCTGCATTCATCTGTGAGTGCAAAATGTGCTAAATAATTTTATTGCCTTAAATTTTTTTACGGCTCTGAAGGATCGTAGACGAAATTTGATAATAATTTTCATGAGAAAGTTCACGAGAAAAAGTTTCTTCACAAACAAACAGATGAACCAAGATTTTGTATTTCTTTCCCTTTTTGTGATTTTTTTTTGTCGAGGTAAATACTTGGTATTAGATCCCGTACTCAAGCCACGGTTTACAGCGATATTTTGCGATGTCATTGTTTGTAACGGATATTCTTGTAATACCTAAATAATTGACAACATGTTCAACTTCAGAGATACGGCCTTATTTTACGAAAATAACAAGGGTACTAAAATGGTGACGCCGAGACTAATAGACGGCCTGCCACGAGCGCGGGTACTAAACGTAACGTAAATTCCTCCGACTTTAAATTGGAAATACCCGTTCTGTACATGATATCTTATTTACTTTGAAGACTTTATTTTTACTATTGAGTGACATTAATTGTGTGCACCTATTTATAATTAAACTAAAATGCTATAAGATAGTCGAAAAACCACTTCTTGTTTTTTAATTGTTTATGTTTGAGATTACTTCAGAATACACCTCTTTCAAAGCATCGCCCTGCGTTTGCATGCAGAAGACAGTGTCGCGCGACTATAATCTCTGTGTGCGTGCGGGATCATCGTCCCGCCTGCCTAATCCCAGCGACAAGATGGCTAATTCGGATACAAAAATCACGAACTAAAAAATCTTCCTTATTTATTATTGACTCGTGTAGAGAATCACTAAAATAGTTACCTCCTAGAATATGACAAGGATGTAAAACTGCAACTTGTATATTTATGTTCAAAATAAGCATTAATATTGTAAGTTATAATCGCCTACTGCGCAAATATGTGCAAGTTCTGCATGGGTACCTACATAAGTATGAACCACAACATTTAATATCACCGCACATTGCGAATTTTATTAAAAATCAAAAGAATTCCACAACGCTAGGGCTGCCAGAAGGCTGTGTCCTTTGTCCCTTACTCTCTAAATTGCTTCTTTGTCGTGGTAATAAATCATTCTTTTTGTTAGAACTTCTTCGTCACTTTAGTTGTAGGTAAAAGAAGATAGGTAGAAATGAGAGTACTTAGTGAGCGCGGCTTTAGACGATTAAAACTTTGAATCTATTCTGTCTGTAAAGAAATCATAATCACTTAATGTTTTGAATCAACACAATTTTAATCTGTTAGGTCATTCAACTGTAATCCAGTATGATTTAAGAGACAGCCCTACATATTTTCTAACAGAAACCCAGTAAGCGGATTTATTACCTAGTGCTTTAAATAGGGAGTGGCTCCGCGTCGTGCTCCAACATTCGTAGTACAACTGGGTAGGTTCAATAATCGATGACGAATTGTAAGTTTACAAGAGAATCGGGAAATCTAAATATACCATCCTTCTCCCGCCATACTCTTTTTATTTTTTTTTATTAGCTGAGCTTAATGTTACATGTTCTTCTAATCATTGCGATCATATTTTTGTACGGACATTTTTAAATAAAACATTTTTCTACAAAAAGAAGTTTTAAATGTTCTAACCAAACATTAAATTACTTCCACAGCAATCTCTGTACTATTATTTGCACCCATAAGCATAATAATGTTTATGTGTTACATTGCATCATGCATGCTGCGTGTGTTAAATAGTACTATGGTACTATTTAACACGCGCAGCAGTGGTTGTTTCCCAGCAATAGTCTTTTTATACCCTGTACAAAAGTCAACATCCGTGGTGCGGTTGACTGCACAAAATTCCATCGTATGTTTTTAAACTGCCTGAATCGTATGCAAATCGTAGTCAAGACGTTCAGCGCAATATTTAATTTCCTGAGGCACCATTTAGCCTAGAAACCGTTCTAGATCAGGACAAATTTATAGGTACTTCATCTATTGAAATTGGTTCAGTAGTCTAGTCAGTACTACTTTTTTTTATCCCGTAGCTAATTTACCAGATTTTAGGTAATTACAAACTGTGGCAATACCCTATTATTGACTCCTGGTGAACTGCTAATTACTAGATGGAAATCACCTAGAAAACGGTATTAAGCAAAAACCCTGAATCGCAAAAACTAAAAGTAGCCACTGGGCTAAATTACTGGTCAGCACGTAACGCTCCTGATTGCAAAGTGGTCCCGACATTACTTCCCTATCTTCTTATGGCTGTTCTTATGGCAGGACCCTTTGGTTCCCAGTGATTTCACACTGATTGACTTGAAGAAAAACGAGATTAGAGATACATAGTCTGAGTTAATAACTTAGTTATGCTATATTTGTGTTAGGTATTTATTTGTATCCAAACATAGTAATTTACGTCAACCTAGTTTAGGGCTCACCGTATTTTAAATGGATGTTTTATTATATGATTTTATAAGTTTCGTTTAAACTCCTTGTATTACCTTAAAAAAGTACATTTTTTATTTTGTAACTATGAACATAAATGTATGTTTATTCTTATTTGTCTATCTGTCCTATCATTGATTAAAAACACAGTCATAGTTGAACAGAAGATCGGTCATGTCATATAACTATGTAACTTGAACAAAATTCTGTTTGAACTTTAATAAGTGACCTATATATAATCTAGAGGTTGCGTCGTCAATTTTCTCGCATTGAGCTGAATAGGAAATGCCAATGGCAGCTAGTTTGTAGAAGAAAACTAAATTGCAGGAATGAACTAGAACTTTAAAGAGCTAATCATTGCTTTTCATTCGTTTTACGGTAAATAAACATTTCAAATATTTCATATAAGATCCGCAATTGGTCGTTGGAAACACATCGACTGTTACTTAAAATCAACAAACTCGAAAATAAAAAAAAAACAGAATGAATGATAACTATATTTTCTTGAATATAGGGTGTACATACTATTTGTTTGTTAAACTATATTTAACCATTCGGTCGTGTAAATATTAAAGAAAAAGAAAAATAATATGGAACATATTCTTTAAAGTAACATACATGCAATTTTAACTTAATCAACTAATAAGTAAATTAATTTCGATTCCTCAGCACTTTACAATTTTGAGATTGCGATTTATAGGCTTGCATCGCGGAAAGAGTATCTAGAATTCAATGAAATCCATAACACGAATACGTACCTATGTTTATTGCTATTCCTGAGAGTACCGGTACAGCTGCTTTTATTCCAGACATTTTGTAAACGCGGTATAAATTTTTTGGTAGGGATTTAACCCCTTGAAGTCAGACTTAAGGTATTCAGCGTCGTGAAAAGTAATAAATATGTATGAGTACTAGATTTTCAGCGCTCGCGGCTTTACACGAGCGGAATTGTTTTTTGAGTTAGAAAAGGGTATTTGGTACAAAACAGTTCAAAGAGAACCTCCCCGTATTCTCTGGTTTGTCGATGTGAGACTATATCGAAAATATGTTGTCAAAAGTCAAAGTCAAAAACATTTATTTCAATTAGGCACTTTTGAATTGTCAAGGAGTCGGTCAGAAGTCCGAAAATTGAAGCTAGTTGCTCGTTCCAAAACGGAGGTATGCCTCCATGGAGAAGAACGAGCAAGAAACTAAACACCACTCTTTTAAATTAGGTTTTTACAAAATCCTGGTTACATTATTCCTGTTGATAGCACGTGGGTTAAGGACAGGACACATGCCACTCAACAAGTTTGGCTTCTTTTTATTATCATTATTTTCATTTGGTGACCATAAAGATTTGAACTCGTAAACAAATCTAATAAACTTCCTCAAGTCAATGTTGTTCGTACGAAGACACACAAAATCCAAACAAGTTGAGATTGCTTTCGGGCGTTGGAACTATTCGCACGTGTAAGTACGACAAATTCGCACCCAGCGTGCGACCTACAATACTCGGAGGATCAGGACTGTTCGTGCGAGTTCATTCGTACGAAAACAAATCCAAAGTGCAAATCCTATACACTATCTTGAAATTCCAATTTTTTGTCTACACTATAATAATACCTAATATAATAAAGTTTATATACTATTGTTACAGAGGTTACCTTATAACTAGATTAACATAATTATAAATCGGTAACATTTGGCGGTCCGTAGTTTTGGTGAAAACGGTGGTCCCCAAACTAGGCGATGCCTGCATCTTGGGGACCAGAGACACTAATTTTAATAATATTATAAAGAGGAAAGATTTGTATTTTAAGGTGGGTATGTATGTGTTTTTACTGAATAAACTCAAGAACTCCTGAACCCATTTGAAAAAGTTATTTAACTGTTGGGAAGCTACACTATCCCCGGGTGACATAGGCTATATATATTTTGAAAAAAGTTAGGGATCCGTGAAAAAAATCACGCGATGGAAGTCGCGGAGAGAGTACTAGTTCTTGAATAAAATCGTGAACAGAATGTAATACCACGTTTGCAGATGACTACGGTGGGTGCGGTATTAATACAATGTGCTTCTTTCAATTCTCCCGGAGCTACAATGACGTACAATGATGTTTTATCTGAGCTCCCACTGCGATCGTAATCAAGTATAAGAGGAAACATCTAGTTTATTTAGTTCTCATTGTAATAACAGAACATTCCATTTAACATAGAAAAGAATCGTCGCTTTTTGTGTGGTTTCTGGAGAATTAAGTCGTTTTTATGAGGGTCGAGGCAACAGAGACCTGCGGGGGGGACTAACTTTTAGGAACGATCACAATCCAATCTCAATCTTAATCTACCGAAAATGCCTAAAATTTAGCAAATTTTTTTGGCATTGATTGATTTTTAACATCTTTAATCAGGTGTAATTGCTCTTCTGGTTCTTTTTATCTTAAAACTGCTCATGAGAAGTTGTACCTATCGATGTGTTGATTTTGCATACCTTGAGCAATCAGCCCCGTACCAGCCTTACTGTTTTTTAGGGTTCCGTATCGCAAAAGGAAAAGTGAAACACTCATTATAGGATCACTTTGTTATCCGTCCGTCTGTCTGTCTGTCAAGACCCTTTATCTTGGGAACGCGTGGAGGTATCGACTTAAAATTAAAACGGTATACTCAGGTCTACAGTCTCTTGTTAATCTTTTTATCATTTTTATGAGCATTTGTTAACTTCACTTATACGATAGAAATAAGATGACAGATTTTGAGAAGCGTTAAAACAGATTTTATACGTTCTTAGAAGCATAAACAATCCAATAAGCTTTCCCACTAAAAGCAATGAATAAATAGGTATCAGCAGGTTCTTATTTTGGAGTCACTTTATTTGTAAATTGATGAAACAGCGTATAAATCGAAAATAAACTCGAGTTCTATCTACTCGTAAATCCCGTAATCTTTATACGACAGGGATATGAAATTTCGAATCTGGATATGGATACGGATATGTAAATAATATTATATACCGGTCCCAAATAGGAAATTACTCCAGATTATCTGATAGTTTCGTATTTCGGATAGTAAAAGGAAAATACAAATATCTAGTGTTATGACTTTATATCTGGGTTACCTATACATAAAACAAAACTGTAAACTGCAAAAACAATTAGGGATGCGGTTATGGTTTCGGAAACATTTTTATTTCGTATATATCCGATAGTTACGGTTACGGAGCTCCATGATATACCTGATATAAAAGTGAAATAAATACCACTTATTGTATAATCGAAAAATACTTGACCTATGAAGCTGTTTGACAGGTAGTTTATAGATAAGAGATATCAGCAGTAAGAACGGATTTGATTAAGAGCTTTCACGCGGACGGAGTAAGTCTCAATGGCGAGACATAGCAGACCTATACCTAACTATATTGTATCATCTTACTTTACCTATGTTCTACAATAAGCGGTCAAAAGTTAGTTACGTGTAACTGTCTGAATCCAACATCGTTATAGGTTTCCGTTAGTAACCCGGCTACTTATTATGCTTTGTTATAATAAATTAAACCAAAATACCAATTTAAAAGTGATAGTTAGGAAAAAGGGAGTGCTCCTGTGTCTGCGCACACACTTGGGCAGTAATATCTCCTGCGCACTTGGCTAGTCTCCATTAAGATTGACCACCGCGTTCGAAATCCGGTCAGGGCTATTATATTATTATATTATGCCTATACAAATTGTACATCCTTTTATTGAACAAGGCTTTTATTTATTCATGAGACGTCTATATCTTTTTATTGCGAATATACGTTACGCCTAAATTACATAATATCTTTTATTTAGGTGTCCCGAAGACGCACGATATTGCGATATATATTTCTTGTACCTACATTTTATTTAAGTTCGTCTGCTATCTCGATGGACAGGCGCGTCCTGCCCCGAGGCATCCGCCGGAGTCCTACCACAAGCCTGCTCACAAACCCATCTTATCACCACCAATAAAAGCAAAATAGTATTTGCTATTTCACAATAAAACACACAAGCTTTTACCCACATCTAGGTATTCCATAACACATAATAAAATGTAGTTTTAAATTAATACGGGAATTTTAATCTAGAACAGTACAAAGATAAACTTTGTAAGGAAACTGGTCCTATATTAATTAAGTCTGAAATTGCAAATCCGCCTTAAGCAAAGTGTAGTGATCAATGCTCGTGCCTTCTCTGTATATGAGAAGAGGTCTTTGTTCTGCGGTGGGACAATATTAGGCTGGTATTATTAGTCTTTATTTTATTTTTTAAATACTACTCCCAGAACCAGCATTTCTTACAGACAAACTAATAATTTTTAAAAATTGGTGTAAACAGATTCAAACAACACAAAAAGTACACAAATTACATGAGCTACTCTCATATTCAAGTCATGTCGATACAAGAGGCAAACAATGTGAGTCGTTAATATTACGCGCGAGTTCCAGAAACTTGAGGATTTATTACAAGAAAATATTAAATTGTATTTTTAGCACAATATTTACTGTACATTATGTTATATAAAAAGATTTGAGAGAAAAAGGCAACGGAAAGTTTACAGAACATGTTAATTTTATAATCTTCTTACCTACTACATGAATGCGAACGTTTGAATGGAAGTTTATTACTCAACCACATCAGAACGGCTGAACGGATCTGAATGAAATTTGGCACAGAGATGGATTATAGCCTGGAATAGCATATAGGCTATTTTTTATCCCGGAAAAATTCACGGTTCCCGTTCAATAATACGGACACGGCACGGACGAAGTCGCGGGTGGAAGCTAAAGTGTTGTATTTGGGTTTTTGTTCTAAAATATTTAAGCAAAAAAGGCAAGCAGAGGTCCCGTGTTAAAGTGTTATTCTGTAAAGTTCGCTTCGAACCTTATTCGAGTCACCGCATACATTGAAAGCAAACTCACTTATTTTCTTTAATCACAGCTAATTGACCTTTATCACTTTACTATTTCAAAGTCATCTTTGAAGAATAGGTACATCATAATTTATATTTCACGGAAGGTATATTGATAGAGGGTAAGCATGCTATCAATTAATAATTTATGAGATACTCATAATTTCAGGGTGCGAGCTGCTATTGAAAACTCTCTTAATTAAAAAACTTCGCGATAATTAATTGCCTGATACGGAATTGGATTCTTAGTAACATACCTTTTATTAATTCATGGTTTTTGTTACGAAGCACATTTTCGTACGCTTATGAATTGAATGCTATCTTTTCAATATTCACAGACACACAGATTGGAAGTCGATAACAAAGATTTGATTGCTATTTACTTTGAATAGCTAGTAGGCTCGGTCAGTAAAGGACCGGAGAACAAACAAAAGACTGGGAAATATTTCCAGATTCTCAGTACAAAAACATTGAACAATTTCATCTTCCTTGAAAAGTCTTAGCTAATAAATAAAAATATCTACAGGTTCATACCTAGTAATAACTGCAAAAGCTTACATTCGTAATTGGTCGGATATCCAATAGCTAGCCATTCTCGTTAAAATTCAGGAGTTCCTTTAATAAAATGGCCAATTGTTATCTCAATGATCTCATTTGGGTTGAAATTGATGGAGTCTGCTAAAGTGCGGGTGGCGAGATTTAATTTAAATGAAATTTATGAAAAAGCAGGCCTTTTGTTCGTGTGAACTTTAAATATGAAGTTGGGTTGATTTTGCGAAACTTCGTATTTGTCTAGTGAATAAATGTTTAATAGACAAATTCTATTAAACCATTGACGAATTTCTTGCTTTAAAATGTCTTGTCACTGATTGTGTATTTATGATTTATAATTCAATATTTCGAAGAATTTAAGACTTTAAAATTCATTAGAATTATATTGTTTATATTGTTTTATTCAATTTCTAGTATTGTTTCTATAAAATATCTTGTAGCAGTATACAATATTATGGACACATTTGTAATCCTACCATACTTCTGGCAAATAAATATTATTTTAATAATCAGCACTTGACAAAATAAGTTATTCACTCGCCTAGGTTCATTCCCGACCCCATAAAATGTAAACTTTTCCCCCGGAAAATATCCAGCACAATGAACATTAAATATCAGTACCCGCATTTCGAACAACATTTTGAGTTCTACTTTATTGTTAAAAAGTCCAACAAAATACAATCGTTTCAATATTAAATCCTACACGTTTTGCCAGAGTTGTTTCAACAAAACAAACTTTCTGTTTTAGCTCACATTCCTGCGCGGGAGGAGCTGTATACTGAACCCGGGTAATTTAGACAGTTAGAGGACTTGATAATTGTTACAAAGTTAACATTGTTGTACCACTGCTAACTAGATTCCTAACTGAATATTATAGGGTCGTAAGCAACTTTCCATTGGTCAGATTTATATGAAACTAGCTTTCGTCCGCGGCGTCGCTCACGTTAATTTAGAATTTGCCAATCAATTCGGGTTTTACTCTGCTTGAGTGCATAAGTGAACCCTTCATTTTCTGACAACCTAGTACTTTATTTGATAAATCCAGAATGTTGACCTTTCCACTCTGACTTATTCTACTGCCATATAGATCCATATACCTTTTTTATGACACCCTAGTACTTTTTTTCTTGCGTAATCGTAAATTGGTTATAATAACCCCGAGTTATCAATAATCGATTTTATGACACCCTAGTTGAAGCTGGGCCAGCGACACTCAAAACTCAGAAAATGTATTAGGTAAAAATTCGAACATGATTCGAAAGACATGTAGCGCCATCTATCGCCATAAGAAGGTTATTATGATTTCCCTCGGGAACAGTACTTTTTTCGGGATGAAAGGTGGGCTATGTGCGTTTCTGTACACCTGGCAATGTATATGCAAAATTTCAGGATGATCGGTTCAGTGGCTTAGGCGTAAAATGGTAACAAACAAACTTACTTTCGCATTTATAATATTAGTTAGGATTAGGATACCAGATACGTTTACCCGTTACTTAACCAGGGGTGGTGAGACTGGGTATTGATTTATGGTTATGTTGCTATTGCTAGACGTGACACACAACAGCTTATGAGTGGTCTAAGCAAAGGTTACAAAGTCAGTCAAAATATCAGTCAGTGGGGATAATAACGTGTATACAACATAGGTCACAGACAGGACAGTGTTATTGTTCTAAAGTTCACCTACCTACTGCCTACAGCTTTAGAATAAGATAATAGAAGCAATACTTTCAATCTTAAAAGGTTAAATCAGCATCAAGCTGTATTAGGCATTAAATCCACCTTTGAAAAAAAAAAAACATGCTATTAGGGTATACAGGATTGTGTATTCAACCTGACTATAGCCTGCAACTTTAGGCGTATGATGCGCCCAGTTTCATGACCTATATGAAGCACATTTTTTTCGCTATCACAGTCTTTGAGTAATTTTGTCATGTCTAAGACAATCCAACACATGCCCTCGATCATTGTTGAGTGTTGGCGGTTCCTAATCCTTAATTGATTAAGAACTAATCGCCACAAATCCACCATGCTGGTCATAGCAGACACAGTTTGTCAGTGTCTTTAAAAACTTAACCAGAAAACAAGTAACACAAATGAATAAAAAAATCAGACATGTCCAATATTCCCAGAGCTCTTCTAGTTCTGTTATATCTTAAGTTTGTGGCACCTCACTCACTTTAACTAAACGAGTTGACCTCGTAGTTCAAAGGTTTTAGAAGGTACAGTTAAAGTCTCGCAGTAATCTTGTAAGAGGTTCAAATCCCGGCCGTTGTTGTTAAGTGCTCGTACGTCGGGAAATGTGAGAATGTTGCACAGGACATGTTTGAGCTTGAGTGTGTCGAGTCGGTACACGATGTTGGGGACATGTTAAAATGTGTTTACATCATATGTATGTTTGTATTTTAACGTAGGAACAGCTGAATGGATTGTTGTTATTATAGATAGTTATGTGACCGTCTTTATAATAGTTGACTGCATTTCTTATTTGTTTTAAATAGTAAACATTCTTTCAAAATAAATCGAGACAAGTTACGTTAGTTTCTACGTTATAATTATATATTTTCATATTTGGGTAGTATCACTCTGAAAGAAACAGTTCTCCTTTAATAATATTACATCCCGTTGTTGGTCTTGTGGGCGCTAGGTTTGGTTCCCAGGATAGGCAAAGTATTATTGAGTTTTTCTCAGTAGCAATCCGGAGTACCGAAGTTGACGGTGTGACACCCCCGTGTCTCGAAAAGTAAGCCGGATTATTTTAGGGAAGAAAGACTGCACTTGTGGACTATATTATCTTCTGCGTATAATCTCTATTGTGATTGGTCGTGGCCAAAATTCGGTCAGAAGAATATAATAGCATTATTTACTAAGGATAAAACTAGTCTAATTTAACAAGTCCATTAACGCGCTGAAATTCATCTCCAGTCTCCCCCTTCCCTGCAATGCTCGCCTACCTTGCTTATAATCTTGCTAAACTTCACACGTGTCGTTTTAATTACAGGTAGGAGATGTGTAAGCGTTGAGCAAAATGCAGTAATTGGTAAACTAAGCCTGGCGGGAACTTCGCACCAACTCTGTAATCTGATTCGAGCGAGTTTTTAAAACGAGAGTTTAAAACTTTTCACTCTCTGATTAATTGTTTGTATTTTTCTTTTTTGATTTTAAATTTTTTGTTGAAAGTAATCTCAAATATGTCAGCAGAGAATACCATAAGACTTAATGATAGACTAGATTATCTCCACGACTTCGTTCTGTTTTAGATATTTTATTTATTTATTTAAACTTTATGCAACAAAGTACAAAGGCGGACTTAATGCCTTAGGCATTTTTTAACAATCAATCAAAGGTGGTGAAGAGATCATATGGATGGATTATTTTGCGCGTAACTTAACTTTTTTTCCGTAAAAATTAAAGTAGTCTCGTTAAAATCGATTTAGCCGTTTTGGAAATTAGCCGTAACAAACAGACAGACAGACAAAAATATTGAATATGTTTGTGTAAACACCGTGTAAACATTCATATTAATTTTGTAAAATGCTGTAATTTTGACATGACAACAGACATTTCAATTTAATTTATTTCTTGTAACTATAGCAGAGCTAAACTTCATCCATACCTGTCTACTTTGCTGCAGGTGTCAGTGCTTTGAAAGCGACCACTCACAGTGTGGGTATGCGAGTGTGGTCGCGTTACGACCAAAGGCACCAAAGATTCGCTCAAAAGTAATCCAACAAACACAGATATTCCGGTTTGCGGTAAGCAGTATAAAGGGAACAAAAACCTTTGTATGGTTTGGTCCAGACCGATTTTGATGGATCTCCCCTTTGCAGATATCTGATGTTATAAGGCGTAACTTTGATATTAGAAAAAGGATAAGGGTTATGCTCAAAAGAAATAAAACCCCGCAGAAAACGACATTCAAGCAAAATGCAAATTAATGTGATTGTTTCAAACGAATAAGCCCTAGCTTTACTCATGTATCGAAAAAGAACGTTAAAAACTAAAACCCGAATCCAACTGACCCGACAAAAAGTCTGAAACAAGAAAATACTTCTGTCTGGGAGCCTGAAATTCGTCTGGAATCTTTTTACAGTGGCGGTGCCGGGATCATATGCCGCCCTGTCGTGTCGGCCCGGCCAGCTTTTTAGTCACGATATCCATGTTGAATTTTTTGCTACGTCGGATATTTTATAACCCTTGAAAAAACAGAACGCTTCCAACGATAATTCTTTTTTTTAAATACATACATACATAACTTCACGCCTGTAATGCCCGAAGGGTTAGGCAGAGTTACCCATTAGTACACCCACTTACCGCCAGTTATGTTTAAGTCCCATGTAATGGGGGGCGAGCCTATTGCCATGAATCGGGCACAAATCAAGACTCCGAAGCTGCTACTGAGAAATTCCTTATGGAAAACCCCAATAACACTTTGCCCGATCTGGGAATCAAACCCAAGAACTCACGGCCAGCAGTCGCGCCTTGCAACCAGTAGATCAACGAGGCAATTTGTTAAAATACTATGAGTAGTTTAGAAGATATAAGGGAACCTATATACATAGCCTGCTAACGTCATAACCCTCCATTTGGTTTTGACGCAGTCGAGTAAAAATGGTGAGCTTTTATTATACCGCACTTCGATATAATAAAATTCACAACTCTTTAAAAAATCTCATTATAATGCTATTACTTCTCTAAGGTCGAGTTTAGCTCGCGATTCTACTGTAGATGTTTGTGAATTTAAAAATGGTGATTTTGAAGCTCGAACGTCTATTCGACAAATAATTTCAATCGAGGAGAGCTGTAGTTATTTAAAATCGCAAACGTAGTTTAATTCACAAGTAGAAGTAAACGTCAATGTCAAATCAATGTAGGGGACGTTGGCTAAGAACTTATTTGACATTGACTTTCACTTCTACGACGTAGAAAACTAATCTACCTATATACCTGCCAAACCGCTTCACATCGAGGAAAGATTTGTTTGTTTATTTGCATTGAATAGGCTCCGAAACTACTGAACCGATTAGAAAAAGATTTACTGTTGGGAAGCTACACTATCCCCAGGTGACTTAAGCTATATTATATTTTATTATCAAAAATTAGGGACGACCATGTAACACTTTACAATAACATTGTATAAAAAATCAGGAACGGAATTACGGAAGCGCGTCGATTCGTATACAGTCAACATAAAGCCCTTTGTTTATATTCTTCAACCTTACGGAAATGACCCACATAGGTTTTCTATTTGAATATTTGAAATTCTGATTCCGTTCTCGAAATTTAAAGAATGGGAACGTATTTTTTTTACATTTCCTCACAGCACTAATGGATGAAAAACCTTGGTAGGCAGGTTTATTCAATTGAACACTCAAATTCATTTTCTGTAATGGGACTTATTAAGGTGGTGCCACTGCCCATTGCCTGGGATTAACGGACAATTTAACGAGCTTGACAAAGCCTGTCACTGGGACCCCTTTTTACTTCGCACAGCGTGAAATAAAAATCAATGAACGGCTTCAACAGAATTTGTAGCTGACGAGTGTTGCAACTGTCAGAAAAACTTATACTTGCCTACATATAAAATTATACAGAAGGTACACGTTTTCATGTGTAAGAGTATTTGTTTCAATTACACAATTTACAGGCACTTTTGCAGTGTGGTTTTATCAGTTAGTTCCGTAACGTAGGTAGGTTTCTGCGGAGTAAAACGTGCAAGAAACTAAACAACTTTTTTCATTTACTTTTTACAAAACCTTGGTTACATTATTCTTGTCACTTCTATAATGTAGGTAAATAACAATATAAAACAATTCAAAGAGTTAAGAGATAACCAGTGTCAAATGACAGCGGCATTGTATGAACATGGCATGTGTACCTATTCAAAAGAATAGAGTGCATGCCTTTTTTTTTTTTTTTTTTTTTTTTATTTTTTTTTTTACCGATGGGAAATCATCAAATGACTTCCCCCGCCCTGGGCGGGGCGGGAGGGAGTGTCAGACTTTTACTGACTAAAACCCATCCATGTTCCTTCCTGTGCCCTTTGCGTTCCGGGGGCGCGGTATCTCTTTCGAACAACCCGCAGCCCCGGCAGGCATCGGCCCTTAGTGGCCCCTTCAATTGTTTGCTGACATCTCTTTGAGGCGCGCGTGGAACACGAACGCGCCGTCGACACGGTCTGTCGTTATCAACGAACGGGCGGTGAGCTACCCATTGCTCACCGCCCACAGACCCGCGTCTACGGTGGCCGGGAGTCGTCTCGCGGCTCCCGACGCCCGGAGCGTCTCCCGCGGCGGCTGGGGCGTGAGGTGGTTCTTTCCCTCACGCGGCCCGCCTCCTCCTTCGCTAGCATTACTGCTTCGCAGAAGGAGGCGACTGCATCCCATTCCCTCTCGCTCCGGACCATGGCTTGCACCAGGGCCGAACGCGAGAGTTCGCCGCCGCCGATAGCCGCCACGAGGACGTCGCGGTGCTCCGCCCAAGCGGGGCACACCGCCACGGTATGCTCCACCGTGTCCTCGGGGCGATCCTCACAGTGGTGACACCCGGGCGTTTCCTCCCGCCCGATGATGTGCAGGAACCTCCCGAAACATCCGTGCCCGGTGAGGACCTGCGTCAGGCGGAAGGTGAGGGCGCCGTGGCGCCGCTCAAGCCACTCCTCAAAGAGGGGACTTACCGCCTCGATAGAGGCGTGCCCTGCACGGGGTTGCGACAGTCGCTCTCTCCATGTCGCCATGAGATCAAGCCGGAGGTCTGTCCGCTGAGCGGCGATTTGCCGCGGCAGCGGAGTTTCCCCCCGGCCTAGTACCTCCACGCGCCACTCGTGCAGGCGCGCGAGGACCAGCGCCTCCAGATCCCACGGCGGCAATCCGGCAAGGAGGCTCGCCGCCTCACCGGAGATCGTGCGGTATCCTCGGATGACCCTTATGGCGATCACCCGTTGGGACGCGTTTAGGTAGTGGGCGGCACGTCGCCTTAACCCACGCGCCCACACCGGGGCCCCGTAAAGGGCCATCGACCGCACGACCCCCAGAGTGCATGCCTGATGTAAAGGTTTATTGAAATACCTGATTAAATTAATTAGTAGTACGAGATTTAATAAATGGTAGTGCAAACAGTGCGCATTATTATCATATCGACATATATAATAAATAAATAAATAAATATCCCTGGTTCACATTAGGTCGGACAGACAAACAACTCACAACTGCTTTATGAAGACCCCGGGACGTCACACAGCAGTTGTGAGTTGGCTGTTGTAAAACGACAGTTACGACGGTGGTGTTCACATTACGCAGGATCGGCAGCTTCTAGTGTGAACAGCACCAACTGACAGTCAACAGTAAAACTGTCAGTCTTACCTAATGTGAACCAGCTCTCACAGACCATACAAAAATAATTATGTTTATATTTGCATCGCGAGTGTTGTGAGTGAACTTTCTGCATCTCCTATTTTGTGGAGCGACCTTCGGTGTCCCTTCATCTATTGTTCGATAATGCGACTCCATTATATTTTTATTCCAAGCTTTATACGGTTCATATTTATTTGACATTTGAATAAATTGGAAATGTTCTTTGTTTGTGGTTACAATGCGATGATTTATTGTTCTGAAGCTTCTGTTGTGAATGTTCTGCATGCATTTCAATTAATATGACTGTGTAAGTTCGATTCTTCTCCTTGAAGTTTTTTATTGAAACTATTCATTGATTGTTTTGTGTATATGCCTGTATTTTATTAACGGATAGGTAACATTATAAATGTCCGTAACCAAACGACGTAAATCTATGCCTCAATCTACTAGAGGCGCGCTCGTCATGCATTGTGGGTGTACTATTACCCTCAGCCTACCCTTTAAAAGAATGCCAGCGCAGCGTTAGGTTATATTATGATACACTACCATTTCTTCTACGTATTATACGCAACACATTAACACATTTATTTTGTATTCTTGATTTCTATAATATTTTATATTTGTTTTTACTAGATGTGAAAGAGCGGAGCCTCCTAACACAGGCATTTTTTGCTTACAAGGGGGCTCCAATCACTAACCTGTTTGTAAAATTGTGATTATGAAATATATATATATATATATTTTTTTTTTTTTTTTATTATTGGAATTAAAATATCACCGACAGCTACAAACCCTTCAATACGAGACGGTACGGTCAAGATTCATTTGTTTGAAAGAGAATACGTGTCAAGAGTATCAACCGTTTGTTATCCACAAGTTCTAGCAACGAATAGCTTCACTCTCCCACACGATGCCATTTCTATAAAACTTTTAAACCGATCCATTTTTATTATTACAGTTCCAGATTATACATTTGCATTTAAATGGGTAGAGTATCTACCTACTATCCGCCATTTTATTCATTTTATTTCTCTATTTGAATATTTGAAATTCTACTTAGGTCCTCGGTATGTCACTTTATCGAGGTAGTAATGTGATTCATATGCACATTCTGAGTTTATCATGCAATCACGGACATCGATGAAAGAAAACATTGTGAAGAAAACTAGATTATTTATACCTAAGTCTAAACGCCAATCCGCCTTGATCGCTTGATTGTTAGAGAAGAAGCCTTTGCCCTGCAGTGGGACTACAATAGGCTTATATAATGAATATTTTATAGTTAGCGTTTTGAATTCCACAACAGTTAGGTAGTGAACAATTGTGGTGATCAATGGTCGTTATTTTCTATATAAGAAGAGACTTTTACCCCGCAGTGATTGGATCGCGATGTTAATACTCAACAACTTACAGATTTCATGAAAGGGCATCATGGCCCGACGTGATAGCATTAGCGAAGGTTCTGATTCAGAGAGGAAGTACGTGAGCGAATTATTATAAAGTGACTGGCAATAAGTCGATTGCGAGTTTTGGTTCGCAAGCTTCCTTATGTGTTGTCGGCAGTTGGCGGTTAAATCTGAACGAATATATTTCTACTATATTATTACAATTGCGAACGTTGGTTTTGGACGGATATTTGGTACTCAAACGCTTGAACGGCTGGACGAATCTAGATTGGATTTGGCTCAGAGATAGACCACGTAATGAGACACAATTGATTTTCTATTGTTCTGTCATACCGGTATGACAGCTGGGTGTTGAGTGGTAAAAGTCTGCAGTAGCACTTGGCTAAAAATTACTGTTCCCGTGAGATAATCTATCAATTTTGAGGCGGACAGAAGCTATTAAAAAGATAAAATGGTTTGTTTGTTTGAAGATGTAATCTCTGGGAGTACAAATCCGAATACTGATCTTCTAAATTTCAGCCATGCTAAACTCACGTATACATCACGTATACGACTCAGTAATTTCAGTTTTTACGTTTATCGCTAAAACGAACCCTCGTACAATATTATACCCTGTCGTTGAAAAATAAACAAATGCAAAATTTACAAAGTAATTAACTTGGATTATCTATCGGCAACAAGGTCGTGCGTGACAGTTATTTATCATGGCCATTATAAAATGTTCTAATCAAAGTTTAATAAAAACATCACATATTTCTTTCTTAATTGCAACAACACGATAATTGCACAATATTTAACTAGATTGAACTTTTCCATTATAAGTGAGTCTAAATTGGAAACTAATCATTCTTAATAGTTCATTACAAAAACTATGAAAAGTGACTAATGTAGCAATATCTAATTTGGTTTTAGGGGTCGTCGACTGACTAATTAAAGTTACAATAGGTTAATGGCTAAAGCGTCAGACTGGCCGCGAGAGATCAAAAGATTGAAACCAAAAAAGCGCTCCTCATCTTCTGTTAAATTTCTTACTAACTCTAGCCCGCGACTTTGTTCGCATCAAAGTTGATATATTGCCCCACGGGAACCATCATCCATGCATTTTTTAGGGATAATCTATCTCTTTGCCAAACATCCAGATCCGTTTAACCGTTCTGGAGTGATTAAGTAACTAACATCTATCCAAACTTCAGCTTGAACTTTAGCTTCTTCTAAATAGTAGTCCAATTGACAGATAAAATTAATTATTTTGATATTGCTACAACCGATGCCAAAGAAATTGAGTACAATAAAGAATATTATTTTTTATTTTATGCACAAAATAATGAAACAAAAAACAACAGATTTGCGAGAAGTCTAAGACATTTAGAAACACCAAAGAAGTATTTTTTCAAATATCGTGTGTTCTAACAGGCCGTTGGGCCGTTGTTGCTCCCCTCATTTGGTCAGTAGACGCTAGTAAGTACCTGGTAATGGTACATGTTCTACTAAACTACACGGTGTCACACAATGGGCAACATGACCCTCGTCATACTCGGCCTTATTGAATTGTCTCTAGCTGTATCTACTACTAGCTATGGCCCGCGGTTTTACCCGCGTTCTGCTACGTCTTTGATTATTGCTCCGCTCCCGTGATGTTATATAGATTATACTACTTATTATGCATCTGGCTATCATATTATTATACAAAAATATTTTGTCCTATCCGACCGGTAGTTCTAGAGATTAGCGCGTTTAAACAAGCAACCAAAAATCTCTTCAGCTTCATTTTATTAGTATGTATAGAATATCTAAAGGTACTTTTAAAATAATGCTGAAAAGATTTTTCTTTGTTTGTTTCAATCCGACACAATGTAATATAATAAAAAAACAGAGTCTCTGGTTCACTTTCTACTAATTCTGAGAAAGTGGAAGGATATTTTTCTTTGTCAGCGGAATAATAGTACATTTCAAGACACAGTAAAGTAGTACCCTTTATAAATTAAAAGTGATATGATGCCGTCCTTCAGGTGTCAAGCTCCACCTCACCTCTCTGTTGAATTTAATCAAAATTCAAATGGCGAAATTGACCCCCAGCACTTTTCTTTAAATTAAATACATTTCAGTTTTAAATTATATTTAAACCTGGCTCTTTTTGACAGACTTTAGATAGAAAATCAGTAAATATACATCTGTAGGTCTAGTACTAGAAGAAGTATTCGATTAGAGTCGATTTACAAAGCGAAATACGGCTATCGATTAGCAGTTTGGTTAATTTTTACACTGTCAAAGACAAAGGTTATTTATAAAAAAAAAAAATATCTTGCAATTTGTGATGACAAACACACAAAGTGAAAGTAAATAAAAGCTTGTAATAAAAATAAATGCAAAGACAACTCATTGCATGATTACACTAATAACGTTGATTAATAAAAAGTCAAACCTTATTAAGAGAAAATAAAATGTTCCTAGGTTAGGAACATTTTATTTTCTTTTAATTCACTGATGCTAAAAAATGGGGCTTATTTTTTTCTTTTTATCTCCATTTAAAGTCATCCCAATGTAGTACTTATGTATATATGACGAATATTCAGGGTTAAAAACATAATATTTCCAACCCGATGTAACTTTAATACGCGTTGGCAAAATATGGCTCAACGACTTGAGTTCCTGAAAGAATAAACAACCGGCTGCGTTTCATTTTACGGGAGTGGATTCTAGGTAATAAAAGAAGTCGTCCATTGTTTTGAAAGTCACCCCTTTACGGCATGTTTAGTTCGCTCGCTCGTGCGAGGCCCTTCGTGTAGTTATAATATAGCCGTTTATAACGTTTTTTTTCTTGTTTTAGCGTTTCCCCTTTTCTGTTTTCTTTGCGGAGTGTATGCTCACCTGACGCCAGATGCTAGGTGCCACTTTAAACCAATACAGGTAACGTGATAATATCAATTTCAACGAAACACCGACGAGATACCAATTTCCAATGTTAACAAGATAACTATGTTGTGTTCATGTGAGTGTAAACATTACCTTAACATATCTTTACTTAATATAATAAAGCTGAAGAGCTTTTTGCTTAAAGTAAAATGAACAGGCTTCTTCTGGGTAAGCTCACTCCATCGACTGTGTCATCTCTGACCTAGACTAGGGTCAAGAGTAGACCCATCTTTAAATATAAAAAATAAATTTTAAACCTTTTTTATTTCAAGAAACGATTTTTTTTTTTTTTAAATATGATAGCCAGTTTCATTAGGACCGAAGAAGTCTCCAAAACCGTAACTGAACTCTGGTGAAACCGCGGGGTGTTGCTAGTTTGGTATAAATATGAATATTTCTGAATTGAAATTAATTTTATTTAAATAAGATAAAACTATGTTGTTATGCGCTAACTTTAGCTTCAAGCCTTATGTAATGTCTTTTGTACACAGTACTTATTGCAAATAAATGTATAAGAAGTGCTATGAGAAGTTTTAAAATAATTGTATTATTGTTGTAACGTATGCAATGTTCGGAACAATGAAAGCTTGTAATAAATTCAACAGACATGTTTCTTGTTTCAAATTTGTTTTTATATAAATCTTAGTATCGAAACCTAGTCGTATTCTTTGTTTTTCCACGATGTGCTAGTATGCCTGTTTTTCCATGATAGTCGTTTGCTGTTACCGATTGTACCTACATAAAATCGCTGAAGTTGGAGCTTTGAAGTTCATAAATATTAATTATATGGATTTTAGTAAACTATGATACTATTTTTTTAGTTTTGGTGCTTTGATGATGATAAAGTAGTATAGTTAGTTAGTAGTTTTAGTTAGTAGTTAGCAAATAATATTATTATGATAACTTACCAAAAAGCAGTAGGAGCAGATCGCTCAACGCCAAGCTGAACAGGTAGTAGTTGGTGGCGGTGTGCATGGCGGGGTGCTTCACGATCACCACGCACACCGCCACGTTGCCCACCACGCCGGTCAGGAAGATCACCAGCAGCAGCACCGAGATGGGCACTATCTTCTGCAGAGGGAGGGTGCGGGGCCCCATCATCAGCCACAGCATCTCCTCCTCCGAGCAGTCGAAGTAGGATAGGTTTGTGCATCGCTGGTAGAACTGGGCGCTCGTTTCATTGGCGCGAAATAATTCCGCCATCTTGGTGTATTGTTAATATTCAAATTTTATAAGAGGCTGTTGTTTGAACTTGTCAACTTTTTTTTATGGTATTTAACTACATCATAATTAGCAATTTATACAAGTAATATTTTTTTTTAAGTTGTTTTTCCTTTTAAAATGTTAAACTTAGCTATAGTTTATTAAGTTAATTAAGATTAAGATTAGATTAAGTTAATTTTAAACAATAGTCTCCACACTCATGAAATAGCTTTACACTAAACTCCAACTTGTCTTCAAAAGTTAGTGCGTACGCGATCGTAGCGCTACGCAGCTACGCGCGGCTACGTCCGTAGCGCGCGGCGACAAGCATGGCACTGGCGATGGCGGTGGAGCTTAATGCAACGCTTACACGACTCTAACTCAAAAGCTTGTTATTATGAAGCTTCTTATTACAGTTAGCTGTAGCTATATTTTTTATGAGATCGGAACATTGGAAAATAGGAGGTAATGTTGTTAAAAATACACAAGTTAGCTATTAAAGATGTATGGAAAATAAACGCTGCGTTGACATTGTATCATGATTGATTATTCAAACTCATATTCAAGTGATTCAATTCAATCACAATTACTTTAATTACGTATAGGCACTTTTGAAAAACAATATGTACTTATGTAGGTGGGACACGATTTCAAACCTGATTTTAAATTATATTGCGCGTTGCAAATTGTAGTTTCTTATGGGAACTCTTTAATAAACATAACATAACATCACGCCTGTAATCCCCGAAGGATTAGGCAGAGGTGTACCTACTAGTGAGAAATTCCTGATGGAAAAATCCAATAACACTTGCCCAACCTGGGAATCGAACCCAAGACCTCATGCACAGCAGTCGCGCTTGCGACCACTAGACCAACGAGACAGTCAAAAAAAAAGCAAAGTTCTTTAATAAAGAATGTATTAATTTTAGTTAACACATTACTGTATGTATTACCTACTCTTTTCAAAAGAAAGAAAGTGTTTATTTATAAACTAAAAAAGACTTGGAAAAATATTTCAAAGGAAGTACTTAAATGAATAAAAACTGTTATCAATAAAAGCGAAACCATTAAATCTTCGTAAAGTGCTGCGGGTGTCCAATTATTTGATTCAATTAAAAATTTCGTTGAGCATCGCTTTAAACGTTAATAAATTCATTAATTGAAAGAATCGTGCAAATCTAACAATTTTGCCAATCTTTATTGTAATGCGAAACTAAACTTAAAACGGTTACAACCTAATGGCTAAAGCTGATAAGCAAGAGGTCGGGAGTTCAACCCAGGCCATCTGTTGTAAATCGTCGTGATCTTATTACAAGCATATTTCACTAAGTTGAAGGTGTCAGCGATACCAGTAAACTTTATCTGACATTGGTATTGTTTTACTCTATTTGAGATTGGTCGCTTGGTCGTGACTACTGAGCATGGGGAACCGGGTTCGATTCACAGGTCAGGCAAAGTGTTATTCGGTTTTTCCATTTGGAATTTCTCAGTAGTTGTCTGAAGTTTGGAAGTTAGTGGGGGACATCCCCGTACCTCGAAAAGCATGTAAAGCCGTTGGTCCTGCGCCTGATCTCTCCCCGGTTGTGTCGGATTGTCTTCTCATTGACTATAACAGTAAGGGAAGATAGTGCACTTGTGTTTGCGCACACTTGTGCACTGTAATATCGCGCATTAACTAATCTCTATTTTAATTGGACGCCGTGATCGAAATTTAGTCGAGAGTCTATTAATTTAGTAACGAAAGTCATGCGCTGGCACACACATAAATCGGGATCTATACTTAATATTATAAAAAGAATAAAGTTAGTTTGTTTTTTTATTATTTGTTTGTAAGAAGAAAACCCATCCTCAGGCGTCATATCCCCGTTCTACATGACCTTTTCTAAGCAGAACTCGACTCGGAACTATATCTTACAGTTTATTGAACTTAGTTTTCAGAAATAGTTTTTTGGCACAAGATAAATTCTACTGTTCAAGTCCAGTCAGAGCAGATTTTTCTTCTCCAGCAACCAATCTATGCCATCCATTTGTTATCCGTTACATATTGCCATTATATCTGACAATGATAACATAATAACTCACAAGTTCTTATTGATGCTACGTCCAGCTCAATCAAATAACGATGGGCTCTCTGTAAATAAAGTGAAAGCTAAAGTTCGGAGACTTACAAAGAAAAATAGATTATTATTAATTATTGATTTTATTTCAACCTGAAATATAATAGGGCCCCCCCGATGAACTATCCCGAAGACAGTTCATCGACAGCTTTCGTAATTTTGCGAATGATATGTGGGGGGAGGGGGGTGTGACTGGCCCATCGCGCGCGTCGCGTCTGGCTAGTTTCAAAGGGCCGCGTCAGAAGGCAGCCGCAGCGAAGTTATTATTATTTATGTGCTGATCGTTTTATCTATGAATAAACCGCCGATCTTAGTGTATTGGAGTAAAGTTTTGATCCCACCACGTATGATTGCTTGCATTAAGTAATAACCTAGACTTGTAGTATAAGCTTGAAATCACTAATCCGCCTTGACCAAGCGTGGTAATGTATAGTCGTGCCTTCTCTGCATGAGATTAGGCTTTTACTCTACAGTGGGACAATAATAGGCTGGTATTCCAATAATTAACTGCTGCTGCTGACTGAGCAATTGGCTGCTGCGCTACGTGTCACAGGTTCGATTCCTATTACCTACACATACTTTTTAGGGTCTAGCTCTTAGTTTACGTGAGTTTAAATGTTTCTGTCAACGTACCCACGATACAGGAGAGAAAACCACACGTGAGGCCACGCTTTACAAAGAATAAGGAACATAACTCACTAGCCGACATCACCGACACGCGACGTTCATTCAAACATGGCCCATAAAAAATCTATTCACAAAAAGAAACAGAGCGTAAAAAGGTAGATGTAAAACATCGTGTCGCATCGCTCACTGACATTAACCCTTTAACTACCCACATATGATTACCCAATCATGTGTCAGAGGGAAGACGGACGCTGTGTCGAGCATGAATACAGAGCATTCAATATGACTGACATTCGATTAGTGCGGCGTCGAAGGAACGGTATACGTGTGTACACTTGCGGAATTTAAGGGTTGAGATATTGTGCGGGTGGAAGGGACGTTGTAACAAAAACTTTGACTATAGATATAGACAGGCAACGGGGATTTCTGGGCCTGAGTGTAATAAGATTAGTTTTGGTTTAAAAAAGCGTTACAATATTTTTCTTCTTGAAAATATGAAATATAGCTGTATTTATAATCTAGAAGACGATAAAACGAAAAAATGAGTTTATGTCATGACTAAAATAGGTAATCAATTACAATAATCGATAAACGCGACGAAAAGTCGTCTGAGGGCATCGAATCGTCGTTTAAGTCTGAAATTGGCTCGTTATTTTGGATGATCTCTTAAATGTTTGATTTGTGAGTTTCCTAATATATTCTCAATCGACAAATATAGTCCAATACCGTCTTTAGGCTATATTATTACAAGTCAAACAAAAATCTGCTGTTTAGTATAGGTGGTTGCCAACTTGTACGACCTCACTTTTACTAATTATCTTCTTAAACGAAGCCGACGAGTCTTAGGCTTAGGGACGGTCTGAAAGAATTTTTTAATGCCATTTAGTTTTAGTTTTTTTTTATTATTCTAATTGTATTTATTTAATAATTAAGTCTGTGTAAATATATTGTACATATAATATTATTAATTAAAACATAAATAAATAAGTTCACAGATTGACAAAATCTGCAAAATTATCAGTGAATGTTTGGTGATACATAAGCTATTATGTGACACTACTTTCATCCCTTGGGAGTGTAGAATCAAATACTAAATCCATAGTAAAAGGTTTCGTTACGATGTCAATTACACCCGTTATTCAAATAAGTAAATTCCTATCGTGAATCGGGGCCTTGGGACTTATTTTCCTTTTACTGTTAATTATTTGTTTTAGTGGCCAAACGAAGGTACAGTAATTAGTTTCTTGCATTATGTAGCACTTATTTATAATTCAGGTGGCTTCTAATTAGTTTTTGATTACATTGCCTGTACATAGTTATGTTTAGACTTTTTGAGGTCATTTCTAAAACAATGATATTAAAATCTCATTTATTTAGCTTTACCTACAGTTAATATTGCAATAACGACAAACCATTTACTGCATCTAGAAGTCATTTTTTTCTACTCTAATAAATGCAAATGTTTTAATGTATGGATGTTTGTTGCTCAATCACGCCAGAATGGCTGAACGGATCGCCATGACATTGGGCACAGACATTAATCATACACAGCCATAAAAATGTACGGTCCCCATGGGATAATATAAAAACTTTGACATGGACGAAGTCGTGGATAAAGTAAAACAAAGCCAAGGATTGTGCCGTAACTCTATTTATTCATATTCATTTCATTATGTCAGCCAAATCGTGCCAACCAACGTGTCATTTTTCGAAGTAAGTAATTGTGATGGTTTTGTATATTGTACAGTATACAGGTTAATACCTATTAAATCTATTCTAAGCAATTCGTTTAAAATGATAGTAAACTGTTGCTGGATATTAATGTAACACATTCGGCGTACTAAATTAGTTACTTTAAGAGTAAATTAATTTAATTGTTGAGAGATTGTGGCACTCATGTCGGCACAACTGAGCTTATTATTTTAAGCCCTTGCCGACGGCGTAGCTGACGTAGCACGCGCACCTACGCCGTAGCCTAGCGTAGGCACTTCCCGCCAGCCACTTTATAAGAAACGAAATGATAAATTGATTCGTATTATAACCGCGAACAAACCCACGATATCTTGGCAACTTGCGACAAACAAGAATCACAACAAAAAGCGATCCAGGTAAAAGTAATATTTTATTCTTCAAAAAGTCTTGGTTTGCAAAAACCATCTGCGACATTTTTCTATTGTTGTTCCAGTATTAACTGATTGATGGCCTGGCTTTGTGCCCGCACCAGATGTCTGAGTAAATGGTCTTCATCTCTTAGGAGGTCTACACTGTAGGGCCGCCATTTTTAAAGTCTAACGAGTCTAGAACTTTAGACATTAATTTGAGTTTTAGTTTCATCTCAAATATTTGCAAGAAATGTTATTAGAATAGTTTTTTACTTGACGGTACAGTTGGCGCAGTGAGTAAGCGATTGGCTGCTGCGCTAAGTGTCACAAGGTTTGATTTCCGCACGGAACAAATATTTGTATGACGTACAAATTCTACAAGTATTATATATTCGTACAAGTCCGAGTTCGGATTCTGGCTGTTTGTGTATGTGACTTTATATGTTTGTTACACCATACAGAGTCAGGCAAGGGTATTTAAAAAAAGAAAAATAAATTCGCCTGCGTCTTCTTCTGTGAAAATCAAAGTCAAATCCGTTCCTAGCTGACGTGTCCTTATTACCTATGAACTTTCTAACTGCCTATTAGGGCTTTGCCAGAGTTTGGTACAAGGGAAACAAATTTTAATACTGGTTTAAGCCTTACATTCTTGAATGAAATATCTTAAAATGAAGACAATACAACATCCCTAATAGCTTCTACCGCAACTATTTGGTAACAACAATTAATTCCAGCCTACGGACTATAGTACGCTCTTTCAAGTACTAACTCTTCGAGCTACTTATCTTTGATCTTATATTATTTGAACTTCAAAAACGAAACTTCTAACCTTTTACTTAATCCTAGGCGCCTTTAACTTTGAAAGTTGGTCTATCTGAAACAATGGAGTGAAACGACGAGTTTTAGATCATTTTATTAGAAATCTGAACAGCCTTTCATTACCTATAACGAGAGGCTGTTCAGATTTCTAAATGACGTATTGCATATTAGTCGCAGAAGATTCTCTGCCTATAAAAAAGGTATAACAATGTTTCTATCTACATCTACACTAATATTATAAGAGGAACAATTTGTATTTTTGTTTTTTTGTAATGGGTAAACTCAAAAACTACTGGACCGATTTTAAAAATTATTTCACGGTTGGGAAGCTATACTATCCCCGTGTGACATAGGCTATAATTTATAATAAAAAAATTAGGGATCCGTAAGAAACATCACGCGAACGAAGTCGCGGGGTAGTGCTAGTACTACATATGTTACATAAACTTGAATATCTTACAGTCATGTGGCCACAATCTATACTAATATAATATAGCTGAAGAGTTTTTTTTTTATTATTGAAACGCGCTTATCCCTGGAAATATCAGTCTGGTATTTTTATTTATAGCCAGATTCATTAGGAATTGTATACGTATACAGCATCAACTACGACTGACGGGAGCGGAGCTGTAACCAAACACATAACTCTGGTGAAAAAAATCACGCGTGCACACAAGTAATGGCAAACTAATTGGCTCTCATCACATTAATCACAGAATCAATTCCTACAGATGAACTTTAGACTGGATTACTTTATAACAAACCCAGGTGTTATTTAGGTACCTTGTTAGCATACAAACCAGGCTAAGACAAAGCCTATTATTGCGAAGTAACAGCCGCGGTCTAGCATACTAAGTTGGGTCATTCGATGTCTGAGCCAGACATGAGTTTCAACTAGTGCTAGGCTAGTTTGCCACCAGGGATTTGAAATGGTTCATAAAGAGGGATACGTGTACAATCCACAACTAAAAGGATTAGTTTTTGTTTATTTCTAGCCTAGCTTTACTTTGAAAAATAAAACGACTTTAAGCATATTAGGTATATAAAAAGAATGGAGGAGCCAAAACTCAACGCTGTAGCGTAATCTGTAGGTACTAACATAATAAAGCAGAAAGATTTTTTTTTGTTAGTTGTTTAAACACGCTTATCTCAGAAAGTACTGGCCAAATAAAAAAAAATATACATATAACATCACGCTTCGATCCAAGGGAGCGGAGCGCTAACCAAAATCGTAACTTAGCGCACTTATATGTTAGGTACTATTGTGGAGAATATGTAAAGTATTTAATTTTCTTCCTTGTGCGTAAACAACATTTTTTACAGAAGCACTAGCCTTTTCGGTCTCAAAGCTTCTAGTTTCGTCCCGTAGGTATGTCTAAAACCTCGTTTCGTGGAACCCTTTACGGTCAGCAGCGTGGCGCGCGTCCACACTATATCCACTATATTCGTATATTTACAAGTAACTCTGTTTGGTACCACGAATCCGATCGTAATGAAAGTTGGGTAGTATGGGATCTAGTTTTAATAATAGTGATTTTTTTATCCGCAGGTTACAGGAACAGGTATAAAAAACTGTAAAGTCGATAACTTCTAGCCGTGTACAGATGTTTTACTTCTCCCTACTCACTACGGATATACAGGTGTTTGCGATAATTTTCCGATAACCCAATTCACTCTGTAGTGTGGATGACAAAGCATTATCGTATGTAGTAGGACTAGCACGAACCCGCTAACTTTAAAGTATTCGATCGAGTCGATTTTTTTATTTGGAAATTCAACTAAGATTTATCGTTTTGGTTTAATTTCGTACGACACGCGTAATTAGTATTCTCATTAGCAGCCCTTTGATGATTAAACTCTTCATGTGTCATGTGTCCAATATAAAAATAAATCGATACGTTCAGTTCGCTCGCTCGTGCTAGGCCCTCAGGGTGTGCCCCGGACGTGTAGCTTGCGCTAGATATACAGGCTGTTCATTTGCATCTTTACAAGGTTGCTTGTTTAGAATTAGGCCATACTTATTAATTCCGTGGCTGTCGTGCAAAATGATTAAAGGATTATTCATAAGTCACGACAAACGCTAAACATGAGGCTACAGTTTTATTCCTCAGTAACATTTTTACGTGAGATGTGTATTCAAATTTCTTTGAAACCCAGATGTTTATGAGCTTATTTCTTAATTAACTTGGTACCTACTTCAAAAGAAACGTGCGAGATTAACTCTAACCTTAATTAAGTACAAGTATACCTATTTTGTAGTTTTAGTAAAAACTTAACATGAAATATGATCAAATTAAGAGTTTTTTTTTTAAGTATCTGGTACATAGTTGTTAATAACTAATAAACAAAAGCTTGTGAGAACTGGATGTGATGAATGAAAATTGCCAAAGTGCAAACGTATGGAAAACAAATGTTGCACAATATGTTACAGCAACATGATAGACTTGTTGCTGGCAACAATTATGTCATAAAGTACCTATGCGTGTAAGACATGACTTTAGGATGGTATTAAAGCCTGAAAAAAAAAAAAGATATGCGTGAGGCAATTGTTTTCAGCAACACAAAATTATATTGCTGCAACAACAAATATAGTCCATGACATTCACGTGCTAATATAAATGTCAACTTATACAAACTAAAATGATAAAGAGTTGAAACTGTTTGTTTGTTAATAAGAGGAAGCATTGGTTCGATTAAAAAAAATTCTTTCACTGTAATGAAGCTGCCAACTGTCATAAATTATATTTTATGGTACCTATACTTAATTATCACGCGGACGAAGTAGCGGGCAGAAG
The DNA here is from genome assembly GCA_949774945.1 of Hoplodrina ambigua. Taxonomy (NCBI): domain Eukaryota; kingdom Metazoa; phylum Arthropoda; class Insecta; order Lepidoptera; family Noctuidae; genus Hoplodrina; species Hoplodrina ambigua. Next base: position 369,303 of record OX458985.1, read on the forward strand.
TTAGTATATAACAAAGATAGCGCATAATGCATGACGTCACTTCATTACTTCCGCATTTCTAGTCCTCATTAAGGTGTAGTAATTACTGTTTGATGACAAGCCCTCGTCAGGGCCACATTGTCATAACCTATCGATATATGTATTAATTGAATGGAGCCGCAACCATTGTCGTGTAGGTGTAAGTACCTAGTCTAATTGATAATGTGTTTGCCGTCTGCCTGACTGTAATCATAGAAAGCTTAGCTTAGCTTTTAACTGACTGTTAGAGAATGCTAATGGCATTAAGTCCGCCTTTATACCTTTTTGCATAAAATTTAAATGAATAAAGCAAGTCCCAAATAAAACTATGGAAACTACAAAATGTTAAAAATTATAGAAACACAGCTAAGTGCGGGCTTGCTTAATTTCTGATTTAAAGGCTGAGCAGAAACAGTGTTAAATGAAAAGGAGAAGGCCGTCAAACTCGGTGACAGACAGACACGCAGATAAACAAACAGGACGTTGGCTTAGCGATAGGGCCCATTTGGGTATGAAACTCTTAACAAGAAATTTCAATAAAAAAGACCGCATATTTTTAATGCATAGTTTAAGCAGCTTTTTTTCAAATTAAATTTGCTCCAACATCTTTTTAATAGACTTCAGGCTGGATGTGACGTTCTTGCTCATCTCCGGGAGCTCTGGACTGGCGTGGTCCCTCTTCTTCACCTGGTGCGGCTTTATAGCGTTGGTTTCCTCTGAAGCTTCGTTAGAAGAATCCGATATTGGTGCATTCAGTTCTTGAGCAATTACTGAGGAGAAAAATGTGAAGCGTTGGGTTTAGAGTTGAACTTTTGAACTGCGAAAGTCGTTCTTACAGCTAAGACATAAAGGCGCTGTCTATGTGATACTTGCCATGGACGTGGGGTACCTACAGATTGCTGCAATATTCAGTGTTTACTTCACTAAGACAGAGCCCTTTAAGAGGGTAATGTTTTAGTTAGTACCTTTATGAGCATTATATGTCTTTATGTTTCTACTAGCTTTTGCTCGCGACTTCGTCCGCGTAAATTTCGGTTATCGCGGACACAGACCAAGTCGCGGAAAAAGATACCCGTGTCCTGTCATTTCAATTATTTTGTTAAAATCATGATTCGAAACGACACGTGGCGCCATCTATGATCATAAGAACGTTTTTGTGATTTCCCTCGGAAACAGGTACTTTTTTCGGGATTAAAGGTACCCTATGTCCGTTCCTGTACACCTGGCAACGTATATGCAAAATTTCAGGATGATCGGTTCAGTGGCTTAGGCGTAAAATGGTAACAAACAAAAAAACAAACTTACTTTCGCATTTATAATATTAGTAAGGATTATTTCGTTTTTTCAAAGCGTTACCCCACACTAGTAATTTCTCCTGTATTGTGGGTGCGTTTAGAAACTTAAAAACTCACAAACACAAACAGCCAGACCCGGAACCATACAAGTATCTGTAGACCATACAAATATTTGTTCCGTTTGGGAATCGAACCCGCGACACGCAACGTAGCAGCCAATCGCTCAGCCTCTGCGCGAACCGTGCCTTTTTTCCGTGCCCGTTTTAATATTTCATAACCAAGCGATTCTTTCATTTTACTACAGATCTCAGAGATCTCTTTTAGCTGTTTCTGTGAACTTACCTTTATAATCAGGTTTCCAGATGTCTATATATCCATTTTTACCATTTACATGTACCGCATCTAAAGTAGATACGCAATGATTATAAGTACTTATAAAAATATTAGTTTTATATGTACTTAGGTAAGTAACTAAAAGTTAAATATCTAATATCCTATTACGATGCTCAACCTTGATTTAACTGTCAGATAATTGACTAGAATTCAACAAAGTTTTTGAGTAGGTAAAGACAAAAGTAAGTTCGTAAAAAAGCTTTTAAAAAGAACTTCATGTAGGTGGACCGATTGCAGAATGTCTGGTATAATTATGTTAATTAACAAGAGAGGTGGAAGATAGATATAAGCGAAGTAATTGTAAGTTATTTATGATCTCCAAATTTCTATTCCTAAGTTACAACTTTTTTCTATTAAAAACTTAATGATCTCTTAAAACAGGGCTTTGTCCCTCCTACACTTTTGCTGTGCCCTACAGGGTCTATATTGATCTCAATAAAGTTACCTAAGAATATAGGTACATATGGAAAGCAATAAACATATTAGGTATTGAAGCTGCAACCGTAGTAACTATTCACTAATCTGTGCTGCAACTCAGTAGTGTACCTACATTTATAAGACCAAGACTTGTACTGAACTGCTACAGGCTGATCATAAACAAAACAAGATAATTATCTGACAACCATTCTAGTCTGTACGGGTATGTACCAGTTTTTTCCCTTGTCGGATGTCCCGTCGCTGGCAGTACAGGCGGCTCCACATTGGGGTCAGTTTGCACGTGCGCCTTATTTTCCTGATTAATTAACCGCTGATGCTGTTGGATAGTGGGCTCGTGGGAGCGCATGGTTTCGTTGAGCTGGTGTGCCATCGAGGATGCGGGCTTGTCTATGGGGCTAACATCGTCCAATTTCGAAATGATGAAGATGCTTGAAGAGTACGCAGTGTGGAGCGACAGCAGCACAACTGGAAGTTATACTTTTTTTGCTGAGTTTTTTTTTAATGAAAACACCTATTCGTTTTTTTGGTCACTACAGTAAAGCTTTTTTGTGTTGTGGGCAGTGGCATAGCTTGCCCTAGATGCGGGCCTTGCATCATGTTGTGTTGGGGGATCTTCAACCAAATTACGACAAAGCCCAAATCAACGAAATCAACTTTTTAAACTCTCATAACTTTTGTCCAGAACTGCTGGGGTGTATGCACCTTATTGATTTATGTAATACAAGACCTGTACTATCGAATTACACCCATTTTATATCTGTACAAGCCCATTTTGGGGTACAGGCTTATAAATTCTTGGCCATCTCTCTTTAGTTCGATCAACTTTACTGTTGTTCACCATTGTTTCCTAAGCAAGGCTTCAAAATTAATTACTTATTAAAACTTACTTGTTATACAGGTATTTCTTCTAAACATGATTCAATTGATATTTTTCTTAAAAACACTAACGTAACAATCGAATTATTGAGTTTTATTAAGCGTGAAATGTAATTATCAAATGTGTAGAAATGGGCAATAAACAAGTAGGTAGTATAGTAAGGTACCTAACTAGGTAATGATGAATAATTATATAAGATCCTACATTACAAGTGCTGCTATAAAAGTATGTTAAAACAACACTCCATTTATAGGAATGCTCTTCAGTACTTACCTACCAGAAACTTGCCTATTTAATCTTGTATAGGTAATCTGGCAAGGTAACCTACTGACCTACCAAGAGCACTTGCTTAGGTCTTTAAGCTTGGAGCGAAATGCTAAAACTTACATATTTTATTGATTGTCAATTCCATCATATACACAAGTTGTTTTACAAAATAACACTGTCATTAGTAAAACCAAATACGTAAATTGCTTCTTGGTTTAATAAGACTAAAACTCATTGTAGTTTTAGCGACTGTGGAAAGCAAAATTCTTTGTGCATAAAAACTTAGCACTATTTATTTATTTTTTTAGTATTTTTTTTTACAATCCAAAATTTTCTACAATATTGCAGAAACACGCTTCACATTCAATCGTTCCCGCCATCATTCATTTCCTCTCTCTGTCCCCCCTATCTTACGCTCTTTTTCTCCCACTCACACATCTAAATATCTTTCATACGTTTCGTTTTACTTCCATAGCATCTACATCCCCCAAATAATTCGCAACATTGTCTAACTCATATCACAAGACGGGATACACTTTTATTGTAACATGAATAAAAAAGTTTTTAACGAAACATGGAACGTGTTTTTGTAAACCAATAGGTAAGTGTTAAAAATAATAAAATTTAAATATTTTTAATTTGTATTATCAAAGGACTTAACAATATTTTCATCATGGCTAGATGGATTTAGAGCTGTGTCTCCATCAAATGTTTCTTTTAAAACTGTTTGTGGCTCTGTGTCTAGTTGAGTGTCTGTTTGCTCAATTGTAGGTGTTTTATATCCCGGATTGCTGCACGACCCAGATGGCCTTGGAAAATCCGGACACATATCGGCTCGTTCGGCTTTAAATATTATATTGTTGATCCGATGTCTCACGAAAGCTTTCGTCGAGCGATCCATTTTCCTCAACTGAGCCGCAATATAATCTCCAAATAAACCATCTTCATCTTTTTCTTTAGCTACGTTTTGTCGTTTGGCGATATTCTTCATGATACTCAATGCTTGCGACATAATCTCATGTTTTGGATTATATTTAGGACGTTTATTTGGTTGCGGAGTAGTATTGTCTTCCGAGATCTCTGGTAAATCGTTTTGCTTTGATTGTGAATCGCTCCTCTCTGACGGCAGCGGTGGTGGCGGCGGGGTGGCCTGTGATAAAACGACAATTCATAACAAAAACGCCCAATAATAATAAATATTCACTAACACCATTCATTCGTTTAAAAACCGCCGACTACCTAATATGTAAAGTTTTTGGAACGAATGCGGCTTGCGGTAGATATCTAGCAGAAATCGTCAAGTCAAAGCGTTGTGCCCCTCAAGGCGACCTTTCCTCTTTGTTTATTTTGATTACCTACTGACTTGGAGAATTACGCTGATCATTTTAATTAAGTACATAAGTAAAAATGTAACGAGTGTAAAAAGACAAACCGACATAAAAACCATTTTTTAATAATTAAAATCTAAATAACCACATGATTTCTGTATTGTTGCATGAACCCGAAAGTAACCTAAGTACATACAATATTTAGCGTGCCTTATTTATTTATTTTGTTTTTTAAATTTTATGCAACAATAGTACAAAGGCGGATTTATTAATGTACGAGCGTTAAACAGCAAAATTCGTAAAAAGGAAAAAACAGTATTTAACTAAATAAAAATTAAGTGTAAAGACTAGAAAGGAGAATTATAATACAACTCTTTCCATTTGCTCCGAAAATTGCGCATAATATTATGCATTGCATTGCGCATTTGCGTTTTATGGCGCACTACCAATCTACCATATTATACAGAGATTTTATACACCAAAAACACATAGAAGTCGTTTCCCAGCGAGAGCTTTTGCTTAAAGTTACTTAGTTTGATGGTCTGCGTAATTAACGAACGCTCATAGCAAAAAGGAACAAATATAATAATCCGCCATCTGGGATGAAAAAATTGAACCAGCTATAATAGTCTTTGAATTGACTCATAGCCTACAGAAAGTGACAGCCCTAAAAATTAAATGCTTCAAGCTGCCATACTATGGCGCGGCGGCGGCATATCCAGTGATCAGCTGATTCATAGTTAATCATAATATTATGTCAAAATCTTGTCGATCAGTGTTTTTACTTACAGTATCGGTCGTTCCAGTAGGCATATTTTTATTTCGCAAAAAATTGAGCGACTTGTAGGCAAACCATTTACTTCGATAGATTTCGTCCGTACCCGTACCGGACTCATTTATACGATCCATTTTTTTTCTCTCTCGATAATAATGACTAGTTATATTTTTTATCTTTCTCTCTACTTCCAGAAGATCCGTGCTCAATTCAGTTGCAATTTCATTGAATGCATCGTAACGCTTTGGCCGGCTTTTATAGTTGCTGTGTTGCGGATTCCACAGCAGTTGTTTTGAACGATAAAGTTCTATTAGTTTAATAACTTTTTCATCGTCCCACTCCATTTTGGTATGTTTTTGAAAAACCACACTTCACGATACCGCAGAATGAATAAGCGACGCGTCACTACTCTGTGAAAGCCGGCGGGCAACTGAGTGAGTGGAGGGGCGTGCCGCCGGCATGCCGCCAGATCTCACCCGACGAGCGTCAAGCTTCAGCATGATTGTATAAAACGGCTCAGGGTTGCGGCTAAACCCGGTGTGATGAGCTGTGGCTTTGATATGAAGACACAGTCATAGTAATTTTATTATGATTCTGAATATTGGAATCCAATCCATCTATTACAATCTTATACGAATTTAGATTGCGTTGTTTTGAACTGAACGAGCCCCATAGCTCTTGTCACTGTCAATACTGTCAATGTCGATCGACTGTCACGAACAGAACCAAACGGAAAAATTGTTTTTTTTGCGAATCATCATTGATCTTGCTTGTTGCTACTAGTACTTGCCTGTGTTTGTGTCTATAAAAATGGAGAATAATCTTCAACATGAAGATTTGTTGATAAAATTACGTGCTAAATTGAACGAGGAAAAGGTGAAATTATGGGAAGCGCCATATATCACAGCAGATAATGAAATCACACAAAGTTTCAGGGTATGATTATGAGATGACACTATTTCTTTGTTGATGTCGGCTTTAGAGTTACTTTGCGCCCGGCTTATTATGAACAGAAGTTACAATCTTTTAATTTATTGATCTTCTTAACAAGCTTTATCATATTTTTACATACCTCTAGGTAGGAAAGGGGAAAATATTATTCCCCAATTATCCTATCAGATAGGTTTATTGCAAACCTATCTATAAAGTAGCTAAGTAGGTTTATTTTCATTGCATTCGTGATACAGACGAACAACAGACCATGATTCATCAGTATTTCTGTAAATAGATGAACCACTAACCTGATTTTAAAACATTCCAAACTGTGTATTTCTTTATTTTCATATAGATTTTTACAAAATTCTTCTATGGTTTGAGTTATGCTACTGAGATTGTGTGCCATAATATTACTAACTATTTGTGTTTACTTGATTATAATCAGTCCCCAACCTGAGATAATATTTTTTAAATATTAATTACACAGGCACTTTTTATTCAATTTCTCAATACATAAATTGCTTACAATTCGATTAGCTTGTGAATGGTTATGTAAATTATTAGCTCTAACCAACTTCCACATTATTCCCACAGGATATTGTAGCAAAGTATGCTAAAGATCTCTCATTGGACAATGAAGAAGTATTGCAAGCGTTGCGGGAACTACAGCTCCACTCAGTAGAGAGGTCTAAGGACAATGCAGAGTTCAAGGAGACTGGGTTTGCAGCCTTCAGGGTCAAGGCCACAATACCAGGAGAGAAACCAAGGATGATTAAGCTGCAGAAGAAGCTGGAGGCTATGGGCGAGGAGCTGATCTCTGCTATTGCTGGAGAGATTGGTGTCGCTGAAAATAGGTAGGCATATACTTCTGTTTCACAATCTTAACACTATTGCCTGTATTCTCTGAATGTTTAGTTGGTTGGTATATTATATGACTATAGTTTGCCAGTTATTGTCTAAGTTCTAGGTAATAGGGAACAGGCCAATTGCCTTCTTATTTAACTATACCATATACAGTTTTGCATCTTTATGCCTTAAATTATAATATTTTACAAATGAAAATTCTAATAAGAACTTTTTCTTTCAGGGTAAAATTAATATTCAATGGTAAAGTTATAAAGCCTTCCCCGAGTTTAGAAGAGCAAGGCCTGAAGAATGGTGCCACTCTGATGGCACTTATAATGGCAGGTTAGTAACAGTCAATGTACAGAATGAGGCTTTTATAATTGGGTATTGGACAATAATTCCAAGACAGCTTTTCTATAGAAACTCTATATTCTTTAGCTCTGAAAATCTGATTCATTATCAATTAACTGTTAAGTTATAGATTTTCAATCACTTTTGAATGTTTAATTTTATTAGTCCATTAAGTTGGCAATAAAGTAAAGTCACAGTCACACCTTACAAAATCTATGGGAAAAATCATGAAAAGTCGAATTATGGAAAATCAAGATATGGCCAATTCTTCATTTTCATACAAGTGAATAACCTAACCACCAAACATTCTTTGGCTTATAGAAGCTCCGGAGGAGGTGAAGAAAGAGGACACAATGTACATGGAAATGAAGACTGTCCGTGACGATGCCACACTTCTGTCTGAGTATGTGGACGAGCTGGCAGATGATGATGAGTACATGAAGGTAATCGTTGATTACCTACTTCATCACTTTCTAATTACTGAAATTCAATTAATTCTTTGTTCCTTACCTATTGTATTTATAGATTCTTCTGCTTGGAACTGTTGTTCTTATGTTATCCAATAAAGTTTATAGATGTAAAGATGATGAGGGATAAATTCGTTGCAGCTAGAAGACCAGTCCGGCAAGGCGGTGGAGCTGCCGGCAGCGGAGCGGCGCTCGCTGCTGGTCGGGCTCGCGCTGCACGAGCGAGGGCGTGCCGCGGCCAAGCAGCACGACTACCCGCTTGCACTTGTGCTGTTGCTCGAGGCAGACAGGCAACTCAGGTAAACCTGGACTTACTGTTTCACTCAAACCATGTCAGAGGCTCTTTAGGCGGTTTAGAAACTCTGACACTAAGGTGGGTGGGTTCGTAATACCTTACTGCCCACACAATAAAGAAAGAAGCTCAGGTAAAAGTAACTCCTACATTGCATAGTTAATACTCCCAATCGCAAGTCATTCTCAAAAAATAATTGTGTTCTCTGTAGTGAATGTAGATCGTCAATCCTGAAGACAGTGGACAACTGGGCGGTGCTCCAGCTGGACGTGTCGTGGTGCTACCTGTGCCTGCGCAGCCTGCCGCACGCCAACGACGCGGCCGCGCGCCTGGCCGCCGCGGAGGCCGCCTTCAGGGACACGTACGGGGAGGACCAGCAGAGGCTCATCGCCTTGAAGGGGAGTGCTGGTGAGTGTGTACGATTCTAGCTCTAACTTAGACAAACATAATTATTAGATGCTATCTCAAAGTGGCTGTAGGAATTCCTCCTGTATTGTGTGTACATTTAAAAGATTTCAGCTTATTTACACAATCAGACTCCGAATAATTATCTATTCCGTGCCAAAATCGAACCATTAGGTTGACCGTGTGTATGTTCCAGCAAACGAGCGCGCGCTGCTGATGCGGCTGTACCTGCTGCAGGGCATCGTGGCGTACCATCAGAACAAGCGCGCAGAGGCCAAGGCGCTGCTCGGCAAGGCGGAGATTGAGCTCAACGCGCTTAGGGTGAGCCCTTGATATTAATTAATAGTGTACATAGCTTATTTTAGACGTAAACTACAGGTGGAATATAATGAGAACTTTTACTCTGAATTCAGGGTATGATTCAAACTTCTAGGTTACTACTGAGAAATCGAATGCAAGATTATTTGTGTTTTATCGAGCTTTGCGCCACTAGACCAACGAGGCAGGCAATTTTATTAAGTTGTATGTTATAGCTCATTATAAAAGTCTTTATTCTAAAATTGATTTGTTTATTGTATTTTTGTTTCAATATGTTGGATGGATCTTATTGTTGTAAGTTGATGATTTCAAGTTATTGTTGTCAATGTATGACTCTTTTGCGATTATAATTTGTAGCTGTAGATATGGCAGTTGGAGTTTTGAAAGTTAGGTTGTGCGTGGTCCTTCTGTCAAGTTCGTGTGTGCCTCTGTTTGTAAAGCTCGTTATGTCTGTAGGTGGACGAGAGCGCTGTGCTGACGCTGATGGAGCTGGGCTGGTCGCGCGCCGCGGCCCGCGCCGGCCTGCGCGCGGCGGGTGCTGGGGGCGCGGGGGGCACCGGGGGCGCGGGGGGCGCCAGCGCGGCGGAGCGCGCGCACCACTACCTGGCGGAGCGGCGCCAGCAGCGCGAGCGCGCCCGGGAGGCGCACAGGCTCGACAGGTGGGCGCGGTTTCTATATCAAGACGATATCATCTTAGTATATAGTGCTTACTAGTTTTCATGGCACATGATTTTACAGATGAGCACTCATATTCAGCAGTAGGTAATAGTAGGCTAGTATTTTTTTTTAGTATTTTTCAAAATAATTGTAGAAACTATCAATAAATTGTCATACAATCAATAAATTGTTATACTTTTTATAAGTTTGTCGAAATGCAACTCCTACATAAACTTTGTATGACAGTAAAGTTCTTTGACGTCATAAATCAATTGACTGATTATTTATTGATTGAAAATAAACTCAAAGTCTAATTTTACAGTTAATACACAACTAATCCGATTTTCAGGACTTTAAATATTTTACAGAAATTATTAGTTAATTGATTTCTACTACCCAATTCAATTACTATAAAAAGTGAAAAAAATATTAACGCTTTTCAAACTAAACCCATTATAACCGTGTGGTTGCAGACAGCGGCGCGCGATAGGCGTGTGCATGGACGGGTCGGCCGTGAACCCCGCGCTGGTGTCGGCGCTAGCGGGCATGGGCTACCCGCGCCGCCTGGCCGCGCTGGCGCTGCGCAACTCCAACAACCACGCCGCAGAGGCCGTGCGCCTCATACAGGAGCAGCCCGAGCTGGTGACCACATCTTTATTCCACTCGCCTCTCTCCATTTAACTGAATACAACCCAGCTTTAGTACGCGGGGGTTGAATAACACTTATTTAATCCCCTCTGGATCTGCTTAATTTTATGTGTAGAAAGCGATGCTGCTTACTGCATCCAAACATCAGTTTTATTATGAAATTTTTCGATCCAAAACCTTTCCTTTTTCTTACCGTGATCCGACTGTTCCATAACGTAGTATGTTAATGATGTCTTGGTTGTTGCAGCTCGCGGACAGCGACTTGTCGTCAGATGACACTTCTACGCTCAGCTCTGACGACTCCGTGGTCATACCGGACAACAAACTAGTCGCCGAGGTGAGATCACAACAGATAAAAATATTACCTATAACACCAATGGTCATCGCTCATTACAACAGCACCGCTCCAAATGGCAGCGGCCCGGGCGACTTCGCCTCTAAAAATGTTACCGCCCGCGAGCCGTGCTTTTTCATTTAGCGTTATAAAAATTATCTGTGTGTATGTTATAGTCTGGATTAATGCCTGGTTTATGGCAATAGGCTCGCCCTCTATTACATGGGTCTTAAACATAACTGGCGTATTGTGGGTGTAGTAATGGATACATCTCTACCTACCCTTTCGGGGATTACAGGCGTGATATTATATATGTAAAATATTTTAACGTACTCGATTTAAAGCCGTAACTTGAATGGCAAATTATGTGCAGTTTCGGAGCCGTGATGTTACAATGTACAATTTACAATGATGTTACAATGTTACAAACCTTTAACATGACAACAGAAGAGTTAGACGCAGGTATACCCGCCTTATATCCGTGTTTTGCCTGTCAAGTAGTTCTAATAAGCTTGATATAATTTCGCACACAGTTGGAAGCGATGGGCTACGACCCTGAAGAGGCGAAGACGGCGCTGCGCCTGTCCAGGAACCACATCAGCGGCGCTGTCGACAGGCTCGTGGCGGGCGGGGGGAAAGTGGAGCTCAGTCAGTATACCATCTTACATTCTATGTACTGCCGATGAATGAATGAGGAACTCGTCGTGAGGAAACTTTAGTATGAATGTGGATGTTTATAATAAGAGTAAGTTAATGTAGGGGTGAGTGGTAACGCAGGGAGGGGTTGCCTTACACTGACCTTATTGGTGAGGTTCTTCAGAAAGGTCCGGTGTACAAACCGGCGTGCTTGTATGACAAGATGTATGAACGTGGACGAGGTGAAAGGAGTATGTAAGGATCGTAGCAGGTGGCGTTCTGTGGTTTCTGGCTACCACCGTAGAAAAAGGCGTGAGGCCTCTCAAACATTAGGTTCAACTCTGGACCAATGTGACTACAAGTTCATATTTACTTTCAAAGTTTGTTTTGGCATCGTTAATATAAATCTGAAATCACCAATCCTTGAGCAAGCGTTATCATTTTATTTATTATTTCAATATTTTCTGCAAATTGAGAACAAGACCGGGTAACCTTTCCTTTAACTGTTTGTTTCATGCTAGACCCGGGAAGGAAACCTCGTGATAGTGAGTATAACCATAGAGATGATGGCCGCTTTAGACCGCTTTGCAGTTTACGGGGTATATGCGTGACTGTGTGTGTGTACGCGTACTATCCAACAACCTTAAGTTCTTGCTGCGGAATGACTTTTATGTTTAGTGTGAAAATCCACTGTTTATGGTAACGCAGTGTATTTAAATTTTAGTTACAACATTTTATTGAAACTTTTTTTTTTTGACGAAAAACTGTTACAACCGAATTACAGTTATTTCTATCCAGTCGTGAAAGACTAACAAACAAACGTCAATTAATCCTCACAAAGTTTCGCGTTTACAATCATTTAGATGGTATTAGGAAGTAAGATTCAGCTTGTTATAACAATTAATGTGCGCTATGATTGTGTTTGTTCGTTTCTGTGATGTTAAGGTAATCTTGATGTGGTGATCATAGTACTTACGTTCGTGTGCACAGGTGACGACCCAGAAGATCCGTCCACCAGCGCAGGAGTGGCCAACAAGAGGAAGACGAAGAAACACAAGAAGGACAAAAGGTATGTTTAAGTTTGCAAAAGAATTCACAAATAGATCATCTTGCCTTGCCTAACTTTAATATTTTAAGCGTTTGGTGAAAATACATTATAAAAACCAAGCACCTATTTAGTATAATGGTTTATTCTAGACTTGACGCAGACGTCTTATAAACAAGCAAACTACTATAAAATGAAGACTATAATAAAGATATAATATTCTAACTTAACTTCAAACCACCTTAATTTTAGTTCAAATTGTGGATTTTTGTAATCGTTTTCTTCCTTGAGGGTTTGTTATCTAAACCTTGAAATGTAATTTTTATTCGAAATGACATTTAAGGTTTTTGATGCCGTCTTGGGGCCACTACCTATGTTATGCGGGGCCCCTAGGCCTACACTGGCTAATGAATAATCCGGCCCTGGTAACATGTGTCCTCAATGTGTACAGGAGGAAAGAGCGCGAGCTAGCTCTGCGTCGCCTGAACGCCGCCATCCGCACCGAGGAGGATGACTACCTGGACACCTCGCTCACTGAGGAGGAGGAGTTCCTCGCGCAGTACAAGTCACTGCTGTAAACGACACGCTGTGCTCGCTGTCACACACTGCGCTGAAGTCTGCATCCTTCCAATTTAGCGCTAAGTTTGAGCAGAATTTGACATAATCTTTGTCGACAAGTTTATGCAAAATTGGATATGATCTTTAGTTCAGATTTTGTGCAGAATTTGACATAATCTTTAGCGCAGAATTTGTGCAGTATTTGACATAATCATTAGCGCTGAGTATTGTTGATCAACACAAGCGTAATGTGTGTGCATGTTTGTGTACGGTACTACATACTAAATTATTATACAATAACGTGTAATGATACGTATGGTTTGTTGCCACAGTTACAATGAGAACGTTCCAGTTTTGGCGATCTCTACAACGTAACGATGTATACGATTTATAATAATGTACAATCAACAAAATAGTTTAGATAAAAACGAGTCATTATTAAAAAAATGGACCTAGAAGCATTCACTCTTTTTTAGCCGACTGCGCGACGCTTGGAAGGGTAATTTGTTTTTGCATGTGATTTTATTATAAAGCACACTCGGCACCAAGATAAAAATCGGTGAAAAATAACTGTAACCAATCTATTTTGTTGATTGTACAATACACATGTGTATTGTAATGTATCAATACTTTTGTAAATTGTATGAACTTGTATATTAATCATGATTGTATGAAATTGTGTAACTTTTTGTATTGAAACTTGAATCGAGCTTGTTTCTCGTGATAAATTGATTAGGAGTAGTATCTGTCTGTGTATAACCCCTCGCAACATAGTAAGCGGAGCGGGTTAGGTTAGGGGGAAGAGTGGGGAGCGACGTTTTTTACTCGCTCGTTTGATAATCGTTTACATTTGCATTTATATACAAAAGAACGGTCTGAGTTGCTCGGCCAATACACATAAATTACATTCAAGATATTATAATCTATGTAACTAAAATTTTGTCGACTCTCGAAAATTTTAATAAGTAACATTCATGTATCATTTACAATATTCAATGTCTGTATGTCTGTATTCAATAACGCCGTAAAGGCTAAACAGTTTTTTATAAAATTCAACAACGTAGAGAAATGTATTCAGTAGATGTTAGAATCAATATACATCCTAGATAACTAAGAACTTTGAAGAATTTATAACACAATATGGAATTTTGTGCAGTCAATCTTTTAATAACTGCAAAGTAGTGCCATTTCAATTAAAATTTGTATTAATTAGGTTTAAATAATGTATTACTTTTACTCATTGACTGTATTTATTAAAAAAACGTCCTGGAAATGATATAATTTGAACAAAAAAAAAAAAATTGGTTTGTCTATGAATTCTCTATGTAATAAGTATAAAATACTTAGATCGTATTAAATAAAAATATGTATACAGTAAAATATAGTTTTATTTATTTATAATTTCATTGTACAATTTAGAGAGAATTTGTTGTATTATAGTCTTATATTTTCAAGGTGGAATAAGTCTTCGTAACAACACAAGCTTTGTTCAGCACTCTGATTGGCCGAAATTATGGCTTTCGGTTTAATATATTGACTCGTGCGCATAGATAAAACTTTGTCTTGTTAACGAAGCTCAAGTATTTCGTGAAAAAGTACTAGTCTAGTTATCTTAGAAGTTAAGATTTTTATTATATTATAATATTTATACTCTGTAGATAAACTACTATAACATGGCGCGCCCTTCCATATTACTATTTCAATGTGTGTAGTCATGTCCATATGAAAGAGTTTCTATGTAGTTGTAAGTATTCGTCTTCAGTAGCAGGCCGGAAGATTTGTTGGTCAACTAATCATAAGTAGCAAGAACGCACGTGTCATTTTTATAGAGTATGTCAGTGCAGTGACATACTAATAATAATGAGTAATCAATGACGCCGCTAGTCGAGCAACAAATCGCTGCTTTGTTTTTGTTTCGAGAGCCGTCTCAGTACGCACACATGCATTCTAAGTCTTGTAAATACTTTCAAACGTTTTGAATTTATGGAGGGGCGCGCCATGTTGTGGCAGTTTATCTCTACATACTTAAACTTCCTGGTATATTCAAAAGTTGGAATGGTTATGTATTTAGTTACACAACATGCAGTAGAAATGTAGGCAGGTGTACTGTGCGCCTGTCTATTACCTATTCGGGGAAGACGCTTGAATTAAGTACCTAGTAAACATCATTAACCAATGACTCGCAAGACACAACTTCTCTAAAAAACACTTTATTTTAGCACAGAAAACCTGTGTAATTAGATTTACAAATAAGTGACGTCATAGTTTGCTCTTGTACAAAATTTATAGGGAAATTGCGTTTTGACAGGTCATAAAAGGAATATCGTTGATTAGTTGTTAAGCACGTTAAGCCGTTGGTCCTGGCTGTCATTCGTGGATCTTTGACAGTCGTTACGAATCGTCAGAAGCTTGAGAGTCTGACAACCAGTCTTACCTAGGGGTATCGTGTTACCCAGTTACTGGGTTGTGGAGGTCAGATAGGCAGTCGCTCCATGTAAAATACTGGTATTCTGCTGCATCCGGTGAGACTGGAAGCCGACCTCAACATAGTTGGGAAAAGGCTAAGCAGATGATGATGAGTGGTGTCTACTCCCAATTATAGCCTAACGTTGCAATACCATGCCTCAGCCTGGCCGCACACGTGCATCGACCACAACAGTTTTCACACATTTCATATGGACACACATTTTATTCGCCTTACACGGTTGACGTAGGTGGTCGCCACAACGCCGCTCCTAGCTTCAATATTATAAATATTAATACTACATTCAATATTTTAATTTTTCTTTCTCTTGTAAATGACGTTCAAAAGTGCCTTTTAATGACCTAAGTGAAATAAATGATTTGACTTTGATTTTGACTAGCTTCAGGTGGTGGCGTTTGTGGCTCTCGCGTGTGGGCCGTGTGCAGCCAGGTTATAGGCATCAGGAACAAACAAGTCGAGATATAGATTGTATTGTTGGTTTTACTGGTAACTACCTCTTGCAGACCACTTTTGCAGAGAACAACTATTGTCTGAAAAGTGTCTTTAAATGTACAATTGAAAAACGCACTACGGCTCTGAGCTGCAAAGTATATTTTGTAAACTTAATATTTTTTTCAACATTTTGTCGTAACGATGCAGTTGCAGTTCTCGTAAATGGCAACGTCAGTAGTAACAGTAGGACTTGAAAGCGTCTTTATGTCGTACCAGTAAGAGCTATTTTCGTAAATCAATACAGACGTCGGCTTGACTTAGACATTCCTCCGATATCTTACTTCTTCACCAAAATCCTCATTGATTAACAATAAACTCGACAAACATAACATCGTTTTTAACATACTCGAACTTGTCGAGGCTGGTGTGCGGTATGAAGATGTACTGCCTCTTCAGCTGCGTCACGGACTTGTCCAGGGTTTCCGTTGACTTGTTCTTCTCCTCGTCGCCCTCGTCGTAGTCGTGGCGCTTGGACGACGACTTGCGCCGGAGTTGAAGGGATTTCACTATGTCCATAGCCTGGGGGTTGGGAGTCAAATATTAGTGGTGATTTCATATTATGGCGGGAAGAAATAATCGAGTCTTTTCAGAAAATGTCTACCTCAACTACCTACCTGATAAAGAACAAATAACATTGTTGTTAAAATCATAATAATTCCTACAATTTGCAATTTCCCTAAAACCCTTTTTTTAGGGAAAATACAAATTGTAGGAATTATTTTGATTTTGGGAATATATTAGAAAAGGTACGAAGCGAGTGTTTATACAGAAATTTGAAAAGAGAATTACTACAAAAATATTTAAAAATCGAACGTCGGAATTTTGAACGCGACGCCCGGTCAGTCTCCAGCTTGCTTTCACCGCGGGTGATCGGTTATTTGATCACAATACCTAGTGCACCTACCCACTTATTTTTTTAATTATTTGTATTGTAATCCGTAATTTCCATTTCAGTTATCGTGCGTATTTCATAGAGACTCCGTATAATGTATAACTATGCCAGAAAAATCTGTGCTTTCAAAGTGAGTGATAAAAGTTTGTGATGCGTGTGGCGTGTGCGCTCCGGAGGTAGGTGACATGAACCTGCTCAGCTCCGCAGACAACAATGACGTCACGGAGAGTATGATTGGCAGAGTAAACATAATGACCAAGGTATTTAAACTTTATTTCTATAACTAACTAGTGACACGCCCCGGCTTCGCACGGTTGCAATGTAGATCACTCATCTATTGATAAAAACTGCATTAAAATCCATTGCATAGTTTAAGCGTACGTACAGACGGCGGGAAGCGGCTTTGTTTTTTTATTATTTAGCCATTTTGAATTACGAAACAAGACTAACCTCTAATAAATACCTATCACTGACTTTCGTGGGGAGCTCGTGGCTAAGTAATAACAGCCGCACGGGTCGATCCGTCAGGTTAAGCTACGCTTGCCGGGGTTGGTCCGTGGATGGGTGACCATCTTTACATACCGAGACTCCTCCGTGCCTCGGAAAGCACGTTAAGCCGTTGGTCCCGGCTGGCATACGTGGATCTTTGACAGTCGATACGGGTCGTCAGAAGCCCGAAAGTCTGACAACCAGTCTTACCTAGGGGTATTATATTACCCAGTTACTGGGTTGTGGAGGTCAGATAGGCAGTCGCTCCATGTAAAATACTGGTATTCAGCTGCATCCGGTTAGACTGGAAGCCGACCCCAACATAGTTGGGAAAAGGCTAGGCAGATGAGGCAGATGATGACTGACTTTCGTAAAGGAAAATATCGCATAGAACTATAAATAAAAAAATATATTATCCTAAGTCTGGGAGCGCAAATCTTCAATCTTGAGTGAGCGTAGTGGTAATGCGCATGCTCTGTACGAGAAGGCCGCGGCCCTGCAGTGGGACAATACGTAATAGGCTGGTGTTATTATTTTATCCGCCATAACCTATACCTCGACAAAATATTTCATTGTGTCTTGCTTAGTTCCACATAGGATAAGACCATAAAATAAGAACAATCATTTTCGCCAATCCGGTTAGTAGAACAGTGGAAGGCTACTCTGCCTCACCTGACTCCTATTGTTAGGCTGATCCTTCAGCACGATGTTGACGTTGAGGTCGCAGGGCCACTCCAGCAGCGAGTCGTACGGCCCCGCCACCAGCCGCACTGTGGACGTTATGTGGCGGCCCTTCCACTTGCCGATGCCGTTCAGGTTCAGCTCCGCCTGGAACAAGACATAACGCTCTGGGCCCAAATATGCAGACTACAACAGGTGGAAGGGACATCATAATGAACTCTTTAACGACGGATTCAGGAGAGATGGTCCGGAGTAAAAATGATGGGAAGAAAATGTCTTTACACTCGTTATAAACTTGTTTTTTAAGGTTTTGTACCCAGAGGAGGCTAGCAGGACCCTATTACTAAGGCTCGGCTGTCCGTCCGTCCCTCCATCTGTCAGCAGGCTGTATCTCATGAACCGTATAGCTAGTGAGTTGAAATTACCATAGACTGTGTATTTTTATTGCCGCTATAAATAAAAGTTAAAAATTATAGGGGTCCCCATACAAGAGACCTATGTTTTTCTGCGTTTTTGGTTCGATATTAAAACCTTCGTGAGCGAGTTCGACTCACATTTGACCGGTTTTTTTATTAATAACATTATAATAATGGAAATCAAGAATCAACTTCGTCATACCTTTAAAGTGTATCCATATTTGCTAGTCCTAAACATCGGACTGCTCAGTACTGTTTCGTTCTCCTTGGCGTCCTTCATCCGAGCCAGGAAGTGGTCTATCCTCCATATGAAGTGGCCTGGAACATTTTTTATTAAAACTTAGCAAAGTCTCAGGTCGAAAGAACATAGTAGGTAGGACTTAGGTACGATATTGATGAATCAATAGAATCTTATCAGTATTTTTTAGAGATGTTGACTATCCGGCCATTTTCGTAGTCGGCGACCGTCAAAGCACTTTTTTCACTTACCGTCATCTGTACCCATCTCACTTCTATCGAACGTGACCCTCGCCTGGAAGTCGGCGAGTTCATTCCTCAGCTTGTGATAGGACTTGGTCAGCGCCCGAAGATCCCGGAGTACGGCGTCCACTTTAGTTGAGTGCTCTGATAGTTCTGCTCTGGAGTCTGCTGTGGCTACTTCCAAAACTGCTACGCGGTCTATCGTCTGAAATTGAGAAAGATAATTTACATTATGAAAGACAGTCTACATAATGATTGTAGCCTAATTATTGACTTATAAACGCCTCTTCTCACCTAGAGAAAGCACGAGAAGTCGCGTTTTTTTTCTGCCAAAGAACAAATAAACTTTTCTGTTATTTTGTACTCTACAGAAGAACATCGTGATTATGTAAGTAAACAAGTCTATATGATTGGACACTAGTATTAAAAAGCGAAACAAATTATCCACTCACTGGTCTTTCGTTGGAAGTGGCTTGCAACTGGACCCTCAATGCTGAGAGGTTTGCCAGCTGTTCTGAAGACCTCCTGGCTTCCATGAGCTCGGCTTCGAACGCCGCACGGTTCTCCGCATTCCTCTCCCGCTCTTCTTCGACTGTCTGTTTTATGTAGCTTATCACCTCCTCTGGAAAATATTAATCCTTTTATACCTGTATTTTTATGTTCAGATTATCCCAATATAATGTGAGGGAGGACTGTTACTTCCTGTTGTAATTTTATCCCTTCAACTCATAGATGTCTATTGATGAATTGATGATAGGGTACAATGGTTGATATAGCCTTGCTGCACGTATAAACCAAATACTGCATTTTTTTTAACTGTTTGCCATCTAGATAGTTATATTACTTTACTACCACTTCATGTAATTAGTACCTACTTAATGACATCGATTTCCAGCAAAAGTATACTCAATAACAATAACTATGACTGCTTCCTACCTAACTTATTGACCGCTCTGATTCTGTTGTCGTGCTGCGTCAGAGCTTGCTCCAGCAGCTCCCTCTCATGCTGCTCGTGTACCAGGCTGCTGACTGCGCTCTCCAGGCGCATTACTGTTGTCAGCTGCTGGCTTTGTAGCTCCTGTAAAAGAGTACGCACGGAGTTTCTTGCCCATTTTTCTCCATACAAAACTACCTTTTGGAAGGGGCACCTAGATTCAATTCTATTTTGTTTTTTTTTTGTAATTACGTTCAAAAGTGCCTTATAATGGCCTAATTGAAATAAATGATTTGAGAAGATGTAATTTTGATACTGGTAACAGTTCCATCACTCGTGAATAAGCTTTTTGTTGTAGGAAACGCGATGATGGTGAAATTGACTTCATATTATATGTGCGATTGATGTTTACATAAATTGAAGAAATACGGAAAAGAGATTAATTAAATGAGGTAGCTAAGATCTTAACACTGTGTTTTTTAACGTGTGATTTTCAATTATTACTTTTTGTTGTTTAGAACACAGCATTCCTTTTCATAGGGTTTTAGTCAAAGGATGATATCGTGGTATGTACAGTCACGAGCAAAAACAAGTATACACTTAGTAAAATTCAAAAGCGATTTTCTTGTGAAATAAAGGTTGTAACTTTGATATAAGACTTATTTTATAGTAAGTAGTATTGAATGCAAAAACCATATTCCTAAAAACAAGACATTTCAAACAATACATTCAAAGAAAATATCTTCGTAATCTTGATAAGTGTATACTTGTTTTTGTTCATGACTGTACGTCCTACACATTCTAGGCAGCCGTCCTGGCTTATCTACCGAACGAATACCTTACCTTGTGAAAATTTATGTTAATACCTAGGTAAACACAGCTACAATATCTGGATAAAGACCTCAAGAGTTAATAGATTTAGGTACCTGTAAAGCCAATTGCACATTCGCCAGGTCATGTTTGAACTGCGCGGCCCAGTTGGCCGACCGCTCGGCCTCGTCATCCACTGCTGCCCTCAAAGAGACCAGGGTTGAGAGGAAGTGCTGACTGCGCTCCTCCACCAGGACAATCTTGGAGCGAATGGTTTCTAACTCTGTCGCTTGGACTTCACGGTGACCGGACACTTCTGTTAGAACTAGTCTGGAGATTTGGGTTCGATTACAAATATGGTATTATTCAGCAGTTCACAGCAGTACCTACTTAACTAAGTGAGTTTATTTGGAACTTCCACAAAATCAACAAAGTTATCGTTCAACACCAGAGTCGCTTGACTCGTCTTTAATCAAACCTGAACCAATTACCTACATTTATCTTTTGTTTTTTAAGTGAGGCCTAACCACACTGGGTACTTCAAACTATAAACTAAATAACTATCTGTAAGCTATACCCTTCAAATATTTCGTTTTATGGCAACGAACACCATACGTATCGCAGAAATCGCTCTTCAGTTTATAGGTAGTTGTTTGCGCACTCACAGGTGTAACCGTTAAAACTTCATTATGTAGACTGTGTCAAAAATACGTAGCATATTGCTTACTTCATAGAAGCTACTTCCTTCTCCAAGTAAGATACGCAGTCGTCTAGGGGAACTCGTGCGGGTGACCACGTGTGGTTAGAGACCGGTACGGGCGGAGGGGGCGGCGCCGGCGCAGGCACGCTCACGTGGCTTGAGGAAGTGCGCGTCTGCAATCCGATCAAAACATCATAAGGACTTCACACGTACAGAGTAACCTTGAAAATATCTTTATTAATTCGTAGCTTTAAGGGTGGACCTATCCTTACCTATCCGCGCTGCCCATCGTCGGTTAGAATCAACCCTTACCTTATCCATCTTAGGGCACTCCTTGACATGTGTCTCCTTGTGTTTCCTCTGAATCCAGGCACCGCAGCGTAGCGGGCACTGCTCCAGTATGCTGCCGCATAGTTTCAGGTGGGCCTGGTGGTAGAATAATCACATCTCATAATGTATATAAGGACCTAAAGATAAACTACTATAACATGACGCTCCCCTCCCTCATAATAATGAGTAATTAATGATGCCGCTAGTCAAGCAGCAATGACACGCTGATTTATTTTTGTTTAGAGGCGTTTCAATACGCACACATGCGTTGTGAGTCTTGTAAATACTTTCACAAATATTTTCAAACGTTTTGAATTGTGGAAGGACGCGTCAAGTTATCGTAGTTTATCTCTACCGGCAGCGGTGGAATTAACCGGGCGGTAGACCATTTTCTTTTTATCCAGAAAAGTAAAATTATTGAACAAAATATTTTTTCATTATTATGTTACTTAATTTGTAGAAACTAATAAATGTAAAGAAGTTAATTTACATACATACATAAACTCACGCCTTTTTCCCATGGGGGTAGGCAGAAACTACAGAACGCCACCTGCTACGATCCTTACATAGTCCTTTCGCCTCATCTACGTTCATACATCTCGTCATACAAGCACGCCGGTTACGAGTACGAGACGTTAATGTATTGATCATAAACTAAGGTAGGTATTTAATTGCCTTCAAAAATATTTGATGTAAGTCGAAGTCGGTGTAACGGTGAGGCCCTGGGCGCTCGTCAGCCACGTAGTCCTCCATTGTCTACCACTTTAAACCTTAACACGTTAATATTGGATCCAATGTGTAGGTACGTGTAATTTAGCCAATATATTACTTTCTTCTAATTAATTCAAATCTGCTTTAATTAAAAAATGTCATGCTTGTCACTGTCAAGACATCATTGACATTTACATCATAGGCATAAAGCACATAAAAAACGAAAGTTAATTTAAACTTAACCGTATAGTTTGGAAGTGTCCCCGATTGGACCCGAACACAGAAACCTCCACCGGCTCGGTACTGGGTCCAAGTGGACCCCGGAATTAACGCAAACGTCATCCTGACCAATATGTGTAATACTGATTATGTTTGCCAACTAATCTAAGAGAGGATTAAATTAAATCACACTACGACAAAAATCGAATTGAAATAAGCCCTGTAGTGCCAGCTTATAAGTCAGCATCAGGCATAATCAGGTTATTGGCCAACGACCATGAATAATACTTTCTGATCTGAAATATTGTGATTTTGTGACGTTACGCCCATACCCCGGGAGGCAGCACACGCTTCCAATGATATTTTAAAAATATTAAGAATACTTATAATATAGAACATTTGAGGGGACATCTGAACAATTATTTAAAATCATAACCTTCCTTTGTTATTCCTGCAGTCGGGTAAAAATAACTTGCAAAAACAAAATATAAGCTTGTAAAAATATACTGACCTTCAGTATCTCCATAACTAGAGATCGGATCCCAACTGTACGGTCCAGCACAGAAAAAAAAGACGCGATGACGAGAAGAATATATAACATAAACGGACAGACAGTTTATAAAACACTAAGAATAATTCAAGCCACACTCCGGTATACTATCCTCGAAGAAAATAAACGCGCTCGTCTGACAAAACCCAGACTAAATTAAGAAAATAAATATTATTATTTCAGGATTTCAATAGCCATTCTCTTGGTGTCTAAGAATAAGAGTGCCATGTCATAATAGTATGACATGTCACATGTTACTACTGCCTCGGGAGTGAGCATAAGGCACCCGGTTCAATTACTGCCGACCTAAGTAGGTAATGAAACATCATTCTGGTTGCTTCTATATTATTTCTGCTGTGAGACACTAAACTGTCTACGTCCTGCTCATTTTGCTATAATTTAAGTTTTTATGCGCTATGCACTTCCCAGCCTGAAGCACCGGTTCAACCTAGTTCAGGCAAATATGAAACTGTGTTCTATTTTAGATGTTTAGATAATTATTTATTGTAAAAGTGACTTTTTACTGAATAAATGACTACTATTTATTATTTTCTTTATATTAATATAATTATTAAAAAAAATTAGGAATAACATAGAACATAGAAGCAACAAAAACATTCCGATTTTGTAAAAACTTGATTAAAAGAGTGTCTGTGGAGTTTCTTGCTTGTTCTTCTTCACAGAGGTCTACCTCCGTTTTCCGTCGTTCAATGCAATCGATTTAATATTTAAAATTATTGCAGTAGGTACTTTTCAAAATTTATTTTCTTTTATTTTAATGGAAACTATACATTACTTTATAATAATTAACCAAAACAGAAAATTTAACTTATTACTTACTTATAACTTTTAAAATTACAACGTAAGTATGTAGGTATCTACAATTTATAAAAAGAAAGGTGAAAGCTTAGTCGACTCTTAACATGACCATGTCCATGGTTGGCCTTGTCATGGGCTAAAGAAATTGCCATAAAACGTGGCAATGCTATCAGTTTTTTGGGCACCATTGACAGTAATAATGCGGAAAAGTTGTATTTAATTTTAATTTGATATCATAGATCTTCGCAAACTTAATTAGGTATATGAACTTTACACGATATGCCAACCGATTATGTATTTTATGTTTATAAGATCAAGACTATATCTAACATTGGCGCTCCCGTTTTTGCAACATTGACACATTAATCATTCGTAGATACGTACGCTATCGATAACAAACACCTTGAGGAGATGTTATCTTGTTAAAGTACGTATGCGATGCAATCGGAACTACCAAAATAAACGTAGATATACAAATAATAATGATTCTTATTTACAACCACACGCTGGTAAACATAGATCTCTAAATAGTGTCTTAAATCTATAGAAATATTGTTATCATTATCATATCAGCCGTAGGACGTCCACTGCTGAACACAGGCCTCCTCTATAGATTTCCATGGAACCACATGAGAGCGGCTTGCATCCAGCGCTATCCTGTGGTCTTTATCGTCCGCCTACGCTGCGCTTGCCGGCTTGCAAATTAATATTAATAGCTATAGAAATTGTTTGTTTATTTTTCGTTTTAACGCACTAATTTCCGAAAATTATTTCGCTTATAGGAAGCTATGTTATCCTGTATTGATCAAGGCTATAATTTATTTAAAAAAGTGAATCCATAAAAAAAATCATGAGGACGAAGTCCAGCGCAAAAGCTAGTTAACAAATGGCATTTATAAAATACGTAGATATAAATAAATAATAGGTGAATAGGCTTTGTTGTCATCAGCATCACGGACACGAGGCCAGTGATCTACCGGAGCCATTTAAGACTTAAATGCTTTGACCGCTTAAGATTTAAGTGCCCATTTAAGCCTTAAATGTTTCGATTACTTAATAATTAAATACCTCGACAATATATTCCTTTATATCCCTTTTGGTTGACTGACCTTTTTATTGCATAAAGTTTAAATAAAATAAGTAACTACCTACCTTAATTAATATTTTTTTACTTGTGGTTACGACTTTGATTACTACTCCGCACCCGTAGGTCGTAGCGTGATGCTAGCCAGGACCCTTCCTCGATAAAGGGGCGATAATGCAAAATGATTATTTCAAATCAGAACAGCAGTTCCTTTCCAATGTTTTGTTCCGACGCCAACATAGTTTGGAAAATGCTATGACATATGATGTTTTTATGTATAGTAGGTATGTATGTACCTGTAGCTGCCCCATCTCAAACATTTCATTGCAGAAGTAACAAGGGCTGTCCTTAGCCTTGTTCATGGTTCCGTCCACGTTCTGGCTGTACCGGTTCAGACTCATGTTGCCGCTCATCTGTGTGTGCCTTCATTCAACAGTTAATACCATGTGTCATGATTGCTCCATATTAAATTTTCTGAAATTAAGAATATTATTTTATTTTTGGTAAAATATTACCTAGTTATAATATATATGAATTGTATGAATATTTGACGACAATGTTGGTGCAGTGGCTGAGCAATAGGCTGCTGCGCTGCGTGTCGCAGATTCGTTTCTCACACGAAACAAATATTATGGCTTATAGTTGTACCGGGTCCGCTTGTGTATGTGAGTTGATATGTTTGAAATTACTAGCGTGAGGCAACATTAAAAAATAAGAAATCTTTTTCCAAGACCAATTTATTGGGTGAGAATACACTAGGTGTCTAAATCTTTAGCAAATCACAAAATGTAAAAAATACAGTAAAACGCGCCATTGTTAATAACTACAAGATTGACTTGACAAACATTGTACATATTTTATCTACCTATCATCGATATCGCTGAATGGATATGTGAGATTATTTATATACCTACGTCCTGAATACATAACAAAATAAATAACTTTGTACTGTTTACTTTATATGTATTTACTATCCAATATCCATCCTATAGAATAATCATAGAAATATGTATTTTCCTACCTAACTGGATTTTGAATATTTTTTTTATTTTTAATTCTGATCATTTAAATCTAAAACTTTCTAATAAATATAGAAACTATGGCTACATGTTATTAGTATCAGGTATGCTTTCTCTGAAATAAAATCTTAGTAATCTCTAGAATCGAATCTCATAGAATAGCACGTAGGCGCGCTTAAATAATAGAACAAAACGGGAATCGACCCTATGACCCTATGAACCAAAAACACTGACACTCACTGCACTGTTGTGAACTTCACCATCACATAACCTACCTACTGAGTGTGTAGGTACCTACTGAATCTATAGTAACATAACACACGTCCAATATTGGTACCAATGTTTGTCTGACATAATCTTAAGGCAGCATATGTACCTAAGAAGATGATTAAGAAATAATAATTAATGTACAGCTGACAGTATTTCCACGTTTACTCTTAAAGCCATTGAGTGCGTGTGCTGAGTCGCCAAATTCTTTGACTATTGTATGCGGATGTATGTATTATTTACGTTCTGAACTGCATGCCACGCTGTTTTAATGCAAGTGAAATTCGTACTGCGTTTAGAAAAGACAATGTTAGCACATTTTGGATGTGGGTTCAATTGTAGTGCTAAGTCAGTAGAAGGTAGCCTTGAAAGGGAATAGTTTATCCTGGTATGGGCATTTGAGGAGGAGGGATGAAACGCATGTGACCAGGAGAGTTATGAATATGAATGTGGATGGATGGAGAGCAAGCGGAAGACCAAAGAAAAGATGGATGGACTGTGTGAAGAATTATATGAAAGAAAGGGGAATCAGTGATTGCATGACGGGTGGCAGGACGGAGTGGAAGAGGAAAGCGTGTTGCGCCGACCCCAAGTAACATGGGAGAGGGCAGGAAGATGATGAGTCAGTAGTAGCCTATTGCGATTCCCACTGCCGGGCAAAGACCTCCCCTTTCTCTTGTAAACGTCGACATGTTATGCGGTCATTGGCCACTAATTACATACTTGTTCTTCGTGTATAAAGTTCTAGTAGATACCTGCTTAATTACACGATTATTATGATGTTTACCAGGTGGTAATTTTGTGAGACATTTTCCATCAGCCAAACATGTTTAAAGGCTTTTATTTCAAAGGTTTCATGAACAGTAAGTCAGTGAAACTTAGCTTTTATTCACATACACATAAACCTAAGTTACATAGACGTAGGTGTGCATTAGGTAAATATTAATCAACATCAATTCTTACCTTTTGCCAAAAAATCGCGTTCAGTCCTGAATATTCACTAAAAAAACACTGAAAATATGTTCATAGTCTGTTCTCAACAAGTACACTGAAACTTAACCAACCAGAAAGATTACAGCGCGACAATTGATAAAACAATCCGGACACAAGATTAATCAATTACTAATTTTTCCATAAATTCGGTTAATAAACACGCAAAAGTGCATTAACTTCTTGAAAAACACTGCGGCTAACTGAAAAACATTTTTAAAAACGATTTTTACGCGTTACTTTATTGACTGGTACCTATTTATCAACATTAAGGCTGCTACAAGCCAGTTTCCAAGTATTGTGGTGCTGTTCGTCTCTTTGTCACACAAATGAATCATGGTATCTTTATCGTTATCACTGATACCTGATACGGGGCGTTGTTTGACGATGATAAGCGCTCGCAAATACTATATGATGATCAAATATGTTGTATTGTAGGTCAAGGTGGATCGATCCGTGTCAATATGTATTTGAAAAACTTTGTGGATTATTGAGAAAAATGGAATAAGAGTTCCAAGGGCGAGGGTGATTGCATCAGCTTACCGTCATGATCATCTTGCTTACATCTTTGTTCAATTATATTATATCATACAAGTCATCATTTAAATTTTTTGATCGTCAGAAGCCCGAAAGTCTGACAACCAGTCTTACCAAGTGGTATCGAATTACCCAGGTTGTGGAGGTCAGATAGGTAGATAGTCGCTTCATGTAAAATACTGGTCTTCAGCTGAAGCCGTCACCCTTACAAAGTGGAGAAAAGGCTAGATAGATGGTGTTTATTCGGTAATACGGGACCCTTTATGTGCAAATCTGTGGGTCAACAATAAAAAACAATATTATTTCATTATTACTACATGTATTATGATTTTATCATATTTACCACATTTTTACCACGTAGGTATTATATTTTAATTATGTGTGTACATTTTTGTATTCCACACAATGTCATTTACATAATAATTACTAAATTACTCATTGTAGCGGGTGGAGGCGCATTTTAATTAATATTCATTTTCTAGTGTACGCCTTGAAATGAGTCCTTAGTCTTCGGATATTTTTTTGAGAATACCGGATTCACTTCCTGTTGTCCATGAATATTATTAAAATACATATTTTATTATTTATTTACTATTATATTTTATTTTTAGTTAGTTCGATCTTTAAACTAACATTTGCTTATAAACAACAACTAACTCTTGCTTATAAACAACCTAACTGTACAGCTTTATTTATAGGTTCAGTAGTTTTCGAGATTTCATGTCCAGTCAGTTATCCTGCATTCATCTTTGAGGAGACCCCTGAGTTTTAGTAGTTATTTATGTATTTCACTTGTCTTTTCATTTATTATAATATGTTTGCTAAAATTACTATGTTAATTTGTTATTGTTGATTTTAATAAAAATTACTTTGTTGTTGTTGGTTAAAGCTACAATATGTAGGCACTTTAGGATATCCGCGAATTTCATGTAACATATAAGAAATCTTGCATCTATTGTTAGTGCATCTATATTTCATTAATCAATTTTGTAATTAGTTGAGGCGTTTTTTTCTGTTTCGAAATTTTACTATTTTGATCCAGTTTCAATCTTTTATATTAAAAATTATATTAATATAACATTATTAGCTAGTGTTTAATTGAATGTGCATACTGTGGTCTCCTAAACGTATTTAACATGTTTTTTATTCTCGCCAATCAAATAATAACAAAAACAACACACGTGCTAATTAATCATTTAGTTTAAAGTAAAGAATGTACCGCCAGCCATTGACCAAGCTTCGAACGATCACGTCGGCAACTGATTGCGGCATTATCTTACAAATAAAAATTTTAATGGAGATTTAATGTCCCAACCAATGTTGAAAACACGCTAGCCAAACGCACGCGCTAACATGGCAAATAATAGTAGAGGTGAACTTTGTTTTGCTAAGTGTCGCAAACAGATGGGGGATAGTCCCGGTAAAAGGTCGCGGGTCGAGTGCCGGGTAAGTGTAAAAAGCTATGAGTCTATGACCTATAAGGACCAATAAACGTAGACACCTCAGTAGTCGAAAGCTGGGCTGCAGTTCAATAGTGGACGTGGAATAATATCTTCAAAAAATAAAAAAAAACTGTTTATTGATTTTAAGAAAAAATAAAAGGGCAATCAAAAAAAGAACAAAGAAAAGAAAAGAAAAAATAAGACATTGTGTGCTGCACAGCTGCGCCCAACAGGCCCAGTGCAGCATAAAATGCCAGACCACTTGTGCCTGACGCTGGTTCCCAACTGGACCTTTGGCACTCCTGTTCTTTCAATCCTGATTAGATTTAGAAAATTAGTGGTCAACATACATAAATACGAGGTATGAAAAGTCGCTACGTTATGATGAACATGTGACTTCCACTCATAAGTTATACATAAGTTAAGTAGGAATTTGTGGCATAATAATATTATATTAGTTACGGTACTTGATAACGCCAGCAGACCATAGATGGCGCTACTTGTCTGAACTTTACAAGAACAAGATACATACACATAAACTCACGCCTTTTCACAAGATCATTTTGTTATAATTTTTTTCATAAAAACTATACCTACGTGCATTATTGTTTTTTTCCCAGATTACATACTTATATAAGCAAAGATCAGTAAGGGTTATAAACCAAATTAATCAGCTAGCAGCTGCTATTGGTTAAATGAAGCGTAACAGCCTAACTATGACGTAGGAACGAGCTTTACAATGTTGTAAAGCTAATTTTAGACTACGCTATAAATTATATGTATAATTTATTATGCTATATTTGTTCGGTGCGGGAATTGAACCCGGGACACGCAGCGCAGCAGTCAACCATTGAACCACTGCGCCACCCGTGTCGTGAAACATATTAACCAGCTAGTTCTTACATAACTATTGATATCAAACTGTTTTTTACAAGGGCTCTTAAACCAATGTTTAGCCGTGAAAGTATGCAGCCCACGGTCGACCGGTTTGATCCCATGCAGTATTACCTAACTGACGAAGAGTGCATTCTTCTGCGACTCCCTTACGTAATAGCATGAAGATGAATATCGATTTAATATGACTATTATTGTAAGTCAGATGTTGAAGTAGGTAGATCAAGGTTAGGTGTTTCATTTCCTTGATTACCTAATGAAAGTTATAATTAGGTACCGATACAAAAACTTATTCAATGTATGTATGTCTGCGGGTGTCAGGTTCGGTTTCTGTGTCGTTAATAACGATCCATAACCATAACTAGAGTCACCATAACTGGAGTTTGGCCCGTGAAAATTGACTGGCAAAAACGAATAAGGGTTAATAACAGAATTATTACTTGTTACTTGCTACTTGTTACTTGTTACTTGCTACTTGCTACTTGTTACTTGCTACTTGTTACTTGCTACTTGCTACTTGCTACTTGCTACTTGCTACTTGCTACTTGCTACTTGCTACTTGCTACTTGCTACTTGCTACTTGCTACTTGCTACTTGCTACTTGCTACTTGCTACTTGCTACTTGCTACTTGCTACTTGCTACTTGCTACTTGCTACTTGCTACTTGCTACTTGCTACTTGCTACTTGCTACTTGCTACTTGCTACTTGCTACTTGCTACTTGCTACTTGCTACTTGCTACTTGCTACTTGCTACTTGCTACTTGCTACTTGCTACTTGCTACTTGCTACTTGCTACTTGCTACTTGCTACTTGCTACTTGCTACTTGCTACTTGCTACTTGCTACTTGCTACTTGCTACTTGCTACTTGCTACTTGCTACTTGCTACTTGCTACTTGCTACTTGCTACTTGCTACTTGCTACTTGCTACTTGCTACTTGCTACTTGCTACTTGCTACTTGCTACTTGCTACTTGCTACTTGCTACTTGCTACTTGCTACTTGCTACTTGCTACTTGCTACTTGCTACTTGCTACTTGCTACTTGCTACTTGCTACTTGCTACTTGCTACTTGCTACTTGCTACTTGCTACTTGCTACTTGCTACTTGCTACTTGCTACTTGCTACTTGCTACTTGCTACTTGCTACTTGCTACTTGCTACTTGCTACTTGCTACTTGCTACTTGCTACTTGCTACTTGCTACTTGCTACTTGCTACTTGCTACTTGCTACTTGCTACTTGCTACTTGCTACTTGCTACTTGCTACTTGCTACTTGCTACTTGCTACTTGCTACTTGCTACTTGCTACTTGCTACTTGCTACTTGCTACTTGCTACTTGCTACTTGCTACTTGCTACTTGCTACTTGCTACTTGCTACTTGCTACTTGCTACTTGCTACTTGCTACTTGCTACTTGCTACTTGCTACTTGCTACTTGCTACTTGCTACTTGCTACTTGCTACTTGCTACTTGCTACTTGCTACTTGCTACTTGCTACTTGCTACTTGCTACTTGCTACTTGCTACTTGCTACTTGCTACTTGCTACTTGCTACTTGCTACTTGCTACTTGCTACTTGCTACTTGCTACTTGCTACTTGCTACTTGCTACTTGCTACTTGCTACTTGCTACTTGTTACTTGTTACTTGTTACTTGTTACTTGTTACTTGTTACTTGTTACTTGTTACTTGTTACTTGTTACTTGTTACTTGTTACTTGTTACTTGTTACTTGTTACTTGTTACTTGTTACTTGTTACTTGTTACTTGTTACTTGTTACTTGTTACTTGTTACTTGTTACTTGTTACTTGTTACTTGTTACTTGTTACTTGTTACTTGTTACTTGTTACTTGTTACTTGTTACTTGTTACTTGTTACTTGTTACTTGTTACTTGTTACTTGTTACTTGTTACTTATTACTCATTATTTTCATAGTTACAATTTTACTCCTCACCTCATCGTTTTAGTCGAGGTGAGTTTGAGTTGAGGAAACTATAAAGAAGGTTAACCGAACAGCGTGCATTTTATCGATTTTCATAATGCTTCTTTGAGAGTTTAATGAATAACTGTGCGATATGCGTATGATTACAATATCGACATTTCGTCGCTATGACGACGCCATTTACGAGAGTCCGATTAGGTTTTGATGATGAAATCGATTTTTTTAAAAATTTGATTTCGTTCACTCTTGTTTTGCTGTTGTTACAAGATATTGGTGCTAACAGACACATTGCTAATTCCACATGATCCAAGCGTAAAAAAAGTTAACACTAGACAGCAAACGACACAACACTGGTAAATACATATAAAAAAAAAATATTTAAACACTATTATATCGTTACGTCCTTGGTCTAGTGGTCACAAATACCCGACTGCTAAGCATGAGATCTTGGGTTCGATTCCCAGGTTGCGCAAAGTATTATTGAGTAGCGGCCTCGGAGTCTGGATGCCATTTGATGGCGATAGACTCACCCCCTATTACATGGGACTTAAACATAACTGGCGAAATGTGGGTGTACTAATGGGTACACCTCTGCCTAACCCTTCGGGGATTACAGGCGTGTTGTTATGTGAGCATGTTTTTGTATTTATCTATCTTTTTTAACTGACTGAGCCACAGCGTATTTTGGTCGCATTTAGCTAGTCTTACTAACATTATAAATGTAAAAAATTTAATGGATGGACGTTTGTTACTCAATCACGCCAGAACAGCTGAACGGACTTGGATAAAATTTACTTTTTTGGTTCCCGTGGGATAATTATAGTATGGGATATGTATGGGATAAGTATATTACCTTGAACTCGGACGAAGTCGCTGCCGGGAGCTAGTATTACGTACATGGAAAAGTAGCATCAGAGCTATTTAAAACTGTAATTGCAAATCAAAATAATGCAAATATAATCACGATAACAATCTTATAGGCCTTTGACAACTTCAAGCAACTATGACATTTTAATGATTTACTTACGAACTAAAACGAATAATCAACAAGTCTATCGTGTGATCGCGGACTTGTGTCATTAACAATAGACTATTGTGTTTCGGATATACATCAAGATTCAAGTTAAAACAAGTACTTAAAAAATTTTTTGGTTCCTAAGTTTTAATATATTTTTTTGTAATAAATTTCATTGCGAATTTTTATAATTAACATTTAAATTAATTAATTATATTTATTCATGATCTTTAATTAGGATAATAAGACTCGGAAGAGACCGTATCTTATATTTAATTATATATTTTTTTTAAATTATAAAGGCCTATGCAGGCGCGGACTCAAAATAGTTTATCGTCACTTGTAATCGGCTAAGCGCGAGTTGAACTTAATCACACGTCTCACATTATTGCAACTATACTCTAAATTACTGATCCGATTTAAATGAGACTTCTACAGCTTGAAAACATATCAGATTTAATTAAAGGCTGGTTGGTATATATTATTTACACTTTATAATTTAATTTAGGCATACATATTACATAGGTACATAAACTCATGCCTTTTTCCCATGGAGGTAGGCAAAAACCACAGAACCGTACCTGCTACAATCCTTACATACTCCCTTCGCCTCATCCACGTTCATACATCTCGTCATACAAGCACGTCGGTATTTTATTACTTAAAATAACAAATTCAAACTTTTGTTATCTAATTTTGCTTGTCAATAACCACCGTGCGCTTGTATCTACGCACCAAGTACAGACTAGTAGATTTATCTTAGATTCATTATTTAAAAAGCCAACAATGGTAATAATCGCTCAATAAATGATTGGTTGCTCAACCAAAACCTGTTGGTTGCTTAATATTATTATAATTACAACGCAAACAATGAGAGTTTCATCTGCAACGATTTGATGCTGTAATGCAAGTCTGTAATATATTCATATTGGTTCATCTGATGTGGGTCTTATGACCTATTGTTACGTCGCTTTCTACAGTTGCTGGCTGTGCACAAAGGTGTTCTTATTCATGAATTGGTGCAACACTGTGATCCTATCTTTAGTACTTAGAATTCCACTTTAATCACATCCAAACCATTCTGAGCACCCAACACCCAGCTGCTACCTCCACGATGAATGAAAAATTGTTTATTAAGACCTGAAGGAATAT
This sequence comes from Hoplodrina ambigua, assembly GCA_949774945.1. Classification (NCBI taxonomy): domain Eukaryota; kingdom Metazoa; phylum Arthropoda; class Insecta; order Lepidoptera; family Noctuidae; genus Hoplodrina; species Hoplodrina ambigua. The sequence goes on from OX458985.1 coordinate 403,534, forward strand.
CCAAAATCTATACTAAAGCACTTAAACGTTGCGCTTATGGGATTTGCGTTCACCCAACTGTCATGGTTTAATGGACTTGTCAGGGAGACCAGTAGCAGCTTATGATCTTGAAGGTTTCATATTTGCAGCTGGGGTTAACTTTAATTTATTACACTTGACTTACTTGATTATACTTGACTAAATTCAGTACCTAACAGCTAAAAGAACACTAAATTCAGCCAAGTGGAATAAGTTCCAGAGTTGCGATAATCTCTGGAAGTAGCAGTCGGATTGGAAAACATATGTTTGTATATCTGTTTTGAGATAAATTTATTCTCATAAGAATATGATAACCAATGAGGAATAGTAAATAGACTAATCATCACGCTATGACAGAACCAAAGGCGTAACCTTAACACAGGTGGAAAATAACAACGCGGATGAAGTCGCAGGCAGAGGCTGGTCTGCCAGGATTGCAGATTTTGTTCGAAAGAGAGAAACACAAACTCCTAATGCTCTTTGCGCACAAAGAGCATTAGGAGGAACACGGATGGGTTTTAGTTAGTACATGTCAGACATTTCCTTCCGCTCCGTTCAGAGCGGAAGAAGTTATTTGATGATTTATCATAGACATAACATCACGCTTGTAATCCCCGAGTTGGACAGAGGTGCACTCATTACAATTTATTACATTACTTAGTACACCCACATTTCACCAGTTATGTTTAAGTCCCAAGTAATAGGGGCGAGCCTATTGCCATTAACCGGGCACGAATCCAGACTCCAAGGCTGCTTCTTTCCTGATGGAAAAACCCAATAACACTTTGCTCAACCTGGGAGTCTAACCCAAGACCTCATGCTTAGCAGTCGCGCTATGCGACCACTAGACCAACGAGGTAGTGTGATTTCCCATACTTAAAAAAAGGCAGCAGCTGGTAGGTACGTTCCTACTTAATCTAGAATATACCCAATTGATTCAACCTGAGAATGGAACACGAGCGCAAGCTCACACATGAACTTTTATAATAATATGTCATAAAAACTTGTTCTACCTCGTGTTTTTTATATGAATCTTAAAGATCAATAAAAACTATTTACTTCGCATTGCATGAACCAGTTCGAAACTAACAAGATGGCAGTTCCGCATAGATAGGCTAAAATCCTTCAATGTAAATAAATAAACAAATAAACTTAGATTTATTAAAATTTGACCTTTCACTTTTTTGTTATTAGGTAAAGTTTAATCATAGCTATTTATTTATGCTTTAATTACAACTAATACGGTTGTAATAATAATAATTAAAGTTACAAAACTTATATTAGAAAAAAGTATAAATAAAAAAAAACATCCATTTAATAACAAAACAATGTCAACTCTTTCATAAATTCTTCTCACAGTTCTTCAGACAAAAGATTCATCCCCAAAATTATTATACTGGAATCAATAATGTGATTGGTTAATGGCAATAGGGAAAGCCGGAAACTATTACAATAACAATAATCGAAAGAACTAAACACATACAAAATCATCATACAAATCTCTGCCTACCTCGTCAAATAACCAAGCGTGAAGCGTGACACTTATTTACCTAAAACACAAACAGACTATGCATTCGCACGTGACGTATGTAATAACCTTTATCAATTACAGCCTAGTAGAGCCTTCGGCTGCGCATAGGCATCAGCCCTCACTACTCACAACTTGCGATATTTCTCAATACCTACCAGGTAGCAAGTCAGTGCACATTAGTACCTCGCGCGGGGCGCACGTCTGTCGCGCTACCAACAACATAATACCGCGAGTGTTTTAATATCTACTTAATCACCTGTATCTATATTTATTTCACAATTAAACAACAGTGCTGTTTTGTGAAGTGATACAAAAGAAGGTTTTTCACAAGGAGGATTGTGTGTGTGAGTACATTTTATAAAGTTTTATGTCAACTTTTTTTACTGCAGGGTAGTTTATTTTTTCAAACTAGACGAAAACAGTACAATTACTTGTTGAGATAACGATCGGAAAATTATTGCTTCAGACTCAGATTTGCCTTGAATTAAGATCGTGATTTCAAGATCTGTGATTACAACATCGCTAGAGAATACTCCTTGTTGACGCTTAACTTCGCAATTGAACGTCTTGGCCATTTGAACTGGCGGATAAGTGTATGTTTCACCGCACAGTCAAGCACGCTTCCTTGACCGGATGCGCTGAAGTTAATACTGAGTTTGATGTCATTTGAACTCATGCATAACATTGTAGCTACGGATGCAGGTTAATAATGCAACTGTACGGTAGCACTTAGTAGGTAGTCAAGTTGGTGCGACTACTAAAGCAACTTATTAGAACGTTTTAGAGTAGGTATTCGTAGAACATTTTAAAAGCTTGAAAATATATCTCGACATTGACCTATGCTTTTGACATTGGTTCACCTAAGAAGCTAAATATCATTAAATATATTAATCCATGACACATTAATTTTAAATTCCCTCGTCAAATTTTGTTAAACATAACAGACAGAAACGTATGGAAAGAAACCAAACTGCCTTAGAACCCCTGTGCAACCGAAGTTGAAAAAGACTTTAAAAGACGAAAAAATTATCATTGTGACTGTTGTTGATAAGAGTATGACATTTTCAATAAGTAAAGTCTTCTAGATGAAATAAAATGATCATCTTTACATAATAATAAACAAAGTCGTTTCCCACCGTTTGTACGGTTAGATCTTTTAAACTACGCAACGGATTTGCATGAGGTTTTCATCAATAGATAGAGTGATTCAAGAGGAAAGTTTATGTGTCTACATTGTATCGGTGCAAGCCGGGACGTGTATATTTATTTTAATTGGATCATTTAAAGACTTTAGTTGCGAAGGACGATTAACCTATAAAACCACAGAAGCCACACATAACACTTGAACAACAAACTATTATTAAGAAACAAGTTTGATACATTAGGCATTCAGCAAATATTATATTATATCCAGTAAGTTTCGCAAGGTCCAAATGTCAAGATTACTATGAATATGGATAATAAAATGAAAACCTTCGTAGATAAAAAACTATCGACCAGTTGGTGTAGTCGGCATGATATAATCGAGTTCACCTAGATTTGACAAGTTCTTAAACTTGAGCTAAGTTTGGTTTAAGAACGTATATGTAAGACAAGATCTGGTTCAAGCAAATTATGTAAGACTAAAGGAGTGTGCACTACATCGTACCGTACCGTGCTAGGAACGTGTCACGCAAAAATATACAGGGTAATTGAAAATTTACTCGAAACCTGAAAAGGGGTCATTGTACTCATCATTATGAACAACTTTTACTATGGGACTAACACTGAAATCATGAAAAACAAATCAGCTGTTTCCTACAAAAATGCTACCTAGCAAGATCGGATATGGATCAGCTGTTTTTTTTTTCATGATATCAGGGTTGGTCCCATAGTAAAAGTTGTTCATAATGATGAGTACAATGACCCCTTTTCCGGTTTGGGATATATTTTCAAAGACCCTGTATATTCTTTTTAAGTGTAAGACTATGTCCACGAGCCCGTTCCGTCACCGACCAACACCGTCGCGGGCCATGCATGGAGCGTCAACAATTGTCGGTTGCTACGTTCATTATGTCATGTTTCTTTCTGTGCCTTTCCGTGTATAGTATAGTGGACAGGCTCCTTAAATCGAGATCTTTTTGCGGTACAATTGTAATTGTATATCAGCTGGTAACTTGCTCCACAAGCCTTCTAAAATGTGCATATTTTGATGTCGAACTATGCAATGTTTGTGACTATTACTTCTTGCTATATTATTATATTGACAGTGTGCTTTTATTATAACTACCTACGTATTATTATTAAGCGTTTAATTAAATTTACATATTGTTAACACAGAATTTTGTTATTATACAACGTGGCAATGCTGTCAGCCTTTTGGGCACTTGCCCCATTGACAGCGACGCGGACGAATTTTTTGATGACCTATAAGGTTTCTCCTTTCTGTCTTTTTTTTATTGTTTTTTTGTATAGGTTAATTATTGTATAATGTAATGATTTAAATATAAATAGATTAGTTACATTAATTAACACGTATATGAGGCGAAAGGAGTATGTAAGGATATGTAAGTTTCTGCCCATGGGAAAAAGCGAGAATTATGTACAATAATTAACCTAAACACAAAACCTAAAAATAACTATAATTATATTATCTACACATTTAAAAATCTCGTGTCACAGTTTTTGTGGTCGCTCCGAAACTGCTCTACCAATATGTATGAATTTTTATGTACAGGTCGTAAAGTATATTTCATACAGCTAGCCCGCTAGGTGATAGGAACCAACTTTGACGCGGACAAAGTCGCGGACAGAAGCTAGATATAGTACAGATACTAATTTTGTAGCTGGATAATCGTTTGTTTCTGTCAGTTTACATAATAATAATTGTTATACCTAGGTACTCTAACATTTGATAGGTATTCTTTTATAAATGTTCTGACGCATATATGTACAGTGTTCACAGCATCCCGGATTTTTAGTAAGATGTTAATAGATTTACCTAATATTTAAACTTAAAGTTATCATCATTCTAGTGTTTTCTTAATATAATTAGCAAGATGAACGTGGGAACTGTTAATTATATAAATTAGTGTCTGTATTTGTTTTTTATATAACTCTTATCGTTATTTTTTTGCTCGCCATTGTTCTCACAAGAAAACTTTTAGAAGATCGACGAAGCCAAAGTTTTAGTCACTTAAAAGTAAACATTAGATTCATAAAATAAGACAACGATTTAAGGTAAATAGCTTATAATTTAGTAATTGTTTTACGGTGACGGTTGAGACAAACATATAGGTATTAAAATACTAGCTTCTGTCAGCGACATCGTCTGCAATTGTTTCAAAATAATATATAATCCTATGGGAACAGTAAATTTTTCCGGGATAAAAAGTAGCCTGTTCCTATTCCAGACTATGATCTATCTCTGTGACTAATTTCATTCTGATTCGTTCAGCCGTTCTGGGATGGTTGAGTAACATACATCCATCCAAACTTTCGCATTTATATTAGTAGTAAAGATAACTCCGGTGCTCAGTGCATGCCCAGCATTTATGCGTCTTTTTTTGTCATTTTAGTTTTTTACTATTTTTTCCTACCGGATTTTGAATTGGGTTAAAACATATTTTCGATTTGTGTTTGGCAGAATATGAATCTTGATTAAGTAAGCCTTTCTTTGCAATGCAGTTACTAAAAAACCACGATTTGTGCCAAAATACAAAGTGACGAAATTCATAACTGTGCTCTGCTTAAAAATAATAAATTAACATGCACATTTTAATTTAAATGCAATGAGCATTATTATGAAACAAACAACGTCAAATTCAGCGCCACTGATGCCGCAATAGACTTAGCTACTTACTACATCAAAGTACACTAACAAAAGAAAGATAAACTTGAACCATAGTCTCGTAAAGAAGTAGAAGCTTGAAATTATATTTTTGGTAGTTCTATACGGGGTCATTGAAAATTTAACAGAAACCTAAAATCCGAATCCGAAAAAATATCAGCTGTTCCCTACAAAAATGCTATAGGTACAACACGATGGTAATATACCTATGAAACAGTTGTTTTTTAATGATTTCAGTGTTGGTCCCGTAGTAAAAGTTGTTCATAATGATGAGTACATTGACCCCTTTTAAGGTTTCTGGTAAATTTTCAATGACCCTGTATACTAGTATTAGTTTTGTTTCCTAATGTTTGTGTTAGGTTGAGTAACGTCAAATCTGATTCCAAGATTTTGTTAATATTAATCATCACCGTCACATTTTTTCATGTTTAGTTTTTGGTTCCAAAAGTACCCAGATACCAACCATGTTTTAGGATACCTTTTTGTCATTAGTCGTTTGAGAGTGCACTCAAAGTCAAAGCCAAAGTCAAATCCTTCTTTTATTTTAGTCAATTAAAAGGCATTCTTGAAAGTCATGTACATGAAAAAAGACTTTAGATTAAAGTCTTTCAAAAAGTAGTTTCGTATGGTGAAGAATAAGGCAAAAAATCTCCATACATCCACTAAAACTGCCCCTCAGTTACAAGATCGTTAATGTTACAAATCTTTGTGATTTTATACCATTCTACAAATACGTTCGTCTACACTTATGTTATAAAGAGAAAAAGAAAATGTATTTTTGTTTGTTTGTTTGTAATGGATAAACTGAAAAACTATTGGACTGATTTTAAAAATTCTTTCACCATTAGAAAGATACATTATTTTTAACATAGGGTATATTTTATTTTATTTTTGCGCGGACGAAGTCGCGGTTAGAAGCTAGTAAGTCATAAAAATGAATTTGATTTGAGTCGATTTTTGAATTGGAATTACGACTATCACGTAACATTTTACTACAATCCCCTATTAACATAAATAAGGTCTTTAAATTAAAGGTTTTATAAGGTCTTTAAATTAAATTCAAATTATGTTCGAAACTAACAAAATACGAAAGTGTTTAATAATAAAGTAAAACTATTTACCAATAAAAGAAACAGAATAGGTATGTATCTATTCATTTGTTATTATCCCCAAAAGTATCATAAAGACACACCAATTTCATGATAGTGACGTCACAACTTTAAAAATAACTTTTGAACTCTCATCCGAAGGCGCGGGTAAAACCTAACGCTTTTTTAATTTATGATTTTGTTTGCAGTAGGTAACATGTAACATGAGCGCGTCACCGCGGTTATTCCTGTTTAATTTACTTCTGTTGGTTTGTCTTCACTTACTTATATTATTATACTTTGGGCCTACCCAAGTGCTAGTTGTTTGAGGCCTACCTACTCTATCTGTCTACCGATCTATCTTATATAAACTCTAACTCGACTGCCTCGTTGGTCTAGTGGTCGCAAGCGCGACTGCTGTGCACGAGGTCTTGGGTTCGATTCCCAGGTCGGGCAAAGTGTTATTGGGTTTTCCCATCAGGATTTCTCAGTTGATGGCAATAGGGTCGCCCCCTATTACATGGGACTAAAAACATAACTGGCGAAATGTGGGAGTACTAATGGGTACACCTCTGCCTAACCCTTTGGGGATTACAGGCGTGATGTTATGTTATAAAATCGAAAGGTCACTCACTCATCACGATCACGGAATATCAAAAACCGCTTGACGTATAAAGATGTGGCAATTATAGTCTATAGTGAGTATACGTTTGAATTTCCAAAATTCACCCCCTAAGGAGTCCAAAGTTTGTATGGAGAACTTGGAAGCGGACGAACTCGCGGGCAGAAGCTAGTCTTCTATGTATTTAAAAAAGGCAATCGTTACTGACTAGCTTCTTCTTCTTCTTATCGTGTGGGCAGTAAGGCCTTACGACCCTACACACCCTTGTGTCAGAGTTTCTAAACCGCCTCAAGGGCCTCTGACATGGTTTGAGTGGAACAGTAAGTCCAGGTTTCCTCACGATGTTTTCCTTCGCCGATGCCAGTGATGTCCAAGATAAACTTTAGAAAGTACATATGAATTGAAAAATTCACATTGGTACTTGCCCGGATTTGAACCCACAACCTCATGCATGAGAGTACATACAGAGACTAACTAGCTGATCTATTAACACACACTATAAACCACTCTACGAATTGGCACGAAGATAGTTATCGTGACGTAGACTAAGAAAGGATTTTCTAAAATTCAACCCTAAAGGGATGAAAGGGTTTCAAATCATGAGCACTTTCAACACTTGAAAAATAAGCATTGATTTAAATGTCAGCCAACATAATAAGTAATATAAAAATGTATCTTACACTTACCCTTGGTGTAAACACAGCTACACAAAAATCATGTCAGATGCAAAAACTCGAATGTAGATAAAAACTTAAAAAGAAACAGCAATAGTACCTAACATAAGTACATCTTACAAGAACATGTTGCTAATCTCGGAGTAAGTTTTTTACTGGCTGACGTCTTGTTTACAGCTGCTATCATTTTATAGTTCTCGAAAAAGGTAATTCATAAAATACCTAGGTACCTGCTCCTGAGAGAATTGATAAAATTTTGGAAAAAAATGTGGTATCCTAATGAACGGAAATTGAAAATGACCTTCGACTATTATCACCAATAACAAAACATGATGCAAGCAATTTGTCAAGCAATGTGATTATGGATTAATCACCTCTGCAAGCTTTCATTAACTTTAGAAGATGAACTGTTTGTAAAGTTAAAGGCAGAAACGTTGGCATCAAGTCTAATTTAGCAGTTCGTAACTTGTACAACTTATTGTAAGCTACTTTTTGGAATGGGCAACAAGATTCAATATTATTTTTTGTGTTGCGTGTAAATGACGTTCAAAAGTGCCTTTATTTTGAATTGAAATTTGGCAGTTTTTAAATTGGTAAAGTTCACCGCAAATTCCTAATTAAATAAGAAACTAAATCCACGTGCTTAGGTACTAATGATTCTAGGCTTAAAATAATTTTAATTACACATCAAGTAATTACACATAATCATCAACTTTTAAGATTCTTAATAAAGATTTATTATTACTTATTCATTCAAAATTAAGGCGCAAACCACAGTCTAAAACAGAATAGCGGTCAGTAATTTGAATATTTTAGAGGTAAACTTGAGATCAGAGAATTAAATAAAAACCTATAACAAATTTATTGCGATCAGCTTTTTAATTATTCCAACCTGACTAATCTGGAAATTTTGATCATAAAATAAAAGTTATGCTAGAATATTATGTTTTATTAAAACACTAAGGCCATGGAGACATCGCCAAGCGGGCTGATCACGTGACTTAAGAACTCTTTTATTTCAAAGTCAAAGCCAAAACCATTTACATGCACTTTGTAATTGTCAAGGGCCATATTTTAGGCCAGTCAGCTTTTGGGCACTTTTTTAAATATTATTTTTGTTGTTTGTAATTTTGATTTATGAACAGATAAAGATCCAATATTAAGTTAAAAAACAGGAGAAATTTTGACGTGGACTGAACTTTAAGTAATAAACAGAAAATATAATAAAAGTTCCCTGCTTTTCTATTCTACGATTTCCACCACAATGACAATAGAGTAAACTCATAACCGAGAGATATTGAATGGCACCGATCACTACTTTTTACCTAATAACGATATTTACAAACAATAGACAATTGATTGGTTTCACTTCATCATCGCGACCTTGTACCAGCTCTTCGTGGATCAATTAAAGCTTCATCTTTGTTTCTGAGGTAACGCCAAGACAGAATAACACGTTATCATTATATCCGTGCATGATTCTGTCACAACCTTGCCACTAGCTCGGAGTCTCGACCTCGCTTACTGCTTTTTTTTTCTAAATCTGTGTTAAAGCATCTTCATAACGATATTCTTGTAAAGGCAGTTCTATGACTAAGAAAACTTTGCTAATATGGCGAAGTCGATTATAAAGAAGAATTATGTTAAAAGCGACTGCTGAGCATGAGGTCTCGGGTTCGATTTCCAAGTCGGGCAAAGTTTTATTGGGGTTTTCCATTATGAATTTCTTGCCTTACTGTGATCTTGAGAACTGTCCAGTGCACATTTCGCCTCTTGTGTATCACGCTACGAGCGCCCGCCGCCCACACCTCTCCTAGTCCCCGTTCTCGTGCTAGCTCCGCTCCCCTGTACCCCGCTGACGAGCACTCAATTAATTACCTATAGTATTCAAATTTACAAATGAGTATTTGCATAACTTGCTAATTTATTTTGATGATTCACATTATACTTCTTTGTTTTGTTCTGTACACAATCATTGTTTGAACGCCCATCTTTTGTTTGTTATTAATCACTTAATTGAATATAAATTACTTTATATTACCTAACAGTTAAGTTAACAGTTAAATTACTACTAGTTAATTTACCATCATCATTATTTCTTAATTTCTGCTACTGCAGAATAAAAATAACTATTGCGGAAAATATTTGTGTTGGAATTTACAAGAATTTTAGAAGAAAGAGATTGTCACTGTTCGCAGTAAAACACAATTAAAGTGAAAGTCGTATTACTGATTTCAATTAGACCATTAAAAAGCATTTTTGTACATCATTTACGAGGAAAAAGAATTGATTCTAGTTACCCCTTCCAAAACATAGTTTTGTATGAAGAAAATTGAGAGCATAATATCGAAATAAATGTTTTAGAAAACTACTATACTACAATAGGTACAAAAAATACAAAATCTCTACGTAATATAAAACAGTCGTTTGCGCCGTTTGTACGCTTAGATCTTTTAGACTACGCAACGGATTTTAATGCAGTTTCATTAATAAGTAAAGCGATTCAGGAGGAAGGTTTATGACTCTACATTACACCCGAGCGAAGCCGGGGCGGGTCGCTAGTTAGAAAAAACAGCTTTTTTTATTTAGGTGGTAAAAATCATCAAATGACTCCTTCCACCCTGGGTGGGACGGAAGGGACCGTCAGACTTTTACTGACTAAAAAACCACCCTGTTCCTTCTTCTCCCTTTATGTTCCTATCCTGTTAAGACGTCCCGCAACCCCGGCAGAAATAACAGCTGAATTATGATCATGGATACGTGATGCTCACTAAATCTAGGAAAACGAATACTTCAAAACTAAAGTTAAATGGTCAGCTAATCTAACCAAATCCGTTGCTCCATGTCCAAACTCGCCCAAGTTAGCTAAGAGTCCTAAGACGGGGTCAAGGTCCCCGGAATGGTCGGTTCTCTAACTCCACATCCACTGCGACACGTCTTGAATATCAAGGTCTCTGCTGCTTCGTTAAAAATTAAAAGTTTCAACATCTCGTAATTTGCTCGATGCTAATTATAGAATAATATCACCGTTATAGGCGATATTATTTGCGTAAAATCAAAGTCAAAGCAGTTATAACTGTCAAAAATAAAAATATTTACTAAACTGAGTAAATATTTACTAAACTGAGTATATTTTTCGGTGAGTGGCAACGCCGGGAGGGGTCGCCCTAGGAAGATCTACACTGACCTTATTGGTGAGGTCCTTCAGAAAGGTCAGGTGAAGAGTACTCGTAACCGGCGTGCTTGTATGACGAGATGTATGAACGTAGATGAGGCGAAAGGTGTATGTAAGGATCGTAGCAGGTGGCGTTCTGTAGTTTCTGCCTACCCCCATGGGAAAAAGGGGTGAGTTTATGTATGTATGTATTTACTAAACTAAGACTTAACCTAATTTACAAAACAAACAAGGAAGTTGTAGTATGAAGTGGGCAAGGTATTAGAGAAAGTGCAACTGGGCTTAAACTAGGAAAGACTCCTGTGCTACAAGCACCAGTCTTATTCAACACTTGTCTAGATGGCCATTTTACAATTGAACATAATAGTAATAGCAATATAAATTAAACCTTCGTAACTTTTGGCCACGAGTGCTTGGAAGTATGCACTTTTTCGATTTATGTTATACTAGCTTTTCCCGCAACTCCGTCGGCGCAAATGTTGGTTATCGCGGTCGCAGACAAAGTCGAAGTGTAATAAAAAGTGACCTATGTCCTTCCCCGGGCTTTAAACTATCTCTATGTCAAGTTTCATCAAAATCAATTTAGCGGTTTAAGCGTGAAGAGCCAACGGACAGACAGACACACTTTCGCATTTATAATATTAGTATGGATAAGACCTGTATATATTACCTTGATTGACACCCATTTTAAATCTGTACAAGCCCATAAAATTCTGGGGAGGTACAGGCCCATAAATAAATTCTTGGCCATTTGTTGTTAAAAATGTTGTTTTTATAAAACGAGGTCATGACGTTGCCCTTAAAAACATATACACGGCGATGACACCGTACGGGGCTAACGTACACCAATTATTAATCAAACTTCATAAAACTCAGACACCAACACATCAAACAAACCGAATTATCCTTTCACATCCATCGCCCCCCACAGTTATTTAGCCACGAGCCCCCCTCGGGATGACAAACAGCCGATCAGTATCATCACTCGCTCATTTGATTACAACAAATTACTTCTCTTAGTTATTCATGCTTGCGGTGTGCGCGGTTTCATTTCCTATCGTTTGCCTCTCAGGTTGCAAATTTAATAAAAATCGTGTGGTTTCCCATCATTAGAGTAATAAAGTGCATGTAGACAATGGCGCGGTTATTGAATGCAGTATCAGTGTCATTTACTTTGCTTATTTGCTCGTGTCTGTATCCCTTTATGTGGTCGTTTTCTTGAAGTATTGGTAACCACAGATAGCCTTTTCTAAAATAATAGTAAAATTACCATTTAAACAAACATCGGTCAGGCTGTGGCCAGAGCCCTTCCATAGTATCAGGTCCAGTCCACTTGAGCCACCCAAACTCATAGTCCTATTTTCTGGTTCTATATGGTTTAATTCTTGGTAGCACTAAAAACATAACTGGCGAAATGTGGGTGTACTAATGGGTACACCTCTGCCTAACCCTTCGGGGATTACAGGCGTGATGTTATGTTATGTCTTGGTAGCATAACATACAAGGATAATTGTCGATTGGTGTTCAATCTTAAAGCCGTTTAAGGGGCCTCTGCGAGTTGACTTTGGCTCCTCGTACGCCCTTTCTTGGGCCCGGGACCCTGGTATTGTAAGTAACATCAAGAAAATTAACTATCCCATTTTTTTTTACATCATCAGCATTAAATGCGGTGGGGATTATCACTATCTGTTTACGACAGGACATGAACTGTTGAGAGCCCAACATTGTTCCCGCAGGATCTGTTTTGTCCAGACTCCAACATTGCTCTTTTAAATGGACCAATCTCCTAATAGCATCTGTTTATCCATTATCCTTCAAAAAGAGTGTTAGTGCGCTCAGAAAGATGGCGTTGTAGACATTAGTCCAATCTATACTTAACATTATAAAGCTTAAAAGTTTGTGGGTTTATTTGAAAACGCTAACACTAATGCTGCTGGTGTACTAATGGGTACACCTCTGCCTAACCCTTCGGAAATTACAGGCGTGATGTCATGTTATGTTGTTGTTGAAAACGCTAATCTTTATCGAGGTAGGTGGCCTATATAACACGCTACGCTTACGGGAGCGGAGCAGAAACTAAAGACGCATCTTAACACGGGTGAAACTGTTGGTTATAGATAAGTACTATACAATACATACAATAGGTGGATAGTGTGTTTTGGGAGACTACTGCTGATATATTTCACACCAGTTACATAATAACAAAATAGAATCAGGTATAAGATCGCGATTCTCTCATAGATTTTATATGGCAAAAGGCAAATGTGACGTCACTTTTATGCCGATTCAATTGACATACTCTTTATTAATTTCATAGCAATTAAAATTCAAATTTTACAGTTATTTGAAAATAACCTGGTTTTAAAAAAAACAACCAGTGTTTCTAATACCCATTTAGCAATTCGTCAGGTTAGTTACCAGGTAACAAAATAAGTATTTTTCTGACGGATATATCATTACCATAGACAAGCTTCTTAAAGTTTCCCGAAGCTTTAATGGAAGGATTCCAGTGCCAACTGTCAACAATACGTACTAACTAACTAAGGTGTGACTAACAACGGAGTGGTCGTATTTAAATAATACACAGCTGTGTATTCATTCACTGTCCCCTTAATGACTTCGTAAGGGCTTGCTCGGAATCATCGATGACCACTTGCTTTTATGCTTGTACCGCATGGTAATACAAGTACTAGGTACAAGCTGAATAGACTAATGATAGGTTCCTATAACGAATGTAAAAAAAGTACTTAATGACGCCGAAAAGTTTCATGTTAACATAACATCACGCCTGTAATCCCCGAAGGTTTAGGCAGAGGTGTACCCATTAGAACACCCACATTTCGCCAGTTATGTTTTAGTCCCATGTAATAGGGGGCGAGCCTATTGCCGTTAACCGGGCACAAATCCAGTCTCTGAGGCTGCTATTAAGAAACCCCAATAACACTTTACCCGACCTGGGAATTAAACCCAAGACCAGAAGTTCCATGTTATTCCTGTAATTATGTTTTTTTCTTACTCTGCATCGATTCTGGGAAGTTTTTATATTAGGTAGGTACGGGGACACTGAAGGTTTTCGATTATAAAGGCAGGCGAATAATAATTGCAATGCTTATAAAAGTCTTCCAAGTCGTAAGTACTAACATACAATAACACAAACATTGTACACTTAATTCCAATAAACGTTTTTGAGTTCTGACTTTTGACTTTTAAGACTTTCCGAACCACGATTTTTTACAAAAAGTAATTTCGACTCTTTTAACTAAACTTTCAATACACCCACGACCGGAAAGTAGTGTTTAACGTACGTATCTTCGCGCGCTACCATACACAATGATTTTCCACACCAAAAAAAAAAAGCATCGTTTTTCAGAAATAATGTTTACTCAATGTTACTTAGCTTGATAAGCATTATGTGTAGTTAACTGCAACGTAATGACTTTGAACCGTCAAGTTCATATTACGACATAATTATGCTGATTGAAAAAAGTAGCCATGACAGACAGAAGTCGCTGTATAAGGTTTTTATATCATTTTGGTACGAAACCTCAAACATACAAAGCTGTCATACATTGGTTACGGTATCATCTAGTTGCCATTCAGTGATAGAAAAATAAAAAAGTAGTCAAGGGCGCGGCTATGCATGAGGTCTTGGGTTCGATTCCCAGGTCGGGCAAAATGATTTTGGATTTTTTCCATTAAGACTTTCTCAGTAACAGCCTCAGATTCTGGATTTGTGCCAGGTTGATGGCAATAGGCTCGCCTTCAATTACATGGGTTTTAAACATAACTGGCGAAATGTGGGGTACACCTCTGCCTAAGCCTACGGAGATTACAGGCGTAATGTTATAAAAATAGATATGGTCGTTAGTATGATCAAGGCATAGAGAAGACTGGATATGTGAAGACAGGATCCAACCGCCCCATGAATACCGGATATATCCAGCCAAACCTTCTAAATCTAAAACATAAGTCGCTTGGAAGCCGGGTGTCCACAGTTGGGATGGGTGGGATATAATGTTCTTCATGTTTATAAATAAAAGAGTGCGTATAAAGAACAGTTCATTGGTGGACGTACGAAGAACAACGTGTCAACACCTGACTGTTTTCACAACAGATCCAGTGACCGGCGATTGTGGGAAAGTGGGCTGCACTTGCGTGTAACTTGGCGCCCAGTTTTTTTGTATATCAGTGGGCGAATGAGTAGAGCGAACAGACTATGTTCATTTTTCAAAGTGTCAGTCTGGAGTCTGCAGTATTGTGATTTCATGAATTTCTAAAGTTTATATTGAACATCACTGGCATCGGTGAAGGAAAACATCGAGGAAATTTGGACTTATACCAGACTATTACTGTCCCACTCAAACTACGAGTATGTCAGAGATCTGGAAGCGGTATAGAAACTCTGACACTAGGGTGTGTGGGGTCGGAAGACCTTACTGCTCACACGATAAAGTTGAAGAGTCTGGAGTTTGGAAGTTGGTTGTGTGACACCCCCGTGCCTTGGAAAGCACATAAAGCCATTGGTCCTGCGCCTAATCTCTCCGCGGTCGAAGAGAAGGCAGTGCATCTGTGTTTGCGCATGCTCTTGTGTACTATTATCTCCTGCGTTCTTGGCTTAGTCTCCATTGAGATTTACCGCCATAGGATATTAGGTACCATTTTTTACAGATTTTTTCAGAGAAATTTTTTTATTATCATTATTTCATCCTAGTCATTTAATTAACAGCGTCGCCCTATATGCAATAAACAGAAATAAACTTTATTACGTAAGTGTTTGAGTAAATATTACATTACACATTGTTGACAAGCGTCAGTGGAATATACGTGTAATGCTATCGTTTGGTTTTCTTATTAGATGGCAGCTCTTACTTAGTACACTGTTAATGCAACGATACGCGGAAATAGTCACACGACTGTGACATCGTGTGATTTGCAACAATGTACAAATAGTCTTCTATATTCTTATTCTATTATATACATTATTATTTCGACAAAGTAGCCTACGTCCTTTTTTGGCGTTCACTTACCCCGTACCAAATTTCACCAAAATAGTTCCAGTGGTTTAGTCGTGAAGCTGACTCGCTAACAAGGAAAATGCCTTGAACAAGCGAAGTCAAATTACTTAATTTAACGAGACTTTTGAATACTAAAAGATAATGAATTTAATCTATAAAAAATAATAATAATAAAAAAACTACCTTTATATACTTACTTATTCTTTTAAAATAAATAGGGATTATATATTTGATTTTATATTTTAGTTTTATTTTAATTATAATTATGATTTTATTTTAATGTAATGTATTGTTGTTTTATTTATCTGAATTAAATGAATTAATAATAATATGATACTTTTCATACAATAATAATTTTTTATATTCCTTGTGTTCGTAATTTATATTTTTAGTAATTCTCTGGCCTTCTAACGCCATTAACTCTTGGCTAATGAATCTAGAAATATCACAAGCTCCACCAAATCACTATTCACATCTATTTAAGACATAAAACGTTCCTAACTGCTTATTAAATATCTTATAAAGATACATATCGCAGAACCTCGAGCTCAAAGGTCGTGGTTTTTATTTCAATTATTATATTTAATGATACAACTCTTTTTACAATGACACTTGCATTAAGTACAGGATATATATTCGCAAAACTATTGTTTGCCACTTCCCTGAAAACGTCCTTCATTATTGTCATTAGGTGACTTTAGTTGTTATTATTATTAGTAAGTGCATGGCACTGAGAGGCTTTGACATAAACAAGTAAGCTTAATTGAGTACTTGGCACCATTAACCAAATATTCTGAGACACATCATCATCTGCCTAGCCTTTTCCCAACTATATTGGGGTCGGATGCAGCTGAATACCAGTATTGTACATGGAGCGACTGCCTATCTGACCTCCACAACCCAGTAACTGGGTAATATGATACCTTTATTATTCTGAGACACGTCTTCTTTAAAAACAACTCGATTTATTTTCAATTAATAGTAAATAGTAATATAAATAGTCAATTGATTTCTCAGTAGCAGCCTTGGAGTCTGGTTTTGTGCCAGGTTGATGGCAATAGGCTCGCCCTCTAGAAAATTAGACTTAAAAATACATCTGCCTAGCCCTTCGGGGATTACAGGCGCGCCGTGATGTTATGTTATGTAAACTCATAGACACAAACAACAAAAACTGAAACAAGTTAAAGTCAAATCATTTATTTCAATTAGACCATTAAAAAGCACTTTTGAACGTCATTTACAAGAGAAAAGAAAAATTATAATATTGAATCTAGTTGCGCTAGTTAATCAAGTACCTGTAGGTTGTGTAAATATTTTATCCATGCGAAAATCGAACTTGAGACACGCAGTGAGGCAGCCAATCGCTCAGCCACTTCACCAACCATGCCGGATTTGTGACGACTGGTGAACAGTTCTTATGTCTAGACCCTGTGTGTTGACGATGGCGGCGTCATTCAAGTTTGTTGTTAAGTCAGAGCAGAGGTCGTGAGTGCATTATAATTAATGTATCTTGTGTAACCGAAGATGACGCCATGTTAGAAAAACGCAATTTTTTGTAGAGTATCAGTCGTGTCTTGTTTTGTAGCATAATAGGTGTTTTGGTCTAACAGTCAGACTTGGTGAATAACACACTGCACCGCGAACCGCCGTACGTGTGTTAGGCATCAACGGATCTCTTAGAGGCCAATGCGACATGAGATCCGCTTCACCGCCAGCCGCGGCGGTGCGCGGTGCCGTGTGTTAATCGCCTAAGTCAATTGAGTTACGGTACCAGCAAACTATAAAAAACTGAAACGATGAGATTAAAGTAACTACATAGGTAAAATTTTTGAGAAGTGATAGATGTATAGGTATATAGTATGACTTGTAATTAGTGACGATACTTAAACCCATGATTGTACTCTTAACAAAAAACTTTTACAAATAATTTACTATTTTAATTTGCAAAGCACAATGACCTCAATTACCCCTTTAAAATAGGTATATAGAGTAAAAATAACACACAATCAGCTGTAATTTAGTTGACATCATCCCTTCTTACAAACAAAACTATTCTACTACTACCATTTGTTATTTTTTATAACTATTAACTCAACGGAACGCTCGCGTGCTCACGCTTTTGGGTTGATTAGGGTCAAGCGCTTTGCAAAATAAAAATAAAAACATTACTTTGGGAAAGTTTTAGTTACCATGAGTACAATCATGTGTTTAAGTGTCAGTCATTCTAATTATCGTAAACATTTATGATATAGCCATAAACATTGAGGCGCAATGACGATATCGTGTAAATTATAACTATAAATTAAGACCCCTCCCCCTTCTGGTCTCCTCTGCAGGTTTGCTCAAAAGAACCCAATAATACTTTGTCTGACCTGAGAATGGAAACCAGGCTCTAAATTCATAGGACGCGACCACGAGGCCAAAACGGACGTAAGTTATAGTAAAGTCGTAATGAGAAACATAAAAATAAACAATAATGTCACGACAAATAACTCACGAAATCTATTAATAAAGTAATAAGTAACGTGACGTCATAACATCACACCTGCGATCCCCGAAGGGTTGGGCACAGGTGCACCTATTAGTACACCCACATTTTGCCAGTTAGGATAAAATCCTATTGCCATGAACAAAAAGAAGATAAAGGAAACAAATCTTATAAATAAATAATGTGTAAAAACAATAAAAAAAAATCTGTATTTTATTCGAATTATAAACTTTATAATTAAAACTGTACATTATAATAATTAACCATGTATAACTAACTATCTACAATTCATAAAAAGTCGGAAAGATTATAGGGCATTAATAAAACTCATCCGCATTGCTGTCAATGAGACAAATGCCCCAGAAGTGCCATATTGCATGGCAATGCTGAATTATAAACCTAGACGACATGCTAATCTCACGACTAACTTAAAAACCAGGAAGTAGATACACGTGTAATCTAATTTCCTTACAATCTGATTTTGACCGGCGCCGGCGCACGTGGCAGCCGTGACTGAGGAATATGAACGACTAGATTAATGAGACTGACAAAGGAAATTATGTGGACAAGGACAGACACGACTGACTCTTACTGACGTCAGAGTTTTCCTGTAGGTACACGAATGAATTAGCGAGATCATATTTCGACGTTAGGCTAACTTTTCAACTGACTTCAAAAAGGAGGTTTTACTTTTTATAATTATATTTATTTATCTTTTTTTATTCCGCATAACTTAATTATAGACAGATAATTTAAAAAAATATAAGTTACTACCAACTACCAACCAGTTTACTGTCAAAATCGATAAATAAGGGTAAATTCTATTTTCTTCTATCTTACTTACTATTATAAATGTGTGAGTTTAGATTTTTTTTATGTTTGATAGGTACTCAATCACGCCAGGTAGATTATAGTCTGGAATAACACATAGGGTACTCTTTTTATCTCGGAAAAATGTATAGTTACCGTGTGATAATATACCAACTATGACGCAGACGAAGTCACGGTGAGAAGCTAGGTAAAAACAAGACTCAAATTAATCAATTATGTCGGTAAATTAAGTTGGCACGAGGTCTTCATTTGTTGATTTTAAACAAATAAGATTAACATTTCACGAATAAAAATAAAATTATCAATTCACGATGATTCACAGAATTTAAAATCATTGACCGCGTTTTTTAAATATTATGTAGGTTACTCGACGAAATAATAAAAAAAAAACTTAAAAATTGCTATTATTTTATATAATTATGTTGTAAATAAATAAAATAAATATTATTCCAATTATACTTCTTCGCAAGCATTACCTTTGCTAAAAACCTACCCTCAGTGGAGTCAAGCCGCCACTGGCATACCTAATGTATTTAGGATACAATTTGTGTTAAAGTCGGATAATTTCGCAGTCGCAAACGAAGTCGCGATCGGAACATAGTTATTTTATGAACATAAAAAGTGTACTGGTTCACTTATTATATTATGTCCGTATTCATAATAACGTGACTTATATTATAATATAAAACAACTTCAACAACCAGTTCATGATAATATTTTACATTTGCCGACGAAAACAAACCTGAGTTTTATTGAGGGAAATAAAATATCTTTATTGAACTCATTAGGTATAACGTCATAATTCATTATGGGTTAAATTAAAAACACAATTTATTTGTCAATAGTCTATTAGACCATAACATAACATCCCGAAGGGTTAGGCAGAGGTGTACCCACATTTCGCCAGTTATGTTTAAGTCCCGTGTATTAGGGGGCGAGCCTTTTGCCATCAACCGGGGAAAAATCTAGACTCCGAGGCTGCTACTGAGAAATTCCTGATGGAAAAACCCAATAACACTTTGCCCGACCTAGGAATCGAACCCAAGACCTTATGCTTAGCAATCGCGTTAATGTGACCACTAGACCATCTGGTAAAGAACTGTTCCATACTAATTTATTGCAACACGGTCTAAATGTATAAAACAGCTGATTCTTACCCGACTGCGGCGCAGCCTAAAAGAAGGGTGACGTGGTTAACCTGTATTTTACATTTACCTTTAAGTGTTGGTCTCATGATAAAATTTGTCTGTATTCTTGAGTACTTTCACCCCAGAAAGATGCCCAGTGAAATAAAAGTCAGCCGTCATACATGGATATAAAGTTCAAAAAGCGTTGTTTGTTTTTAAGATACCTATTGGATAAACAACACTAAGTATTATTGTTGCAAACACTTATTCATACATACATTATGAGCACGAATTATGAGTATAAAGCTGCAATTCATTTCATCGCAACCACTCCAGAAAGTCTCATAATATCACGCTACTTAAGTATTGGTGATGTCAGTGATCATGTATATTAAAATAAAAAGGTAAAAAACAATATTATTACATTAAATTAAGGGTATGCTTAGATGGTTCATTAATGTTGAGAGAATGATGTGTGAAAGACGGTTAACAAAAGGTATTTATATGGCAGAGGTGAGTGGCAACGCAGGGAGGGGTCGCCCTAGGAAGACCTAGCAGGTGTCGCTCTGTGGTTTCTGCCTACCCCCATGGGAAAAAGGCGTGAGTTTATGTATGTATAAAAATATCCACTACTGCAGTCATTCATTATTCAAAACTAGTTCTTTCTAATAACAATTCATAATTATTATTTTTATTTTGACGTTAACCTGTTTAGCATATCGGACATAGACAAGCTTACCAAAAGCTTCAAGGCTGTCCACTCAATCCGATTTTTTGGTATTTTTGTTTATATTTGGTAAAGGTGAGTGGCAACGCAGGGAGGGGTCGCCCTAGGAAGACTTAGACTGACCTTTTAGTGAGTTTCTACAGAAAGGTCAGGTGCGCAGTACTCGTAACCGGCGTGCTTGTATGACGAGATGTATTAACGTGGATGAGGCGAAAGGAGTATGTAAGGATCGTAGCAGATGGCGCTCTGTGGTTTCTGCCTACCCCCATGGGAAAAAGGCGTGAGTCTGTATATATATATGTACCTACATTTTTAGTTTCGTCTTCCCAGCTTGGTAGGCTGACGCCCTTTATCTATTTCCATCTCTTGGAAACCATTCCAATATTAGTCTCATCAAGGGCGGATCCACCGTGAAGATGTTTGTAATCCAAATTCGCGAAGCGAATTTAAGTTTGGATTTGTTATGTAATCAGCTAAGCGATTTGCTGCTGCGCTGCATGTCGCGGTTTCGATTCCCGCACGGGACAAATGTATGACCTACAGACAGTTGTTCCGGGTCTGGCTGTTTGTTTCACTCTATCTCATTCTTAACCCTTATCATGCTACTTTCCATGCAAAATTTTGTTCTGGCAAACATTTAACTTAAAAGTTGTTATGACATATTACTTAATAGTAAATGATGCTACTATATCGACACATGCTTGATCTGTGATATAATCTTCGGTGGCTGTTACGACATTCGAGATTGACATACATACCTTCTATAAACTAGAACGGTATGGGTTTATCTACTTCTATACGAATATATTTAAGCTGAAGGGTTTTTATTTGTTTAAATGCGCTAATCTCTGGAACTACCAGTTCGAATGAAGATATCGAAGATATGTGTATGATAGCCAGATTCATTAGGAATAGTATAGTCTATATAACATTACGCTGCGGCCCACAGGAGCGGCGCAGTATCCCAAGACGTAACTTAATGTAAGTTAAGTTACGTCTTGGCTAGTTTATAATAAAACAAAGAACGATTTGAGTACCAAGTACGAATTATAATTAGTATGTTTATAAAAATCAATATTGATAATTAATATATGAAACATGTAAAGCTAGGTATTGTAATAATGTGCGACAGTTCCCATAGTGTGTCGTAAGCTGCGCCCGCGCCGCACGTTGGGCCAAAATCAAGCTTTCATGGACTTAGGGATTCACGAAAATTGATGAGCAATTTAAAAAAAAATAATAACGGCTTTGCGATCTACCACTAAATACAAGACACTTTTCTTCTACGATTTTTGTATATACCTAATATTTTTAAAGTTATAACGATTTGATTTTTTTTTTGTATGGAGAAATTTGATTTTATATGAATAACTTTTAATTCTCAAGAGTTCTCAAAAAACGGCTTTCGGTATTCGATTATGCTATTTTTTAGGCAAATTATCCGATATATCACTTGCTTCGATTTTCTTCGATTTTGGAGAAAATTGATTTTCATTCCCTTTTCCACACCACCCTTGAGTGGTGTCCCCAGGAGGCCTAATCCACTCATACGCACACTGTTACTCACACACGCACTCACAAAATTATCACTTATACAATTTCATCAGATTCTGATTCAGATTCGTTCTCTAAACATTCCAAATATACATATTCTATATTTTCGCGCTCATCATCTTCAAATGTTGGAGATACAGAAGCATGGCTTTCGCTTCTTCTGAAAATGGTTTGTGTTTCCGTATCATTTTATGACGTTTTGATGATATATAAGGGTCTGAACTAATTATTAAATTATTCAAAATATCCTCATTATTAGCTCTTCTGCAGAATTTTCTTGAATGGTGTTGGCGATATCGCCTACAGTCTTTATTTCTCGATTCAGCCGCTTCTTCCGATAACTTTCCAATCGGAATTAATCCCAAGTTTTTAATGATAGCTGCTCCATGAACAAGAACTTTATGCACACTGGAGGGCATGGGATACCACTCATATAAATCTACGTATAATTTTATGGTGGCTTCCGTATATTCTTTAAACTTCACTGTGTCAATTTTATGACCTGAAGATATTGTTTCTAAAATGATTGAAAACCGTTTTATTAAGTTTTCATCGACACCAGTAATTGCAGCAGCAATCAGCAAGTATTTGAGAAAAATCTTCGAGCGGTATTCCCGTCATGAGTAGTTCCATGTCCGTGCTTTACAACATCTATTAAAAGGCCTGTTTGATTTTTAAAAGCTTCCTGAATGCTTTATTTTTCTATTTTCCATCAAAACTTTGTTTTCACCTTTTGCAACCCATGTTTTGAAATTCAGTCTATAGGCTATGTGAAGAATGCATTCCATAAAACGTATCCATATATGTAGCGATGATAAACCATATTTGTACAAGTCGGTATCAATGTTTTTAGTCAATAACAAAGACAAGTTATTCAATTCTGTAGGAACAGCTTTACATGTCACATCGTTGAGCTGAAGTTTCACAGAGGATTGATGTTGCTTTGCCATCTATCATGGTAAGCAATAATGAATGTGAGACTTTTATGTCTCCAATTTCTGTTTCCTTCAATTCATTTATCTCCGTTTCAATTTCGGTTTTCTCTCTTAAAATCGTTGATTTATTCTCTTTTTCAAATTTTAAAAATATTGGACGACACCAATATGCTGAATTTGGTGAGTCGTTTTCCCAGATAATTTGTTCTTCGGAAACAATTTTTATTGATACTAAACTACCCATAACAATACTTGAATCATCTGTCGAAGCACTGTCCTCTTTGTCATCCGTTGTCATTTTTTGCTTATAGTTTGCTTGATTCGAGGCATCATCCATTCCCCATTTACTTATGATTGTCAACTCCTTACAGTCTGTGCTATCAATATTGATTGCTTTGAATATCCTTTTGGCGGTTACATCTAATAGAGCCTGCAATTTTATTCTAGCAGTTGTATCTGTTAAGGTGATATCATCCTTTGGCGGGTAGCATTCTTATTTTGCATTTTGCACCTTGTTGTAGGAAGGGAACATGTCGACATTTTTCTCTTTGATATTTTTTCTTAAAATATTGTATTGCCACTTTGTTAATTTAAGGGACAAAACAAGTCCCAAAGCTTCATCTGGAGTAAATTTAGGTTTTTCATTTTTACGTAAAAGACTATCTTTGGCTTTTTGCACATCCTGTGGATTTTTAAGTAGGTATTCGAGGATTTCAGCTATTCCTTGATTACCATCCTCTCGTAATTTCATAATATGTGCATGAGATATTTCCTCTGTAGTCATAATTGTATGAATATGTTCTGTACGTCTCTTTTTTTGCTTAGGTCCTAATTCACAAAATGGTTTTCTTGGACTTACATTCGTTGACGTGGCAGTAGACACTTTTGCTGGAGATTCATGTTCACTTGATGTACTAGGAACAGAGTCTTGGTTTCTTTCAAATGCACTTACAATGAAATCAGGCCACTTTATTTCCGATGATAACCATTCGCAATTATTGTTGCTAAACAATTCCTCTTTGCTATGAGCATTTTGCCATCTCCTTTGCAGATTATAGCAATATTTTGCACAAAACGCTTTTAGCGCTTTATCGTTTTCATCACTTAACACAGTGGGGACTAATCCAGATTTAATAGCACTATATGAAACACTATTATTTTTAAAACTTCCACTTTCCTTTAATAGCACAACAATATCAATATTTGATACCAAATCGAACATTTTTACGTAATAAATAGTATTAGTATTCCGAAAATGTGGGATAGGATAGTGCGTTTATTACGATGTGTAACAACGTACTAAAGATGGTTGTTTTTCAAATGTAACCGTGTCATTTTTTTACCTGCTATTCATCATCCAATCACATAATGACACGTCATCATTTTGCTGCGCTAATGAGTATTGTTAAAAACAAATGACGTCATAAGGGTGGTGTGAGTATCGTGAAAAATAAATGACGTCATAAGGGTGGTGTAGAATGTTTACCAATAATTTGTTTTTTTGCTATATTTCTGTAATACAATATTAAAACATGTCAGAATAAACCAAAAACCGATTAATATTTCATACAAACTTTAGGGGTTTATAACTCGAAAAATACTGGGTATAAAAAAATTACAAATAACAAAAAACATTTGTATTAGTACATAAAATTTAAAAATACGCATTTGAATCCTTAAGTCCACACTTGACAATTCCAGCCCACCGTGCGCCGGTCGCTTGGCCAACTTGTTACGTCATCAGTCTCGTGTCCAATAGCGCACGTGGGAATCGGTAGAGCAGAGAAATAAATAATTAGACTTGTTCGAGGTAGGATTTATAAAATATTGTATATGATCAATCAACAGTAACCTTAGCTTTAATGATAACAAACTGCAATCTGTCTACCATACAAGCACAAAGATCATCTACTACATCTTTTGATCAACATATTATGGAGTTTCTTACCCATTCTTCTCCATACAAAACTACCTTTTGGAAGGGGCAACTAGATTCAAATCTATTTTTTTTTCATGTAATGACGTTCAAAAGTGCCTTATAGAGGCCTAATTGAAATAAATAATTTTACTTTGACTTTAACCTCCTTTATTGCCATTGAGGCACTGACAGTGGAGAAAAGAGAGTAGATTGGATTCAAAATTAGAACAAGTCATTTGAAAGCTTAATTTTACTAAACGTTTTTTTACTGATGGTGAATTCTATTGTTTCTAAGAAAACTTTAATATCTGACGACCCTGTCACCCTGCATATGTCTATCATTTTTGTTGACTGTTGCTAAATTCAAAATCAAAATTACATTTTAAGGTTGGTTCCATTGTTGCGGGACGACTTAACAGGATACCGTGGCCCCGGAACGTAAAGGGCAACAGAAGGAACAGGGTGGTTTTTTAGTCAATAAAAGTCTGACAGTCCCTTCCGCCCCACCCAGGACAGAAGGAGTCATTTGATGAGTTTTACCACCTAAAAAAAAAAGGTTGGTTCTATTAGCTATTATTGGTCGAAATCATGGGTAGTTTCACACCCGGAAAAATGAAGGGAAAGCAACTTAACCTGTATAATAAAGTAATGTTATACAAACGTGTTACACTAAAATGAAATCTTTACCGGTGTTGTTTACACCAATAATTGTTCGCAATCATTATTATTGGTGGTGATTCCCTTAGTCTCAAATTAAACTAAAATTAGACTATTTCCATCCTTTTCTGTCGAATAAAACAAGAAAGAGACTAATGTAAAAAAGAGCTGTCAAATTTAGTCAATCTGACACATCCATACAGTTATAGTTGACATCTTAAAACGTATGGATGAAAAATATGGAGAAGTTCAAGGCAAAACTAATTTGACAACTCTTACTTAGTTCTTTAATGGTGCCGATTCCCTTGTTCACAAACTAGACTAAATTTAGAGAATTGACATCTCTTACTAACATACAGCGAAAGGAAAAGGACGGTGACATTAAAGAACTAAGTTAGCGATGTCAAATTAGTTTTGCCTTGAACTTCATCATATTTTTAATCCATACGTTTTAAGATGTCAACTATAACTGTATGGATGTGTCAGATTGACTAAATTTGACAGCTCTTATTTACATTAGTCTCTTTCTTATTTTATTGGTCAGAAAAAGATGGAAAAAGTCTAATTTTAGTTTAGTTTGTGGCCAAGGGAATCGGCACCAATGTCACGGAATATCACCGTCCTTTTCTTTCGCTGTATGTTAGTAAGAGATGTCAATTCTCTAAATTTAGGCTAGATTGCCTTACAATTGTGCTTTACTTACTAGCTGAGTCAACAAACACGATGTTATGTTAACAGTTGGTATTGCTACACTGTGTTACCATTATAATTCGAGTGTTTATTTTTCCCACCATTGTGGAATGTCAATAGGTTTGAGAAACATTGTTTTATCTGAGTATAGAGAGTATCGACACATTGTAGATCGTACAACTGTTATTATAATGGTGTAACGTCTTATTATGATGTGTGCGAGCGTGCGTGCGAATCTGTGAAGTGTGCCGACGGCTGCGTACGCGCTCGCTATACATTCGTAGATAAATATAATCGTTTTACCTGTTTGTGTCCTGTATACTGTATTATAAATGTACGAAAAATCATTTAAATGGCATCCCCTGAGAAAAAGAATCTTACAACAGATATTAGACATCTATCTTTAAAGATATATTACTACAGTTTTCCATGCAAAATAAGCCCAAATAAATCTCCCAATAATTAAATTAATTAACTCAAAGTAAATCAATCCAAATGTGTTGCATTATTGAGTGGCAATAACAATATAATATACATGTAAAACTTATTATTATCGCGGACGTAGACAAAGTCGCGGAATACAAAGTAGTCTGTGTTCTGCCTCAAACTTATCCCTTACCTCATCAAAATTGGTTCAGTGGTTTAGTTGTGAAAGCGTAGCAGACTGAAAGACAGATTTATTTTCGCATTTATAATATTAGTATGACTTAACACTGGTAAATCCTAAAAATCATAACAATTACTTGGGTTGGTAAGTTTCGGCAGAATTAAATCCAATTATTCATTCATAATACCGTGTCGTGTTGTACAGCGGACTCGGCTTCCAGTAATAACCCGTCAGACTGCATTGGATGTTCTCAGCTGAACAATGGCGCGTACAATTAGTTGACGGGACCATAGTCCAGATAATAGTCATTATGATAATCATTGCAACTAGGTGTCGTTCTCGTAATGGTAATTAGTAACATTGTAAATTAATTTATATCTTGTTTTCTAGTTGGTACGTAAATCCGGGCTTTTCATAAGTAAATAACATTTTACTTACACTTATTTGGTAGTCTTTTAAAAAATAAATTTGAAAAATCACTGAACGGATTGCTCTGAAATTTAGCAAGCGGGTCGTTATTATGACGTAGGCATGCGCTACGAAAGGATTTTCTAAAATTCACCCCCTGAGGGGATGAAACGAGGGTCCAAAGTTTGTATGAAGAAACACAATTAGATCGCCAATAAACGACTTTTACGTGGAAGAAGACGCGAGCCGAAGCTAGTTTGTTATATTGGTTATACTTTAATTAATTACAAAGTTTAAGTATTATTTTCATTAAGACACAAAATTAACTTAAAAAGAAAATAAAAAAGTGATTATTTTACTGATTCAAATATGTAAGAACAGTAGTAAACTTTCTTAATAACCTTACTTCAGCCTTAAGGCCCGGCCCCGCATAAAGGCCCCTTCTCATACAAACAGTTTGGGACGATCGCATTTAAAATACCGTAAATCTTTTACGACATTATAATGACACGTCTTCCGTTCGGTCAAGCGTTGTAAATAGTGGAGCCGTTTCGGAGATGACGCTTTTTAATGACATAATAATTATGAGACCTTCGTGATGTAAGGCGAGGCTGGGATTTCGGGAGATGGTGTAATGTGAATTTAATCAGCTGGACTCTGTTGTCCAGGGATGATTTGGTTCATACCACTTCAGTGGTACCAGGAAGTCACTTATTTACCAACCTTAAATATTAATAATTGCTACAAGGAAAAATCTAATAGGTAGATTTTTTCGGGTATTCAGGTCTAAAATATAGTATTCATTCAAATTATTAGTTAATGGTGCCAAATACCAAATGTGTCCTGCGTCTGATCTCTCCCCGGTCGTGTAATCGTGTTAGATTGGAATAGTGCACCTGTGTTTGCGCATACACTTATGCACGAGTATGTACTATAATATCTCCGTAACCAAAATTCTGTTGTGAGAATATTATTACGTTAGGTACAGACAACCTAGAGAAAAATAATGAACGTAATCATCGTTCTTTATAGAAACACGTTCTGAGAACATGATCATATCAACTGCAGAGATTAAAAGCTGTCTGCATCAAGCAAAAGTTTTATAAACTGGTTTTATGATCTTACGAATGTGAGGTACAAGAATGTTGTAAAATGTTTCTTTTTTAAAAGACTATCCCACATTGTGAAGAAAGGAATATATATCAAAAATTATATTCTAAATGATTTAATTTATATTGTCATCTATGCTAGTCCATCTATTGTCGTCTAATTATGCTATACTAGCTTTTGCCCGCGACTTCGTCCGCGCAAATGTCGGTTATCGCGGATGCAGACGAAGTGGAAGTCGAAGTCTAATAAAAAGTAGCCTATGTCCTTTCCCGGGTCTTAAACTAATATCTTCATGCCAAAGAACAATGGCAGAATTTGGTCTGGACTTTTTTTGGCGTCCATAGATTTGATAAATATGAATCAAATTTAATTAATTTTCTACGATTTTTGAATTATTCACTCCTTCTCGTAAAAGCCGGACTTATTTTTATGTTTTTAAAAGCTTATCAAATGATTTTCGAATTAGGTACATTTGAAATGTTACCATTAAAATAGTGGTGTGAGTCTGTATCAATAATAAAACGAATGATCGATATAATCGAAAGATCGATCGACCCATGTAAATAAAAAGTTGGTTTTATTTTTAACATAATATTGAAATTCTCTATTCTTTTGGTCATTAATCAACTGATATCTTTGAAAAAATGCTTCTACTTTTAAATCCATTTAATAATGGATCAAAATATCACAGAATCGTTTCAGTGTTGCATTGATTCTTAAGAAAATCGAGTCGAAACGTGCAGCACTACTTTTGTCTTTGACAGTGACATGTTGTCTGTGGTTGCCTAATGCCTGTCAAGACATTACAGAATCCTTCCGCGTTTTTCATCTCGGTTGTGTTTTGTGTTTATAATTGGCTTTCTATTTATTTTACCCGACCTGGACTGTTTATGGACTGATTGATACTGCCTTGTGTGACTAGTGCGTGCCCTTAGGACTCCGATATTGCTTTTACGTGACCACAAGCTAATCTTACTGTACTCCGATTGTGTCCAGTGAATTGGATTTTTGTTTAGTTGTATAGTTGGCCGGCGCACTGTAGGCTGCTGCGCACACACTATGACTTTAGTGTGGTATCTAGGATGGGCCAGACATCAAGAACATATCTCAGCACCAGCAGGTTTTCTTGATGAGATAATAATACGAGATGAGGATGAGGAATAAAATAAATAATTATGTTTAACAAAATGTGTTTTTTATTTGCCCTAACATTAGATATTATAACCCTCAGTTTTATTGTTCACGGGGCAAGTGCATTTTTTTTAAATACGCGCCCAGCTTTCACATTGAGTACTTAATAATCTACACCGAGTGTTAGAATTTATATACACTTATTCTCACTTAGACCGCACCACATTATCCATTTCTTTATAATTTAATTTCAATATGCGATGTTATAAAGATAAATTGTTGTTTGACGTTAACTCATAACCTAAACATTCAAACACCGAAATCTTTTTTTTCCGGCTTTCCCAAATGAAAATAGTCTCACGTAAAGATTCTGGAGCTAACGCCAAATCTTTTAACATATTTTTCATTACGGGACGCTTCAATTTGATCCCAGACAAT
This sequence comes from Hoplodrina ambigua, assembly GCA_949774945.1. NCBI lineage: Eukaryota > Metazoa > Arthropoda > Insecta > Lepidoptera > Noctuidae > Hoplodrina > Hoplodrina ambigua. The sequence continues at coordinate 434,107 of OX458985.1, forward strand.
TCTTAGTATGGTGACCTGCCATTGTTCTTTCATCGAATCGATTCAGCGGTTTAAGCGTGAAGAGGTAACAGACAGACACACTTTCGCATTTATAATATTAGTATGGATTATCAAGCGGAAGAGTTTGTTTGTTGTGCTCATCTCTGGAGCTGGGTTCGTTTTGAGAAAATATTTTGCATAAATATGGATTAATATTGCGCGAAATAAACATTTTGAGTTTGAATTTCAAAATCCTTTTTTTCTTTTGGTGTATGACGTTCAAAAATGCCTTATAATGGCCTAATAGAAATAAAGTGAAAGTAAATGATTTGATTTTAAATAATATAGCCCAAACACGTAAAGCGTCCACATTGCTACGTTGTATGTATGGCAAAGGTGATGTTTTTTGCCCAAATGTAGGGCCAGCCTCCGGTCATGATTGTGACGTCAAAGACCATCAAACGAAACAGAAACAGAATATCGAAGGGATTACCAATTGCTGTGACAAAAAGCGTCAGTACAACCAGTGACAAGTTCCCAGTAATAAATTGCAGCATAGTTTGTGAGACAGTCGCCATAGACGTTACATAAACTAGTTTTGCAATATTTCTTACACCTCTACGGTGCGGTAGTGACTTGTAAACACGGTTTTTTTTTGCATTCGAATTATGATGGATCCGTCTTTGTATAAAAAGATTAGTAAAAAGTTTTATGTGCATAAATTATCGCCTATTGCCTGTTGATTTTATCTGATTTGGTTTCTCACTTAGTCTATAGTTACAGACTCAATACATAAGATAACCAAAAAAAAACAAGAGACTATAGACCTAAGTATATCGTTTTAATTTCAACTCGGTAACCCCATGCGTTCCCGAGATAAAGGGTCTTGACAGACAGACAGACGGTCGGACAGACGGACAGCAAAGTGATCTTAAAGGAGGTCTCTTCCGATCCCATTCTGATCGTAAAATAAATAAGGGTTTTCCCTTAATGATGTGTTAAAAATACTTAACGCCGATTATTACGCGTCAAGCGGTTTTGGATATTTCGTGATAAATGAGTGAGTCACCTTCTGCTTTTTAGATATTTAGATCTTGAACATTGTTGATACCTATTGGTAATGGAAAACATCGTGAATCCTGAACTATAAAGTCAGTAATCGCCAATCCGCCCCAAGCAAGCGTGGTGATCAATGCTCGTGCCTTCTCTGTGTGAGAAGAGACCTTTGCCCTGCTGTGGGACAATAGGCTGGTGATATTTAATATTGCTGTTATTTCAGTGTGTGAAAAGGGTCAAGAATAATCATAATATGAGTATAAATGTGACATGACTTACATAAAACCGTCTGTTTCTCGGATCTGCGGAAGCGCCGAGATATGAGATGATAATATCATATTATATAAGTTGGTATTTTGTTTGACTGACTTTGAGACTGTGCTCAGTGAATGCATTACTGCATAAAGAGAAGTGCAAAATAAATGTTGTTTTGATCAAAAATGTAATTTGTTATTTGAATCCTAAAATGTTAATATAAAGCTTAAGAATTTCTTTGTTTGTTTGGACGCATTAACACCCGGAACTACTAGACCGATTCAAATTATTTTGTTAATGGGGGGGAAGTTACGTCATCCCTGAGTGCTAATATTATTTAAAAGAGTTAAATTTTATTTAAAAGATTTAGGGATCCTTTAATTACTAGCCAAAGCTCAGAATAAACTCCCATACTACCAAGAGATTGTTCATTCGGTAAAAGCTAGCAACGTACAAACACACCATCGTATAGTTGTCTACTATGTCAATAATTCTTGATATCGCCAGAGCGTTCGTGGAGCGTGCCGCACCAAGCCAGTTTACAGCGGCAATAACACTAACAACTACCACGAATCTAACGATCTGGAACGCTCGCATTTTGATAGTTTAAACATGCATTCCTAACATCTCGGCCTTTTACCAAGTCTGCGTTAAGCCGCGTTTGTACCAAACGTAACGCTTGCTGACGGTCAGCCATCAATCACTTCAAGGCATATATACAACTTTTAGAAACGATCTATAAGTCAGTAATTTAATCTGTCTCAGGCTATCAAAAATGCATTTAATCGACTAACATTTTCTGACATTGAATGTCGCTGAGATGATATTGTGACTAGATTTTGAACGTTTTTAATTAGTAGAATTGACCAAAACCCAACCCACAATTTTGTAATTATACAATTACGTCAAATTATTCAATATGCCAATGTTACAATACTATCCAGCAACAACAGTTCAATACACATCCTCAACTTACGCTTATAACAGAGCCTTGACAATTCAAAAGTGCCTGTAAATGGACTAATAAAAATAAATGCTTTAACTTTAATTAAACAACAATCAGCGTTTTTTGTCCCATACCTAACATCATGCCTGTAATCCTCCAAAGGGTTAGGCAGAGTTGTACCCAATGGCACACCCACATTTCGCCACTTATGTTTAAGCCCAATGTAGCTAATAGGTGGCGAGCCTATGCCATCAACAGGGCACAAATCCAGACTCCGAAGCTGCTACTGAGAAATTCCTAAAGGAAAAACCCAATAACACTTACCCTGACCTGGGAATCGAACCCAAGCCCTCATGCTCAACAGTCGCGCTTTGCGACCAACGAGGCGTTTTTTTTTTAATCAGCAATTTTGACGTGTTCTGGTTCAATTTGGCGCAACTAAACCCATTCAACCGACCTTTTTGAACCTGTTTTGAATTAATTTGCTAGTAAATGACATTGGAGCGACAAGGAAGTAACGAAATCATGTGAAAGGTGAAACGAAACGTGTCTCACTGTACAAGTGGGACAGTCTACATGACACGGTGCCATTGCTGGCCCAAATTAGGTCAATGTCCTAACCATGACCGATACTATGAACCTTCATAGGCCTGTAATAGCCTATTAATGAGCGTGGCCAATTCTAAACTAGTAAAATTTTGGAAATTTGCATAATATATGCATCAAGAGTGAACGTTTAAGGATATGATAAAGACCTGTTTTGTTGCTAATTTGAATGGTGTAGGTTAGTATGTACAGTCAACTAAACAGACAGGTATGCAGGGTCGTCAGATATAGACGAAGTTTTCTTAGAAAACGATGGATGTTTCCGAATGTAATTTAATTTAAAAAGAAGAAAATAAACAGTTTACTGATTAAGTTTCAATAGAAGACATTCCTCGATTTCTAAGAAAACTTCAACTATATCTGATGACCCTGGATACCTGTTTTGTTGACTGTACATTTACAAATTTAACGAAGACGAAATTTACAATGTTCTTCCCATCATTGCGATAATATTTTTATTCTGCACCATGCAAATGACTTACGGTTTCTTACAAAAGCAAGTTTGAAATACTCTAATATACACTAATATTATAAAGAGGATTTTTTTTTAATTTTTGTTTGTTTGTAATGGATAAACTCAAAAACTACTGGACCGATTTAAAAAATTCTTTCACCATTAGAAAGCTACATTATCTGCGAGTAACATCTATATTTTATTTTATTGTTGCTCGGACGAAGTCGCGGGCAAAAGCTAGTTAAGAATAATTATAAATTATGTACAATTTATAAAAAAGACTCGAATTCGTCCACATCGCTGTCAATGGGGCAAGTGCCCAAAAGGCTGACAGCATTGCCACGTTGTATGGCAATGCTGATTCTTTGGCTGAAAAGGCCAGCCGCTTGGCGATGTCCCGAAGACTAATATAATATCAACTTTAAATACTCCCATGAACTTTTGGATGCACCTAAAGCACAATGTTTAGTGTGCGTTACATTTCCGTACTACCATAATTATAATATAGAAAAATAAAACACGTTCCCCATCAATAATTTCTGCTCAATGTTACTTAGTTTGCTGGGCAGTATGCGTAGTTAACGGGGATAAGATAATACGTGTCTTGTTACACCCCGTATTATTATAACATAACTTGTTATTAAAATGTGGTTATTTAACATCTCTCATTGCATTATTAAATAATACCTATAATGAAGGTGTTTTCCCTTTATCTGGTGGCACCTTAATGCTATTTCTAATAATTAATGATCGATAAACATCGTGATGGCTCAGAAGTTACAGCGCGCGTCACTTTTGCATCAGGTTGTAGGTTCGATAACGGCTATAATACAATTATGATTTTTTCAATTCATCTGTAGTTTCGTATCGTGCGGTTTCTCAAATAACTTAGACAAGATTGCGCAATTCATGCCCAATTTTAGAAATAATATATTAACATCAAGGCTTTAATAAATTACCTAGTAAGGACGAGTAACCTCATGTCACTATAAAGGTAAGGATATTTATTTATTTATTTATTTATTTATTTATTTATTTCCAACTTACATCTATCATTACAGACTACTCCATTGCGATAGTGTACATCAATAACCTTATCTTAAAATAAAAATAGATACTACAACTTATAATTTAGCCTTGTAACTTATTACAAATAATGCATTCTTTGTGAACTCACTCAGAGGACAACAGAATAGGTCCGTGTCACTAGCTATGAGGTTGAGAGTGCGGAGTGCACGCGTCAGTGGCGCCTCACCTAAAAGATTGGTTCGAGCGCGCGGCTCCGCCAACAGCCGTGGCTGTCGTCGTCGCCATACGTACCTGTCTGGCACACACAAACCTATGCTCCCTAATATGTCCGCATTATGTACCCTTCCTCTAAGTACTTTGAATATGTACGAGGTGAGTGCGAGTTCCCTCCTGACCCTCAGCTCGTTATATCCAACCATACCCAAAATAAATAAAGTTGGATACATTAGCGGATAAAATGGGTATACACCATACAAGCGCAAGTACAAGTACCTCACAAACTTGTTTTGTTTTGATATGACGTACATCGTACCGTACACTCGGTGGCTTCGTTCACAAACAGGTTTAGACAGACTACAAGCTCACATAACGTTACATAAGACATTTTGATTAGTTAACTTAAAATTTACCCTGACCTCCATAGTTAACTGCTCAATTAATCGAGGGCCCGTTAAACTCATAGTTAACTTTAAGGTAACGGTTCAAATCGAGGTGAAAACTTCCTAAAAACTATAGGTGATTGCTAAGGAAGCTTCTTTGTCACTCATTCTCATTGATTTAAGTTTATTTAAAATGTCCAAACAATAAAAAAATCAAATCAAATCATTTATTGCAATCCATGACACTTACATGACTGACATGTACATAGAAACAATCATGACCCTACACTGCGGCTTCCGGTACGTGGTCGCTACTCGAGAGCCTTACGACCCCAACAGCCGCCTGCTCCACGAGCTGTGTGCCCTGCCCATTGCCACTTGAATCTCGCAATTTAGAAAAAAGAATATAAATATTTAAAAAAAAGTTTATTTTACTATAAAAACAACGTTAGCAGTTGTAACCAATTACTTACAATAAAAGCCACAAAATTTAACATTAAAAAAAAGAAAGATAAAACAAAATACAAACAAGCTTGAGGTACCTACTCATTCTTTCAAAAAATCCTCTTACAGTAGTGAGTTGCCAATAAAATCTTCGTCCATTCATCAGATCGTTTGTTGGATTAGAATCCAAGAGATCATTAAATACAGCCACAGTGCGAGGTACTGCGGACTTAGCGTGTGCAACGGTGCGGCAAAAAGTTAAGTTGTTAATGTTGGACTTGAGTTATTTCATACACAAAAAGTGCGCTATGAGTATAATATTACAAAAGCTAAGTCCTTTGTGAGATGGTAGTATAAGGTGCGAGTTTTGTGCAACAAATGTATATTTATATTCTATAAATTCTTGTATTGAGGCGGAAGAAGCTGGTCCTCATGCCGCAGGGTACAGCGTAGTGTCTAGGGTAAAACCAACTAGCAAAAACTTGTATAGTATTAATTTGAATTATACAACTAACAATCATGTAGAGGTTTTATAATAGTTTTGTAGCAGTTAACAGTTGTATACTAGTGTTCAATTAGAAGAATTAGTTACATACTATTTATATTGCTAGTTCGGAATTTTATATTATACAGAAAGTTTCAAATAATAATAAGCTCGTGCCTCCAGAGAGCATAGCTATAGGTACCAAATTGTTACTACGTATACTTATTTTTAACTAGATTTTGCCTGCGATTTCGTCCGCTTGGATGAATTAAAAGTAACTTACGTCCATTCTTGGGGTTCAAACTTACCCCGTGCCACATTTCATCAAAATTCAGTGGTTCATACTGCTCGTGAGTAAACTGTTTTCTATAAGTATGGTATAATATCAATTATGTGAAATACAATTCAATGTCAAGCTTGTGGAGAAGTACTGATTTTGTAATTGCACAGAGTTTAGTCCGTAACAGTCTTAGGTATAACAGTCTTAGGCTTTTTGAGTAGGACACCCCTAGTACCTATAGTGGTTTTATTTCAAGTCTAAGGTAAAAAGGTGGTAAGGTAAAAATGACTGCCCCGTTAGTCTCGTGGTTACAAGCGCCACTGCTGAGCTTGGAGTTCTTGTTTCGATTCATATGTCGAGTAAGTGTTATTGGGTTTTACCATTAAGAAATTTCTCAGCAGCTGCTCGAAGTTTCAAAGTTTGTGGTGTGACACCCCCGTGCCACGGAAAGCACGTAAAGCCGTTAGTCCTGCGCCTGGTCTTATAAATCTGGTGGTATCGGGTTGCCGTCACAGCGGACTATGAAAGTGTGGGAAGAGGGAGTGCACCTGTGTTTGCGCACACACTTGTGCACTATAATATTTCCTACGTACTTGTCTCCTTTGAGATTAGCCGGCGTGTGCAAAAAACGGTATAAATCATATTATTATGGTATAATAAATATATTTAATGTGCCTAAACTCCTGAACAAAACTAGATCAAGGGTACTTTTAATACTAGTTTCATATGATTAGTAAATACCTATGCAAAATCATAGCACGTATCTAATGAGCCACTGCAATGGACACTTGTAGGAATCAATTTGCATAAGTAAGCATGAATGTACGTTATAATTATTTACGAACACTTGTTTTGTTGCTTAAGAGGAAATATCTGATTAACATTCATTGTATGTAGTATATTACGCAAATATTTTGAGTAAAAAAAAATGCAAAGTAACAATATGAACGTACTATGATTTAATGAATAAGGAAGTTCTAATAGTTCCTGTCTGTTTTATTTACTGAAACAAAAACTACTTAATCAATTTTGACTTTTATTTTCGTTTATCAAAAATCTAAACACTTAAATATTTTATTAATAATTTATTACGGCGGCTATCTTTGACCGATTTACATCAAACATAGCTAAGAACACTCCCGACTAAATCACCTTTCAAACAAAAATCCAAATCGGTGCATCCATTCAGGAGCTGCGATGCAAAAGACAGACACACACTCACATAAACAAAATATCCAATTGAAAAAGTTACGCGGAGTTAGAAACGATTACAATATAAACTCTATAATTCTCAATCTGTCAAAAATGCCTCTTACATTTGTTTTTGACATTGATTGTCGCTGAGTTAAAATTGCGACTAAATATTGAATGATTTTATTGGCTTTTAGTAGGAGAGTAACTCTGGGCCTAACCATCTTCGAATAAGTTGGTTCAAATTCTGGCTGTCGTTTTTTTAAGGTGACGAAACAAGCCCTAGAACTCATAATTCAAATTTGGAGTTCCAAAAACAAAAACAATAGGCGGTGTTTTCGAAAAACGAATAATCAATCGGCTTTGTTAAAAAAAAATATTTAAAATTATTTATGATTTTTCACTTGTCATTCCATTGATGAAGAATCGTTGTTTATCTTTTTTATCTTTTGTTTTTGGGGTTTTTATTCTTGTTAGGCCCGTTAAGTCAGATCACAAGTATCATATCGTTCAGTACGCAACAAGACCTCACAGACGCCTGAACATAAACCTGAAGAGTTTTTTTGTTTGTCTGTTACGTGGTCATCTTTGGACCTACCAGTCGGATTGATAAAAATCATTTTGTGTGTGATAGCCAGGTTCATTAAGAATAGTATAGGCTATATAACATCACGCTGTGAGCTACGGTAGTGGAGCATAAAATTAAGACGTACTGTCTGATTGCGGGAGAAAACGTGCGTAATAGCTAGTGTTAAATAAAGTGGTGGCAGAACATGACGCGGAGTGTGCTAGAACTGATGTAAGTGAACAAACATCCATCATATTAAGTTTAAATTCATGCACCAGTATTTTTCTCTCTCTCTCTTGTACATGGACACACTGACGGAGTCTCGGGCAAAAGCAAAAGCGAAAACGGTCAGCGCAGACAACATACTTGACCATTTTCAACCGTTTCCGATATTTCATTATTTCGCGGTTTTTCTTAACATTTCTTTCATCTCTTGGTTTTCATCCGAGTTGCCATTTTGGAAATATAGCGTTTTACATAAAATAAATAAGAAAAGTTGCGACGTACGGCCATGTATCTCAGAGCTTAAAATTAAATGGTTTCTATGGAGATAAGAAGGTGCTGCAATAAAAACGGTAGACTTCCACTTAAAAAAAAAACTTCAAAAATTTGACTATGTCGTGTCAAGTCGGTATTAAAGAGAAACATAACAATACAATACATTTTTTCAACCATTTTCCCACCGCTACACACATTTTTGTCTAATTACCTCAAATTCCCAAGGTTTACCCAGCCTTCGTCGCACAAAAGAGCTATTTAACTTATTTGAACACACGACGGGCATCGAAATGTATTCATTCATTACCAATACTAGTGCGTGTGGACAAACATACAGTCATTTCCTATTGTTTGACAGTTAGGCTGAATGCACAAAGGTTTGACAAGCGTGTGACAGTTTGAGGAACTGTCTTGAATGTACACTCGCGTTCGAATTTTAAACGTTAGACATACTTTTTTCTTACGTAAGATTTAAAAATAAAATGACATTTTAATGTTCTTTTTTTGAACGATTCAAGTAGGTGTTATTATTTTTAAGTGGTTATTTCTTTACTTATTTTACAGGGTTTTTTTCACTTATTACGCAAGTCTGTGGCTTTTTTGGTCTTCTTTTTGAATTAAGATGAGCATTTTTTGTGGGAAGAGGGTGTGTGTTAATTATTGTATTTATATCATTAGCGAATAAATGCGGATACCTATTTTACTAATGTCTGATAATATCCATAAAATGTGTAAAATAAGCAACGGTGTCACCTTTAATAATAAGGATATTGAGGTACCTATTCTGTTGATATCTTTCTGTAAATGCGAAACAAGTTTTTGAAAGCAAATGACATTTTGTCAAAAGCCATGATACTCTTTGCCTGTTTACTTTTTTTTACAAAAATAGAATCTGTCTAGCAAGAGTTACTGATATAATCTTAGTATGTATATAAAAGCGAAAGGTCACTCACTCACTCATCATCACGAAATATCGTCGTTCATAAACGACGAAATACCTATGTTTGGCAGGGATGTTATTTAGATTTCCAACTCAACTCTCGGCGGTAAAACGAACGTTCAAAATCCAACAGCACTACAATGTTTTAAGAGATAGTGGTGCCGATTCCCTTTTTCACAAACTAGACTAAATTTAGAGAATTGACATCTTTTACTAACATACAGCGAAAGGAAAGGACGTAATATCAAATTAGTTTTGCCTTGAACTTCTCCGTATTTTTAATCCATACGTTATTAGATGTCAACTATAACTGTATGGATGTGTCAGATTGATTAAATTTGACAGCTCTTATTTACATTAGTCTCTTTCTTGTTTTATTGGACTGAAAAAGATGGTAATAGTCTAATTTTAGTTTAGTTTGTGACCAAGGGAATCGGCACCAGTACCTGTACAATAGGTTGACTTGCCTTGTTGGCAAATAATTCCTTAATTACTCTATCATCTGTTAATACAAAACAGTTAATAGTTAATCATAGCGTGCGGCGTTTGTATTGAAAAACCTTTCAAGTATTAGAATTAGTTGCCAGTTCTCAGTCGCTGGTGCAATATTGCTTCAGTCTCTCAGCGTGCGAACCGTGCCGCGAAACAAAACGTCATGCTAATTTGATCGTAGATCAGTTTCGTCGAACTCGCTTAGACATTCTTCAACATCATTCTAAATGCGCTCCCTGGAAGGATTTGCCTGTAGTGTACGGTCAACAAAAAACGATAAGTTACCAGGGGTTTCTTAGAAATCGATGGTTGTCTTCAGTTGAAACTTAATTTAATTAATAACCTTCTTTCTTTAGGCTGTAAGGTCTTACGACCCCACACAATGAACACATAATTAATGACCTGTTTATTACTTACTTTTTAAATTACAATCATTTGGAAACATTCATCGTTTTCTAAGAAAACTTTAACTCTATCCGACGACCCGGTTACTTATCACTTTCTTGTTTACTGTACATTCCTTTCAAGGAGCTACAATGTTGCTGAAAATTGTCTATTAGATTAGTTCAAAATCGAGCCCAAAATAAAATCTTGGATTGTTACATTACAGAATGCTCGTTAGTCAGCGAGGCAATATTGTAATGTTAACTGTCTCGTTGGCCTCGTGGTCGTAACCGCTACAGTTGAGTGCGGGGTTCTGAGTTCAAATTTAGGTCTGACAAAAAGTGTCATTGAATTTTTCCATTAGGAATTTCTCAGTAGCAGCCCGGAGCTTGGTTGTTGGTGGTGAGCCCCCGTGCCTCGGAAAGCACGTATTGTCGTTGATCCTGCGCTTGACCTTTCGCCAGTCGTGTTAGATTTCCGTCCCATAGAAGAGTGAGGGAACAGGGAGTGCACCTGTGTTTGCGCACACACTTGTGCACTGTAATATTTCCTGCGTACTTGGATAGTCTTCATTGATATTAGTCACCGTGACCGAAATCGGTTTGGAGAATATTATGCTCAAAATTAAACTTTAGACGGTTACCATACAGTCGAATGTTTACTTAATAATATAGCTAAGTTAAATACCAATTCAAACAAAAAGTCGGATCAATATTGAGTCAAACAAATATTTACTTTCAATTTTGCAACCATGCATTAGTAAGCTATATTGTAGACTGTTTATAAAATAAATTTTAATCGTAACGTATCGAATGATCGGAATCTACATTGCATACCTATTGTAATTTTCTACATTGCAAACTAGGTCGCTATTGATTCGTCATTTTTGTATTTTTCATCATTCTACAATTTTTTGTAGTGTAGGAGCTAGCCCTTTATTTAATATTTTTTGGAATATTCTTCAGATTTTTTAACCTAACCTAACCAAACAAACGTCTTTTTGGGTAATAAGATTAATCCAAACGAGGTAAAAATTTAAAATAATAACATTAGAAAATCTTTAGACTTGTTGCCAAAAATGTCCATATTTTCAAATATACTTAGAATCACTCCAATATTTTTTTTCGTTAACCTCTTCTGTTGTCGTCAGTACCCGCTTAAAATGCATATTATCTAGAATTACGAACGATTACATAGTACGCGTAATGATTATGTTGTTCCGTTGTTAATAAAAAACTTGAGACGTCACAGTTCACGTGGCGCCAATGGAATCTTCCTTACATTTTACTATTTTTCTATACGAATTAAATGGGCGTGGCATTCACGGATTCTGTTTTTTTATAGATACTTAATTATTATTTAGTCATTCGTCTAATGGCCTCTTGTTTGTTATAACCTACATTGTTTGTTGTATAATCTATACAATACATATAAAATGCTTTGTCCTGAATGACAGACTGACGTATTAACGCATAGCCTAAACCGCTGATCGTAGAGACCTGAAACTTAGAGGGCGTGTTCTTTGTATGACGTAGGCATTCGATAAGAAGGGATTTTCCGAATGTCTACCCCTTAGGGGTCCCAGTTACTGGGTTGTAGAGGTCAGATAGGCAGTCGCTACATGTAGGTACAATACTGGTATAGAGCTGCATCCGGTTAGACTGGAAGCCGACCCCAACATAATTGGGAAAAGGCTAGGCAGATGATGAGCGGGTGAAAAAATGGGCAAAATTTGTACGGAGAAACAAGATTAGATCACCAATAACCGACATTTACGCGGACGATGTCGCGGGCTAAAACTAGTATTTATTATATGCAATAGTTTATAATAATAGTCTCTTTAACACTTGTGTCTCTAAAAAATGCAATTAAATAAGTATATTGTATAATTATATGCTATGATACTTTAGTTACTATTACACTTACAATAAGAACAATTATCCCTTATTAAACGTGTCATTGTTTATTAAACAGCTGAGTATACCAAGAACTTGTCCTGACGCTGCGTTTTTGCGCAATTCGCGTTAATAATGCATTCCATAAAATAATGACGAGTCGAATAACTTTTAATTAACTATAATTTATATCTAATAAATAATCGATAAAAATAATCGTTAAAAAATATACCTACTTATAGAATAAAATCTTTGCTTGATCATAAATCTTTCCTTATTTATGGTTTTATTGCATAATATTACATTAATTAGGGATAATAGATACATGAATAAAAACCACACTGAATGTTAGAACAAAAAAAAAAGAATTTTATGTTTTATTGTTTTTTTTATTTTGACTGGCTCGTTGGTCTAGTGGTCGCAAGCGCGACTGCTGTGCATGAGGTCTTGGGTTCGATTCCCAGGTCGGGCAAAGTGTTATTGGGTTTTTTCATCAGCACTTTCTCAGTAGCAGCCTCGAAGTCTGGATTTGTGCCCGGTTGATGGCAATAGGCTCGCCCCCTATTACATGGGACTAAAAAAAACATAACTGGCGAAATGTGGGTGTACTAATGGGTACACCTCTGCCTTACCCTTCGGGGATTACAGGCGTGATGTTATATGTTATATGATATATATTTTCATTGCATCTGTCTGTGCCTGTACTTACCTACTAATGCATTTTGCTAACTTTGTTCTGTTTTGAATTGGTAGGTACCTATGTTGACTTGGCGTTTGCTCTCTCTCTTTCTCTGGTGGCAACTCTCTGTCATAGTATGTACTAATTTATCTGTTTTGTAAAAACCAAAGTAGATATGATTTTTATACGACAGTCGCAATTCTGCTCCAATAAGTAAAACCATAAAAAGAACATTTCTTTATGTGTTTCATTCCACGCTTCATACCCTGTGACACCGTGTATCAAAATATTTAAAGTCATTATTGACACTTTGATTGCAATAAAAATTGCTAAAACATAATAAACAAATTCACAAACAAAACATTGATTGCAACAGTTTAATAGACTTGACACAATTACGAACAAAGCCGACACTTGTCTTGTTGAACAAATATTGGAGGCATATAGGTACCTACCTACCTTCTGTGTGAATGAGATGTTAATTAATTGGCTGCCATGAAATAATTCGGATGCAAATGACACAGTGGCCTATAACTTGTCAAGGATGTATGAAAATAGATAAAAATGGACCTCGCCTTGCCTCGTTGGGCTAGCGACTGGTTAGCATGAGGTCTTGGCTTCGATTCTGAAGTCAGGCAAAGTGTTATTGAGTTTTTCTATCAGAAATTTCTCATTAGCAGCCGGAATCTGGATTTGTGCCCGTTTGATGGCAATATGCTCGCCCCCTATTACATGAGACTTAAATATAATTGGCGAAATGTGGGTGTACTAATGGGTACACTTTAGCCTGATCCTTCGGGCATTACAGGCGTGATGTTATAAAAATGGATAAACAAGATATTGTTTATCCATTATAATATTGCGGTACAATCTTCCCATCTGATAAAAATGACAAACTCGATCAGTTTTTATTTATTGATTTATTAACCGAATAATTATTATACCGAATAATAATTATTATTTAGGGAAAACATATCTGTTTCTTAGCTTTTAGCTAGTTTTAAGCTACATCAACGGGTTCAAACCAAGTCAATGTAGCGTGTGGTGAGTTTTTTATGTTGAAGAATGTTGTTGAATTATTATTATTATTATTATTCCATTTATTTATTGAGTGTACATATATAATTACATTTTTAAATATTATTATAAAAAAGATATAAAAACATTAGGAGAGAAGTCAACATTAGAGATATTAAATCCGTTAGCCAGACGAGAACACCCAGATATAATGTGCCGGATTGATTCCCCGGGATGGTGGCATGCCCGACAAATGTCAACCGTACCGTCCTTCACAATATATCTCCGGTAGTTGTTCGTCATTATAACTTCGTCCATAATTGCACAGACAAAACCTTCGGTTTCCCCAAAGAGGTCACCAAAGCGCAGCCAGGATACGGACGCCATAAAGTCTACATCAGGCCCATGTAGGGCCCGGTAGTAGCGCCCGTGAAGCTCCTTATTATTATTATTATTATGCATATTGTATCTCGGGACCCTGAGGTCCCGGGCCTTTGTAAGGCGTACGAGGGGCCGGGGCCAACTCGCAGAGGCCCCTTAGGTAGCTTTATATGAAATGAGACACCAAATATGAAATATTATTATTATTAATTATAATTAATGACTTGAGAAACCATTGCATGTTGTGATCAACCTTATTAGTTTTTAACTTAATTATTGACTGGGAATGTTTTTAAACACAAGCTGTACTAATTTGCAACCATTAATTAAAGAAAAGGTAAAAAAAAAAGATATGAAGGGGTTTCGGTTGTATTGTGGGTGCATTTAAACGTATAAAAACTCACATACATAAACGGCCAGACCCGGATCGAATACTTGTAGGTGTTTTTTAGTCAGTAAAAGTCTGACAGTCCCTTCGCCCCACCCAGGGCGGAACGACACACTTGATGATATTTACCACCTCAAACAAAAAAAAAATTGCGTACTAATTCTGCGAGCAGTGTCAGTAACTTTAGTTTATTACGAATTCTGTCCATTAGATTGAGCAAGGATTATTGAATAGAAAAAAAACAAAGGTACCGTTTCCATAATAAATGATTAATAAACAAAATGATGATGCAGTGATGTCACTTCTTGTTCTGTCAGCACGTTAGGTAACTATAACATGTTACAGACCTGTTCAACCTGTTCGATAAATTTAAACTTGTATGAAATATTGTTAATACCAGTCTATTATTGTCCTAGTCAGGGCAAAAGCCTCATTAACAGAGAAAGCAAGGGTATTGATCACCAAGCTTGTTGAAGACGGATTGGCGATTCCAGGTTTATCTTAATTATAAAGTTTTTTACGAATCCCTAATTGTTTTTAAAATATAATATATCCATGTTGTTCGTTTATAAAGTAACTTTCCATAGGTGAAAGAATTTTTAAAATCGGAGAAGTACCTTTTCATTTTATACATTACTAGCTTTCGCCCGCGGCTTCGCTCACGTTAATTTAGAATTTGCCAATCAATTCGGGTTGTACCTACTCTGCTTGCGTGCATGAGTGAACCCATTCATTTTCTGACACCCTAGTACTTTTTTTGATAAACCCAGAATGTTGATCTTTCCACTCTGACTAATTCTACTGCCATATAGATATACCTTTTTTATGACACCCTAGTACTTTTTTTTCTTGGGTAATCGTTAATTGGTTGTAAAATTTCATGACACCCTAGTTGTAGCTGGTCCATCGACACTCAAAACTCACAAAATGTATTAGATACTTAAATTTAAAATTCGAACATGATTCGAAAGACATGTGGCGCCATCTATCATCATAAGAATGTTATTGTGATTTCCCTCGGGAACAGTACTTTATTTCGGGATGAAAGGTACCCTATGTTGATTTCTGTACACCTGGCAATGTATATGCAAAATTTCAGGATGATCGGTTCAGTGGCTTAGACGTAAAATGGTAACAAACAAACAAACAAACTTACTTTCGCATTTATAATATTAGTTAGGATAGCTTTTGCTTGCGCAAAAATTAAATAAAATATAGCCTATGTTACTCGCAGAAAATGTAGCTTTCTAATGTGAAAGAATTTTTAAAATCTTTATCCATTACAAACAAACAAACAAAAATACAAATTTCATCTCTTTATAATATTACTAGCTTGCGCCCGCGGCTTCGCTCGCGTTAATTTAGAATTTGTCAATCAATTCGGGTTGTACTCTGCTTGAGTGCATGAGTGAACCCATCATTTTCTAACACCGTAGTACTTTTTTTGATAAACCCAGAATGTTGACCTTTCCACTCTGACTAATTCTGCTGCCATTACCTACCTTTTTTATGACACCCTAGTGCTTTTTTCTTAGGTAATCGTAAATTGGTCTTAAAATTTCTTGACACCCTAGTTGAAGCTGGTCCATCGACACTCAAAACTCACAAAATGTATTAGTTACTTAAATTTAAAATTCGAACATGATTCGAAAGACATGTGGCGCCATCTATCACCATAAGTAGGTTATTGTGATTTCCCTCGGGAACAGTACTTTTTTTCGGGATGAAAGGTCTTATGTTTGTTCCTGTACACCTGGCAATGTATATGCAAAATTTCAGGATGATCGGTTCAGTGGCTTGGGCGTAAAATGGTAACAAACAAACAAACAAACTTACTTTCGCATTTATAATATTAGTTAGGATTAGTGTAGACAAACAAATTAGTATGGGTTAACTGGAGTTCTGGGATGATATGGATGGTGGGATGGATGGTTCGGTCATGTTGAGAGGATGAGTGGAAGAGGAACAAGAGGATAAAGACAGGTATTTATACAGCAGAGGTGAGTGGCAACGCAGGGAGGGGTCGCCCTAGGAAGACCTACACTGACCTTATTAATGAGGTTCTTCAGAAAGGTCAGGTGCGCAGTACTTGTAACCGGCGTGCTTGTATGACGAGATGTATGAACGTAGATGAGGCGAAAGGAGTATGTAAGGATCGTAGCAGGTGGCGTTCTATACTTTCTGCCTACCCCCATGGAAAAAAGGCGTGAGTTTATGTATGTAGTATGGGTTAAATTTCCTCAGCGTCCACCGTTATAAAGATACACAAGCCATATATCACTTAACTCAACTTATCATTTAGTCTGTTACGATCACAAATCTTCCTCAGATCACTAATTACGTGAGATATAGAAAAACGTCAGTTTCCTGTGAAAAATAAAAATCATCGTTCACACAGTAATCATTCTGGCTATCCATTTGTTAAATTACAGTTCGTAATGACAGCCTGTGATACGACGCCATCGCTGCTGAATGCCATACTAATGTGTACATGTGTAGCTTAATTTAATTTGACGGATCTAGTTATAATAAGGTACCACAATTTAATGGAAGGTGAATTTGTAATAGAAATTGTTAGACAAGTTTATTTTCAGTTTACTGCCTCGTTGGCCTAGTGGTCACAAAGTGCGACTGCTGAGCATGAGGTTTTCATGCTGAGCTCAGGTCGGGCAAAGTGTTATTGGGTTTTTACATCAGGAATTTCTCAGTAGCAGCCTCGGAGTCTGGGTTTGTGCCCGGTTGATGGCAATAGGCTCGCCCCCTGTTACATGGGAAATCTAAACTTAAATCATAAAACGGTCTTCTTTTTTTTAAACGCGGTAATCTTCGGAGCCATTGAGATTACTGGAACTTCCTAAGATAAGTGTATTCCAACAAACCAACTCTTCAGTTTTATAATCTTCTTTCTTTATCGTGTGGGCAGTATGGTCTTACGACCCCACACACCCTATAGTGTCAGAGTTTCTAGACCGCTTCAAAGGCCTCTGACATGGTTTGGATTTATAATATTAGTATGGATATTATATTTTCAAGTATTTATGTTTATTTATAAAAGTTATTGGCATGTAAGTATTAAAATAAAATAGGGGACTTAACTTGATAATTTATTTAAATACAAACAATATACAGTCAAAATAAACATAAAAAACTGAATTGATGAGCTATTTAGTACATAATATATCTACTAGATAATTCTCGAGATACGTCTACGTAGAATCTTCTGACCTCCGAACTGGGATGGTCTTGAATCTTGGAGGTCAGCAGGTTCTCTATTTATAGGTACAGCCCTTGAATTCTCTTAATTATTTTCTTATAATAATTATTCAACATCTTAATAATATTACGAAAATAAATATCAATAAATATCCATTTTTTTTTTCTGAAAGAGGGTATTGTATGAACTAATTATAATAAAAACTTGTTACACAAATAAAGTCTTTGTGAATACTACACAAGATGTAGCTCTGCAGTGATTCTCAACACGAATTCAAAATTAAATATAACGTTGCCAATGCCATTTAGTTACACTGTTTTTTTTTTTAATAATTATGTCTGTAAATATTGTACCGTACATAAGAATAAAATAAATAACAATTTTCAAAAAAAAAAATACTTTCTTTTAGGTGGATTTTAAATTCGAACTAGCCATCTTGCCGCTGGGTATAGGCAGGCAGGGCTAGAACACGCACGAACACAATGGTATAGTCTACCGCATAAACAACGGGGCGGTTCCCTTCTTTGAAAGAGATACATTCTCAATCACTGTCAAACATAAACAAACTAAAAAACAAGTTTAAATTAATTACTAACCTAGTGTCGCAATTTTATTTGATTATTTATGTCTCTAACTTCAACCTCTTAAAATTTGACGAGGATACAAACTGTCCTTTTATAATTTTAGTTTTATAATTTTTTTTTATGCCTTGTGTAAAGTAATAAGTCTTACTCGCAAGATAAAATAAGATAATTATGTTCGAGTCGAGAAAAAACCCTTAAAAAAGGTCGTCCAAAAACCTTGGAATCTTCCACAGCTTCTTAAAGCAGGTACAATTATTTTATTTGTACCTAAGTATTGTAAAAACAAGTTAAATAACCACCAACATTACCTACTCGTCACAGTTGGGTGCAATCGCTGGGAATCTTAAGACTTATTACACATTACAGAAATATCTTTTTATGACACTTTAAACATGTTTTATTTTAGAAGCAATTAGTTCTTAAGTAATTAGGAAGCATACGAAATTAGTTTCACACAGCTCATGTGTCATAAATTATTTTTTTTATAAAATAGCGTCCAGGGTTATTATTTATTTTGTATTTATTCAAACTTTATGTACATGTACAAAAATACACTGTACAAAGGCGGAATAGATGCCTTTGGCATTTTCTACCAGTCTACCTTAGGGTGATGCAGAGACAAAACATAGTAGGTGCACAGGTACTGAAAATTTCAAGAATAAAATATAATATTAAAAACAATTATAATATAACATATAAAAAATATACAAAGTTGAGAGAGAGATAAAAATACGTAAATGGTGGAACACAAATTCTGAGATACCTTAATTATTTAATCAATTTAATGAAACACAAGTTAATCTTCTCAATAAATTGTAACAAAAAAATGCAAAATTAGGTAGATCTTTTGAATAAATATCGGTTCTTACGTGACGATGCGCAGGCGCGTTATCGCCGGGCTACTGAAACGTGACGATACATTCAATAATACGGCCATTAAACAGTCATATACCTACTACAGTTTTTGCATATTATTATAATGGATGAAATAAGTGAAATTATGTCAATTATGTGTTATTTATTGACTTCGCACGAGTGCAATGAATTATCGTCATGTTTTAACGAATTGGCACAAAACAATTTTGAACTATAAACCTTCCTCTTGAATCATTCTATCTATTGATGAAAACCGCATTAAAATCCATTGCGTAGTTTAAAAGATCTAAGCGTACAAAGGGACAAACGACAGGCCAATTCTCACTAGAGCTCGTTGCTAAGTAATAACAACCAGGTTTTTAAGCTTCGTCCGTGGATGGGTGACCATCTTTACACACCGAGACTCCTCCGTGCCTTGGAAAGCACGTTACTCCGTTAGTCCCAGCTGTCATACGTGGATCCTTCACGGTCGCTAAGGTCGTCAGAAGCCCGAAAGTTTGACAACCAGTCTTACCAAGGGGTATCGTATTATCTAGATAGGTCTGGGTGGTAGGTCTTGGTAGTATCTCTCGTTACTTGGTTGTAAAATTGACACGTTAAGCCGTTGGTCCCGGCTGTCATATGTGGATCTTTGACAGTCGTTACGGGTAGTCAGAAGCCCGAAAATCTGACAACTAGTCTCACCTAGGGGTATCGTATTACCCAGTTACTGGGTTGTGGAGGTCAGATAGGCAGTCGCTCCATGTAAAATACTGGTATTCAGCTGCATCCGGTTAGACTGGAAGCCGACCCCAACATACTTGGGAAAAGGCTAGGCAGATGATGATGATGCTGCATCCCGTTACACTGGAAGCCGACCCCAAAATAGTTGGTAAAGGCTAGGCAGATTGATTGAGCACTGCAGGTCAACAGCTGTTACTTCAAGTGTTAAAATTTCAAAACACGTGTTTCGTTATGTAATTTCAACGTAATACCTAACTAAAACACACGTGATGTTTATTTAATTGTGAGAACTACGTACATATATATAAATAACTTCATTTGTTTTTTGTACGTTTTTTATTAGCTGGACTTTGCACCAAAACATTAATTAACTTATAGAAAAAAATAATTCACAAGATATGAGCATTTAAGGAACAATATTCTTTTTATATGACTAACTTAATTAGCAATGTTTTCGCTTTTTAAAACAAGCTTTTATTACATAATTATGTAATGTTTTGTTAATTAACAGTGGTGTGAAAAATAGAAGTGATTCGTCATCCCACATTAATACAATTTTTTGGAAAATTATACAAACATCAATGAATGATAACTTTATTTTCCAGAATATAGGATATTACATCAGTGTTAAATTATTATACAATGTTTATTACCACTATATTTAACCTTTCTGTCTTGCAAATCTATCTATAATATAAAAATGAGTCGCTGAATGTGTCGCTAAGCGCAAAACTCGAGAACGGTTGGACCGATTTCCCTAATTCTTTTTTTAAAATATTCCTTGAAGTACGAGGATGGTTCTTAAGGAGAGAAAGATTCTAAAAATAAAAAATAAAAGGTCAGCTAGTGTTTAATAAAATAATAGTAATAGTAATTATATATGAACATCATAATTTTATGATCGTACTTAAATAAATCGGGACTAAAGTTTTTCATTCTATTGGATGGAAAGCCTGATACTACATATTTATTTCTTTTCTTTTTTTGTCTTGGAGAATCAAACAAACTTTATCGCTCATATAAGTACATGTTGATAACGTTAAACATTGTCAGCAAGGCATCATGCAATTTCTAACTATGTTTCTATTACATTTAAGTTCATTATCCATTGATTAATAAAACTCGAGAGCATATTACTGGTGTGTTTGCGCAGACCCTGTAACAAGACCCTACCGGTGCGTGTGACTTACCGTATAAACGACCAGTTGCGGTAAACGTGTAATCAGAGTGACATATGTCCGTCACGCGGCTTCGCTTGACGTAGCGACAGGATGCGGGGACACATGAACACTTATTATACGTGCGACACGTCTCGAAGGTCGACGCAGAAACAATACGTTATTATAAGATGATTTTATAACAATTTAGAGTAGCTTTCGTAAATATTTGTGAGTGGTAGGTCTGTTTTCAATTGTTTACTGCTATGTATATTGCCCGCGAATTCGTCCGCGAATGTTAGACCCCCGTTTCATACCCTTAGGGGGCCGATCTTTGAAAAATCCTTTTTTAGCGGACGACTACAACTCTAAACTATAAACTACGTCCCTGCCAAATTGCATCTTTATACGTCAAGCGGTTTCCGATGTTTCTTGATAAGTGAGTGAGTGATCTTTCGCTTTTACAAATTTATATGAATAATAATATTTCTCGCTCTAAACATATTTTATGCAGTGCCTTAAGAAAAAAGGAAGAAATTCTATTCAAGCTCAGATTACAGTATTATTATCCCGACCGAATTGCGGTCCCGACGTCTAATCTCAGTGTAGACTAACCCAGTACCCAGTACACTACACAAACGTGTGCGCAAACACAGGTACACTCCATCTTCCCTAACTCTCATTCAGAAAAACGACGGGAGCAGAACAGTAATTTAACGCAGGTGAAAAGAAACCACGCGGATGAAGACGCGGGCAGAAGCTTGTTTAGAATAAACTTTATCTCATTAGAATACACCCCGGTTAAAAAAAAAACAAATTAAAAACACGACTGCAAAAATTGCACATATACTATATACTTTGTTTACTCGTCAGTTTTTTTACGAAGTTTTTATTTACAGTGTTATATATTTTTTTTAAACTACTTGTCAAATTCTAGACGATGAACATAGACACGACAAGATTCATTAAAAAAAATAATTGAGGCTGGTATTAATTTACGGTTGAAAGTGACCACACAGGATTCTTTTTATTTTTAACGAGCCTGTTACTCGGAACGATGCAAGGTATTGTAACGATACCCCATACATCTAAATTGGTTCAGGCGTTTAAAAGTTATGGTGGAATAAAGAATCTCACATACATTAACCCTGAACACATAACATTCCTTTTTTTGGGGCAGTCGTGTAATAAGCTTGGATATGGCTAAACCAGCCAAAGTACAAAGCCAGCGTACACCGGCGAACCATTACCGTTCTCAATCGACATGGCGGCTCCGAATGACAATCAAAACTATTTCCAATCCCTTTGGATTGACAATAACCTTGCAGCTGATAATTGTAACAACTATTGTTGACATAACACGCCGTAATACTAGAGTAACAATGGCGGCGCGATCGGATCTGACGTGTGCCCGAGGAAATAGTAAGATGTTCAGAGCGAGCTGTCCTTTCCAATGCCGAGGTGCTTTTTAGCCTAGGTACTGGTCTACCAGCTGGCAAATGCTATAGAACTTTCATGTTGTGAGCATCATGTACCTATCAAAACATAATAATTTTAGTTGTAATTTCTTGATTCGAAGTACTTTGTACTTATTTATACAGTTGTGTTATTGTAAGAAACCCGAAAGACGTGGTCCGACCGGGTCCGTAAACCATCCAAGGACCCACTCAAATACACACAAAAAAAATATTGAAATCAGTCTAGAGGTTTGACAGTTTCTCTTCTCAGTCCTCTCAATAGGACACTATTCTATGAAAGGAGCAATTAGTTCAATTCTATTGCTTTTCTGACGTTCAATTGTCGAACGTTCAAATGTCTAATTGAATTTATTAATCATATGACTTTATATTGATAATAAGTGAGAGTCGAAGAAGTGATGAAAACTGTCTTTCTACTTTCAATAAACTATTAGTTTGTTTTTAAGTATTAGCATTCCATGTGCCAAGCTTGAATATTATAAAAACCATTTATTAGACATTCAAAAGGCTCAGTTGACTTCAGTTGGTAATTAGGCGTTTCCTACCTTTATGAGATGTGGGTTTCCCAACACTTAAGGTGGTGCCTACCCGCAAATGTAAGCATAATTAAAACTCCATACCACATCCATTTCGTATGATTTTTATCAACATTTTAAGCGAATCTTAATGGAAACGGATTTCCCCAATTCGTATTTGTGATGATGTGACAGTAAATAGTATTTTACTTGTGTGCGATTGTCATTTGGTTCATACATTGTACGTATGAGCCGGAAGCCTCTCATTAACATTCAGTTTTGTTGAAACACAATTGGGTGTAAAGATTTTTTGTGTTGAAATTGAAACTGGATTTGTAATCTGTAAATTGAATGTATTATGTTGTGTGTGACGTTGTGTAAAATTGTGTAATGTATTTATTAAAAAGATGGCTCGCTTAACAATGTGAAAGAGACTCGTCTGTCATCTCTTGTTACGTTTCATTACTCAAATTTAAAATCACTCTCTTACAATTATAGACTTACTTAATCTTAATTAAGTTTTTAAGGACTGCCTCGTTGGTCTAGTGGTCGCAAGCGCAACTGCTGTGCATGAGGTCTTGGGTTCGATTCCCAGGCCGGGCAAAGTGTTATTGGGTTTTTCCATCAGGAATTTCTCAGTAGCAGCCTCGGAGTCTGGATTTGTGCCCGGTTGATGGCAATAGGCTCGCCCCCTGTTACATGGGACTAAAAACATAACTGGCGAAATGTGGGTGTACTAATGGGTATACCTCTGCCTAACCCTTCGGGGATTACAGGCGTGATGTTATGTTATGTAATTAAGTTTTTATTCAAATTTCACCTAGAAGTAGTCCACTCATTATATTTATCTCGAACTAACTTGCATTATATCTCCATTTACAAGAAGTTATCTTTATATTTCATGATATTCAAAAGTTATTTTGACAAAACGAAGCATTTCTTGTTTGTCCATCTACAAACGTTCTAAGTACCATCCATCAACCATGAATCAACTCTAATTCTTGTTGTTCCAGGAATGTCGCGTGGCACTCCGTGCAGTTCAGCATGGCAGGTGGCCAGCAGCTGCGCTTGCTGCTCTGGAAGGACTACCTCATACGGAAGAGAAAACTGGTCAGTTTGTTGTACTTCACCATTTTATTATTTATTTATTTAAGGACTTTGGAAGACTTACAGCTAAATACAATGGTGATAAATAACAGCATGATTATCTGACAGCCAATTACAAGTCTTCACGTCTAGAGCTTGAAGCCAGAATTATACCAAAGAAAAAGCTCTTGGCTGGAGACTCTCGCGGCGGTGGGACAGGTGCCTAAGTACGACCTCTGGTTAAGAACTGGGTAGTTGATACCATTAAACAATATTTTATTCCAAGACATAACTTCTCTAAAGAAACACTTTTGTCAACTCGGTTAATTTTAAATTAACTGTAAAATTGATTTTCACATTAACACAAATACAATCAGCCTGTAATCCCCAAAGGGTTAGGCAGAGGTGCACCAAGTAGTACACGCACATTTCGTTGTTTAATTTGGTTTTTAATTGCTCCGAATTTAATAAATAGTTAGTCAATTGAGTCTGCACAAAAGTGACGTCACAGCTGTCTTTTATTATACAAAATCTATGCGAGAATCGCATTTTGACAGGTCATACAAAATACGTCAATTAATTGGTAGTGTCATCTTCCCTATTGCATGTTGCTGTACACTGAATTTTCCGGTGCGATCAGAAGTCCTAAATCAACATTTTTTTTTTTTGTTCCAGATAACACTAACAGGCATAATATGGGCGACAGCAATAATGTTCAGTTTACACGTGGTCCGGCTTAACATCTATAATGAAGACTTTCCAACATGTAAGTATAATAATCAGTACCGTAGTTTGCCCTAGACGGGCCCTGTATCAAAATTTATCGGGGAGCCCTTCTACCTAACTGCGGCGAACCCCAAATGGAAGTAAAGATTTTTCACAAGAAACAATATATTTATTCTTTGCCGCCGCGGTAGGCGGTGAAGCGGCGATTATCGCACGGTACACCGCCCGACCACATCGCACTGCACCGATGGCAATAGGCTCGCCCCATATTACATGGGACTTAAACATGAATGGCGAAATGTGGGTGTACTAATGGGTACACCTCTGCGTAACCCTTCGGGGATTACAGGCGCGATGTTATGTAATGTAATTTTTATTGGCTTAGATAGAGAGATTAGATTAGATTGCGATCGTTCCTAAAAGTTAGTAAATTGCCTTTACTTTTTAGCGTTTTCCTTAACAACTGAGCGGAATAACAAACGGATGGGTGTAATGAGTTGCTCTATCACAATACATCAGTACACAGCAGGCGAGCGCTAAGTACGCGCCACGCATTTAATTTGTAACTTAAGTTTCTTTGATCGTCTGATGATGACGAAATATTTACTTTCGATGTTTTCTATTTCTCTTCATAGTTTATTCTTATTTCTTTTTACACAAATATATTAAAAAATCTCGTGGTAGCAACCGCGACTGCTGATCCTGTTCCTTTTTTAGGTCTAGCAAAAAGCGTTATTTCCATTACGAATTTCTCAGTAACAGCCCGGAGTTTGGCAGTTGGTGCGACACGCCCGTGCCTCGGAAAGCACGCCTTTGGTCCTGCGCCTGATCTCTCCCCGGTTGTGACCGATTACCGTCCCATCGGACTATCAGAGTTAGGGAAGAGGGAGTACACCTATGTTCGCGCAAACACTTGTGCACTAACAATTATTTTTAGGCAACTAGATTCAATTATTTTTTTCTTGTATATGACGTTCAAAAGTGCCTTTAAATGGTTTTATTGAAATAAATGATTTGATTTTGATTAACCTGCAATCTTGGCTCGTCTTCATTGAGATTACCGTGATGGAAATCCGGCCGGGAGGGAATTACTACGTGTGACTTCAGTATCCCAGCTCCATATCTTACTCTGTTACTTGTTCAGGTGGGTTCCCGGCACGTGTGCTGCCCAGTGCTGGCATGCTGGCATTCTTTCAGTCGTTCATGTGCACTGTGACCAATGAGTGTTCAACGCTAGACAAATTTGAGGAACTACCCACTTATGAGAATTCAAAGTAAGTATAAGTTACTTTTTAAGCTTGTAGATAATATGTATGTAGTAGATGCCACATCTATTGTTGGATCACATATGATAGAATCCATTATTTAAAAATTTCTATGGGGGTTCTTGGCAATCTGGTCTTCCCCCCGTTGTAAATCTTTCTTGACCTAGTTCTGTTCTGTCTCCTGCTTGTTTGGAGTGAAGTGGAAATTATTTTTGTTTTCTTACAAAATACAGATATCAGACAGTTGAATCGTTTCACTGGGACTTGCCGAGATTTACCTCGGCCTTTTTCTGGCTGTCGCCTGCAACTGTAGATTTTGGCTTTCAAAAGTTGCAGTGTTTGGGAATGATATGGCTTACTAGGTAGGTAAAGACCCTTAAGAATATTCATGAATACGATAATATTTCTAGATTGACCCAGCTGTCTCGAAAGCTAGCGCCTATGTTCAATAACTCGGTGCTGGACATCATACTTACCATGCCAAACGGCGTCAAGCTCCTGGCGACACTGGCAGATGTAGCGGATGAGCCGACGTTTATTGAATTAACCAGTAAGTAATAGATGTACCTACACGCTTTTGATACGGTTATTATTAAGGATGAAGTTTAATAGGACTTTATTGTCGATGATAATGATATGTATTAGCGTCAAAGCTATTTGATGGGAAATTGACAAACCCACAAACATGAATCCAAAATTTCACAGAGTTACTACATTACATATTGACTACTATTGTAAGCGCATTAAGGGATAATTTCAATAACGGTAATTCTTTTACAGGAAACGGTCTTAAAGTAAAGGACTTATTCGCTAAACCGCGCAGAGTAAGACGATACCTTACAGATAAGTTTCAAATTAAAGATGATGTTGCGCAGAGTATCATGGACGCTGACCTCAATATCCAAGGTGTAAGTTTGTGTTTAGCTGGAAATAACTCTATTAATTACAATATAACAACAGTAGATGATGAGTAATAATTATTTGACATTAATATAGGTTTAAGAGAACCTTATTTATACATATATTCAATAGCTAAAAAATTATTAATTAAAGTAAACTCTACTAATTCTTAAAACATCATAATGAAAATAAATTGTAATGTAACTAAAGAATCGTTAATCAAAGTATGTAATTGTTATGCCTACTTTAATATTAAACGACTCAAAAAGCAATAGCATAGAAGTTAATAAAAACAGGAAAAAAATCTAATCAATGGTTTTAAAATGCTTAATAATCTTCAAAAGGTCGTTTCTCTCACAGATGGTAGGAGGCAACATAAACAGATGCAGCATAGCGTCATTAAATGAAACCATAACGATGGGAGACAGTGAAAACATGAAAATTCTCATGGAAAAGCTTTGTTCGATGTCAAATGAGGACCTCCAAAAAATTATGGTTGAAATACTGTTCCAAGTAGATTATAGCAAATATATGACAATGGTGAGTTCATCTTTATCTTCTTCAGCTGAAATTATACTTAAAGGAAGTCGGTAATCATATTCTGCCTTAAAGGTAATTCCATATACAACACGTTATTTCCATGTACGTTACAGATAGGTGACATGTACTACAAGCTGTCTGGAGACAAAACGGTAAACTCTTTAGGAGAAATGTTTACGGCTGTCATACATATGGTGCGGCTCCAGAACTTCCTGCCACCGGAGCTGGTCTCCATATTCCAAGGCCAAGAGGCGGACTTCAGTTACGTACCGCTAAGTTTGTAAGTGTCGAAAATAATAATGTAACTTTTACTATTCAGTTGTTCGAATCAGTTTTTAAAACATATTTTTGTTTTAGAATATCAAAACTAATTGAACTATTCAAACCAACGTTTGGCGACACTCAGTCCTACGAAATAATAAAAGATTTCGCTGACGGGTTTGTGATTGCACTACAGTATATGGAGAAAGTAATTGCTAAACAACGCCAGAACCAACTAGGAGGCATAGCGGGCTTACTGTCTGTGACTTCTGTATTTCATAATGCTGCTAACGTTTTTGAAGAAGCTATGGAGGAGGATCCATCACTTGATGCATTCAGTATGTAAGTAGACCACATTGAAATTACCTTTTATCATTAAGCACGTCTAAAATATAATTCGATTCTTAAACATATTTCATATTCATTTATTTGCATGCCGTAATATGTATAAAAGATGTTACATAATGCTTTAAGCTAAATTACAGTTAGGGCACAGCAACATAGTGTTACAACTAAATTAAAATTAAAATTCACAAACAAAAAAAAATCGATTCTAATTTATTTTCGTTCCTATTTCAGAATGTCCCAAGTAATGAACTTTGTCAACAAATTGCTTCCAAAGCAAACAAAACACGACGTATTGTTCTACTCCACACTTCTAGCCAAGTTGATGGAGAGCGCCTACAAAGTAATAGACATAAACATGCATATTGAACAGATGACCTACAACGTTACCCTGAGGCACCCCGGGGCTATTGAAGTACTTAAAGGAATGCCACCAAAATTTGTGGGCAAGGCTTTTGATGCTTTAGCAGACGCTGAAAGGACGCAGGTACGTTTAGTTAAATTACAATTTAAAAAGTCATTAAAATTTGTATTTCAATATGAAGAGCTTGTCAAACGCTGATGATAATCCATTGATTTTAGTAAATATCAATTATAGCTTTTATTGTCTTGCAGATTCTGACATCAAAAATCAACTTCCCTGGACAAATGTTCTGTGATGTTTACAAACTTCAAACGTTCTTTGTCGTATCGGAGACCGAAGCAGAGTCTCTTAAGAAACAACTGTGCACCGACTCCTGGAAGAACTACGTCACGGATTTCATTGAATCTTTTGGAGTATTTGAAGTAAAAAAAAATGTAAGATTGCGTTCTATCTTTGAAGCAAGTAATAATTTTAAAAAGTTATGTTTTTGAAACTCAAAGGGATCATTCTATTATGTCCTTTCACTTGATATAATATATTAACAACATCTAAGCTGCAGTTTTTATCCTTAAACTTGACAGTTATTCAAATAGGTTTCAATTGTTTAACTGTAATATTTTTAAGTTCATTACTTTATTTATAGATAAACAACATGGCATCGCTCCTAATTCAAGAAACCCTCGGCAAGGACACAAGCAACCAGCTCTACACTATCGACCAAGACTTCAAGATTCTCAAGAACTTCACCGAGGCTTTAGCGAGGATAGACACGGAGAAGAGACCAGTTGTCAACTGGAGCGGTCTGTTCCAAGTGAAAGAAGAGTCAGAGCTTATGCAGGTGGTAAGAGCGAAGGGACATCTTGGGAAACAGATGCTGTAAGTATAAAATTGTTCAGTAAGAATAAAAAAGAACAGAATTAAAAAAATAAAAATTAAATGGCTAATAAATGACTGCCTCGTTGGTCTAGTGGTCACAAGCGCGACTGCTGTACATGAGGTCTTGGGTTCGATTCCCAGGTCGGGCAGTGTTATTGGGTTTTTCTATCAGGAATTTCTCAGTAGAAGCCTCGGAGTCTGGATTTGTGCCCGGTTGATGGCAATAGGCTCGCCCCCTATTACATGGGACTAAAAACATAACTGGCGAAATGTGGGTGTACTAATAGGTACACCTCTGCCTAACCCTTCGGGGATTACAGGCGTGATGTTATGTTTATGTAAAATGGCTAATTGAGACTTGTCATTAATAACAATAACGATTATCTTCATTTTCTTTCAGCATTGTAATACACGGAGCTTTAGCCAAAGAAATTGTCAAGCAGAATCCTATTCTCGACTACAAGATCTCCCCGTACTTGAATGACGTTATTATCCTGGTGTCAGCGATTAATGAGCAGTTGAAATCCACTGAGAGTCAGGCGCAGGCTGTCAAAGATGTGTATGTGGATATAGTTAAGACAGTACTGATGACTGCTTTGAATGAGGAAAAGGTATGTTAACAATGATAAATACCTATATAAATCGCATAAGAATCATTGAATTACTAGAGATTTATTTATTTATTTATTTATTTATATTCGGAAAACGAGTTTTTACATAAATACCAAACATGTAAAAAATACATTGTACAAAGGCGGACCTAATGAGATGAAATTTTGTATGGCAAAAGTCAACAGGGACGTCACTATGTGCCGACTTAATTGACTAATTATTTATTCATTTGAAAGCAATTAAAAATAATATCCGGTTTATTTTGAATTAATTGTAATAATTCAAAATACACCGGATTTTCAGGGCTAATGTCTTTAAATGATTGGTTATTCGTGTCTTTAACGTTTTTGTTTCCATTGCAGACTTACAAAGCCCTATCTACTTATAGTGAAGACATTTTGTGTAAAGGTGTAGAAACAGCGAGTGAATACTTGGATCTACCAAGAGACAAAGAAACAAAAATGAAATTAATAAAAGCTCTGTGTGACGCCACCATCGCCATCGAGAACGGTCTGAAAGCTGACTCTGTGGTTTCTCAAGCTGTAAGTGTAGCATTTATCCTTAAAAATTTATTCGTGACTACTGACCGTAGGGTCCTGGGTACATTTCTCAAGTCGAGCAAAATGTTATTGGGATTTTCCAGTAGGAATTTCTCCGTTCGGAAATTGGCAGATGGTGTAAAACCCTCGTGCTTCCGAAAGCACTAAATTTCGTTGGTCCTGCACCTGATCTCTACCCGGTTGTATCGGGTTGCCCTTCCAACCGAAGTTTAAGAAGAGGGAGTGCATCTGTGTTTAAGCATACACTTGTACATTTTAATATCTTTTGGGTACTTGGCTACTTTCTACTAAGATTGACTGCTGTGTCCGAACGCGATAATTATTTTACTAGGTTACTGGTTAGGATTAACAAATTCAATAGAAAAAGGTATTATTTATATCTCTTAGTATTGTCAAAGTCCTTCATTCTACCACCGAAATGAGAAGTAGTATCCTATGTCGTTGTGTGTAAACAAAATAACTTCAATCCAAAACCTTAGTTAAAAACATTTATTTTTCTACCAGATCCAGACAATCAAGAACTCAGCTCACCCAGTGATAACCCTGAACTGGAACAAACTCATCAACAACCTGAAGGAGCTGTACGTGAAGCTGGACAAAGGCTACACGTACCTCTTCCAGTTCCGCACCTACAACATGGACGAGGCCACCAAGAGTATGGTAGACTCCTTGTTCAATGAGACTAAGGAGTTCTGGTTCGGGCAGGATAACATGGAGAGAAGTTTGAGGTTAAGGTATGTATGGATGTTGCAACTAATTTTAACCCACTCTTAATAGGTTTCAAATTATAATACACCACAACCTTAAAAGGTCAACTTAAAATAACAATATGACAATCATTGTTGTCTGTAAACCAAATAGCTCGTCCGATCGTACTTTTGTTCAAGTGAGCTGCTGATTTTTAAATATTTTACATGTTTATATACCGTTATACATTATTACCGTAATATATTATTAACACACCCGTGGCTAACTCCAGCCAAACGCTTCAAAATTCTGGTTCTTAAGCTATCAAAAAAAACGAGGATATACTCCATATTAACAACATATTCTTCATTCTATCCTCAAAATTTCAGCCATGTTTAAATGAGGTAAGTCTAAAGACTCTAGCATCTCTATCTATGTCTCTCTTTCGTTGACTTATGAACAAACTTTACAAATATCTGATCTTTTAAACTCTTCTGTTTCAGCATAAAACTGGCGTTCCGATTCCTGGACATCTTAGACCATGGTCTGTTTAACGTAACTGGAGAATTTTGGTTGCAAATGAAATACGCGATCACGACTTCCGTTGGACCCATCAGTGTTTTCGATGAAACTGTCAAATTAGTTGCAGGTAAGTCTAATTTGATGATTCGAGAATGTAAGAGACTAAAGCTTAGAGATAATTTGAGAAGATAAGTAGGCATCAGTTACTGATTCGTCGCGTGTGCAGCAGCAGTGATCCCGAACTCCCAGATTCGATTTCCTAGTTGGATCAAGTTGTATCAAGTTTCTTCTGACAGAAATTCCTTAATTCCAATAGGCCTTTCTACTTACGATACGGTTACATCTCTGCTAACTTCTTTATGAGATAAGTAATTCAAATCAAAATGGTTGTTTTTAAGTTATTCCGTGAATTTCAACTTTTAAGATAACACTATGTTGCTGTGCTCTGACAGGGTCCATAGTTGTAGACCATACTTTAGTTATATTTTTAGTTTTATTTTAAGCCTTATACAAAAGCATTAATACACATTATAGCATGCAAGTAAATGTAGGTATGTATTTAGATATGGATAATAATTTGTCGCGTCTACAATTACTGATATAATTTAAGAATAAGCCGTTTTGTAAATACAATACCATTATTGAAAGGAAAATGGAACGTGATCATAATGAGGATGTTTATTGCTAATTTTGTAATTTCAGCATTACTGACTAACAGCACATACACTTCCAATCTGCCACCTGCCACCGTAAAAGCGTTAAGCAGCATCATCCCGAACCTCCCGCAGCTCACTGTCGATACCGTCGATATCATTACACGAGATGATACAGATGTAAGTAGAGCTGGATCCGTAACTTATTTACTAACTCGGTAATATTGTAGGTACCTACAATATTTAAAAGCTTCTGATGTTAATAATAATAAATAATAAATATCTTGGGACAACCCACACACGGCTATCTGATCCCAAGCTAAGCAGAGCTTGTGTTATGGTAACCAGACAACTGATATACATACTTATATAATTTATAAATACATACATGTTATAGATAAATCACACCCAGACACAGAACTAACAATCATGCTCATCACACAAAGTTTGTCCTGGGTGGGAATCGAACCCACGACCTCCGGCTTAGCAGTCAGGGCCACTAACCACTAGACCAACAGGCCCGTCATGTTGATCTAGTGAATCTGCTAAATCTCATTTTGTATACCATAGCCACGTACCTATCGATACCATTCATTACTAATTTTATTATTATTCTTACATTTTTAGGTGAACCCAATCATAGCCCTCCTGAACTCTGAAGATCCATGGCCATGTTCTTCGACCAGCATGTCCGAACTGTTACAACTGAGACCTAACTCTAAAGAAGCTGTGATAGGAATAGAAACGATACTGTGTTTGAGCAAGGATTTCATGATCGAATGGGTCGATTATCTTGCAGCCATGAACAGTTCAGTTAAAGTAAGTAATTTACACGTATCTAATTATTTTAATGTGATTTGATAGTAAATATTCGTGGAGATGTCATACTTGCAATAAAGATGAAAACAGAATATCGAACACATTCATAATATTTTCTTGCCTACAATCTCAATTAACCTTCCAGATTCCCCCCACATGGAACACCACAGACTACCAACCTCACCTCTTCCTCAAGTTCTCGTCCAGCTTTGACTCCTTGGTGGAGGACGTCCTGATTACTAGAGATGCCGTGCAGTACGTGTTCTTTACCACAGTTGAGGGACGATTCGGATTGAACGAAGCCTGGAATTACGCTGTGAAGGCACTCAATACTACGGAGAGAGATGTAGTGCTAAGGTTTGTTAGAAATAACGTAAATACCTAACATAGTAAGTAACACAGACTTAGGGCCTAACGCTTGATGCCCGTGTCAGTCTAGCGAGGAAGTTGTGCAGAGAAAGTAAAGTGCATTACAGGTCAAAGTGAAAATAAAGCACATGACACTCAATTGTATGACATTTGTCTTTTTGCTCTAGGGGTACATAGTAACCAGTAACTCAGTAAAGACGTTAACTTGCCATTTAAGCTAATACTTATTTTCATGCTAAACCAAAACTAAATAATCAATTTCCACTTCCACAGAAAACTGTTCACCAAGGTCGACATAGTCCTCAACGCAATGAACGACTCCTCGATTCCCGGCGACGTGCCGATGAGTAACCTCTGGGAGAGGTACTCCAAATGCATCAATGACTTGAACGATGACTGCAGACTCCTCGGCAGGAAGGCCTGGAAGACCTTCTTCGGATCCCTCTCGACAATACTTGAGAACATAGCCACTGATTTATTGATTTACTTTACGGAAGTTAATGGTAATATTTCATTGCATTAGGACTTTTTTTGTCACTTTGTTTTGGATTTTATAATTTCATGCCTTTTTTTTTAGAGCCAAACTCTAACATACTACAAGTAATCGGCTTCACACGAAGCACGGGATTGTACATCCTGTACGACAAGATGCCAGAGTTCTTGGGAGTACTGCTCAACTCGTACTGGGACTTCGGGTTTATGAGTCAGGTAATGTAGATGAAGAAGAAGTTTACTTTGTTACCCCAAATTGTGAATTCTGCATCATTAGGTCAAGTGTTCTCCGACATACTTTTAGTTTTCAAAAATAAACCGATCTTCTTCATTTAAATGTGCTGCAGTCTTCGAATATCATAAAATATAAAAGTGAATAAAATCGTAGTCCATTACTAGAAGAGAAAGTTATCTATTAAGACTTTCTGATAAATTGAAGACGCAAGTTATTTATTTATTTTACTTTAATTACAACGGTTAAATAACCAATTAAAATAATTAAAGACACGGAAGACAGATAAAAGTAAAAATATAAAAAAGAAAACACGAATATACATTTAAAAACAAAACAAAATAACTTCATCCCTTTCATAAATTCACCTCACAGTACTTCTGACATACCGACAAACATTATCACACTCTAATAATCACCCGCTGTTTCCAGGTCCGTCGCGCGACGTTGTCTCAGTTTTGGGATTGTGAGGCGGTGCTAACCTCCATGGTGATCCCACCAGGCAGTATTATAGACGCCACTTTCATGAAGAAGGTGAAGCCCTTCGTGTGTCCCTCACTGCTGCACTGGCTCTCCTTGCCGAGGGGAGAGAACACGCTACTAAATGTGTTTTCTAAACCTGTAAGTACTCATAGCATGTGCGTAATGCATGTCACTTAATGGTTCTAACTTCCTTGAATTTATGCATCTTTTTATTTCAGCAATATTACTTCTTCACAATCCCCGTGGCAAATCTAACTAGCAAATTTGAAAATGCTTACACCAAAGCCGTAGAATTAGCCAATTATTTGACTGTAATATCTAAAAAGAACCAAACTTTACTCACCGACGATGACATCAAAATGAATACCATTGAAGGAAAATGGGAGAAAGTCGTCGATTCAGTATTATCTTTCAAATTCGATGAAAGTGCTCCTTCATATCGATTATTTAACGAAATTAATATGAAACAATTTGTATCACATATTTATTTAGCTAGAATAGTTACCATCATCAATAAACTGTCTGCAGAAATCAATACTTTAGATATTAACAAAATATATCAAGGTACTGAAGAACAAATGAAAGCAGCTGCAGGTGACCTGAACGTGATCAAATATCTGTTTAAAAGAAAACCGACAGACGCAATAAACATACACTTTGACTTACTAACAGATGTTATATGGACTAATAATGAGAATTATAATATTGTTGATGCCTTCGACAAAATGTGCAGTGATTTACAAGCTAATACAAGCAAAACAATATTAGTTAGTGACGAAAGAGCAAGAGGTCAGATTTGTTCAAAGGAATATCGAGTGATATTTGGCGCTGCACAAAATGTTACAGTACAAGATTATGAAAGTGCAAGAAAAAGTTTGATGAATCTAGTAAACACGTTGAAAAGTGGCGGAGATGATGTCACAGATGTATTTGAATTTTTAAGTAAAAAGTGAGTATCTATGTAAAACTTTATTTTATCACCTTGGAGACTCTCTGACGATTGAATTATTTATTTTACGTGTTTAGAGGAATTAAATCCAGAAAGATCACCATCCTAAGAAAATCTCACAAGAAATCTCTTTATCCCACAGGAAACAACTTGTAAATGATCTGCGGACTTCAACGAAGCACTCATACGACCTGAGCATTCCCATCTACTTGAAGTACTTGCAGTCCAACATGCAGAGCTATGACGTCATCCTGAGCTTCCTTGCCGGGGAGGACTGGTGGAAACTCCTCAGGGACCTCTACAACGGACCCTATGCCACCAAGTTCTTGGGCCATTTAGAGAACAGCTTTGACGTTGCCGAAGATTTGCTCAGTAATTTCGATGAGTTACATGTAAGTGAAATTCTTTACATAACATCACGCCTGCAATCCCCGAAGGGCTAGGCAAAGGTGTACCCATTAATACATCCACATTTGCTAGTCATATTTAAGTCCCATGTAATAGGGGCAGGGGGGGGGCTTTATTCCTAAAAATTTCGAAACCTATGATCAAAGCTTGTTTTCTGTATACTACTCAATGAAAGTAATGTAATCTGTTCTTCCCAGATTGTTCGCCTGTTCCACGACATCAACATGAATGACACGGAATCGTTCTGCTTGCCCAACATCACGCTGTCCGATTATATTCCGGACCGGACCGGGCTGTGGTCCGACCTCAAGCGACAGATATGTACCGTAGACAAAACTGACCTTTATAAAGAACTGCCGCCGCTGCTGTTTGCTTCACAAGTAAGGAATTTGTAGCACACTTTTCATTATAGCTGAGTGATTGGCTGCTGTCCTGCGTGTTGTAGATTCGATTCCCGAACGGAAGAAATATTTGTATAGCCTACTGATAGTGTTAAAACAAGGTGATTTTGATCTGGTTGTTTTAAGACTTGAAATGAAATGATATTTATGTACTTATAAAAAAAAAACTTTTGGGTGTCAATTAATTTTGTAATTACAAAGTAATTATAACTATTTAACTTGGGTCCTTTTAAAAAAATGTTGAGCCCAGTGTAATAAATCTACAAATCAAATACCATAGCAACTAGAGTTAGGATCTTCATGAAACTGAAAATGGTTTCATTTTTCAGGGCTACGAAAGCTCGTTAACACTATCCAAAGAAGTCGACTACACCGCTGTTGACGCAGACATATCCAAGATCGAATCGAGGCTGGACCTCATACGGGATGGACCTAAACATCCACGGAACCCGTCCTGGGTGACGGACGAGAAGATACAGCACTTGAGGATGGTGGCACTGCAGCTGCTATCCAAGGAAACGCTGACGAAGATATCGTTTGCGATGCTGAGCAATGTAGTCGACGGTGGTACACTGTTCTTGAATAACAGGTAAAGAATTGAATCAGAAAATTGTGTAGGCTATCTACACATCACTATTAAAGCCTACCAAGACATATTCATGATAGCTTGGTGACTATCCTGATCCCTTAGAACAGCGCTACCGTCTTAGGCTTCTATTTTCCGTTTACCTGAAACATTTGCGGATTAAAAATTACGAAATAGATAGGGGGTCACAATTCGAGAACTCGTGAATTGAATTGAATGCTTTGGCTGTAGAACAATTGTCGCTTTCAGAAACAATTTGCTATTAGGTATCAATGTTCTAAGCTATAAGCGAAAGGTCACTCACTCACACTTGACGTATAAAGAGAGAGGAGGGAGGAGGAGGGAGGAGGGAGGAAGGAGGGGGAGGGGGATAGGGAGGTAGTATATTTATTAGTAGATTTTCCAATATTCTCTCCCTTAGCGAATGCAACAAGGGTCCAAAGTTTGTATGGAAAAACAAGATTAGATTGCCAATAATAGACTGGCAAATAGTAAATTGATCACCGTTGTATTATTTTACTGGACACCCCGTGACACCCTATCGGTAAAAAACACCTACAATTTTAACATTACCTTTTCAGTCAATGCACAGTGTGCTCCCACTTCACGACGTGGTTCAAACAGCTGAACTTACAGCTGTACAAGAAGCAGGAGTACGACAACCTGCTGTGCCACCTGCAGTCCATGAGCCTGGACGACGTCTACAACACGCTGAAGAACGACTTCCATTGGGACATGGCCATCAGCGAGGTAAGTTCTACTAAGTATTATCATAAATCATCATCATATCAGCCGTAGGACGTCCACTGCTGAACATAGGCCTGCCATTATCATAAAAATGTGAAAGTGTATTTAATTTTTTTTTACGTTGCAACAGAACAACGGAACGACGTGACAAGGTTAGCCTTAGTTTATGGACCACAAAGAGACATAGTGTCTCTATTGTTTATCATGGAAAAGGTTTTTTGCAGCTCAGTGACGATGAAAGAAAGAAAGAAATACTATTTATTCCCGTGAAAGTGACGCACATAATATAAAATAAAAATTTGTTGTTTATGAAAACTGAAGCAAAAAACAAGCATTATCTAATATTCACAATTCATAGGATACGAAAATATGCGCCACTACCGACCCTTGACCGATGTCCATTTGAAAACGAACCATACCATAATTATACCATTTTAAATCATGTATTATTTCTTTGCAACAGCTAATATCAACACGTAACTACACGAAGTACGAGATGAACAAGTCGCTCAACGAATTTCTGGGGCAAGTGAAGGTGTACCTGCTGGAGGACATCAGCGCCAAGAGCACGAAGCTGACGGAGTGTCTCACGAACAATGTGACCAGGAATGAAATCGGGAATGCTACACTGTGAGTACAATTCTGTAGGTCAAAAAAGTCGCACGTCTGTAATCCCCGAAGGGTTAGGCAGAGGGGTAGCGCACCCATATTTTGCCAGTTATGTTTAAGTCCCTTGTAATAGGGGGTGAGCCTATTGCCGTTAACCGGGCACAAATCCAGACTCCGAGGCTGCTTCTGAGAAATTCCTGATGGAAAAACCTAAGACCTCACGCTCATTAGTAACGCTTTGCGACCACTACACCGACGAGGTAGTCTAAAGCGTAACTTAATATTATTAATCACATAGATAATATTGACCGATTGGAACTGTACCAACGGGCTCGTGGTCGCAAGTGCGAGTGTTGAGGGGAGGTTCGGTTCCTAGGTCGGGTAAAAAGTGTACTTGGGTTTTTCTATCACGAAGTCTCAGTAGTGCCTCTGAAAGCACGTAAAGCCATCGGTTTTGCGCCTAATCTCTCCCCGATCCCATCGGACTAATTATAAGGGAGTGAGGGAAGAGCAAGTGCACCTATTTATGCGCACACACTTGTACACTACTGCGTACTTGGATAATTCAGCCGGAAGGATATTAATATCATACCTACAATAAAGCCAAATTAAGCTCACTTGCCATACTAAACTGACAAAAAACCCTGAATATTCTAAACATTTAAAACTGGAAGGTTACTTCAATAAATCTTAAATATTTCCAGCTTCGCGTCAGTCCTGGCTCACACAACCAAGCTCATCCGAGCGGAGCTGCCTCACCTCCACGAAGTCGAAGGCGTCAAACAGCTGCAGTACCTGAAGGAGCTGGCAACAGAAGTGGCCCACAACCTTGACGTGGTGAAGCCGCTGAAGGACTACCTGATGGAGAAGAACG
Organism: Hoplodrina ambigua; assembly: GCA_949774945.1. NCBI lineage: Eukaryota > Metazoa > Arthropoda > Insecta > Lepidoptera > Noctuidae > Hoplodrina > Hoplodrina ambigua. The sequence continues at coordinate 473,585 of OX458985.1, forward strand.
AGTTGCATGGAGAACTGATGAAGATTGTGAACGATCATGATGTGGTTAATGATATTGAGAACGCACAAGTTAATTTACGAAAGGTGAGTAAACAATTATGTGAGTCTAATGCAGTCTGCTGCCAAATCCTACTTCCGACTATCCTCTTACTACATGAAAGTTTGTGAGGATGGAAGAATGGATGATTATTGCTATCTCACAGCTAAATAAAACAAGCTGAAAGGCACACACGTAGATATTCATATAGCTGAACATAAGATTTTTATCCCGATTCTGTGTTACCGTGAGATTTTTTGGGACTTTGAAACTGGAATTCTTAAAGCTTCTATGCTGATGGAGTCGCCACCAACAGCTATTACTTAATTATGTGCCGGTAGTTATTATTTATGATCTGTAATCTGTAAAATTCAATAATAATAAACTATTGAATGTTACAGATTACAGAGCCTGATCGTCAAGTTTGCTTTAAAGCCATACTAGGGACCCTTTTTTATGACTGCATTTTTTTATTTCCAGATCCGCAGTATCTCTGATTCTTCAGAAAAGAACATTATCATTCCTAAAGGCGAATGGACCGACATTTGTGAGACATACAACTGCAGTGAAATCACCTCAGCTGTCAAGAAAAGTCTTAACAAAACACTCGTTGCTAAAGCGGTAAGTAATTATTGATGAGCAACCCTAATAGCCCATCAAACGAAAATAATGAAATAAATATCTACAGTTCATCATTATTTTGTTTTCTTCAAACATGATTTTTTAAACAAAGTGCAAAGTCTATTTTATTGCTAAGACAAAGTAGGTTAGCGCAATGGCTGACTGATTACCTGCTGCACTGTTTGTCTCAGGTTCGATTTCCACGCAAACAAATATTTTATAGCCTATATAGTAGTTGCTCCATGTATTTATTTGTGTTATGAGTGTATATCACAAGAACAAACAAACCAAACAATCAAGAACAAACTATAGACAAAACTCGTACATGATTAGGGCGAGTCGTGTATACGATTCGACTTGCCGTGATGTTGATATCGATCTTTTTTACACTAGTGTACATAAGTTAAAAAAGACGCTGTGCACTCACTTCTTTCAAAACTGAAAATAGTCTTTAATTTGCTTTTTTTTTTCCAAGTATCTTACATACCTGTTTATTGTGTCTACTACCTATTTAATTCTATCCATGTTTACTCTCTTACCTGTGAAAACTTGTAATTGGCCTTTTTAATGGTATCTAAACCCGAACTATTGTATATGACTAGCTGTAAGTTTTCCTAAAATTATTAAAATAAATAAAATAAAATAAATAAATATGTTTATAAACGCATCGACGTTGCAGGGGACATTCCTAGACTGAGAATTTTAGATAACAAAAAATGCGGTGTCCGATTAAGGTGGAACTCAGGATGGCAATCGCTCTGTTCTGGGTAGTTTCTATAAACTGAAAAAAAAATCAACTGACAAAACGCTGGCATAATAACAACACAACAGGAACAGCTTGTAGGATTCGTTTTAATTTGTCGCAATAAAATTCAAACCTAAAAAGATCGACACCACTTTCTATGACTACTTAGATTTTCTTTTTTTTCTTACAGCTCCCAAAATTCCAAAACGAGCAATTTTGGCAGTTTAATTTCTTATCAACTATCATCGATCACATCGGAGAGTTCACGTCACATGGCGCGCGCCTGCTGGGGCTGGCCAGCAAGCTGGACATTGCTGGCGTGGTAGATGGCCGACTGAGAGCCATGATGGACGCCCTCATGCTGCTCATGAGTGACGAGGCCTTGGACAATGTCATGTATAGGTGAGATTGGATATTTTTGTAGCTTATGATTTGAGTTCCACACTCCGTTTAACTGTTTTTTTTTTGGTCGAAGCCCCCATTGGGGCGGAAGGGACTGTCAGACTTTTACTGACAAAAAAACCACCCTGTTCCTTCTGTTGCCCATTGCGTTCCGGGGCCACGGTATCCTGTTAAGTCGACCCGCGACCCCGGCAGGCCTCCGTTTAACTCTTAGTTATAGGTTCGGCCTTTGGCTAAGGTATTTGTATAGGTATGTGAATGATGAATGTAAGGTTGTGTAGTGACTGAACGATTGGCTGCTGCGCTGCGTGTCGCGGGTTTGATTCCCGCATGGAATAAATGTTTGTTTGGCTAATATAGTGCTTCAGGGTCTGGCTATTTGTGTAGGTGACTTTATATGTTTGTAAATGCATACACGATACCTACAGGAAAAAATAATAGCTTAAGGCAGAGGTAAAACAAAAAAAAAATAGCTTATCCAAGTACTGTTAGGCTGATATAAAAAAACTTTATTTTTGACAATTTCAATGTCCTTATTTTGTCATCTTACGTGAAGTTATAAATAATTTTGAACTCTAAATCAGGGTAGATTTAGATTTCAAAATTATATAGATAACGGTTGTAGGTCTTTTATCTCCCAAGTAACAAAAACCTTCATAAGGATACATTATTAGGATGCCTTTTACTTTAGTGAAACTATCAATACTAGAATACAATACCATCATCATCTGCCTAGCCTTTTCCCAACTATGTTGGGGTCGGCTTCCAGTCTAACCGGATGCAGCTGAATACCAGAATACAATACTACTAAAAAACAATACCAAAACTAAAAACACGAATACGAATACTAGAATACAATACCATCTTTCCTAAATTTTCTCAGTCAATAACTTTCTCCACAAAACCGTTAGCACAACTAATAACAGTTTCTCAACGCACATACTGTATCAGTCTGCAGGGCGTCGCCACCGAGCTGCGGCCGCTGCTGCGCGGCACTGCGCTGGAGCGCGACCTGGACGCGCTGTCGTCTGGCCTCGCCATCGTGACGAAGCTGAAGACTTATGTGCTGGAGAAATTTGACCTTGAAAGTAAGTCCTTCAAAATTGTATATTTAATAGTGCGTTGTATTATTACTTTTTTTTTTGTTATGTCTTGAAGCTTGATAAGTAAATAAAACAACGTCTGCTTAATTTATCTTATTTATTTATTAATTAAGGTTTGCCTACAGTTATACATAAGAGCTGGTCACATCAGGTCGGCCGACAGTTTTACCGTTGACTCAGTTGTTGCTGTTCACACTAGAAGCTGCCGATCCGATAATGTGAACACCACCGGTTACCGTCGTTTTACCATAGCCAACTCACCAGTGCTTTGTTGTGAGTTGTTTGTCGGTCCAATAAAACTGTCGGTCTGACCTAATGTGAACCAGGCCTTAGACCTTAAGTACAATAAATTACTAGTCATGCTCTTACATAATCGCTAATAACAGGCCTACCAGCATTACTAACAATAAGAACTTACTACTATAATAAATGCGAAGGTTTGGATGGATGTTTGTTACTCAACCATGCCAGAAAGGCTGAACGGATCTGGATGAAATTTAGCACAGAGATTAAAACTTAAATGAATACTACTTAAACCGTACCTAATTACAAATTAATTTATTGTCTTTCTTTTATCTTCTAGTGGAAGTATCAAAAATGTTCCCTGACCCCGAAGACGTGGAGCTAGGTCTGAGCGCGCTCGGCATCAACAACACCAACTTCTGGTCCATCGCCGCCCCCAGGATACACGCTGGACACCTGCAATTTAAACCGGTATGTGGAACTAATAATAATACCTAGGCCTCTTCCTCTATCCCAAGTTTTGCTGTGCCTGACAGGGTTTATATTGATCTCTTTTACTTTGTATATTATATAATATAGTAGGTATACACGGAATGCAACAAAAATTAAGTATTGAGTATACCCGCCTATTTTTAACACACTGCAGGATGAGCCTCTCATACAGAGAAGGCATGAGCACTAATCACTAATCACCGCGCTTACTCATGGCGATTTCAGAATTCTGTTAATTTAAAATTCAGATTTTCTCATAATATTTTCATTCACCGATGTCAGTGATGTCAGGGAGGCTTAGGAAGTAGGTACATATGAATTGAAAAAGTCACTTGCCCGGTATCAAATGCTTATACACGACAGTCATGTACCTCAACCACTAGCCCAACAACTAGAACCTAATACCTAGGTATAAGTAATTTACTATCTTAGTTCTTTTTCAAAAGTCTGTTGTTAATAACAAACCTTTTTGCATTACCTTCTCAGCTCCTCTCCTCAAAACCTGACGACAGCCACATAGCCAAGTACGTGTGCCAGATGGAGCCCATGTCCAAGGTGTTGATCCCCGGGGACCTGGACGTGGTCACGGCAGAGGACGTGTACGGAGCCGTCATAGAACAGTTCTGCGGGCTGCCCGATGAGACCGCCAAGCAGGTGCTGCCGGTACTCATGCGGAGCTTTAACTACAGCTTCGTTGTTGATAAGGTATGTTATAATATTATTGATTTATTTTTATTTGTTTATTTTTAATTTTAAAGTGTGGCATAGATTGCGCGGGCTCACACACTATTTTATGTTGGTTGAGATGTTAAGAGTGGTCGTATTAAGTCCCAATATTTGTAAACACGAGATCACTATGTATAGGTACTAGAAAAGATTTGAACTTTTCAATTTTTAATTTGTAATTCTTTTAACACATTATGATTTAGTAGTTTTTATATAAGCTATATTGTATTCACGTGTCATTATGTATGATTCTGTATGCAAATATTGTATAAATATTGATTTCAAAAGAGTACGCATGGAGTTTCCTCCCCATTCTTCTCCATACAAAACTACCTTTTGGAAGGGGCAACTAGATTCAATCCTCTTTTTTTTGTATATGACGTTCTATTATTGTCCCACTGTAGTGTAAAGGCATCTTCTCATACAGAGAAGGAACGCTTGCATGGCGGATTAACGATTCCAGACTTACATTGACTTTAAGTCTAGATTTCCTCACGATGTTTTACTTTTTCTTAGCGTATCGGTGCAAATATGGATACATATAAATTTTGTTTTACTTGTTTTTTTTTTTGTTTTGTTTTACTTTACTGATGTCTGTGATGTCGAAGATCAGATAAATTGCATATGAATTGAAAAAATACATTGGTACTTACCGAATTTGAACCTTTTAAGCACAGGGCCAACACGGCTAAAGTATGTTAGAGTCAGTTTACTGACTTGAACATAATTAATTTTATTGAACTATAGTATGTATATATACGTGTATGACGTTAAGCAATAAAAAATGCTTAAATTCGACTAGTGCAGATACGTTTTTTTGGCAAAAATAACATTCCAAAGTTTTAAACTTGTGTATCTCAAATGTGTATGTGTCTGGTGTATCTGTCTATATTATGACGATAGCGAACCATTCTGGCGTGGTTTAGCTTCACGTAACTAACATTTCAAACTTGTTCTACAGTTGACAAGCCTCCTGCTCACCAAAATCTTCTCCGCGTCAAACCTGACCGACGAGGAGGGCTCCAAGATCCTGACCAACTTCCCGCAGATGGTGGCGCTGTTCCCCATGATAGAAGAGAACACGGGCGAGCTGTTCCAGACCCTCACCAACGAGACGCTGTTCGAGACCTTGAAGGACCCCAAGTCTTTTGGAAATATTTTGTCTTGTAAGTATACCTACTGGCAATTTTTTTCTTTGGATTTTACAGTGTTTGCCTTCTGAAAGACCAAAACATTAAATTGTATAGTAAACTAGCGAACCACCCCGGCTTCGCACGGGTGCCAATTTCCGACTCTGTCAGATTTTAACAAATTTATTTTCATTAGAACCTTGTCCGGAAAATTACAAATACAGCAAAAAATAATTAACCAAATCGGTCTACCCGTTCTCGAGTTTTGCGCTTAGCCACACATTTAGCGATTCATTTTTATTATGGATAGATTATACATATAGATTATTATGTAGGATTTTAATTATTTTTTACTTATGTGTATTTATTTATGTACCTAATTGTTTTAAATGTCTTTTTTTAAATCTCTAATTTATACAACGTCGCGGACAAAGTCGCGAGCGAAATGCTAGTCTTTCATAAATAACGTTTCCCACAGCCCCCGAGCTACTAGCCAGCGCCGGCAACATGATATGCGGCAAGCCGTTCCAGCTCAACATTAACCGAATCTACAAGACTATCGTGCAAGCGGAGGACTTCAACACGGATCCCGACCAGGCGCAGCTCGACGCACTGCCTAGTAAGTTGCCTTGTAACGCAGGTATAATCTGCATTTTCTGTACACTTGTAAATAACTAAGCATAATTATGAGATAGTGGCAATGAGAAAATGGAAATTCCACTAATAATAGGAACAAAAACACCGCCGAATTGAGAACCACCTTCTTTTTGAAATCGGTTGAAAATAACACACTGCGTATTTAATATAACAATAATAATTAAAAAAATACGTTACATACGCATTAAATTAAAAACTAAAACAAAATGGTATAATATGATATAATGGTATATTATGTAAGCATCATTGCACTTAAAACTATGTTAGTAACATAATGTTTGCGTTCCGCAGCCGACTTCTGCCGCTCCTTGTACACGGACATCATCAAAGTGGATGGCGGCAAGATAGTGTGGAGTTTCCTGAAGCCTCTCGTCATGGGCAAGATCCTGTACACGCCGCCCACGCCCACCGTCACCAAGATCATACAGCAGGTAACGTAGCCCACTGCTGGGTGTAGGCCTCTCCTTTCCTACTGCTACACTTAATCTGGCTTCTCATACTATATCATTAAGCTTGCTTAACAATCCAAGTATTTTTGACAGTAAGAGACTGGGATTTATATGCGATCATTCTTAAAAATTAGCCTTTGTTTGTTATTATGTCACGTATACCGCATAGGTACATAAGCTCATAGATAAGCGCAGACGCACAAAATTCCGACACTGCACGGATCCATGATATATTTGCATTATTTCGGATATCATTATTTGCCTAGCCTTTTTCCAAATATGTTGGGTCGGCTACCAGTCTAACCGGATGCTACTGAAAACCTGTATTTTACTGACGTCCACAACCCAGACTAGATAATACGCTACCCCTTGGTAAAACTGGCACGCGGTGCGGATTATTTCGGATATACAAACACAAAATACAACAGCACTATTTTCGTCCACAGGCCAACTTAACGTACGCAACAATGGTAAAGATGGCAGAACTCATCCAGTCGCTGTCGAGCGCGCTGCCCGCGGTGGACAGGATGGTGGCGCACCGCGTGGGGCTGGACGTACTGCTGCAGGTCATCACCGCGCCACAGCTCCGCGCGCTCAGGGAGATGCTGCTCCCGGGGGATGTCGACCTGGACCTACCTGATGTCAACTTGGATGAACTCCTCAATATGGTCGGAGATGTGGATGTAAGGATATCGATAATAATGTTTTATGATTTGACACTTCAATTATTTGTTAATTTTGATTTGTTGAGCGTCATCGTGTCGACGCTGACCGGGTTGGTAGACATTACATAACTTTATTATCATAAGTGGCAGCGATTGGATAAAAAGAGTAAGCCTTGTCCAAAAAAAAAAATATTTTTCTAAAGATTTTCTTGGCCTTTTAGATTCACAATCTTATATTATATTGCCGTGGCAATAGGCTCTACATAAAACAACCTGATGCGATTCTGGAACTATCTTTAAAATGCACCAATAGAAACATTTTAAGCGACATTCCCCTTCTTCTCTCTTACTCTTTTCTACTTTATGTGGGCCCCCACAAAAACTAGAAAATAGGCTTTCCAAATATTAAGATGCAATTTGTCCTAGGTTTTTAGTTTTTGTCTGGTTTTAGCAGCATTCCAAGTTTTCAACCGACACTGTCTATCCCACAGGGTGTCGGCAGCCTTCTAACCAAGCTATCCAGCCTACTGCACTGCGTCAACTTGAACCGATTCCACCCGTCGCCGAACGAGCTCCAAATGTCGCACGAAGCTGCCCAGCTCAGCTTGATCAACGAATTCACTGCTGGTAAGAATCTGGACAATACGTGCGGGGTAACGAGGGAGACTATGTTTAAGTAATATCTTAGGCTACCTTTTGCGCGCGGCTGCGTCTGTATGTATTTTCTTACAGATGCCTATTTTTTATAATATAACCTACCTATATTTTAGAACAAGCAACTAGCGTCAACTTTCTAACTAACTGATCGAGTCCTTGAAGATTCAAAAATGCCAGTAAATAGAAATTAATGTTATGACTTTGAATTAGACATACGTATATATTGTTCGTAGGTTTGGTGTTCTTGAACAGCGAGGAGATGGAGGATTCTCTAACTAATGTGCAGTACAAGATCAGGATGGACATCGAAAACGTGCCGACGACCAGCAGGGTGAAGGATTAGTATGTATAGCCAAGTAACAGTTTCTGTAATTCAAACGCTGCAACAACAACTCAACTCATTCAACTGCTGTCTTAAATCATTATGAAAATCACGTAAGAACGTATAGGTACTTTAATTGGCAGATGGTGATCGAAACTGTACAGAAACACAATGATCTATTAAAAAACTAAACAGAACTTATGCAATTGTCTACCAGACAAATCAAGACTAAAAGTAAATCAAGACTTGTCCAGAGAAGGTGAAACAAGCTGTTTCTCTTTTATTCATAAACTGTCTAAGTTGTTAGACGGACGAACGGGCGGTGTTGTTGTTGTTGTTGCCTTCTCACTTTTTTGTCTCGAACATGACAAGGACATCTTAATGAGCTTTTATAAAAAAACTCGTATGAAATGTCATCGGGACATCGAACGCCAAAAAAAATAAGATAGACTACAATCATTACTAAATCCCCATTTTCCCCTCAGCCTCTGGATCCCGGGCCCGGAGTCCAGCTTCATAGAGAACATGCGCTACTTCCGCGGCTTCGTACTGATCCAGGACATAGTGGACAAGGCCATCATCCTGCTGTCTCACAACTCCACCCGGCGCCACAGGAGAGACATCGAGGAGAATATCGACTGGGCAATGTACACGCAGCAGACGCCTTACCCCTGCTATAGGAAGGACAGGTAAGTGCATAGATTAAAACCATTTCTTCGAACATCTTGAATGTCAAAAAAATGCAGCATTTTATTTTATACGGAAGCTTACAGATAAATACAAAAAATAGAGAAACAGTTTAAAAATGTAATTTATACATTTAAGCACACACATAAACGATTTGGTGTAAACTGTAAGCTTAAACTGAATGAATAAAATGCATGAATGAAAGTAGGTTACACACAGTTAAATACATTATAGCATTATAAAAAGGAATCTAAAACAAAGAGTCCTTTATAATTTACGGTTCCTGGTTTTGAAAAGATCTTTATTAACATCCTGGCAGGAAGTATTTAAGTATTTTCCCAACATTATGTTGACTTTAATTCTAACTAGATATAGCAAGTACCAGTGTAATTTACATGGAGCTACTGCTTATTCGACCTCTACGACACAATTGATCACCAAACCAAAACACTGGTTGTCAGACAAAGATGAAGGGTATAAGCTAGTAACTAATAAGCACGGGCAAGATTCCTTTACATTAACGTCCTCACATCGTTACAGCTACCAGACCTCAATATACGAGTCTCAGACGCTGATCGTGGCGTTCTTCTTCTCGCTGCTGTTCACCGTCGCGTCCACCGTCAGGTTCATCGTGTCTGACAAGGAGACCGGGAATACTATGGTGAGATTTTGAAATGTTTACAATTCTAGCTATGAAAAACTCAACCATCTAAGATATCGTGGTGAGACGAAAAAAATCATTTATTTATTTAAACTTACAAAGGCGGACTTAATGCCTTAGGCATTCTCTACCAGTCAACCAAAAATATATAATCAAATCATTGAATTTCTACTAGTAACTTAATAGATACCTGCAGCGGTAGCTAGGCTCTCTCAGCTGAATACCAGTACTTTACATGGAACGAGTGCCTATCTGATCTCCACACCCCAGTAACTGGATAATACGATACCCCTTGGTAAAACTAGTTTTCAGACTTTCGGGCTTAACATGTAACGACTGTCAAAGATCCACATATGACAGCCGGTGCTTTCCAAATCACAGAGAAGTCTCACTTTACACACTATCTTTATGGTAACCCATCCATGGACCAATCCCGACAAGAGTAGCATAACCTAATTGATCGACTTGCGCAGCTGTTATACTCAGCCACACAAGCTCCTCCAAAAAAGAATAATATCCTCTATCCTGTTAATCATAAGGTTCAGTTCCCTGTGTAATATAGTTCACGCGTTGCCTCTTCTAGCTCATGTCAGTGATGGGCGTGGACCTCCGCTGGCACACTCTCGCCTGGTTCCTGTCATGCTTCGCTGAGATGGTATTCACCTGCACCTGCGTGACCCTGATCCTCTACCTAGGTCGAGTGCTGCCGCGCACTGACCCTAGTCTTATGTTCACACTGCTCTTCATATTTGGACTGTCTGTGCTTAGTTTCTGGTGAGTGAAACTGAAGAAACCTAATAAAAGCATTTTTTTTATTAACATTAGATATGTGCCAACTATGACTTTGGCGGAGTAGCCGACTAGCCAATTAGCCGGTTGTAAAGAGGCCGACTAATCAGCTAAGCCGATTATGGTTTGGTGAGTATTCGGCTATTTCCGTGACCCTTTGTTTACAGCTAAATTCGCAGACAAGTCGCAACAGCCGCTTGCGAACGTGTTTTCTCCACATTGTTTCTTTATTTTGAGTTTTTATTTAATGTAATTTCTCCTATATACTTTTTATTGAGAAAAACAACAAAACCAGATAGTCGGCGCTCTTTGCCGAATAGTCACTGACTACGACAATGGCCGGATAGTCGGCTAAACTTAAGATGCAGGTTTTAGCAAAAAAACACCAACTATTTTTGAACTAATGGATCGTTTGTTCCCCCAGCTACATGGTGTCGAAGTTCTTCCACTCGGCCAGCCTGGCGGCCGTGTTCACCGCCATCCTGTACCTGGTTAGCTTCATGCCCTTCGTCATCATCCTGTCGCTGGAGGCGGTGCTGTACAGCTCGCTCAAGACTTTTGTCGTGAGTTTAATTTTTTTATTAATATACTTTCTGAAGGCCAATTTCAAAATTGGCCGATAAATTTAAAATTGAGCTGTTTGTTTTATTATAGATAAATTAAATTGTAATCTTTTGGTAGGTATAATGAATATTTTAAACTTTCTTATTTGCTGATAGGGATTAAAAATAAATGTACCTATTAATTATCAGGATTTTTTTTTGCATATTTATTGTAGAGGGGAAGAGAGGGGCATACTTTTTTATTTTATCAGTAATGCCAGAAAAAAATATCAATTATTTATTTTGTATACACATTAATTAGATTAGAATAATAAGTTTCATAATTACAATAATAATTGCATTAAATAGATATTATTATATCTGTCGGCGGGTCGCCACAATTCAAATTAATTTTTTAATTATAATCATTTTCATTATCCAAGATGAGCAGCAACCCTGACCAGGATATTAGTGACGTCAGCAATGCTGACGTCACGTTTTTTAAAAACAACCGCGAGGACCCTGCGACGTCATATCTATATTGCAGTTATTATTATAAATACTTTACTTCCATTTTTGATACACCACTATCAGAAAATGCATTTTCAGTAACACCTCACATTTTTTTTCGTGTCAATTTCCCTCCCTAACTAACAATGTGTTTCCAGTGCCTGTCCATGTCGTCGTCCCTGTGCTACGCGCTGCTGTACGTGACGCGGTTCGAGGCGCGCGGCACGGGCGCGAGCTGGCACGACGTGTGGCTCGCGTCGGCCGACAGCGAGGACATGAGCATCGGGCTCGCCGCGGTCATGATGTGCGTGGACGCAGCGCTGTACTTCGTTATAGGATGGCTTATTGATAGATATTGGGGTGAGTGGCCAACTTTTTAGTGGCCTTAGAATTTAGTAATATAACATCACGCCTGTAATCCCCGAAGGATTAGGCAGAGGTGTACCCACTAGTCCACCCACATTTCGCCAGTTATGTTATTAGTCCCATGTAATAGGGGGCGAGCCTATTGCCATTAACCGGGCACAAATCCAGATTCCGAGGCTGCTACTGAGAAATTCCTGATGGAAAAACCCAATAACACTTTGTAAGGGCAAGGTAATATTTTAGGTAGCTTATGTATGTAATATCACAATGCATTCCTCCTTCAGGTATAAAAACCATAAAGAGCAACATCACCCACTGCACCACCACGGACGAGAAGGCCGGCGTCAGCATCGTGAACGTCACCAAGGTGTACGGCCAGCACTCGAGAAGGCCCAAGGTGGCGCTGGACAACGTGTCCATCGAGCTGCACAAGGGGCAGATCACCGCGCTGCTGGGCCACAACGGCGCCGGCAAGACCACGCTCATGTGAGTGGACCAACACCATAGCACGACACGTGAGCAGCACGCGAACTGCTAGCACATGGAGTTTCTTGCCCTTTCTTTTCCATACGAAATTACTTTTTGGAAGGGGCAACTAGATTCATTTCAGACATACTACGCCGCAAAAACACCGTTTTCAAGCTACGCCGTAGCACGACTACGTCATATTTAAACTACGCCGTAGCACTGCAACTTCGTAGTATAACAACGTCGTAGCCATACTACGCCGTATTCAAACTACGCCGTAGCACTACTACGTCATATTCGAACTACGCCGTAGCACTACTACGTCATATTCGAACTACGCCGTAGCACTACTACGTCATATTCAAACTACGCCGTAGCACTTCTACTCCGTAGTATATAAACTTCGTAGACATACTACGCTGTATTCAAACTACGCCGTAGGCTATTTTCGCTTTCCAGGGATTAGCGCGCTTAAAAACTCTTCAGCTTCATTAAATTAGTGAAGATTATGAAACGTATTTCTTGTCCCCGCAGTAACATCCTGACCGGCATGCTGAAGCCGAGCAAGGGCCACGTGATCGTGCGCTCGGAGCACGCGGGCACGCGGCTGGGCGTGTGCCCGCAGCGCGACGTGCTGCTGGAGTACATGAGCGCGCGCGAGCACGTGCAGCTGTACGCGCAGCTCAAGACCGGCCGCGCCGCGCACGAGGTGCAGGACGACGTCGACAAGTGAGTCAGATCCCCTATGACACCCCCACAGACACGATCCGTACTCTTGTCACTGCTGCTGTCTACACGGTGGACTGACACCGGAAAATTCATCATAATCTCATTTTTATTTCCTCTGTTACTTGGGGTCGGCACAACACGTTTTCTTCTTCCATTCCTTCCTGTTAGCTCTTTTCTTTCATATAATTCTTCACACAATCGGTCCACCCATTCATTCATTCACCAGAAAAATCACCAAATTAATAATAAAACACTCTTAGAACTCGCGACGTAATCAGAAAAAGATATAAGAGGTATAGAAATCTCTTCTAATAAGATTGTAAGTAGAACAATCTTTCTTTCGACCTACTGCGCCAAAATAGTTAGAATTATCGAAGATTTGAAAAGTAGAAGCACTTGCTAAATCCTATCTCCGTGTCCTATAGCGCAAAGTTCTACTTAGCGCTTTGTTAAACTCGTGATATAGTAGTCGGTACACCTCTGCCTAACCCTTCGGGGATTACAGGCGTGATGTTATGTGTTATGAAAACTCATCAATATGTAATAACCATTTTTTTGATAAATATCTTGGTAACCTTGGACCAAAAATGTCTACCACCTAATCGTAACATCAGCAGACCGTCTAACCGTTAGTTGTCTTCCAGAATGCTGCAAGTCCTGTCACTAGGGGCCATATGCTCGGAGCCAGTGGCGCGCCTGTCGGGCGGCACCCGGCGGCGCCTGTGTGTGGCGCTCGCCTTCATCGGCAGGCCGCACCTCGTGACCCTGGACGAGCCTACTGCTGGAGTGGACCCTGCTGCCAGGAGGTGAGATGAGTTGCTCCTTAACTAGGCTAGGCGCCATGATCGTCGTCCTTATATCAATTTAGATATACATATGTAACTAGCTGTTTTCCTCGACTTTGTTCGCGTAAATGTCGAGTTTTAGGGTTTCAATTTTTTTGCGGGGTACTTACGCATTTTTTTTTCTGAAATAAAAGTCGCCTAAATTACGTTTATAATACCAGCTATCTGCTACTGAAAATCAGTTCAACGGTTTCGGAGATTAGATGGAACAAACAGAAAGACAAGCAAAAATACACATTAATTTTGTCGTGTAATTTTTTTTTACTTTATATACAGCCACTGCAATTTATTTTGTTTGTATAAAGTCAGCAGAGCACGCCGTTTTATTTATAGTTTGCTCAGTAAACATCTCTTGATATTATTAGACCAGAATCAAAATCTATTAAACTTAAGTATATCTATAAGTTTAAAATATCTAGGATATAATTAAATGTGCCAGAAAACCGTATCAATGCACCTTTTCTACTTCGTAAAAAATACAATGATACTTTTGGGAACACGAGTCTGAACATACCATTAATTCCAGAGACATCTGGTCGATGATCGTGAAGCTGAAGGAGGACCGCACCATCCTGCTGACGACGCACCACCTCGACGAGGCGGAGCTGCTCAGCGACCAGATCGTCATCATGCACAGGGTAAGGCGAACATTCAACCATCCAAAGAGGAACTGCTCGCCGGAGTCTAAATGGCCATCGCTCCTTATGTCACGGTAACTGAAATCGCCTCGGAAAATCCAACCGACCCCTGCCAGCGCGCCGCCCGCAATCCGTCACCTCTTTTATCTTGTCATTCAAAAAAATATTATAACTCACACAATTGGAAGGCCTAAATTCAATGGTTAATTATTTGCTTTGTCGGAAAAGTAAAGATTGATGACCCTATTTTTTATTTCACTAGATTTTATTTTTCCCTGAAGAAACTAATGTTATAAAAAGAAAATTGAAAATTGAAATCAATTTTGATAGTTATTGATGAACGTAAGCTGTATTCACAATAAAATTTTTAACAACAGATGACACTAACAGTCGCACCAAAATCTAAAACATTTTGAAAGATGAGTGACAACCCTGTTGTAGCTCCGCTACGGCGTAGCTCGAACCGTACTACGACGAAGCTTGCACCTTGCTACGTCGAAGCGTACGGTTTAAATTCGTCTGGCGCGTACTTAGTTTTTAAAAGTACTAAAGTTAGTTGAAACTTTTTGTCACTAACATTTTATTTCCAAATGATCACAATTGTATCCAACAATTATTTTTTTCACCTAAACGTATTAATAATATGATAACTATAAACTCTACGCGAATAAAGAGTTAGTAAGTCTTGTGTAGATTTGAAGAATATTACGTTGAGTGACGACAAAACGAGGGCAAACCACCCTACAATCAATAAGTGGGCGGGATTACACACGCGAGGGTGGCTAGGGCGGGCACTTCGAGACGAAACAACTTTTCCATCTCTCTTACTCTCTAGGAAACGCCATTTATGACAATTTAAAACTGGCATATTAAAATAAATGATTAAATACCAACTTTAAACTAAAACAAAAATTACCATAAAAAACTTCAGCCCATTCTAACAGCGATTGAATCTAAACATCACATAAAAGTAAAACGAGATTCGCGTGAAAAATTCCGAAAGTTGAAATCCTGCATCGCGCAAGCAAAGTTTTCCTGTCCGTTTTATAGCGGAGGCTTATTTCAGCGTGTTACGACGGGAGGTCCGTAGCTACTCTGGAAACCGGTTCAGGCAGGAGCCGGCCTAAGTCCTGCCACAAACCATACTATGATTAAGCAATCATCTTACGGTAATAGAATACATAAACACAACTGTCACAAGATAATGATGATAGAGACTCCGGTCTCAACCCCACGGCAGTAGCTGATTTGACCTCCTTTTGTTGTTTTACTTCGTAAAAAGTTCAATAACTATTATTCAATTCGTTCAATTGTTATAAAAAACTCTTTTTGCATTTTCTTTTGGTTTTTTGAACGATATGTGGGTAGGTTTTGCTGGTTTTTAATAATGTTTTGAGAAAATAGAATAAAAATCTTTCCTTGAAAGTAAAAAATATTATGACTTTATTTTATTTCTGATCTTACTACCGCTGTAGGTGACCATTAAGAATTAGCGCTGTGCTATGATTCTAGTACGTGTGATGGTTATCGTTCATCATGATATCACGGTTTTAATATAGTATTGCCCCGGCCAGAATCAGCTGCCAGAGCACGCCGACCGCGAACCGTCGCCTTTTCGTCTTGTCATTATGTAATAGTTTACACATAGTTATCGTACTTACTCGACACTTAACCATGACAGAAACAAAGTTCAAAATTACGTGTTTGCGTGCTAGATAATGGAAAATTTAAATTGTCTTCAATTGAAACTTAATTTAATTAACTCCTTTTTATATTAAATTACATTTATCATCTATCGGTTTCTAAGAAAACTTCTACTATATCTGTACAACAGCTAAATTAATGAATTTAAGTTTCGATTAGTCTATAAGAAATGCAATTTATTAAAAAAATAAACATTTCGCAAACAGGGTCAGGTCCACACCACCGGCTCCCCCATTGAGATCAAGCGTACCCTCGGCAACGGGTACAAGCTGACAGTGTTGTACCCGAGCCGCGACCCTGAGCAAGAAGAGACCTGGGAGGAGACCAGCCAGGAGGAGAAGATCAAGCAGCTGCTGACAGTCGTCAGGGATGTCGTGAAGAACGCCAACGTCGTGGACACGAACGGCCTTGAAGTGGAGATCACGCTGCCGTTCTTCGATGCTAATGGATTAAATAATGAGTGAGTGAACCTTAAGTGAACTTTTATAATCTATGTCAGCTTTTGAAGAATATTTTAACCCCCGACGCAAATGTAAGTTTGACATGACTGTGTGTGTGAAGCTCGCGAACGGATGAACCGATTTTGATTTCTGCTTTTGTATTTTGAAAGGTCAATAAGTCGTGAGTGTTCTTAGCTATGTTTGATGAAAATCGATCCAAGATGGCCGCCGTCGGATTTTTTTAAGTTTTTTTTTTCACAGTTCCTGTAAGGTCTTAACGCCGAATATTTTCTGCTTACTCTGTAACCTACATTATGTAAACGATGTAGCTCAAACTTTAACATAAAAATTTTTTGGTTTCTAGCCCAGCCCTGTCTTGCCTCGTCTACCTCGTTGTCCTAATGGTCGCAAAGCGCGACTTCTGAGTATGAGGTCTTGGGTTCGATTCCCAAATCGGGCGAACTATTATTGAGCTTTTGCATCAGGAATTTTGTTTGGATTTGTGCCCGGTTGATGGCAATAGGCTCGCTCCCTATTACATGAGACTTAAACATAACTGGAGAAATGTGGATGTACTAATTGGTAGACCTTTGCCTAACCCTTCGGGGATTACAGGCGTGATTTTATGTTATGTTATTTGTGTGTCATGATTTATGTTGGAGATCATAATAAGTAGAATCTATAATATGATGACATCGTATGTCCCCCACAGCTTCCTACAACTGTGCTCAGTACTAGAAAGCACGCAGTCAGCTCTGGGCTTCAAGAACTACATGCTGGACTGCAGCAGTCTGGAGCAGGTGTTCTTCAGTATATGCCAGCAGGCCGACGCGCCTCAGAACGGTATCGAGTTTGGTAAGTTCAAAAAAATCGAAAATTCAAAAAGTTTATTGGCGGCTTAAATAACTTACTTAAGCTACTTTCCTTGAAGAAAATAAGGAATGTAAAGAGATAAATTACATAAGTACCTGTTAAGTATGCTTACTGACTCTCAAACTAAGTAACTTTAAGCTACAATTATTGCTGAGAAACTATTTTTTATGTAAAGTGTAAAATAACTCTAAAGATTAGTGCGTAGTATAGTAGAATAACGCATGCTAAAGAACAGACGACGTGAGAGTATTTAAAGTTTAGTGAGAATATTTAAAACAGATTTTCGTTCCAACAAAACGTGACAAGGCATTTGTAACTTTGATCTTAGATATCTCAGTAACCAGCAGATTCCCAGGTATGAACAAAAACAAAAAATAAAATAAAATAATGGGAAACATATGTAACTTTCAGCATCGTTTTATACACTATTTTTACTCCCCCTTCCCCCTAATTGTATGTTTTAAATATAGGTACTATATCTCAGTCAGTAGAAACTAGACAATATTTTTTTCTCTAAATAGACTATGTGAATGCCAGCCATATCGTCATCAAGCAGAAGTATGTCCACTGCTGGTCATTGCCACCTATATAGCCAGACTAATATTATAAATTCGAAAATAATTCTATCTATCTGATACACCTAATCTAACCCTTATTATTCAGCGACTTCGTCCGCGATAACCGACACTTACGTGGACGAAGTCGCTGGCAAAAGCCAAATACTGATAAGAGGGATTTTATTTTTTCCCCAGTACCTGAAGGCAGTCCATCCAAGAGTACGTCCAGCTCCAGCGTCAGAACGGACCCGGCGACACAGGAGCTGGTCCCGCCGGAGGGTCCGCTCAAAGGCACCATGTGGGAGCAGTTTAAGGCACTCATGTACGCGAGATATCTGCATCATACACGGAATAAGTACGTACTTATAGAAACTATATAAACTTCTTACTGGTGTGTTGACTCTGATGAAGAATAACTATTATGTTTGGTTTTAAAGGTTTTTGTGTCTCTTAGCAAATCTAAACTATTATTACAAGGAAGTAAACTTTTTTGTTTGTACTTATGAAGAAAGAAAGTTGAACCGATAGCAAAAAGGATTTCACTTTTAAAAAGATTCACTATATAGGATTTATTTTATGATATACTTGACGTCCACGCGGACAAAATCGCGGGAAGTAGCTAGTAGTAAGGAATACAATTTATCGGTGAAAAAATCTGATGGTACGAAGATCACCGGTTCATCTAGTGTTTTTTAAGGGTTCCTAGGTAAAGCGACCTAGTTTTTTATACAACTTTACCTGCTTTTTCACCCCCAGATGGCTACTGTTCATGCTGATCATCCTGCCCGCGATATTCATTACCCTAGCCATGGGCTTCTCCATGCTGCGTCCGCCCCCAGACAACGAAATCTCTCTCAAACTTGACGACCAATTATACCCAGGATCTACTGATTTCCTTGTGTAAGTACATTGATATAGTCTATGTTCCTACTGCTGGGACGAAGGTTTCTTTGTAGAGTGGGAGTGAGCCTTAATCCCAATGCAAGCCTAGCACGGGTCGGTGGATCCCAGGTAGTTAGAGATAAACTACTATAACATGACGCGCCCCTCCATAGTACTATTTCAATGTGTTTAGTCATATCCACTATGAAAGCGTTTTTATATAGTTGTAAGTATTCGTCTTCAGTAGTAGGCCGGCAGATCTGTTGGTCAACTAATCATAGCTAGCAAGACCGCGCAAGACAACGCACGTGTCATTTTCTTAGAGTATGTTAGTGCAGCGCCACTAATAATAGTGAGTAATCAATGACGCCGCTAGTTCGAGCAACAAATTCTTTCCGAGGATATTAAAAGATTTTTGTTTCAAGAGCCGTCTCAGTACACACACATGCGTTGTGAATCTTGTAAATACTTTCAAACGTTTTGAATTTGTGGAGGGGCGCGCCATTTTATAGTAAGTATTAGTTTATCTGGACTTACTTGAAAGGATGTTTCGCTATATCTTTTCGCCTTACAAGGCTAAGCTATATTTGTAACAGGTTGCGGGTTCAATCCCTATGCAAAACACATTGTTGAGATTTCTGCGCTGTAATCATATAAGTAATGTCTTTTTAATCGTGTTTCTCGTGTGCAGACAACAACCATCGATGGATTCTGACGAGTTCGATTCATCGTTTGCGGAGAACGTCTTACAATACCTCACGATGGACAAACAGACCAGGAACTGGACTATTGATGTATGTATAATATTGTGTCATAAAGACTTGGCGTATGTTAGCATACAAAGTGTTAGTGTAAACACCGTTATCCATGAAACCAGTGGTTTGGTTTCACTAATAGAACGTAAATTCAATGAATAAAAATATCTTTTTTTTTTTAGTAAAATCTCCATTTTTCTTCAAAATTATTTCACTCTATATTACAATGATGTAATAGTTAAAACTTATGTAGGTAGTTATAACGGACGGCCAGTGCAGCAGGTCAACGCCCTTTGCGGTGATTACGTATCCATGAATTTACGGACGGTGTCGGACAGTTTTTTTTTAATTTTTGAAAGAAAACTTTGTTTGTTTATTTTTAAATTCAGATAATTTTTTTTTATAATAAATCAAGTACCTATGGTTTTACAACGGTATATCTATTTCCTTTTTCATTTTCCCTTAACATTTTTTACTAAAAGTAAGCATTATTAAATCACTGCCTTATGTCCGCGGCTTTGTCCAAATAAATGTCGGTAATTCGCGATCTAATCTAGTTTCTTCATACAAACTTTGGACCCGCGTTTCATCCCCTTAAGGGGTGAATTTTGGAAAATCCTTTCTTAGTGGACGTCTACTAACTATAAACTACAACCCTGCCGAATTTCATCTTTATACGTCAAGCGGTTTTCGATATATCGCGAGTGAGTGAACTTTCCTTTCATTCAAACGCTATCTTAATAATAAAACACGCCTTCTCCTCCAAGTTATGTTCAAAAGATTTCCATCTCGTGTATCTTACACCACACACACACACATTTAACATGTATCTACCCGCTGACTTATAATTTTTCATAAAATATTATGTGATGGGGGCCTGGAGTTCTATAGTACAGGCCTAGGCTTAGTTTAGACTCCAGATCTCCCACAAATTACATTTACGTAATAGTCAACTTGTATATTTAACTTTAAGATTGTCCTCGTACATAATGTGTAATTTGTGGAGATGAATAAAAACATTTTTTTTTTTTTTTATCTTAGGAGAACCCGCATTGCGTGTGCACTGCGGACAGCCAGCACCACTGTGAAATCAGCGCCAACCAGACGCGCTCTCTGCCGGAAGTGATGCTACTGCCCGACGCCGACACGCTCAACCACTGGCTCGTCGACACGCAGGAGATCTACATCGAGAAGAGGTATGGTTGAATGTAGACCTAAGTACACGCGACACAGTTGTCGCAGTGGCTGAGTGATTAGCTGCTGCGCTGCGTGTCACGTGTTTGATTGCCGCACGGTATAAATATTTGTATAGCCTACAGATCCCAGGTCTAGCTGTTTATTTATGTGAGTTTATATGTTTGCATCTAGCAGGAGAAATTCCTAGTAACGTTCCTGGTAAAGTTTCTTGTTTATTTTAGACCATTTAAAGAACCTAAAACTTCATCAACGGATCCATAGGTCATTAATGGCCCGTCCGTCGAGTGTTTACAGATGGAAAGTCTTATACAACACTACGCCATGCCACGCATGCTTATTGGCCGAAAGACAAAGAGTAGCTTTTACGAGATTAAATGTGGCCAATGTGTGCGCTTTACTCACGAGTTATTAGTCTGTTTCCACCTTAATGAACGAATTTTTACCCTTGCATGTCAGTAACAATGAGTAATACAAACCATTCATATTTTTTTACAAATTTTGCTAAAAAATCTTTCAATTCACTAAATAACTGCATTCTACTTCAGATACAGCGGCTTCTCCGCAGCTCTGAAGAACAATCTCACGAACCTCGTGGCGTGGTACAACAACAAGGGGCACCACGCCCTCCCAGCCACCCTCAACACCATCAACAAGGCCATACTGAGGGCCGTCGCCAACGCTCCTGACGCGAACATCACAACCTACACGCATCCGTTCAAGATCTCCAAAGAACAGATCAGCAAGTCTACTGTGTAAGTACCTATTCATGGTAAAGAAGCTGGCTACATTTTAGCGATGTCAGTGTTGCCATTAACATGTTTCATGCTTAAACAGTAAAATGTTGCCAACAACATATTTGACATTTAAACTTTTTCTTTAGTATACTCAAAGCCAATTAAAGTATTTATTTCAATTAGACCATTTACAGGCACTTTTGAACTGTCGAGGAGTCGGTCAGTTAGTCCGAAAGTTGAAGCTAGTTGCTCGTTTCGAAACATAAGTAGGCCTCTATGGAGAAGGACGAGCAAAAAACTCCAAGGACTCCAATATTAATTTTATGTCAGACTAAAGGATGATAAAAAAAAATATTCCAAGGCATCCGAATCACGACTATCTATAGATTATAATCACTGGTCAGTGCCCAAAGATCTATTGTACCGTTTTGTGTCTTCATTCAGTTTTCTTTCTTATCACCACCTAGCTACCAGCACATAGCGGACGCGGGTATCTGCGGGCTGCTGCTGATCGCGTACAACCTGGTGAGCGCGGGCGCCGCCATCTACCTGGTGCGCGCGCGCCGCAGCCAGGAGA
Source organism: Hoplodrina ambigua (assembly GCA_949774945.1). Lineage (NCBI taxonomy): Eukaryota > Metazoa > Arthropoda > Insecta > Lepidoptera > Noctuidae > Hoplodrina > Hoplodrina ambigua. Next base: position 495,787 of record OX458985.1, read on the forward strand.
AGCGCCTGCAGCTGCTGTGCGGCGTCACGCCCGCGCTCTACTGGGCCAGCGCGCTCGTGTGGGACCTGCTGGTGAGCCGACTACATCACAAGTGTCCACGTGATGAACAGTACCTAGAACTCCAAAAGTACCAATGCGTGGCTGACCATAGTGGCAGATCCAGGATTGTCATTTGGGAGGAGCCTGACCCCGCCGAGGATATTAAAAGATTTATTATCATAAAGAAATTTATATTTCATTGGCATTTACACTTAAAATTAAAATACAGACAATACAAGTTTAAAACGAATCTATAGGTATGTGCTCAAAAATGCGTAGTAATTTTTAGCTAAGTAAACACTAAAATAGCACACAAAATTGTATTTGAAATACTTATAAAGGATAATTGATGACAATTGTTCCTTAGATAGGGTTGGTGTTTGCAAAAAAGAATTAGAATATTATCAAGTTCGTTTTAAGATTTGTTTCGGAAGAACTCAAATGATTTTGGGGGGCTTGAGCCCCTTAGCAGTCAGTAGCAGAAATAAACAGGGCAGATAGATGCAACAACATGGAATTGTACTACTAAGTGACCCTACCCAAGACCTAGGTCTTGTGACCATGGGGACGACAACGAAAGACTAAGACCATATGTTTATGTGTTTTCAGGTAATGGCGATAAACGTGGGTATCACGTCTGTGCTAATGCTCTCCTTTGGGTTCCCGGTGTTCGTGGAGCGGAACAACCTGCCCGCCATATGCATAATGCTTATGCTGTATGGGTGAGTTGACGATCGCTGTGATCCTTATTAGCTTAATAAGCCAAATGATTTGTGGAATATCCTCGTGTACCTACTGATGACCAATGGAGTTCTGCGCTCAATTCTTAGATTGGGCAAAGTGTTATTGGTATTTCCATTAGAATTTCATAATAGTAGCGCAGAGCTAGGAAGTTGGAATTGTGGCAGATTCTATACTAAGCCTTAGGTCTGACATGAGGATTGCATCATTGAGAATTGTTGATGGACACCAACTTCGAATTGATTCGATTGTGCACTTCATGGGCCAGCTCAAATATCTAGGAATACTTTATGTAAAATGTTCGTTTTTCGGTCAGGTATGCCTGTGGCAGCATGATCCACGTGGCGGAGAAGTTATTCGCCGACGCCAGCATCGCAAACATGGTCCTGTTCTGTGGAAACGCTTTCCTGGGACTAGCCTTCATGGCCACACTGCTCATGTTCGATATCATCTCCGAGTCTGACGTATGTTGTTGTCGTACGAGCTGGCTTTTTATTTACTGGTCACTTTTCTCGCGAATACTTTTACCATTTGTCCTTGACAATTCAAAAGTGACTGGAAATGGTCTAATTGAAAAAATTTTTTTGACTTTGACATGGGACCAACCTTGAAACATGAAAAAAGGTCTGCTGTTCCAAACGTTGCGATTGTATTGTAGTACAATTTTGAAGGGTGTTCCCTTCAAAATTATACTACAATTCATTTTTTATTCTCTATTTTTTCAATTTTTCAACGTTGGTGCTATAGTGACCAGTAGATTCAGAAAGTCAGATTTAAGAAATATACAAAGTCAAGATTCAAGTATTACAGGTAAGCAGGTCTGTTCTATACTAATGAGTGTGTGTGCTCGTCCCGCAGGCGACGGACAACGCCCGCTGGTGGCTGCACAAGCTGTTCATGCTGGCGCCGCAGTTCGCGCTCGGAGACGGACTGCTGGACTTGGCTAAGAACACCATACGGGCACAGGTCAGTTTAATATGAACTTTAGGAGAATCTCTTAAAGTAGGCTTTGGATCGCTGATCATCTGGTAAATACGCAATTTGTCTCAAAACCTACAAGAAGACTTCTTTGTAAAAACATTAGGACGTTCTAGATATCACCACATTGGTGTCGTGTTGTAACAAGTTCCTTAATCGCCATCCACATTATTTTAATGAAAAATAAATTGGGATACCAACAAATGGTCGAAAAATATTTACAAATTTTTATGGAGTACTTACATACATAGAACAACACAGGGCTCCTGACGGAAGTGCTGTGTTGCTCTATGCATATATACGAACTTTGTATGTAACAATGGTCTGTGTCAAATAAACCTCGTTTTTTCTTCCTCTCTTTCTTTCTTTCTTTAACAGTAAAATTGAAATAAAATCTTGTAAAAAGTCAGATAAGCATACTTACAATAGCTCGATATCATCTTTCGGTTTGCAAGGCCTACACAGATTCTATGAGAGGAGCATCACATTTCGGTTCTCCATAATCTTATTCAAGAGCTCTTGTTTCCTCAGGTGCTGAGTCGTTTCGGCATGGACACGTACAAGGATCCGCTGCACAGCGACCTGCTGGCCCTCCACATCTCGTACCTGGTCGTGGTGGGCACACTGCTGATGTTGTTCAACGTCGCCATTGAATACAACTGCTTCGACTCGCTGTTGCTTCGGTTAGTAATAAACCACTCAGTTCTTGGACTCGGATCTGGTCACTCTTTATATCATGGTGGGCATGATGTTATTGATGTTTATTGGTGCCGATTCTGTTGGTCACAAACTAAACTAATATTAGACTATTTCCATCTTTTTCTGTCCAATAAAACAAGAAAGAGACTAATGTAAATAAGAGCTGTCAAATTTAGTAAATCTGACACATCCATACAATTATAGTTGACATCTAAAAACGTATGGATTAAAAATACGGAAAAATTCAAGGCAAATCTAATTTGACATCGCTAACTTAGTTCTTTGATGTCACGGAATGTCACCGTCCTTTCCTTTCGCGATATGTTAATAAGAGATGTCAATTCTCTAAATTTAGTCTAGTTTGTGAACAAGGGAATCGGCACCATTGTGCATTTTTAAGCTTATTTTTATGCGCGACTGCTCAAAAATTAGCTCGTCTTGGGTTTGATTCCCATGTCGGGCAAAATGTTATTGGGTTTTTCCATCAGGAATTTCTCAGTAGCAGCCTCGGATTATGGATTTGTGCCGGTTGACGGCAATAGACACCCTATTACATGGGACTTAAACATAACTGGCGGAATGCGGATCTACTAATGAGTACACCTCTGCCTAACCCTTCGGGGATTACAGGCGTAATGTTATGTTTTTATGCAAAGCGAGTATGAATGTAGGTTAATAGGTATATTGTGGTATTGCAGATTCCGTCCAGAAACCCTGCCCCCTCGAGAGGGCGGTGAGCTGGAGCCCGTGGAGGTGAGCGCGGAGAGGAAGCGCGTGCACGCCACGCGCGCGCTGCACGCGCCGCTCCGCGTCAACACTATCGGGAATATTAACAGAGGTGAAAGGGATTAGTCTTTTTATTTTTGCACATGTGATGTCAACGTGAGAGTTGGCAACGAGAGAACGTTGTCTATAAACCAGCCGCTTTACCTCAACTTACTTACTCATGTTGGTCACCCGCAGGCTTCGTCCACACGGAGGGTAAGAAGAACTCGATGCAGCGCGTGGTGTCCCCCACGTCGGACGCGGCGCAGTGCGTGGAGCTGTCCAAGTGCTACTCCGCGCTCGCCGGACAGCGCGTCGCGCTCCGGAACCTTACGCTAGGAATACCGCCTGGACAGGTTCGTTATCCACAACTAACATGCGAGGTACAACAGTATCTTCGGCTATGGAACATTTTACCTGATCTACATCAAAGTAGCAATCGTAAGACGGTTATTAGCCTAGTATTGATGGTGGGTAATTAAATACTTTTTTAAACTTCTACGAGGTTTGTTTATAAGTCAGTAAGCTTTCTGTAAAGAACTTAAAAAAACTTTCTTTTTCGTTAAAGAGGGTGTCTTTAAAGAAAATGTTTTTTTAAGTAGGTACTTTTACGTACGCCTTCAAAAAATAACTTAAGTTTTGAAAGCCTGAGAAGTTGAAAGGTTTTGGCTTTGGTTTTGTAAATAAAAACAAACAGACAAATTAAGAACCTCCTTCTTTTTAGACGTCTGTTAAAAAGCGTAAAAATCGTAGTCTCTAAAAGAGAGGGGTTTTCGAATGTAAGCTTCACATTTTGGGACCTGTACTTATACATTTCACCGAAGTGTAATGTATATTCTAGTTACTAAAGAAACAAATGTATGTACCTAAGTATTACTTATTCAATCTATCTCCCGACAGTGCACAGCCCTCCTGGGACAGAACGGCGCGGGCAAGTCCACCACATTCTCCATGCTGACGGGCGAGGTGCGGCCTTCATCCGGTCAGCTGTACCTCAACAATGAGCTGGTCAACTCGACGCAGCTGTGCACAGGACTCATTAGTAAGTGAACTAAGATTTTGTTTTCTCACTCATATTCAAGGAAGGTTGCAGTCGTAAGTTGGAAGAGTGTGGTTGTGTAATTACAGGCAGATAAAACATTTCAGGACCTCCAGCTACTTTTCCACATAGTAACTAAAAAAGGCGTGGGGTGTTCTTAGCTCAAGCCCATGACCCAGAGACTTGCGTTAACCAGCATATAGCTTGTATAAGTAGAGACTTCTTTTAATATAATAATTACATTTGTCTGTTTGTTTGTGTGTCTGTTGTTTTGTGTTTTGTTTTGTTGTTTTACATTTGTCTACAGGTTAACTTTTATTATTACACTCCGAACCTTTGAATTTTGTTCAATAAAGAATATCAGCTGTCCCACGACATGTTCAAATTGTGTGCAACAGCTGTTTTTTTTGCATATTTTAGCGCTGTAACCCCTTGAAAGATGCACCATTAAATTAAAGTAAACCTTACATATATCCTACATTAGTATTATATTATGAAAATCCAAACTTAATAGGTGATCCGTGTGGATCCGATTAGGACTAGGCTTCCTATTGCGTAGGAACGGATATTCCTAGTACTACTAACTACCCTATTACAAGTGTCATCAAGTTTGTAACACTGTTCTGTTCCTCGCAGGCTACTGTCCGCAGAGCGACGCCATTGACCCGCTGCTGACCGTCACCGAAACGTTGCGGTTCTACTGCCGACTCAGAGGCATCACCGATCAGGAAGAGGTATACAAACTTAAACTTATATTACTTTTTTTTATCGGATTTCGCATTTTCTGTAGTTCTTTGAAACATGTTGTTGCTTTCCCATGACGAATGCATATTTTCAAAAATTATCTTTTTTTAAATAAGACATTCCGAAAATGATTTCAACTAACTTTTTAGACCTACGTATCCTGCTTACCTATGTGCAGGAAGTTTAATTAAAAGCGTTCCATTTATTTCGAAAAATAAGTACTTGAAAGTTTTTCGTTATTAAGTGTTGTATAAAGCCTTCAATAATTTCTCAATGAATGATTTCCGTGCAGGTGATCAAGCGAACCATAGTGATGTTCGACCTGGGCAAGTACGCGGACGTGCGCACGGGCACGCTCAGCGGGGGCAACAAGCGGAAGCTTTGTACGGCCATCGCGTTCATGGCGAGGACCCCCCTTGTGCTGCTTGACGAGCCTACCAGGTGAATATCTAAATGTTTATAACTTAGGTACAAGGTAAGGTTAGGTAGGGTTAATGGTAAGTTCAATTTGAGAGTTATTTTTAACTAAAAACTTGTGTCAATCTATACTAATATTATAAATGCGGAGTAACTCTTTTTTTACGCTTTGACAAATAAATCACTGGACCGATTTTGGTGAACTTTATGTATGTACGGGGACGATGTACGGGGTAAGTGTGAACCTCAAGAAAGGATAAAATTTACTTGTTACTCCGCGCCTTCATCTGCGTCGCCAGAACGATGACATTTACACGGACAATGTCGCAGGCAAAAGGTAGTTAACTTCTAAAAGGAAACAGGATAATAAGTTGTATTCAATTCTGCAGCGGCATGGACCCAGTGACCCGCGGCTGCGTGTCGCGCGGCGTGCTGTCTGCGTGTGCGCACGCGCGCGGCGTGCTGCTGTCCACGCATGCGCTGGACGACGCCCGCCGCCTCGCCGCGCGCGTCGCGCTGCTGCGCCAGGGCGAGCTGGTCGCGCTCGCGTCGCTGGACGAGTGTTTGAATAGGTAGGTGGTTCAATATGACATGTGTCACGCGGCGTGACGCGTTTTCTTCCTACTAAAAACTGTGATTACAATAATATAATGCTTGGTAGGTTCGGCGGCGGCTACGTGGTGCAGTGCCGCGTGCCGCGCGGCTCCCCGCGCGCGGTGTGGCGCCGCGTCACTGCGCGCGCGCCGGCCGCGCAGCTGCGCGTGCTGCACCAGCACACGCTGCACTTCCTCATGCCGAACTACACCACAGGTTACTAAACATTTATTAAACTTAGTCAAAATAATATTAAAAGTGATTTAAGACAAAAATTTGCTATGCTACACTACTATGCGCACATTTTGCGCTGTTGTTTGGGATGAAAAGATAGCGCAGCACAATGCGCAAAATGAAAAGATATGTCACTTATGTCCACGCTATACAGAAAGACGTACAATATTTTTAAAGATGAGTACAATTTTTTAATTTCTTTTTTTACAAATTTTATTTTATAACTTGCAGTTGACCAAAAAGAAGTAGCGACTCGTCTAAGCGACATCTTCCGGCTGATGGCGGAGCTACAGGCCACTTGTGATATTGAAGACTACACCATCAACCAAAGCTCTCTAGAGCAGGTAACTCATTTGTTAAATGCACTTTCGAACCTACGTTTTTCTTCTGATTCCAAAGATACTCCTTGACAAGCATGATCTCTAATGAATAACTGAAAAATTCTAATGCAATTTTTAATACATTTTTGCCAGCGCCTCCCGCGATCCGTCGCCTTTATTACCTTGCCATTTTTTTTTATTTTTTAACGCACGCGATATATAAAGCCTTATGTTCAATGGCAAAATATTTTTTTTCAACACTTCATAATTAAAAACATTCGACTTATCTTTCCCGCAGATGTTCCTAAGTTTCTCGGACAAGTCCGACATAGAAGACGACGCGGTAGACCTGGAGCCGCTGCCCTCACCAGAGACCATCCGACAAGATGAGGAGCTGGCAGTCGTCACCGCGCTATAACTACTAGTTTACTTCATTATATATACCTAGGAAATAGCCGTTAAGTCATTAGGACACCGTGACTGTCATTTTGACAGCCCAACTGTCATTTTGACAGCGCTACTGTCGCAGACAGGGCACTGGGCAACTGTCATTTGAACAGGACAACTGTCATTGTAAATGATGCCGAGATCCTTAGCGTACTTAATTGATTTGCTTTGAATCTAACGTATAAAAATCGAAGTAGAACGTGAATAGCTCTATTAATTATAATGAAACCCTGTATTAATTGCTCAAAGTTACCAAAACTACAGGTAGTGTGGCTTTTTAATCTGTCATATTTATCCGGATCAATGATGTCCTCATTTCTGGGCCCGTACCATGAAGTGTTAATGACATCACGGCAGTGCAAGAGCGAGACGGAACACGTGACTTATAGCATCATCTTTTTCGTGCAACGGATGGCTTTAACACGTCGTAATATGGCCCCCAACTTCGACATCAATTCTTTAATATTAACTAAGTTATCTTCTGCTGTCGCGATCCTTGGTAGTAACTATACTTAGACCTTTAATTCTATTCAGTAACTTGACAGTTCAAAGAAAAATAATGTTACCATACTACAATAAATAGTGGTGGGGTAGTGAACGATTTTGCATAAGGAACGAATGATAAGAATGGTTTAATACCAAGTTAAGTTCATTCAATTTCGTTCATTCTTCCACCACCTCACTATCTTTTTTTTGTCAATACTTGGTAACTCTTTATCTGTCAAGTTAGGTAGTGAATAGAATTAAAAGTCGAAATATAGTAATTGATACTTCCGAATCTGGTCAAGGTAAATAGAAAATACTTATAAAACATGTTGCAGTTATCCATAAAATAAGTCCCGTACTTAGATTTGTAAATATTTAGAACAAAATGTATGACAAAAATGATTTTATTACAATTGAATCCGAATTATTTTATTAAAAACGAACTTTAGGATTTTTGAGGTTTTAATCGGTGAAAAATTTCAAATGAACCGCCTTACGAGCGGTGTTAGAAATCATCAAATTATAAAGACTTATGAATTTTAATATAAATATAATATTTTAGGTGTGTGTTGTATAAAATGGACCTTAGGTAGGTAATTAATGTAAGTGGAGTATTGGTAAGACTTATAGGTAAATATGTATATTTGTTTTATGTAAAGACTTCTTATAAGTAGCTCAAAGCAAACGATAAATAGACAAATCGTTGGAAAATAAATAAGGCGCATAGAAAACTCGACTTTCGTCTCTCTCACACCTGTGACCTCTCTTTCTAAAGGTCTATGTGTCAGATTTACGCCACTTTAACGAATTTATTAAATATTACATTATTATCAAAGTGTGAGTGACCTGTAAGATAGTAGAGTATAAAATGTACAGTCAGCATATTAAGACACATTTTAAATTGATGAAGGTGCTGAATTAAAAATCATCCTTGTAACGATTTAGTTAAAGCACAAAATTACTTATAGAAAACTATCTTAGCGTTGATTTATTATGCTGACTGTACAACAGTAATTAACAAAACTAATTTAATTTAATTTTGGTACAGACAGCAACACAGATGCCCCGTTTGCTGTTGCTGTCCGTACATTGTCTTTAAAATATAACAAATATGCAATCTCTGTGATATTTAATATTTTTATAGCAATTAAATACTAAAGGATGGTTTTTGGATATTTGGTTTTTATTCTACGTTTTATCCTAACCCAAGAGTCCAAGATATTACTCAAATCCGATAAATGGTTCTGATTTTATAAGCGTTATACGGACAAGCATGCATTGCTTTTTATAATAGAAAACATAAAATAAATAAATCTAATTATAAATATATCTTTTATCTTCTAAATACTCTACTCACTCACTTACTCATTTAGCACGAAATATCGAAAACCGCTTGACGTGTCAAAATAAAATTTGGCGGGGAGACAGTTTATAGTTAGTGGACATCCGCCTAAGAAAGGATTATCCAAAATTCCCCACCTAAGATGATGAAACGGGGGCCTAAAATTTATATGGAGAAACCAATTTTGACGCGGACGAAGTCACCAAAAGTTAGTATTATTATAATAATAACATTTGCCCGCCCGCCTGCCTGCTATTATTCTCCCTCTGCAGGATAAAGGCCTCTTCTCATATAGAGAATTTACGAGCATTGATCAACACGCTTGCTGAAGGCGAATTGGCGATTTCATACTTTAAGTCCAGGAATCCTCACGATATTTTCCTTCACAGGTCAGTGACAAAAATATGAATGGATATAAAAAAGTAACTGACAATATATCATTTATTTAACTTATTTATTTGGTAATCTCTACAACTATATAAACATGGAATGTAACATAAAATACATTATAATTTTAATCTCAAGATTACAACATCAGATCTGATACGACTAGAACCATTCCAAAGTAATAAAATATATTCTCCAGACCAATTTCAGTTACTGTGGGCAATCTCACAAAGACTAAGGCTAAGAACTCACGGAGCTGTTTTCATCCGCGTCCGCCGCGGTTGCGGGCCCGCAGCTTCTGTAGAATGCAGATATACATGTAAAAAATTAAAGCACATTTCACGACTCGTTTTACCCCCGCAGTCTGCGCGTTTGTTTGCGGGTCCCGCTGCACCGGCGGGCAACTAGTCGAATCGCGCGGGCCGCGGTCACCCGCAGCCTCGGCGGGTTGCACCCGCGCGCTCCGCGATTGCTTGACAGCTTGTTTCTGGTGTGTGTCCATAGATGTGGGTGTCCCGTCTTGCAACCGCCCGTCTTGCGATCCTGGCCCGCCACGTTTGCGGGCGATAATCTCAACTGCGACGGCTGCGTAACCGCGCAAACAACCGGTCTCGTGAGTTCAAAAATAAAACCGCAGTTCCAACACCGCGGCGGACACGGTACAAAATCGTTCCGTGAGTTCTTAGCCTAAAGGTATGATTCCGAACCCGGGTATGGGGACCATTTGTACCGCGACAGCAATGTTGTGGCAGCACTGCTGCGTGCAGCGTGGTTCGTAATCATACCATAATGGAAAATACAAGTTTTAAATGTTATAACTAATCTTTAAATAATTCCACTCCCAGTACTCTTACATGCTCCCATAAACACAATTATTGGGCAGTTGACACCATCAATCAACTGACATACTTTTTATGGACTGTCAAAACGCGATTCCCACAAAGGTTTTGTATAGGTACCAATATCGAACTGTGACGTCACTTATTTGCCATATCAATTGACTTACTATTTATTGATTTCAAAGTCACAAACAATCTTATTTTACAGTAAATTTAAAATTAATCGGGTTTCAGCTAAAATCAATTGTTTTTAAAATAATGGTTAATGGTGTGAACCACCCAGTTTGCATGCATTACATTGCGCGCTACTATCAATAGTGATTGTTCACATAAAAAATAAAGTCGTTTCACAACAAAATATTTTGCTCAAAGTTACTTAACTTTTTCACGTAGTTTGCGGCTGTTTTTTTACACCTTGTATATTGATATAAAGCCTTCACCACTCACCAGATAAGAAGAAACTCCAAAGTACAGCTTATACTTCTTCTCAAAGATTAATTATTATCAAAAGAAGGGTTTCTCAGTCCTGCCGACTTCTTGAAGTGTCCTGCGAGCAAGTCCAGCACCCTGAACATGACGTCTGCGTTGACTTCCTTGTGCGTGAAGCTCTTCACGACCAGCCTCGTGGCCTCGCTCACTGTCTCCTCACCAAATACGTACAGAAGTGCTGTAAAGAAATATACAGTATTGAGTATGTTATCAAAAAAATCTGCTTGAACATTAAACTTTTTGTTTTCTATACAAATAAAGTAAAGTGTGTGTTTGTGAGTTCGATTTCCAGGTCGGGCAAAGTGTTATTAGGTTTTTCCATCAGGAATTTCTCAGTAGCAGCCTCGGAGTCTGGATTTGTGCCCGGTTGATGGCAATAGGCTCGCCCCCTATTACATGGACTAAAAACATAACTGGCGAAATGTGGGTGTACTAATGGGTACACCTCTGCCTAACCCTTCGGGGATCACAGGCGTGATGTTATGTTATGTTTGTTTGTAACGTCAAAATAACAGCTTATTACTAAATACATATGAATGACACACGGTACTAGCACCAAAAAAAAACAATTTTTATTTTTTCTGTCTATTTATTCCGGCTTATCATCGAAATGGCTAAATCGATGTTGAAGATACTTTTACTAGCCGATAGCTGATGTCATAAGCAGTAACTTAAGACTTTTATTTTAGAAAAGTAATCGGAAAGGGAAGGACAAAAAATATTGGCGTAATTGTCAAAATATTCGTGCTACTTTTGTAATACAAAATGTTAGGGGTACACATAATTGGAATAAAGTTGATTTTGTTTTAGCAAAATAACGTAAATATTTGCACAACTTCGCTAAGTGAAGTGCCAGCATTACGTTTTTGACTTGTACCAAGTTCAGCTGTGTTACTTATAATCACATTCATTACCTGGCATCTTCTCCAGCACAGCCGCGCAAGTCTCCTCCACGTTGAGCTCCCTCAGCTTGTCCTTAGACTCGAAGAACCCAGTATCCTTCTCCGATAGTTGTTCAAACACTGTGAAGATTTGTCTTCGGAGCCACGAAGCCAGGTCTGATAGCCACGCGTCTAGGAGAGACTCGGCTAGGTCTGTAACGTGAAAGTACTTGAAGTGAAGATCCAAAAAGTCTAATCTAGTCGTAATAAATGTAGTTTAAAAAGAGGTATGAAACTGAGATTAGATTTCGTTCGTTTTCAAAAGTGGTGTGATGACTTGGTGACGTATACAGGGTAATTAATTATAAAAACGGCTGATCCATACATTACGATCTTGTTGTGTAGCATTTGAACAGCTGATTTATTTTTCATGATTTTAAGGTAAGTCCCGTAGTGAAAGTTGTTCATAATGATGAGTATAGTGACCCCTTTTCAGGTTTCGGGTATTTTTTAAATTACCCTGTATATACAACAAATCGGCCAAAAAAGGCAGCACACAAGGAAGATGTGTGTGTGTGGCATAACTCAGAAAGAAAATTTAAAATTTATAGAATATACGCTAAAAATTAAGAAAATAAATGGTTAAAAAAAATGCGATTGGTGATTTTGAACGAGCTCTGTAGCGACCTGCGAGCAGCAGCGTGGCGAGGCGCTGCGCCACGTGCGAGCGCGCCAGCCCCGCCGCCGCCGCCACGCCACACGCGCCGCTCCAGCCCGCGCCGCGCGAGCTGCACCACTCCTCTGGGGGGAATCACGAATGTCACCAGGTGTTACGAATGCCGCCTTGAGTGTGACGTATATCGACAACAAATCACAAGTGTAGATTTGATCGTCAGTAACTCTGTGATACTTATCGACACTCATAATAATATTCAAAGTCAAGTCATTTATTTAAATTAGGTAATTTTGAACGTCATTACTTGAAAAAATAAATAGAACCGAATATAGTTGCCCCTTCCAAAACATTTAGTTAGCTTTATTTCCAACGCCAGTATCCATTACTCACCAAAGTCGTCAGGTGTATGTGGTCGCGCGAGGTCCTTCGGCGCGAGCTGGTCGAGCGAGTCCAGCGCCGCCTCCACGTGCGAGAACGCGCGGCGGGAGCCCACCAGGCGAGACACCGCGCCACCTACCTGCGGTGGAGCCTCCGTCAATATGTTAAATAGGGGTATTCATGGGTTAATAAGCGCTCTTACGCACAAACATTTAACCGCGGAGGTGGATAACCACGCGGCTAGCCACTTTTCCAGTTAAATATGCAACCGCTTCTAATTGTACGCACTAAGACCTTAAGCGGTTTGCATAATAAACTATATATGCGCTTAGGGGAATGATAATGATGATGACGACGATGATAATGATGACGACAATGATGATTGATGATAACTTTAACTTATTATAATAAGCCCATACTGTCCTACTGGTAGGCAAGGGCCTCCCTTCATTCCTTCCATCGATCGCAACTTTGATCAAATATTTTGTAGGGTCAATACTCGCTGGTGACTTTACACCGTATTTATGGAACATAAGAATGAAAGACCCAAGCTTCGAAGCCCAAGGTCGAACTGTTAGGAGCCTGACTGGACTTACATTAAGGTCAATGGAAGTGCACACGTAAGTCCAGTCGTGTAGAGTGCGCGGCGCGGGCTCCTCCCCCTCCGCGCCCACCGCCGTCTTGATGGAGTTGAACACACCGGTCACCGTGCGTTGGAACAGTCTGGAATGTTGTATAAATAAAGTTAATGTTCGTTATCATGGAGGGAGCAAAACTGCTCATTGGCCTAGCGGTCGCAAAGTGCGACTAGTGAGCGTAAGATCTTGGGTTCGATTTTCAGGTCGAGCAAAGCGTTATTGGGTTTTTCCTTTAGGAATTTCTCAGTAGCAGCCTCGGAGTCTGGATTTGTGCCCGGTTGATGGCAATAGGGAAGCCACATGGGACTAAAAATAACAAAACTGGCGAAATGGGTGTACGGATACTCTGCCTAACTATTTGTTGATTACGGGCATGATGTTATGTTAAAAAGTAGAAAAAATACAAATTTGATCACTTTTCCTGTCATTAACACTTTCGATAAACGGGTAAAAAAAGATGGCCGTCACGGGACGCTCGGCAGATGTGAAACATCTCAGTAAATATTCAAATTTCAAATTAATAAAACTATAAACCAATAAAAAAAATAGTTATAACCACGGAACGGGTGCAGTAAAACGCTGGTGCTAAGAAGTCGAACTATATTTACCAGATTACACAAGTCACAACTTAACACAAACTTTCACTCGCGCGCACACAATGATTCGCGGGTAGCTTGGAAAGACAACTCACTTGAACTGTCACATATTTCTAGAACGATCCTCGGGCGCCCTCTTACGGGCAGCCGGGTAACTACTCTGGGTTGCCACGTTTGTATCTACACTCTCCGCGCTATAGAGTGAAATAATATAATGCAGCTCGCTCAGACAGAGAAGCAACGAAGTGTATAGAATGCGCGCGCGCATACACAAGTCGATTCGGTTCAAAAACAGTTTAAAGCAACATTTTGACCCTGTAGGTGATGCATTTTTGTACGGAAGTATTTTTTTTAAACCTTCAAAATTTTCTTCGTCTCTGCGGTGTCTAACTATCTACAATCATGTAGCTGAAGTTTGGGTTACGATGTACCAATTCCACCCCGTATCGCTCTATTAGCGAAGTTCGTAATGAGTATACTCACTTGTCTAGTCTCTGCATATTGTTTGACGTCTGACCGGGGGACGCGTTTCTATCCATATTCATGTCGTACTCATCTAAAGAAAACCATTCAAGTAAACATATATATTTACGAACACAAGTTTTAAAAGTTATAACTTAACGTTAAATACCTATATCGTATTCAGGGAGCCGTGATATAGGAAGTAAACAAATCATAAAAAAGGTACTTTAAAGGTTTGATGAAGTGTATATATTTTATAAAAATAACTCATCATCTGCCTAGCCTTTTCCCAACTATGTTGGGGTCGGCTTCCAGTCTAACCGGATGCAGCTGAATACTAGTATTTTACATGGAGCGACTGCCTATCTGACCTCCACAACCCAGTAACTGGGTAATATGATACCCCTAGGTAAGACTGGTTGTCAGACTTTCGGGCTTCTGACGACCTGTTACGACTGTCAAAGATCCACGTATGACAGCCGGGACCAACGGCTTAACGTGCTTTCCGAGGCACGGAGGAATCTCGGTGTGTAAAGATGGTCACCCATCCACGGACCAACCCCGGCAAGCGTAGCTTAACCTGACGGATCGACCCGTGCGGCTGTTATTACTTAGCCACGAGCTCCTCCTACGACTCCTCCTACCTCCTACCTCCTTCCTCCTACGATTTTATAAAAATAACTACGGAAGTAATACGCTGACAACACTGTAAATGACATTTTTAGAACGATGTCTGTAGAACTTATGTGATCCTTTCAGACTTATTTAATCTCGAATATCATAAATGCCTTAAATTATTTTCTTAATTTTAATATATTTTTTAATGTAAATCGTTTACATTAAAAAGCACCCAAAAATGACTTGATTCTAAACTTCGAACGCATCATAATACTACTAAATGTTATATCCGCCATTGTTTTCTTTGTTTTGTTTACATTTTGTCTCAAGACCAGATAAATACAGTATAGGGGTATTTACTTTAGTAATTTCCCCACAATCATTCAAGCTCAAAGTTACTGAGTTTGATGGGCGGTTTGATGTGTCATGTTACACTCCGTATTATAAAGGAACTACAGTAGAAAGAAGTATGTGAAAGGACAAACACCAAGCTATGAACAATTTAATTAATTTTCGATGTTGTATCAAAGTGCATATTGTTTGCATGGCATGTTTACCGGCAAGCGTGGCGGTGTCGACGGGGCGGGAGGAGTGGTGGTGCTGCGTGCGGCCGCGCGTCTCCTCCGCGCTCTCCCACCACACGTCCTCCGCCCTCTCGGCTCTGAGGGTGACACACAAAACTACAAGCTGTTTTTAAACTCATTGAATAACTTTTACAATGGCACCAACTACTAGATAAGAAAAAAAAATGAAATAAAAAAATATGTTTTAAAAAAGCTTTTATTTAGTAATTAAGCATTAAAATATCATAAAAGGAAAAAAATATATTGTGCTAAAATTTGGCGCTGAAAATAATACTTTTATAAATTAATGAATAAAATAGTACCTCACTTTTAATAAAAGCTTTGGCGCTCATTCCCTTCTGCTATTTTATTATAATTTTAATATTTAATTGTTTATCTCAGAAAAATAATGTTAGAAATGTTATTTAGGTACTTTGACATAACAAATTATTACTTTGCAAGAGTTGATTACAACCAGAAAACTTTCACCAACATAAAAAAACTGTTCGTTACTGAGTCAGAAAAACCTTGTCAATTGATCTTTTAGAATTCATTCGTACCTGGGACTGGTCTCGGCGCGTTGCTGCAACAGACAGCGTAACTTGGCGATGCTTGTGGACAGGTCGGCTGCCTCCTCGTACTCCGGCTCCGGCGAGTCCGGCTCGGGGACCAATGGGAGGTCCGCTTTGGGGACCGGCCGAGGTTGAGATGGCTGAAAGGGAACACAATGATTATAATCAACATTGCACGTGAAAATCGTGTTTTAGTATACTTGCACATTCAACTTGCAAGTGATTTTAGAATGATGCTCATGCATGAATTTAATAAAAATTTAACGCCTTTAAAATATAAATCGTCATGTTTATTTACTTCATAAGATTTATTAGTTTTTCTACTAACGACTATGACATTCCTCATAACCAGTGATTGGAATAGGCTGGGCTATTTAGCTAATGTTAGTGAGATCACAACGTAGAGTGGTTAATACCACCAATATTTAGTTCATTTTGTTTTTTATTCCCGGTAACCGTTTTAGTACTTAGTACACAAGGTATTTAATTTAATTTTGTGACTAGCGACACAAATGAAAAAGTCAAGGTAATTATTTCAATGAAACCATTTCAAAGTTAAAACACTGACCACGCTGTCCTGTGAGATGACTCTCTGCTGTTTCACTAACGGGTGCACGTTGCTCTCGTCTGGAAACAGAAAATTATTACTAGTCTTATTACCCTTATCGCCAAAGTAAGGGGTCGACACATAAAGGCATGTCCGAATGACGTTGCAACATAATAAAATGCAAGAAACAAACCGTAAAAGACTGAAGTCTGAATTAACACACAGGTCAGACTAACTTAGGTTTAATTCTACCAAAATAAACCAATCCACGTAAAAAAATCTCCCATATTTAGAATTAATCGTAATGATTTTGTATATTTAACGCAGATTTTTAAATTTATTCTAAGCATACATTATGCATTCATCATCATATCAGCCTATGGCGTTCCACTACTGAACGTAGGCCTCCCCCAAAGAGCGCCAACCATCACATACATACATCCATCATTGAACTGACATACATTTAGCATATTCAATTACTCATTCATTAATTATTGTGAGGTTTTTGGACTGTTTTGGCAGAACTAAGCTTAATATATATCACAGAGGGTTGAAAATCAAACTGTAGACAATACCCCTTTGTCCGTTGGTGGTCTGCACGTCCTTGTGTTCGGGTATAGGTATGGGCTTGCCGCGCGCCACCTCAGACGGGGACGTCTTGTCGCTGCTGCGCTCCCGGTGGTGGGGCGGCGATTTATCCTGCACATTCAAAAGCCACGTTATTTTCCCATTGAATAATTGACCTCTACGAATAAATACTAACACACTTTGACATTTAATAAGCTAACCATAGTTAAATAATAATTCATCTGTGCGTGTATACATATGTCAATGAAATCCTAGACGGTTGAAACGATTTAAAAAAAAAAAGAATGTCTGTAAACTATCCAGAGGGGTCCCTGGATAGTTTAGATTCATTCGACCTCATAACAGTCTAACAGAGCAACAATATATGCTCAATCAGTTTTCATTGATAATGCACAAAAATTCAATAGAATTAGAGTCGAAAATTGAGTGGAAAATATAATTCAGCGCAATATTTCATTCTGCCCTTTAGTTTCAGTATCTTAATAAACTGTAAATTCCTAGAACACACATAGTTAGTTATTTTAGCTGGGCTGTTTCCGCACTTAGCCCCTTTATTGGGCCATTGTACGTTAGAACACACATATTGACCACACTGACCTGATCGCTGAGTCCAGTAAAGCGGAGACCCTTCTTCAGTCCAGCGATACCAAAGTCTAGTAGACCTTCCATCATGCCGGCCGCTTCGTCCTACACCAGGAAACAGCACCGTTACAGATACAATAATAATAATAATAATAATAATAACTTTATTCATAACATACATTATACACAGTAACATGTTCCCTGACTCCCAAACTAGGTTTATTGCCTGTGACTTGGGAGTCAGTTCCTCCAATAGTAGATATTCACAAAAGTATGTTTAGAACTTGACAAAAATAAAATTAAAATTAAAGTAAAAGCTTTTAAAATAGATGGCTGCAATCATAACAGTGTGGGTAAGCGTAGGTATGCGTATCAAGTGAGGGTGGGTGTGTAGGGTGTGTGTGCATGAGTGAATGAGGGTGTGTGTAGTTGTGTTGTGTGTTGGGTGTAGAGAAATGTATATGTACTTGTCTTGCTAGGTTAAGGTAGTTAGTAGTTTTTCTATTTCTTCATAGGTTTGATCCATCAACCAAGCTTTCAATTTATGTTTGCACTGATGTAAGTTAAGGGTTTGTATTTTGAGTAATCTATTTACTTTATTATATAAATTTCCACTAAGGTAGACAAACTGGTGTCTGATAAAGGTAGTATGGTGTTGAATTTGTGGGAACACAATGTCAGCACGGCGTTTGTGTGAAATTTGAAGTGGGAATCTATGTTTCCTAAGAATAGATTGAAGCACAAACAGTCCTCTCACTGACAATACTTTGCATTCTCTAAAAAGCTCGGCTGTGGGGTATTTGTAAGGCTTGCAAGACATTACTTTAAGAACTGCTCTTTGAGCTCTTTCTAATTTAAGAAGGTAGGTCTTGAAGGTGCCGCCCCACACTGGCAGACAGTATGTGATCAGTGATTGGCAAAGTGAGAAGTACACTGTCATAATGGTATCTGAGTCAGCCGAGTGACGTAGTTTTTTAAAGATATATATGAGTTTCCGCGTTCTGGCCACTAGGTTTTCAATATGGCTGTACCAATTTAAATGTTTATCGATCAGCACACCTAAGTACTTTATATTGGGTGTGAATGCGAGTGACGGGCACGTACATGAATTATTGCTAATGTGCCGTGGACAGTTATGAGCTTTGATAGTAAGAGGGATTTTTGGTTGAGACCGGTTGCTGATCGAGAAGGATAATATTTTTGTTTTATCTGCATTGAGTGTTAATAGATTTCCTGCAAGCCAATCCATAACCTCATCCAGCGCTATTTGAGCATTTTGTTCAGCTTCTTTCCAATCCTCGCCATATATAAGTAAGGCTGTATCATCAGCATAGGTAAACAAGGAGCAGTTTGTGAGAGGAAGTGAGCACAAGTCATTAATATAGACAAGGAAAAGTGTCGGGCCCAAAATGCTACCTTGAGGAACGCCGTATTCAATTTTAGCGCTATCACTCGTGACCTCACCGATTTTAACATGCTGATATCGGTTTTTTAGATAACTCGTGAAAATGTCTAATGCAATGCCGCGAATACCGATGCGCTCTAGTTTCGATAAGAGTATTGGGACAGAAACAGTGTCGAAAGCTTTTGATATATCTAGAAAAATACCGAGACATTTCTCTTTTTTATCCATGTGCTTAGCAACCTTTTCAGACAAAGCTACAACCGCATCTTCCGTCGAAATACCGGCTCGAAAGCCGTACTGGTTTTCCGACAGAAGGCTATTAGCTCGTAGATAGGTAAGCAAACGGTTATTTAAGATCTTTTCCAGAATTTTAGATAATGTTGGTAAGACTGAGATGGGTCTATAATTGCTTACACTGTTTCTGTCTCCGCCCTTATAAATTGGGTGAACGAGAGCTATCTTAAAGGCGTCAGGAAAAATACCCGTAGATATTGTAAGATTACAGATATGTGTGATGTAAGGGACCAGGGTTGTGTGCGCTACTTTTAGAATTTTGGTCGAGATACCGTCGATACCTATTGCTGAATCTGATTTTAGGTTGATTAAAACGCGTTGGACTTCAGAATTGTCGGTTTCTAAAATACATATGGAATTTAGTGTTGATGTTTGATTGGGATAATGTGAATAGTTTCTACGATGGTGTCTTATGTTTGCTGCTAAGCAGGAGCCTATGTTTGCAAAATAATTGTTAACTGAATTTGTTGCCCTATGGTCGTCTGTACCAGTTTTTAGAAGTTCTCTAGGTGGTGATGGAATGGTTTTGGTGTGTGTAATAGTTTTTATGAGGTCCCAGGTAGTCTTTGGATTATTTTTTCTTTTTGCAAATTCAGCCCTTTCATAATTATTTTTTAGTATCCGTAGTAATGAATTGCAGAAGTTTCTGTAACGAGAGTACGTTGTTTTCAATATAGGGTTTTCAGGTTGTGCTCTTAAAGTTTGGTGCATTTTATCACGGTTTCGTATACAGCGAAGTAAACCGGGCGTAATCCACGGTTTAATAGTCCTGTTCTTCCTGGGTACCTTAGAGTAACGAGTATGCTTGTTGATAATTTGGTTTAGAGAGGATATCAAAATTTTAGCTGCTACATTTGCGTCTTCTGCGAAAAGTACCGCGGAGAAATCTTCGTTTTCTATGTCTTTTTGGATGCTTGTTATGTCAATAATTTTGGCATTATGGGTAATTTTGGGTTTGGGTTCATCTAAATTGATACTTAATAATACAGGTAGGTGATCGGTTATCTGTGATTCAATGACTACTGTGGTCCCTGACTGCTTCGTTTTTAGAAGCACATGGTCTAGACAGTTATTTAACCTGGTAGGATAAATGTGAGCAGGTAGCAATCCATGGGACGCAGTGAAAGTGAGATATTCATTGGAGTGTTTATCGTTATTGTTATTTTTTATATCAATGTTTATATCACCTATTAAGGCAATGTGTTGAGTTTTTGTAAGAGATAATAATGTAGCGTCAAGACTATCTAAAAAATTGTCAATGTAACGGAAAGAGGGGGGTCTATATACGGCCAGGATGGCAGCGGTATCCTCAACTTTGCAAAGAAGGCAGTTTGCATCATTAAACTCAGGTTCTGAAACAGAACATGGTAATGAACATTTCGTATACATAATAACTCCATCATTCTGATTGTTTGTGTTCTTTGTAAAGTGAGAATTGTAGTCTTTCAAAATGGGAATAACAGTGGTTTTCTTTAGCCAACATTCCGTTAATATTACAATGTCACAATCTATTTTTAAAAGATGTAGAAAAGTTACTAAGTTATCGAAGTTTTTAGTTACACTGCGAATGTTAAGGTGCAAAACTGATATTGTTCTTCGAGTATTGTTTATTAATTTTGAGCATTCACCTACCGGAACTTTATATGATTTTGAGACTTGGTAAGCATCCAATTCTAGTACTATATTTTCTATGTTATTTTGATTAGCCATTTTTTATTATAAGAATGTTTATTCTAAAATTGGGTGAGCATTTTTTTGTTTTATGACTAGGATGTAGTGGCAGTGGTTTACGATTTCCTCTCAGTTCTGAAGTCCAAGGTGTGAATGTAATGGGAAAGTGTGCAGATTGTAGGTGTATTTTTGTTCTCGTGTATGTTATGTTTGTGTTATGTAGTTTGTTTATGTAATGCATGTCAAAACGATTTGAACGTGAAAGGTATGAGAGTTCATTCAGAAACATCTGAGCGTGTGTGTATTCTTTCAATTTATGATTGTAACCATACAAATAAGTAATAAGGTAAGTAAATAAACAGTATATGTGCACAGAAAAATAATTGATTGGCAACGTTGATTGGTAAAAAGCGAAGCTATACAACAGCAGACATAGTCATTGCAATTGCTTGAATCTTTCAAAACATGCTTGTGTTTTTATATCAATCCGTTTCTCGCCTTCAGCCTTTCGTAGAAAAACCTTCCCGTTCGCACACCAGCAGAATTTGTAGTTCTGTTGGTTTGCAAATTCCCGGGCAAGGTAGTATAGCTTCTTAACAGTAGAAGATAAGCGCTCGCTAACATATATAGGACTACTTTCACAATCCATACCGAGATGCAAAGAGTTCAGTTTTTCTTCTTTTGCACGGGTTTTATTGAAGGATCGAACTGATGAAATGTAATTATTCTTGGTGGTAACTGATGCGAACTCGGTGATTATCGGACGATTTGTATTTGGTTTTCCAGGAAGCCTATATATGTCTCGTATGTTGTTCGGCTGTATATTAATATCTATTTTGGAGCCAATTTGCATTACAATCTTTGTAAGATCCTCTGCAGTCTCTTTTTCCTTACTGGGCACATTTCTAATCTCAACGCTTGATGAACGGGATTTAAATTCTAGATCTTGTAATTGCGCATCCACATTCTCAAAGGCTTGCTTGTAAAATGTACGCTCTTTTTCCAATACATCAATTCGGCGCTGCATCTCTTCAAAGCTGGTATTGAATGACTCAATAGATTTTTCGATTTCGGAGTTCGTGTTTTGAATTTTGAGTGACTGAGTCTTCAATTCAGCCATGTCAGCGACGATTGTCTTCAAAGTGGCGGTGTGTTCATTTAGTACTAGCGCCTGTTCGTTTTTCCATGATATCAGCATTTGTTTTAGTTCATCTAATTCGGTTGATTGGGTGAAGGAATCATCGGGGCGCAGGCGTTTAGCTCTGGAAGTTATATTGACGGTCTCTGTCGCTTCGCGTGTAAGGATAGATGACACATCCGGTTCCGACTGGGCTTCAGATATTTTAACAAACATACATGTAGAATGGATTGTAAACAGAATTGGAGTAAAATCCAGAAATAGACGAATTATCCAATATGTAATTCCAAGACACGACTTCTCTAAAAAAAAAATACTTTATTTTAGCCCTAAAACCCCGAATAATTTTGAAATAAGTAAACTTAAGTTTTTATTTGCTTGAAAATCAATAAATGGTTAGTCAATTGATTTTGCTAATAAGTGACGTCACAGTTTTGCTATTGACTTCTGTCAAAAATCGTTTACCTCATATAATTTTGTATGATTATAAAAAGTACGTCAATTGACAGGTGATGTCTGCTAACCAATTGGATAAAAAGAATTGCTGTATTTTTTGAGCTTTTAGAACATGTTTTTGGAATCAAATCACAGGATTTTTAAAAACCACAATACCATCTTATTTCCGCTCAGGTTTATCGGGGTCAGGGTACAGACGAGTGTTAAACTATCGAAATAAAGAGCGGTGACTTCCCTTTTATAACGAACCCAACTTCCACCAAATACTTCGGTAAATTTAAGTAAACTCAAGAAAAGAAGGTACATTTCTCAAGTAAAGAAGGTACAAACTCAAGTGAATAAGGTACATTCTCAAGTAACACACTCACACAACAATCCAGAATGAAACAGTAACACAACTCGTCTAAATATCCGTGCATTGTGACAGACATGCTCGTCACTTGTTTCATGCAGTCAAACAAACGGCCTTACTAGACTGATAGATTGGATAATAAATTTTGAAACGTAATTGTTAGAACTTAGAGTCTTAAATGTATTGCATTGAGTGTCAAAGAAACTTTTGGATAGATGGTTGTTAATTATAAAGACTCATTGTATTAAAAAAGCCTAAATGAATATTAAGAGAGATTGGATTATTATCTCTTATTTATTTATACTTTTTAATTTGTCTGAATCTCATTCAAAAACTCATTTTAGAAATAAATATTTTTAAAAAGAAATGATCTATACACGACGGCACGGTTGGCGCAGTAGCTGAGCGATAAGCTGCTGCGCTGCGGGTCACGGGTTGGATTCCCGCAAGGAAAAAATATTTGTATGGCCTACATATAGGGTCTGGCTGTCTGTGTATGTGAGTTTATATATTTGTAAACGCACCCACGATACAGGAGAAGTAAACTATTTCTAGTGCGAGGCAACGTTTTCTTTAGAGATATGTATATCAAAATTCAATACACAATCTACCAGTTTCTATCAAGTAAGGCTTATGGTAACATCAAGTATGAGGTAACGCCAGTCTCGAGGACAGTACAGTAGGATAGTAGGACAGTGACAATCAAAGCATTCGTAACCTGAGCCAGTGCGGTGCTTGCTCCGATATGTGGTACCTGTCTACAAAATTGTTACAAAACATTTAAGTTTATATTAAAAAAACAAGATGCAGTTGCCAAGGGACTTCCGACCTAAAAAGTGATTTTGTAAGAAAGACATTAGGGCTGATTTTTCTGTGCACTATTGGTAATAGTTTGCTTTTTGTTTGCAGATAAAAAAGCACATCTATTCGGCGGCATATTCAGGGCTCGTAAAATAGTTTAAAAAGCACTTTTTTTAATGTAACATAAAGGATCGCAAAGTTTAATTAAAAGCTGTTTAAATCGTCAATTTTGAGGTAATCAATAAATCTGATTACAATTCTCATTTGTGCATTGTGTTTGTACTTATCTTTGAAAATATTTAGTCGTAGTTCTAGTATAGTCGTTTTATTCAAGGTTCTTCACATGAAATATTTACACCATTTATTTCAAAAGAGTAAGCACGGAGTTTCTCGCCCATTCTTCTCCATACGAAACTAGGTTACGGATGGGGCAACTAGACTCAGTTCGATTTTCTTGTAACTGACATTTAAGTGCCTTTTAGTGGCTTTTAATTGACAAGCCTTTCCGAATCGCGGGGTTAGTGCATAACAAAAACATTGTATCACAAAATTCTTCGTTCATTATGAAGGCCCAGCACCTATTCACAGAAAGCATAAGCAGAAAGATCGTGCAAACAACATACACTGGAGTTTTGCTTGCGGGGCACATCTAAGGCAAGTTTGGGGTCCACCTGTAGGTCCCCTATTTTCGTCTTCGCCTCCCTGACGGTGGACTGCAGGTCTTTCAGCAAGGCGTCCGCTGGCTTCGGACTCTGTTCCTTCTTTGTTTCCCTGTATAAACTCGGGTCTAAGGGGTCTACTTCTATTGTTTCTTCTTCACCTGAAATAAATGGGTTTTGAAGAATGTGAATTGATATTGTATCCTGTCGGAATATTTTCATGTGATTTTACCCTATGGAACAAATGTGTAATTCAAAATCATTTTCCAATATAATCTATATATTTTTTTACAACTACCTAGAATATTTCGTTAAGTTCTTTTTATAATAGAAACAAAATAAATTATATTATTCGTAAATTATTTTTTAGAAAATAGTGGTAATAAAAAAGTGTGTTTAATAAAGAATGTAAATTAATTAAAATAATTAATTAATAGCTAAATTGTTACTAAACAAAAAACCAAACACCATTAAGAACGATTGATCGACTTCTTTAAGTTGCTGAAAAACTTATAGTTACTAATAAGTATCACATCTATCTTACCAAACCACAGCGGTTGTGGCGACTTGCTGCGCGGCGGGTTCGGACTACCATCGATGTCAGCGTCCTGCCCCCACAGCCGGCTCAGGGTGATCTCTCCATCCAGGCTCGCCAGTAGGTCCTGACCCAGGCTGATGCATTGAAGGTCTATGTCCGTCTCCCAGGTTTTTACACTACCTATAAACAAAGAAATTATAAGGAGTAATTTGTTAAAATATTATTGAAAGGAAACTCCCCCTTCTTGTCCACTTTTATTGCTTTGCTACTTGCTATTACTAGATTAAAATCTGAACTATGAAACTTCCAACTACACTCATAGTGCAACAATGACATAGTAAAGTACTACTGTACTGAAAGGACAAATGCTTGACATAGATGCTATTGGTGTACTTGTACTTTATTGAATATACATAACATAATATCATGCCTATATTCCCCAAAAGGTTAGGCAGCGGTGTACTTAGTATTAGTACACCCACATTTCGCCATTTATAAACATAAAAAAAGAGTTACTTTTTGTCCATTTGTCACAAAATTTTGAGTTTAGTAAGTATATGAAACAATATTTTAAAAACGTAATAGAATAATTACACTTTGTAGCAAGGCAAACCACCACCTTCATTAAGAAAAAAAATTAGAGGAAAAATACTAAAAAAAATTTTTTTTTCCTTTTGGCTGTACATGATATATTATCCTCAAAAATACCTTCAATAATCCTATCATAGATCTTCACTTCATTCCTTCCTTGTCTGCCTCTCTTCGTTCTCAAAATAGGTGAAGACTTTATATCAACGGGTTCACTACTAGTAACCGGTACTTCTTCAACTATATTCTCTATCTTCTCCACTTCAGACTCCTCCTTCTTACCATCAGGAACCCATTGAGGGGTTGTAGCGGTACTTTTCGTTACTGCTATCGGTATTTCTGACTCGGCAGTTGGTTCTGGTTTATTATCAGGTAATGTTTCTTCAGGGAATTGAGTTTCTTTCTGCTCTTCAAAAGCTATTGGTTCTTGTTTTCCTTTTAAAATCGTTAGCAACTTATCGTTTAACCATGCTGGTTCTGCAAGCGTACTGTTGATAAAGGTGTCGAGTTTCTTTGACAGTATGCGGACTAACAATTCGGAATGTGGGGTGTCCCATAGCTCCCACGGTATCAGTTCTTTGAAAACTATGCGAAGGATATTGGTACAGTGATCTGCAGATTGTATAGTTTTGTTAGAAATGTCGAAGATTGGGTGAGATTTCTTGTACAATGATTCTATTGTACTATTTGGTATTTTTTCATGACGTTTCAGAGCCTTCTGGTACTCTTTCAAATGAATAGTTAGGATAGTGGTAATGTCAACATAAACATCTTTGGTTTCTATCTTGTTGCAGATCTGTAAGCAAAACGAATAAGTATTATGGTGTAGGTACAGCCTTTTTCCTGTACGCTAAATATAAGTACTGCCTCGTTGGTCTAGTGGTCGCAAGCGCGACTGCTGTGCATGAGGTCTTGGGTTCGATTCCCAGGTCGGGCAAAGTGTTATTGGGTTTTTCCATCAGGAATTTCTCAGTAACAGCCTCGGAGTCTGGATTTGTGCCCGGTTGATGGCAATAGGCTCGCCCCCTGTTACATGGGACTAAAAACATAACTGGCGAAATGTGGATGTAAACCTACACTGGGGTACACCTCTGCCTAACCCTTCGGGGATTACAGGCGTGATGTTATGTTATGTAAATATAAGTATTGGTACTGGTTAAAAGAAATACTATATTTTCAAACCTGAAAACTCTTGCCAATCATTTGATCCAACATTTGTTTACAAGCGAAGGGGAAGCCAATCTCCTGTGATATATACGGCACGTACCACGACGACACCAACTTCCTCTCCAGTACCGTAGATATCACACTCAGCTCATTCGTATCATACTCCCTACATTCAAATGCTTTCGACGACTTCCGCGGTTGGGGCAACACGCGCGACAATGCTGATAAATACGGATAATCCGCCACGAGACCATCCAAATCATACTTTATGGGCTTGTTTAAACGTAACAACCATTGAATAAACTTAAAGCTAACACATAGTGACACTACAAATAAAGTTAAAACGTAAAGAGGAAACCATATTCCGGTTATGGGTGAAATATTCGTAATATAGTTTAGTAGGACGCAGACAAATGTTCCCGCGCAAGAGACAATTATTGTACACTCTAAAAGATTTCTTTTAAATAACATTTTACTTTTCTTTTGGTAATGTGAAATAATAAATTAAAACATTTCAAGTGGTCGATCGATCAGTGTTTTGCAACTTTTCGAAATTTTATTTTGACACTGTTGACAGTGTTGACAAAACAGCAGACCGAATTTGAGTTTTTTGGAAACTTGCAAGACAGCTGTTAGAAGAAACTGAACGCATGATACTAATTTTCTATAACTCAAATTTAAATTCAAGTAAACTTCAAGGGTGCTTAAAATCCATTATTGATTTACTTTAAATCCACGTGGATAAAAAGAAATAACTATATTGACAGATACCTGCATAAAAACCTCTGTTTCAGTTTCATAGCGAAAAACGTGATATGTAAATTTTGACATTGGCATTTACAAACGTGTCCGTCAATCGCGAATTGAAAACGTCATTTTTATATCGTGGATTGTGCGAGTTGTGAAAATATTGAACCAAATTTTAGACTTTTATTGGTGATTCTAGAAAAATGTAAGTTAAAAATACACGAAACTTATGTCGGTGGTTTATTGTGGTATAATGTCACATGTGTTTGACTCATTATTCTTTATTTCTTCAGGTCGAAAGTAACTTTCAAGATTACTCTAACTTCTGACCCTAAACTGCCGTTCAAAGTGTAAGTTCTAGCTTTAAAACCTCCTCTGCAAACTCCTGTAACTTCAACGTAGCCCCTGTCTTTGAATAACTTGCGTTACATGTATTTTTCATAGTCAACTTTAGTTTGTTCATTTCAACAGATGCTGAATGGCCCAAGGCTCTGCGTTGAAGTTACAAGGTTTAAAAATGGACACAGCTGTCGTACAACAGTTCCTCAACTTCTTCCAAGATTATATTAATCTCTGTCAGTTAGACAACTGGCCTGACAATGTTACTACTGAGGCTGAACTGAGGAATGCTTTACTAATATCACAACATATTGAAAGGAGTCTGGATAGACTACAAAAGAAAAACGTCATCAGCGAATTCTTATCTGTATTGAACAGTTACAATGAGACATCAAACAGTCTCCTTAAAAATTGTCTGACTGATCCTCCAAAATATATACTTAAAAAGATAATTAACTCCAATACAAAAATCAATCAAATGGATGTTGGATTTAGTCTATTTCTTGAGTTATTTTCTGAGGACAAATTAGAGAAGTGTCTAACAGAGCTGATGCTTGAGGCAGCATCTAAAGAAACATTACTAAGAAATGTCAACAACAAAGTACCAAAAAATAAAATAATTGAATTCAAAAGTAAAGTCCTCTTGTTACAACTTAATTCATGTCAGTCTGACATTTTAAATTTGTTAAAGAACTGTAATCAAGATATAGTAGAGTTATTAGTTGTAAGTTTATTAAACAATGACCCGAAGTATGCTACGTCAGTAAAGTTAATAGCTGACGGGATCCTGAACATTGTCTTAAGAAAAGACAACACTTCTAAAAATTTCTGGAGGCTTCTTTTTCGAGTTGACAGCAAATATTTTACTGAAATGTGTGTTGAGAATTCTGACATCTTCACATACATAGTTGAAGCTTTAGCCGACTGTGGAAAACTGTTGCGAGAAGGAATGTCTGCAGAATCTTTTTATATAGAATTAAATTATTCTGAGTTGGTTGGTGTGGTTCAAAGAATCTGCAGTAATGATTATTTAAAGTGTCAGTTTTTCGATATTGTTAAGGATTATGATTCTGATTTAGTTTATTGGGAAAATATTTTGTGAATATAGTTTTATTTTTTTTGCACAAAATTTTGTTTTTTTTTTTTTGTAAAGTTAACATACAGTTATACCCCAATAACATCATCAGCTATTTCTTAAAATATACAATATGACTATAAACTACAAGTCAACAATGCAAAGCATTTATTTCAATCAGACCATTTACAGGCACTTTTCAATTAGGGTTTTTACAAAATCCTGATTACTTGTTCCTTCTATTATCTAGTGGTAAAGATGTAAGCCATGGCAATTAAGAGATGACCAATCGCGACTGACAGCACCCGTTCAAGACATGACGCTATTGTAAACATATCATTAATTCACTTATACTGGCTTTACTTACTCTATCTGGCGTTGTCTCTCATGAAAACATAAGCAATCTGGCTTCTATTGCCCAATACTCTTCTACTCTGCTACTTTGCCCTCAGGCTGAGCGTGCCAGAAGCGACGCCATTCACAGCGGTACTCAAGTTTGCCGCCGAAGAGTTCCGGGTGGAGCCAGCCACCAGCGCCATCATCACCGATGATGGTATCGGCATCAACCCACAACAGACCGCAGGTGACATAATATGTACATTAACATAGAGCAAACCTAACTTCATCATGAATACTACTATACATATTATATTGGATGTAAAAAGTCGCGGCTGCTGAGCGTGAGGTCTTGGGTTCGATAAACAGGCTGGGCAGAGTTTTCCTATCAAGAATTTCTCAGCAGCAGCCAGTTTGAATTTGTGCCCTATTTAATGGGTACACCTCTGCCTAATCCTTCGGGGATTACAGGCGTGATTATGTAATCCCCTAAGGGTTAGACTTAAACATAACTGATGATTAGTACACCCACATTTCGCCAGTTATGGGGCGAGCCTATTGCCATCAACCAGGCACAAGTCCAGACTCCGAAGCTGCTACCGAGAATTTCCTGATGGAAAAACCCTTTGCCCGACTTGGGAACCGAACCCAAGACCTCATGCTCAGCAGTCGCGCTTTGCGACCAACGAGACTTAATTCTGACTTAAATTACCTTGTTTCAGGCAATGTATTCTTGAAGCATGGATCAGAACTGAGGTTGATTCCCAGAGACAGAGTGGGGCAAACATAGACAAGCATATCATTCCAATTCCAATGTTAATTTAAGCATTACTTTATATACCTACATAATATATAAAATTATCTTTATGTTTAAATAATTAAACGATTTTTTTACATGAATTTTGGATACGACGAATTTATGTTTTACAGATTGTTAGGATATTATTAAATTGCCAATAAATTTGGCCTCGCTTATTATTATCATAACTCTAGCTATACCCCGTGGTTTTACTCGTAATTAGTTACGTCTTGGTTACTGCTCAGTACCCGTGAGTAGGTAGCCTTCCTCAATAAACGGGCTAAATAACGCAATTTTTACTAATATATTTTTTCAAAACTGACCAGTAGTTCCTGAGGTTAGCGCGTTAAAAAAACAAGCAAACTTCAGTCGGATCTATAATATTAGCAGAGATGTTAGCAATAAAAACACAGACAAAGTTTTGGTTAAACTTTATTATTACGCTTAAAACGAATGGAACAAAATGTACAGAAGGATAAAAGCATGTGTATAATGTAAAATATCTATCATAGCTATAGCTAATCTAATCTTAGTAGTGGTTCTGCAGCTCTAAGGAATGATTTCTCGAACGCCATTTCGGAGAAACGGTCAACAGAGGCACTGAGAACAAAAGAAAGATGCTTCATAATATCTTCTAAAAAAACTAAGTTTATTGAACCTAATGTTTTAAGAACACAAATCTGCATCAACACTAATATTATAAATGCGAAATTAACTGTCTGTTACGCTTTCACGAATAAACCACTGAACCGATTTTGATGAAAGTTGGTACCGGGTAAATTTGAACTCCATGTCCTGTACATAGGCTACATTTTATTCCTTGACTTCGTCTGTTTTCGCGATAACCGACATTCACGCGGACGAAGTCGCGGGCAAAAGCTAGTAAATATTAGCGAAACGAGTATTTCCATTATAAAAATCGATCGAATTTATATTACGTTTACATTGCGCGCTCATTCTAGATCCTTGGAAACTGTTTTGGGAATTATTTTCCAAATATTATCTAGTATACAATACTGCAGGGAAACTAGTAGCATATTATTTAGAAGAGAGAATGGTGTTGGGCTGAACTTTTTCTACAACAAATATATAAAAAAGCTTAAGAAAAGAATTACAACTCTAAGAACGCGACATGAAATTCTAGGCCCAAGAATTTCATGAACTATGTAAGTATCTTACATAGCTCATGACCAAAGTGATCCTTACCGAGCAGCCTCAATGATCTTCTTCCTCTCGTCCCCGGGCAGCGCGATGACCTCGAGGATGGCGCGCGCGTACTCGTCGGCCTCGGCCGCCAGGAAGCCGGTGCGGGAGCCCTGCGACGTCTCGATGATGTCCGCCAGCGGGCCCCCCGAGCGGTGCGCGATGGTGATGAGGCCGGCCGCCATGCATTCTACTACACCTGGGGGAGTTATTCAAAGATTAAAATATGAGCATAATTTTTTTTAAGAATTATTGTATAGGTAGATTCTGTATCTTAAGAACTAGTAAACTTTTTCCGGCGTTATGCCATTCCGTCCGCGTGGACCAAAGAGGGCGCCCGTGGCCGACACGCCGGTACGAACCAGCGTCGAAGAAGAACGTCTAACATTTATATTTGTGTCTTAGTCATAAATAATAAGCTGTTTGGTTTGGTTAAGAAACGATTTTAATGAGATCCCCGCAGCCCCAACACCCATCTTTACACATCTTTATCACACTACAGGCCCCTAAAATAAAAGAAGCAACATGATTGTATTCAGTAATAATTAAGTCATCGCGTTTTGTAGCGTTTACAGCTTTGTATTAGCTTGTATTGATGATAAACAAAAATGACCCAAACGTTGCTGAAGTAGGAACATGTTTATGTGGCGATAGTAACATTGTATGGAGTAATTTTTGTTTCAAGCACCTAAAACATAGGTAGTAAAAGCATGTTGCTGAAACAATGTTGCAAAACTTTTGTATACAAAACTTCGGAACAATTCTATAAAAATAATTAAATTGTAATACTAACTAATGCCAAAATGCTCGTTCCACATGGCGTGTATGGCGAGGCTGCTGGTCTGGTACATCTGCAGCAGGCGGGCATACGGCGCGTTCACCACAAACTGCACGCTGTCTTCCAAAGACAGGTGCTTCGCGAGGTCCTTCAGGTTTTGGACCCGTTCCTCATCCTCGGCGTTGCGGCAGGAACCTACGAGGACTAGTTTGATCTGGAATGCAGAGAAGGAAACATAAATGATTAGAGAGATAATGATCAGTAAAGAGGAAAGGCAAGAGGTTCCCCTTTGGAACCAGTCGTCAATCCCTGGCAGTTACAGAAACAAAAAAACAAAAATAGAAAAATATCCAGATATTGAACTAGCCTATGCCCGCGATTTAGTCAGCGAAAATCTCAGTTATCGCAGCACAGACGGAGTTGCGAAATAAAAATTAGCCTATGATCTTTTTTGGCATTTAAACTTGCACCATACTAAATTTTATCAAAATCGGTTCAGTAGTTTTATCGTGAAAGACATATTAGTTCTACTGGCCGTATCAGACTAATAATATTATGAAATAAAGAAAGCATTTTTATTTACCTTGTTCCACAACAACTCATTCTTGACTAACAAGTTCCGCAGCTCGTACATCGCTTGCAGCATGAGAGGGTGATCCTTCTCGGGCCTGAACTGAGCCACCGACAGGATGCGGATGGGGTCAGAGTCCTTCACTAGAGAGCGGAGTTGTTTCAGTTCTGATACCTGCCATAGACATTCAATGGACTATGAGAGTGAGGGAAGAGGAAGTGCACTTGTGTGATTGGCTAATGAGGCCTGGGAAATATTTTTATAACATTTAGTATTAAACCAGGTATCAAGAAAACAATGGAAAGGGTTTATATCAGTTTTGCCAATAGAAATAGTAAAAAAGCGTGTTAAAAATGATAGCTCATAGCTAGTTGGCCACCAATACTCTGAAATTAGTGTCCCAATTAATGTATTTCACAAATTCTGTGAACAAAAAGGGACCAAAATTTTTGCTGAGATGGTTGCGGGATTTGGTAAGTTATGGTAATAAATTCATACCTCACATGGCGGGTAGACCCTGAAGGTGCTGAGCGGCACCTGCCACAACTCGTTGATGTGATCCTCCGTCCACGTGCCGTTCGCCATCACCACGTCAGCGCAGCGGCCCACCACGCCGTACAGCTGACGGTACAAAGACGGTTTAATTATTCATATCTCATAAGCCATTTTCGAGTTTTTGCGAGACTTTTTTTTAACTTAATGTACACTAGTAATTTCTCCTGTATCGTGGATGCGTTTACTATTATTTAAGCTCACATACAGAAACAGTCAAACCCGTAACAAACAAGTATTTGTTTCGTGCGGAAATTGAACCTGCGGCACGCACCGCAGCAGCCATTCACTCAGCCACTGCGCCAACCGTGCCGTCATTGCAACAATTAATTCATATATATTAATTTGTAAGGCACTTAGTAATGGGTATACAGGGCACCCAGATGACTCAACATTTCACAAGTAATAATAATATAAACA
The DNA here is from genome assembly GCA_949774945.1 of Hoplodrina ambigua. Classification (NCBI taxonomy): domain Eukaryota; kingdom Metazoa; phylum Arthropoda; class Insecta; order Lepidoptera; family Noctuidae; genus Hoplodrina; species Hoplodrina ambigua. The sequence continues at coordinate 529,337 of OX458985.1, forward strand.
AAACAATTTACTTGTCACAAATTTCCTTATTGTCAGTTTTGATTTCATAATCATATTTTGTAGTTATATTTCAAATCCAGACAACTATTTTAAATTGTGATATCATAGTATGACATCATTTAATTCATTCATTTACATATTGTTTTAGTATAGAGCATTAGCATACAATTTTAGCTTCTCAATCACAAAAATGATGAAATTAGAATTTAAAATGAGGACAGAAAACTATACAGATACAGAGAACTCATTGCACTCACCCATCCAAATATATTGTAATACAACAACTTGAGCCACGTGAACAGCGGGTTTCTTGCGATCACACTGTTATTGTTGTAAGACACAATACGGTGCTTGACCCGCCTCATCATAGTGCTGGTAATGGTCGGGTAGTGCACATAGCAACCGACCGGACATTGTGCCAGATAGCGGAATATTGGGAATGTGAATGCAAACCCTGTTGTGTCTATGTATATGTCTGAAAAGAAGATTGTGGGAGTTAAGTGTCTGAATTCTCTAATCACTAAAAGTCTAATTACTTTGTTCCTATAATAACATTTCATCACCACTTTTGGTTGACTGGCACAGAATGCCTAAGGCATTAAGTCCGCCTTTGTACTATTTTGTTGCATAAAGTATAAATAAGAGTCTTCTAAACGAAGAAATGTGAGGTTGAGGTTGAGATGTTTATTTCCTATAAGAATAAGTTCACTTACATGAGAAACAAAAGAAATTAAAAATGAAAAAGAAATGTCCACTCACCAGGGTTCAGGTTCATAAAAGCCTCTATCCCCAAAACCATGGATCCCAAACTCTGTAGCAGCAAAGTAAAGTATGGATAGGATTGTGCCTCAATTAACTTTCTCAGTCTGAGCCGCACAAAGGTGATCTTACTACGGTCCACCTTCACGTTGAACTGGTTCTGGGCACGGTCTATTATCGTTTGCGCTTCAGCTGTCTCTACTGTGTATATGTGGATGTTTGAGTCTGGGTACCTGCATGAAAGATGACAATTTATTCTAGATTAAGGTATCAAGCACATTAAAAAAAAAAACAGGTTTATTAGATGATCAATTTAAAAGCAACATTATTATTTTTATGGTTTTATTTTAGAAATAAAAGACAGTTAAATGTGGTTAACCACCACATTTAACTGTCTTTTAAAATCACACAAGATTTAATTAACCCTTTAACCGCCAAGCGACGTATCAGTTTTCGTGCCCTTAGCGCCAGGCACAGTAAACTATTTACCTTATACAAACATATTTTTCATAGAATACAGCATAATTAAATAACAAATTAAAACTAAAAGTGATGGTGTATTTGGTCGTTTATATACGACGCTGGCGAAATGGACACGAAAATATTTGTCGGATTAATCCGACTTTGGCGGTTAATGGGTTAAAATAAAACTCTTATTAGGTTTAAATCTAGTAATTAATTTAAATAAGAATATTATTCCAGTCAACCTTTAGTGTATTGAGAAAGTAGGCTCAGATGATGGATGCTAGGAAGAAGAAAGACAAGGGCATCAGGCAAGTTAGGGGCTTAGTTACCTAATTAACTCCAATATTGTGTGAATGGAGAAGACCTGTACATAATGTGTGAATGTTTATGCTAAAATTACAGCAATTTTATTGTAACTTACAAAGTAGTGTTGTTTATGTATGGAGAGAGATCCATTTAATAAAAGGGTAAACAGCTCTCTAGGTAATCAACTAATTTTATCAGAGTGATGTTATCATTATTATAGTTAATGTAATTCATTAAAGTTTTGATCTAACAACAAACCTGGCAAGTATTGCTTTGATGGCCACCCACAGCACCCTCTCACCGCCGCCCCCGGCATTGCAGTATGGATGGAAGAATGCCACATTAGCTCCGTCCCTCTTCCGTCTTGTCAACTTGCGTTCCTTTATTCTCATGTACCATGACGCGAAGATGAATGCGAAGGGTATCAGCACAAACGTTATGAATATCAAGAATCCTATGAATAGCAGGGGTAGGATAACCAGTAAGCTAAAAAGAAGAAAAATTATTATGATTTTAAGTGAGTTGATTTCTTTGTATAAATATTGCATGCAAGATATTAAATACAGAAATATTCTGTCATGTGCAGCCGTTTATTTTGGCGTACAAATTACGTTATGTTTATCCGCCATAAAATTATATATCGTTTGTGTTGCTGGTGAAACCGAAAAATAAATGAGTTTTCTGTATCAGTGTGGTAGAGTAGAATTATCAGTAATCAGAGTAATTAACTATATTATCTACTATTATTTATAAATATTTGCTACAAAAAATCTTATCGCAACTTCGATCTTAAGAGGCGGTAGAAACTAATTGCATTACTAAAACTACATCACAATAATAAATAAATAACAAATATTATCATACAACTTTGTAAAAGATTCATTATCATGAAAAACACTGTAAATTTGTGAAAACAATACTTACATGAACCACTGTAAGAACATTGTGAAAACAAATGTTTTAGCGATCTACATTAAGAGTATAAAATTGAATTTGTGCTGAGGAAACACATCTGGATTGTTTGACGGCGATATTATAATCAAATACGAATTAAATATCGGAACAATAGAAATTGAACATAACCTCGCAACGTAAACATTCCCGTTGGCAGGTAAACCATAGACTAAAGTGCCATAGACAGACCCAAAAAATTATAGAGTAGTGCTAGTGCATTATGCTCAATCAGGCGACGCAGTCAACCAAAGTTTGAACATTCACATGTAGTCGACTATTATCGACTAAAGTCTTACTAGGTTATTTTTATACATTATATTTCAGTTTGTGAAAATATAAAATAGGCTTTGTAATATTTCAAAGCAGTACCGCGGCATCTATTACTTCTATAGGTCAACGAGCGAATCAATAAAAAGTATTCGATATGTATCACCCATTTGTATGAATTCACAAAGAATCACATAGTACCTATAAACGAATTATGCCATAATATAATTTTATTCTTCTTCAAGTAGCAGTCTAGCACCTCATTGGTTTGTGCTACCGAATCACTACTGTCCTTACCTGTTCCTTAGTTTTGTAGAACAGAAGATATTTTGAAGCTATTTATTTTTAAACTGGTGGATCGATTTAGAGGAAACAATAAAACATTTATTTTATTAACTACAACATAATGTTATATTTCTGCTTATACCTAGAGTGCTTAGTAACAAAATGTCCAAGTCCATCTACAAAGATCAATAACATGAATCACAGTACATTATAAACTAGCACGATATTTACGATACAATCTTGTATCAAGATAACATTTTAATGGAAAACATGTTTGTTCTTTAAATTTATATAAAACTGTCTATCGGGTAAATATCATATCAAGAATCGACTTACTTCATAATTAGAAACCTTAAAACAATTACATAAAGTTCATTTAGTACTGTACTTAAAATGGTTTTAAAACATTTGCAACTTTAATCGTCTGTCATTCAAAAATACATTTAATTTATTTAGAGTAAAAGTTCACATTTGATTGTACATTTCCTATGTATGTTCGTCGGGAGGGTCATGTGGGTCCGGTTCATCCGTCACTTCTGCGGCCAGGTCTGCGAACTTCGCCACGTAGTCCACACTGGACTCCGCCATCAGAGATTGTAGATGTGAATCGACCTGGAAAGTAGGCAATTGATACAATGATAATATTCCTTAAGCTTCCGTAGGATTCTATTGTTGAAGATCATCATCTTTATGTCAACTGCTGGACACAGGATTCTCCTAAAGATAGCCAAAATGACAGGTCCTGCGAAGTTTTGGTCAAAATTCAAAGTCAAATTTTTAGTAAATCTGTAGTTAGAGTTACCCAACAAGTCAAGTAATAGTCTTTCAAATCATTTATTTCAATTAGATAATCATAATGATACTTTCGAACTACATTTAGGTACAAAATAAAGAGGTTTGAATCTAGTTGTCCCTTTCAAAAGGTAGTTTCGTTAGAAGAATGGGCAAGACATTTCATCCCAACTCTTTCCGTAGACTGCGGGAAAACACACCCGTCGTATTTCTACTTAAAAACGCAAGTTCGGCGCACACACAACTGACACAACTGTATGTGTTCTTCTAGGCGAACACGCGAAATGTGTAGTCAGCCGCACTACGAGCTTGGCGTAGCGAATATTCGCCCGCAGTCAATGGTAAAATTTAATATTTTACAATATTATGTACCATACAGTTAAGTGAATACGATGTACCTTGCCTAAAAATCGGATCATTTTAGTAATCAGAGGAGAAAAGAAGGAGAAAATATTTAAATGGAAAACTAATGAACCACTCACAGCGGGCCTGCCCTCCAGGTGTCCGAGGAAGCTGCTGAGCGAGAAGTCGTGTGCGGCGGCGTCGAGCCAGCCCTCCGCGTCGTGCAGCAAGCGCGACGGAGACATCGACTCCGACACCAGGAAGTCCGCTACGCACAAACGAGCTCATTACTTGGTACAATCATATTAGAGAGAAGGGATGAGTAGAGCAGTTCTTCAGTGTGTATTGGGCCGTAAATCTTCTATTTTGACATTTTAGTGTAGCATGGACTGCCTATACAACTCTAGCAATTACCCCGCGGTTGTTCCCACGTTTTGTATTTGATTACTGTTTTGCTCCAGTGGGTGTAGTGTGATGTTATAACCTTCCTTGATAAATAGGCTATGTAACGCAATATTTTTTTTTAAGTCTGAACTGTAGTAGAAACCAACTCTTGAGCTGTATATTATTAAGCAGCCTTTCCCGAAAGTGAGCGATGACACCATTGCGGGCGCTGCAGGCCTAAAAAAAAAACGATCGGGGCAGGTAGAGGCATTGGGAGCGATTTGTAATTAAATCTACTAGTTGGTTTTTAAGTAAGCGAAAAAATGGGGGCGCCAGTAAATAATTTATTTTCAAAGTAGCAGTAGACAAAACAAGTTTAAGAACCCCTGTTATAAAGTCAGCGATATAAAAACTGTAAACTCGCACAGACTCGTATCACGACTGCCTCGTTGGTCTAGTGGTCGCAAGCGCGACTGCTGTGCATGAGGTCTTGGGTTCGATTCCCAGGTCGGGCAAAGTGTTATTGGGTTTTCCATCAAGAATTTCTCAGTAGCAGCCTCGGAGTCTGGATTTGTGCCCGGTTGATGGCAATAGGCTCGCCCCCTATTACATGGGACTTAGACATAACTGGTAAAATGTGGGTGTACTAATGGGTACACCTCTGCCTAACCCTTCGGGGATTACAGGCGTGATGTTATGTCGTATCACGTTATACTCACGCTGTAGATCCGAGGGCGCCCCCTTGCTTTCCTCTCGTTCGCTGACAGGTTCTAGCTTGGCGTCTCGTGCCCCCTTGCTGCTGTCGGAGCACGAGTTAGATTCCAACTTGACGTCGTTGCCGTTAGTCGGCGTGTCTTCGGGGAGCGACGCGTCGTCTGATAACTCTTCTTCTGCAAGGCAAAGAACAGAGTTTTTATCGAGAGTTTGTGGCAGAAGAGTATAGAGTAGGTAAAATTGTACCATTTTTTTTATAAATTACTAACCTATTATTGTTTCACTGCTGGAAAAGGCCTCTTCGTATACAAAGAAGGCGCGAGCATTGATAACCACGCTCAAGGCGGATTGGCAATTTCAGACTTATATTAAATTTAAATTCAGATTTAGCCACGACGTTTCTCTTTATCAGTGATGTCCAAGATACAACTTAGAAAGTACTTTCCATAAATATGAATTCCAAAGATCACATAGTACTTGCTGGATATCGAATCCACCACCTCATGCATGAGAGGCATGCGCCTTACTACTGGGCCATCACGACACGTAATATGTCATATGACATGTTGCATTAAAAAAATAACTTGACTTCATCAGATGAAAGTCAATCTAGTCTAGATGGTCATCATCAGCTCAGTCGAAGCTCATCGATTGCTGCCCCCAGGGGGTCGGGTGTCGGGGAAGTGTACTCACTTATAAGCATGGGCTGGTGCAGCGCGGCCTGCGTGATGGGGATGCGTCGGTCGCCGTCGTGGAAGAAGAACTGTCCGTTGGACTCGCTCAGCACGTACACGATGGACAGGCCGCTGCTGGCGACACGGGAAAATTATTCATATATTCATTACGACAATATATCAATCAATTGGGTATTTGACACCAATAATTCCAAGACACAACTTCTTAAAAAAAACAGGTCATTTTAGCCTTGAAAACCCGATAAATGTTCAATGAACAGGTAAATTACATTTTTAGTTGCTCTGAAATCAATAAATAGTTAATCAATTGAGTTAGCTAGTAAGTGACGTCATATTGTCTTTTGCCATACAAAATCTATGGGAGAGTTGCGTTTTGACAGCTCATAAAAAGTATGGCAACTGATTAGTGGTGTCAAATACCCAATTATTTTGAAGCATGTCTGTATTGGGTTTTACATTAGGAATTACTCAGTAGCAGCCCGGAGTTTGTAAGTAGGTGGTAAAGTGTGTGTGAAGGTGGGATACGCGTGTGTGTGTCCGCTCGCTGTTTCCCGGGCTCTGTCAGAACTCAGATTGCCGTTTCATCGGACTATGAGGGTGAGGGAAGAGGATAGGACACTTGTGGAATAACATAATCATGTCTGGCGTACTAGTCTTTGCCGTCGTAATCTAGGTTCGGTCGGGAAAAATTGCTACTATTTGTATTATGACAATCTCTTTTCAACATAATTGAAACCTAACTTACTCTGTGGTAGAAGGAGGCGGTGGTTTGGGCAGTATCCGGGGCGGCGGCGGCGGAGAGGTTGGAACTACTTTCATTGGCATCAGAGCTGCTGTAGATAAAAAATCGTTTAAATGGTCGGAAAGAACTGAAATATGAAGAGAGAGTGAAGCGGTCAGACAAATCATCTTTTAGCAAAGTTAAGGATCTGTTTAATAATAATAATAATAAATCTTTACTTCAGACATGAACAGTCCATATTGTTATATTGATTAGTGATAGGTTAGTAACAAAAAAGTACTTATGGTCTATATTGGTAAGGTCACAAAGACAGTACAATTGCCTAAGCCCGCCCTCGAGGCTCAGCGTGGCAGCACCATAGGTACCATCCCCCCCCCTGCGTACGCACCGTCCCCGGCGTGCGGCTGCAGCTTGGGCAGCAGCGGCAGCAGGCGCCGCACCACGACGCGGCGGTCAGCCTGGCGCGGCCGCCCGCGCCGCCAGCGCGGCAGCCCCTCCAGCTGCATCGACGTCTTCACCTGCACACGGTACACTACAGCTCACGTACTTACAATATACAAACATGGAAATTTTTAATTGATCGACAATGGTGCCGATTCCCTTGGTCACGAACTAAACTAAAATTAGACTACAGTTATAGTTGACATCTTAAAACGTGTGGATTAAAAATACGGAGAACTTCAAGGCAAAACTAATTTGACATCTCTAACTTAGTTCTATAATGTCACGGAATGTCACCGTCCTTTCCTTTCGCTGTATGTTAGTAAGAGATGTCAATTCTCTAAATTTTGTCTAGTTTGTGAACAAGGGAATCGGCACCATTGTGATCGTATTTGTGTGTATCGGCACCATTGTGATCGTATTTGTGTGTAACACAAGATGCTGATGTCACAATAGCACCCTGGCTCTCAGCGCCTGCGCAATACGTCGACAAATTCCAACTGACGATATTTAATTTTAATGGGTGGACAAAGACACTTAAAAAAGCCGAAAATTACATTAGATCGTAGCACGCAATGTAACGTACACAAGACATTGCACTTACATTCCACCATATTTAACAATACCTCACTTCTACTTAAGTCTACAAATATAATGCAAATAAAATACAATATTTTGTAAATACAAAGAGTTGCTAAGCTAAGTTTAGCAGCCGACGTTACCTCTCCGCTGTCGGGTCTGGGCGCGATGGGCGTGGGATGTCTGAACACTGCGCTTGCGTCGTCCAATCGCGTCGTCTGCGGTAAGTGTGGCTGCGGTTTCTGATACATAACAAATATTAAAAGCAATTACTACAGTATAACTAAGAGTTGATTTTTTTAATAGTTGGATAATATTTATCTAAAGAATAAATACGACATTATGTCCTATCAATAACCCGAGGGCCGTTATGAGGTATATTTATCGATTGGAAAATCGGCCCTTAATCCAAATAAAATACATGTATTTATTACAGCTATAAAAAATATAAGAAGGCCTAAGTAAAATAATTCATTATTAAGTTTAATTTGAAACATATCCAAATAAAACAAATAATATTGAAAATATGTATGTGTCACTTGTATCTGTCAAACTGCTTACTGCGTGTATGACGCGACCATGATTTGACAGTTATTTTCATATATGTTGTATTTGATACTGTAAAGACATGTCTTGCGAAGTGGTTTAGGGACGGCTTGTCTTCGAGTGTATAGGAGCCGTCAGGGCTCACAGAACATTAGGTACGTGAGCACGTGCGCACCGTGGCGGGCGGCCTGCGCGGCGCGCACACGTGTCCGCAGCGCGCGTGTGCGCAGGCGCAGCGCGCGGGCCCGCAGGCGCAGCGCGCGCCGCTCACGTGCGGGTTGCCCGCCAGCGCCAGCAGGCGCCGCAGTCTGTGACATGAACAACAGTTGGCTGTTAACAACTTTAATTACAGAACCTGCTATTATCATTATTATATGTGTAATAAGCCCATACTGAAGCACTACTGGGCAAAGGCCTCCCTTCGTTCATTCCATCTATAATATTACGACTTTGCGCTGCGTCTTTCCGATTCTCTAAAAATCCGTTGCATTCGTCTTGCCATCTCCTTCGTGATCATTAATTTTTAAAATATTGGATTTGAAGCTTGATTCAGATACATACTTTCACACATACCTGTCACTCAACATGGAGAACCCATTCTGTGGTGGTGGAGCCTGAGGCCTGTTGATCAGTTTGCTCACCAGCTTCAGAGTACCAGCCGACGACGAAGACTTGTGGTCCGGAGAAGCCAACTGTTCACCTAGGACCAAATTACCAATCAATTAATACGTTAATTATTATTAATTAAGAGCGTATTATTTATACAAGTTATGTCAGATGGGAACAGTGCAGGATTTACGGAAAATTAATGTGTTTGAGTAAAAATCCGTTACTGTCATAAAATCCTCAAGCATCATGCAACTTAGGATGAATGAAAAAGGTTATCATCATGATTAATAACAATACAATATCATTACAATTAATTTAGCTGTCATTTCTAAATGCGCCGGTGCGCTAGGTAAATCATCTTCAATTTCGTCTAATTTCTAAATTAATTAATGTACCCTTACAACATTTTTTTTTTCAAAAGTATTATGTCATCATCATCATCTGCCTAGCCTTTTCCCAACTATGTTGGGGTCGGCTTCCAGTCTAACCGGATGCAGCTGAGTACCAGTATTTTACATGGAGCGACTGCCTATCTGACCTCCACAACCCAGTAACTGGGTAATACGATACCCGTAGGTAAGACTGGTTGTCAGACTTTAAAGCTTCTGACGACTTGTAACGACTGACAAAGATTCACGTATGACAGCTGGGACCAACAAGAGTATCATGTATGGAGTCTTTTTCCCATTCTTCTCAAAACGAAACTACCTGTTATGTAGGTCTCTATGGAGAAGAACGAGCAAGAAACTCCACAGACACTCTTTTCAATTAGATTTTTACAAAATCTTGGTTACAATATTCTTGTTGCTTCTGTATGTGAAAACAATGCAGGTGAATATAAAACAATGAAAAAAAAAGATTTAAATCAGAGCAGTTAAGAGATGAACAATCCTAACCGACAGCGCCCGTTCACGAGCATGACGCGTGGAATATATATAAAGCTCAGTACTTACATTTCCTCTCGTCCCCCGACATGCCATCGTTACTATCCTGACTATACGTATTCTTTGGCGACAGAATATCATTATCACTCTCTCTCGCTCTCTCTTTTTCATCTTCTACCGAGCTGTCGGCTCCTTTGTCAGACATTTTGTCGCGTTTGTCGGATGGAAGGGTCGTGGGGAGGGTGACGGCAGACTTTTGTGGCTGCGGTAAGGGTGGGGTTGGTTCTGCCCACCAGTAGTCTAACTCGAGCTTAGACCGGGAACCAAACTGAAACAAATATTATAAATATCATATCAGCATCAAGGCAACTTTAGGTTCAATAAAGTTTAAAGTTTTTATCTGAAGACTAGCGAACCGCCCCGGCTTCGCTCGAGTGCAACCTTTCAGGTCAATTGTCCAAACAAATTCTTTCATAAAAACCATGTCCGGAAAATTACGAACACAACAAAAAAAGAATCAGTCTAATCGGTCCAGCCGTTTTCGAGTTTTCCGCTTAGCAACACATTTAGCCATTCATTTTTATTATATAAGAAGATTATAGTTAACTGTTTGTACTAAGAGTGGGTCTACTTGGCGCACAATAACGTTTTTTGTTTTTCTTTATTTTTTATTGCTTTTTTGTTTTTATTATTTTTGTGTGCACATGGTCTGTATTAATTAACCTTTTTACTTTCTTTCTTTTTTTCTAGTAAGTTCTAGTTGTTTTTTTTTATTGCAAAATGGCGCTCCCTCATCGGGAGCATTCGGATGTAATGCAACAGTTCAGATTTGAGCATTACAGTGCGTTACCTGTAATGACACGATTTTTAACATTCAGTTGGGAGTGGCAACACCCGTAATACAAATTCTAATGTTGGATTGTTACATTATAGGCGAATGCCCCTGGTGAGGGAGCGCCTTTAAAATAGCAAATTATTATCTGTTCTAAAATAAAAGTTACTTTTAACTCGTCTTGTTCTATATTCTCACCATAAGATACAAGTCTCCAATGGTCAGGTCCCCCGCATCATACACACTCCACCCCTTCCTGATCTGCCTCATCGCCAAGTCCACATCGATGTCAGACTTGGCCTCCTCCTCCACCTTGGCTGGCTCCTCAGTCTTCGGCTCCTCGATCTTTGGTTCCTCTGCATCCTTGTCCACGACTAACGTGTAGATGCTGCCTCCACGCTTCTTTGGTCGGATGCGGAATTTAACCTGGGAAAGAAGTATTATTTTTAATATATCTATACTGATAAAATATAGCAGGAGTTTTTTGTTTGTTGAAACGCTCTTATCTCTGGAACTACAAGTATGATTTTTAAAAATCTGACTGTTAAATTCTGATAGCCTGATTCATAAGGAACAGTATAGGCTATAAACCATCACTCTATGATCCACAACAGCGGAGCAGTAACCAAAGACGTATAAGCTAACGCGGGTGAAAAAAACCACGCGAACGAAGTTGCGGGCAAAGCAAGTATTGGAATAAACGTCAAATTTACCCCTACTCTTAAGAAGTAAGTTTTTGAAGGGTAGGCAGGTCAAAAACCCACACTATTTTAAGATATTCTGTTAGGAAAGATATTAGTACTTTTTTGTACAATTAATTCTCTCCTGTTTTATCTACCGCGGTAGAAGTTGGATGGTCTGAGCATAACAAAATGAAATAAAATATTTTCAATAATTATCTATAATTGGGCTCAAGTCTATATTAACCCGCTAGTTCAATACAGTACCTTCAAATTCTTAAACTTAGTATCCTTGCCAGTCTTATCTTTGCCATCGCTTTCATTGTCAGTATCACTCTTATTATATTTCTCATCGTCCTCCATTTCAGAGAAGCTATCCTTCTCTTTCTCAGACATATCTTTGTCTCTTTCCGATATCTCCTTGTCTCTTTCCGACATATCTTTGTCTCTTTCTGGCAGGCAAACTGCATCATCTTCTGTTACTTCTCGTTCCTTCTCATCTTCTGTGCTGGGCTTTTCTTCGTCTTCTTGTAGAATTTTGTAGTTGGCCATGAGCTCGATGCCGTCTATGGCCGTTTCTTCAATGTTTATAAGTTTGTCTTGGTCGTCCATTTTGAATTTCTTTTGTTCTTCTTTATCTTTTTCTGTCGTGCTGTCTTTGCGTTGGCGTTTGGGTGTTCGGATTTTTGCTGTGGACAATTTATTATACATTTCATCATTATCATTATAGCCGTAGGACGTCCACTGCTTTTTACATTTAATAATAATAAATGATGTCTTAACTAATACATTAAAGCTGAAGATTTTTTGTTTGTTTGGTTGTTTAAGCGCGCCAATGTCTAGAACTGCTAGTCGGATTGTAAAAAACTTTTTGTATATAATAGCCAAACTAATGAGGAATAATAGTATTGGCTGTATAACATCACGCTATGACCCACGGGAGCGGAGCAGTGAACATGTGCATTCACTCGCGGACTACTCAAAATATAACATTAAAAAAAAATAGGTAGTTCTCTAAAAAGTCCTTACCACCGCCATCTTTGTCTCTCTGGGTGCCCATCCTCTCCAGGTAAGAAGAGAAGCATATCTTCTGACTGGACAGCTGTTCACTGGGACTGACCACGGGCAGGTGGATGTCAGCACCCGGCCTTGGACCCAGGTGGAGAGCAAGCTTCTTTGGCGCTTTTTGTTCTACAGAGAATTTAAAATAAATACATTGATGTATTTTTTAAATTACATTATATAAATTGTAATTATTTTGGTTTTAATTTAGGTACAAAAGCCTGAACTAGTTATTTAACTACCTTTTAACTGTGTTAGGGCTCAATAGTCAGATAACTTTTATCCAAAGTATAAATGTGATAGTTTGACATATTTTCTATACAAAAGCTGTCAAACCGCCATATTTATCCCTCCGTTAAGAGTAATCTGACAATTGAAAAAGTAGCCCTAAGTGTGATAATAATCAGTTTTAAGCTTCAATTAATCTTTCAGACATCTTTGACGTGGGATCTTTTGTGTAGGTAGGATTATTTTTTTAGGGTTATTTTCTCTTGACCCTTACCTTGTAATATAATCCTATCCGTCTCCAGATTCAGATGTTCTTCTAATTCTCTGTTAACTTCAGTTTCTTCTGTGCACGGTCGCGGCAGCTCGGTGTATTCTTCTGGCTCCTTCTGTGGGTCTTCTGATTTCATGTCGACGTGCTCAGTGACTTTGTTTAACTTGAAAGTAGTCTGTGGTGAGTTATGGATGCATTGTCCAATGTTTTTACTGTTTATAGTCATTGGTGACTTGAGCCCTATTACATGGGACATAGACTAACGAAATGGTGTAAAGGAAACGAGTAGGCGGTGCGTTAGTGTTCCTCGCGCGCCTCCAAGAGTTGTCAGCACAAAAGACGGGGTCCGCTGGGGCCAGTGTATGCCAGGGTTGCGGAATTTGTTCGAAAGAGTTACCGCGGCCCTGGAAAGCAAAGGGCACTAGAAAGAACACGGATGGGTTTTAGTCAGTAAAAGTCAGACACTCACTTCCGCTCCGCCCACAGCGAAAAGAGTCATTTGATGATTTACCATGCTTAAAAATAAAGGTATGATGCCACTTTTTTTTCCTTTGAGGCAGGAGTGGGAAATCTTCGTGGACGCCCAAACTGCCTCATCATTGGAACAGTCTGGGCAGTGCCGGATTTTTACCGGCTAAAACCACACGCCTAGGCGTGGGCCCCTGTCATACACGTAACGCAGGGATTTTGTCATGGGCTGTTTTTTGTTTTATTCATAACATAACATAACATCACGCCTATAATCCCCGAAGGGTTAGGCAGAGATGTACCCATTAGTACACCCACATTTCGCCAGTTATGTTTTTAGTCCCATGTAATAGGGGGCGAGCCTATTGCCATCAACCGGGCACAAATCCAGACTCTGAGGCTGCTACTGAGAAATTCCTGATGGAAAAACCCAATAACACTTTGCCCGACCTGGGAATCGAACCCAAGACCTCATGCACAGCAGTCGCGCTTGCGACCACTAGACCAACGAGGCAGTTGTTTTATTCCTTTATTAATATTTTTGTAATCTAAAATGGTTCTAATATGATCTATTATATTTTTTCGTTTTGTGGGGCTTTTCTATTTGTTCCTAACTATTTCAGGTATGATGCCACTGGGCTAGTACATCTCACAATACAATACGCAGTTTTAAATAGAAACGACCTCTAGAAGAGGATGAAACAAACATATTCCGGTTAACCTAATAAACCTTTAATTGCGTTAAAAACTAGTCGTGTTACATAAGTACCTGTTTATGTGTTATGGTATCAGTAACCCACGTTCTAAAACTAAAAAAATCTTCCTTATCTGCTGGTGTCGACTTTAAATCAGAATGTAAATTATATAATTATACCTTTTGATTAAATACCTTCTTCGGGAGTTAAGAATTAGAGACGTTAACTCGATTACATTTGGTTTAGTTTCCTTTGTAACTTTAAAATTATCTTTTTAATCTTTTAATGTCAGTTTTTTTGTTAAACTTCGTGACAAAATGTAAAAAATAGATTAGATTTATTTTTTAAGTCACGGATAGTTTATGATCTGCTTAAAATAGAACTTATGTTAAAATGTCGTATGTAAACTATTTTTTTATAACATGGAATGTTTAACCGTTTCCTGAGGATCAGCGAAAATAGCAGCAAAAATTATAATGCTCCATCAGTTTTTATTAATGCATATTAATATTATAAATGCGAAAGTAACTCTGTCTGTTTATCAGCTTTCACGATTAAATCACTGAACTGAAGGCAGAGGTGTACGGTGTACCTATTGTGTAGTACACCAACATTTCGCTAGTTATATTTAAGTCCCATGTATTAGGGGGGCACGGCTGCTACTGTGAAATTCTTGATAGGAAAACCCAATAACATTTGCCTGACCTGAGAATCGAACTCAAGACTTCTTTCTTCGCTCAGCAGTCGCGCTTTGCGACCACTGGAGACCACCGACTAAGTTAAATATATTTTACTATTATAATATATTAAACTTAATTTATCTAAAGCATGCCCGATGATATTTCACCAGTTAATACTCGTATTGCATAAAGTGTAGTATACATATATCCTAAGCCGGAAATAAGGTTTAAGGGACATATTCAATGGTTAAGTATGTAAAGGATACGCCCTTCCAGCGCAGCTGCAGCGCGCGCAGCAGCACGCGCAGGCGCGCGCGCAGCGGCAGCTGTAGCGCGGCGCGCGGGTTGTGCGCCGCCGCCTGCACGCGCGCCCACGCCGCCAGGTCGCGCGCGCGCAGCACCACCTGTGCGCGCGAGCACACGCGCGCGCCGCACGACAGCTCTACACCAGGAAGAAGACGATCGTTTTTAACCATTTTTTTTTATCATCACCTCTGTTCTGATTTTGAAAGGCGCATAATTTACAAATAATGCATTTAGAATTCGATTCTACAACCGCCAACTTGATAACTCAGAGACGACACCGCTAGCCACTATTGTTCACAATGCTTAAAATTCATAAACAAGTAAATAATTAAAAAATACTTTAAAAAAATACATACCAGTAATCTGATTTAACCTCCTAAGCGCGCGACACATAGGCGTGCGCACACGCAGGTTTCGTCCTCTCGCACGCACTACAATGCTGCCACAGAGCACCATGTCGCCGAGGCGAGCGCACGTCTTCTCGTTCACAGACACCAGCTTCTTGCGGAGCTCGCCGTAATTTATTAATGCATATAGCTCTTGAGCTACTTTTTTTACATCTGGAAAAAAATAAAATGATTTCTAATACAACGCAGTTTTATTATACTACTACGTTTTGGCACCCCACTCAGTCCGCGTGGGACTTGTTTCTTGCATACAAACTTCTACCCCCCTTTTGACCGCCTTAGGGGGTGATTTCCGAGATAAAAACTATCTAATGTCCTTCCTCAGATCTTAAACTATCTCCATGTCAAATTTCATCAAAATCGATTCAGCAGTTTAAGCGTGAATAGGTAACAGACAGACACATTTTCGTATTTATAATATTAATATTGATTGTACGACAAAACGCAGACTAAGCCGCAGATTAAAAAGTAGCGTATATGATATTCTTAAAGCTCAAACTTAGACTAAGTTTGAACTTATATCAAAATCCGTTCAGTAGTTTAGCCGTGAAAGCATAAAAAACAAATAAACAAGCTCACTTTCGCATTTATAATAATAGTCTCCATTTTACTTGTAGCTAGCATCTAAATCGTAGGTTATTATCTAGTAATCTAGGTAAGCAGCAATGGCATTCACATGTCAGGTGTACAGTACACAATGTAAAGATGTCTGAATGTGATGTTATTAAAACGTTACATCTCTCGTAATGATACTAACGTCCCACAAGACGAGCCATTAGCCGAGCTTGTCACATGGAATATAATGAATAGTTTTAAACACCGTATAGTCATGGATGTACTTATTTTAATTTACTTAATAATGTGCATACTATATAATACTTTGAATTAATGATATGGTGTGTGTTGTAGGTTACTATGGCAGCCAAGCTATTATGTTGTTGATTTATATAAGTTACTCAGAAAGCAAATGATATTAAAAATATTTTTTTAAAAGTATTTTTTTTTTAAAGTTAATTTTAAAGTTTCATAGATTCTGTACAGTATGTTTTAATGTTATTTAATTTTGTAAGTTCTCCCTACATCCATACTAATATTATAAATGCGAAAGTAATTTTGTCTGTTTGTTACGGTTTCACGACCAAACTACTAAACCGATTCTAATGAAATTTGGAATGGGATAATTTTGAACTCCACGAAGGCTACATTTTATTTCGCGACTTTGTCTGCGTTAGCGATAAACGACATTTACGCAGACGAAGTCGCGGCCAAAACTTTGTATAATACCAAACCGTTGAAAATGGTTCACCAATGTAAAATAATGAGTTTTACGAAAAGTTGCCAAAAACGTAACTAGATGGCGTTGGCGTCGAAATAGATCGCGCTATAGTTTGCTTCCAACGATTTGGTTAGGGTCTTCGGATGTTTTACGAAATAATAACCTTTAGAACAGTATACAGTTTGGTGGTTTTATTTACCCAATTTAAACCCTACTGGTATACACACTGAGGTCAATTTATTAAGTACTGGGTACCTTCTAGGTGTTCGGTACTTAACATTGGTCCATCGAACCGGATTTTGTCCGATTTTTTGAGTTAGCGGCCCCAGCTTGGGTCCGCTCTGCCCGTGGTACTCGCAGTGGATCGCTGCGTCAGGAGTACACGGCTACCCGCATCAGCAGCGGCAGCTTCGTCCACCGGAGGACAAGCTCAGCGGCAGTGGGACAAAAGTGACACTATAGAGGGCGCCACTATCGTCCTTCAAGGTGTACGTCACCCACCCAGTTCAACGTGTTGTCGTCAGAAGAACGTCACACGGTAGTTCAACGTGACATCAGAAGACTGACGTCACAATATCATCAAGTTCACAGTGTCGCCACCAGAGGGCGCCACCAGTACAATCAAGTTCATTCATCGTGTAGTGTGAGTGAAGTGAAAACCGTGAGTACATTATCGTCATTTTACACAGACCAACTTACAGCCAAGCAATTTTGAACTTTATTTATTCCAAGATTTAAACTTTGAAAAATTCCTCAAGAATCTTGGACTTGTAAAGTTTTAAGTAGATATTTAGACTTAGAAAAAATTTAGCTTTAGAAACATATTTATTTGTGCATGTTTAGTTAGAACTTAGAATAGTTTCACAAAAAACGACAGAACGGGGAACCTATGCCCGATTTCCGCCAGAGTTTTAAACACTTGTAAAATTTTGAACGACTAATTAGAACTTAGAATAATTAGCGTCAAAGCTGAACTTGTATTTTATTTCATTTAGTTTGCTTTTTTTTGGAACATTGTTTTTATACACTTGTTGACTCTCTTTATACACTTTAACTTATTTCATTTGTTTACTTTTACCTTTATACAAATTTCAAATCAACTAATACATTTTACAATAGATTTATAGATCTATTTTAATTGATTCAAATATGGAGGGATTAATTAATGTATTAAAGGGTTTTCAAAACGTCATTAATAAAGGTTTAGTTAATTTTAAAAAGAGTCCTAAAGAAAGATTAACTGTCGAATATATTGAGACTAGATTAGAATTGCTGGAAAAGGATTGGGATTCTTTTAAAGACACTAACACAAAAATTTATCAGAACTTTAAATTAGATGATGTAGAACAAAAAGTTGCTGATATTTATGATACAACCGAAGATACTTACATTGGTTACAAAAGCTTGATGAAATCAACGCTCAATAAACTAAAAGTTGTAATTCAACCAGAACAAAATAATGATGGTTTTTCTAGTAATGCATCTAAGTCAGCAAATACATTCGTTAAACTACCTAAGATCGCCATTCCAATGTTTTCCGGGAATTATGGAGAGTGGACGACTTTTCATGATCTTTTTTTATCGCTAGTTCATAAAAATAATTCGTTAGACAACGTACAGAAGCTGCACTACTTGAAAAGTCATCTTACTGGTGAAGCTGACCAATTGATAAGGAATACTCCAATTACCGATGCCAACTACAGTCAATGCTGGGATCTGTTAGTCAAGCGTTACAGCAACAAAAGGTACCTTGCTAACTGCATTTTGAAAAGGCTATTCGGCATTAAACGTATGCAAATAGAATCAGCGACATCACTAAAGGAACTGCTAGATACCACCAGTGACTGTTTAAGTGCAATGGCAAACTTAGGTGTAAATGTGAGCACATGGGATGTTATTATCATCCATATATCGACATTTAAGCTAGATCCTGAAACGCGTAAGCAATGGGAATTAAGTGTCAGCAGCGATTCAAGTAATGACTTCCCCACCTTTTCTCAGTTTAATGTCTTTCTAGAACAACGTTTCCGCGCGTTGGAGTGCATAGAACCAAAAAGGGTATCAGGTCACCAGGTCAACACTAGTTCAAACAATCATACGCCTAAATCTATGCTAGCCACCAACTCATCTTCATCAATGAAATGTGAATTTTGCTCCGAGAGCCACAAGCTTTGTTTTTGCAAAAAGTTTTCCAAACAAACAATTGAAGCTAGGCGTGAATTTGTAGGCAAGCATAAATTCTGTTTTAACTGCTTAGGCAGTAACCATACAGTTTACAACTGTAAAAAGAACACCCGTTGCAGAGTGTGCCAAAAGCGCCACCATTCTTTGCTGCATATAACTAGCGAGTCGGACAACAAAGGACAAGACCCTGAAAACAAGCCTACTGCTAGTGCTGATAGTGCTAGTCCTATTGCTAGTGCTACTCAGATAGTTTCTTGCTTGTCCACAGGGAAGGTATCTCAGCCCAGACAGGTTTTATTAGCCACTGCCCTAATAAAAGTTTCGTCAAAAACGGGTGAGTACCAAACGGTTCGAGCATTACTAGACCAGGGTTCGCAAGCCTGCTTTATCACAGAGGCCACGGTTCAATATCTTAGCCTAAAAAAGATTCCCATTCAAGGCTTTGTATCGGGATTAGGGGATAATAGATCAACCAGGACAAAGTATATGGTAGAATTGACCATTAAATCTCGTGTTGACCCAAACTTTAAATTTATATTAAGCGCTTATGTGCTCAACAAAATCACGTCTTACCTACCTGAGCGAAGTCTTAACTTAGGTACCTTCGACTGGTTAGAGTTAAACAATCTTTGTTTAGCAGATCCAGAGTTCAACACACCCAACAAAATAGATATTCTGTTGGGCGCTGATGTCTATAGCTGCATCATAAAGGAAGGTTTGGTGAAAAGTCCTTCTGGTACACTAATTGCACAGAGCACGGCGTTAGGATGGGTCCTGTCGGGAGCTACTAGTCCTGAAAACAAATTAAATAATAAGTTGAGTAAAATAACAGTAATGCATTGTCAAGTTAAGGATGAGGACCTTTTACGAAAGTTTTGGGAAATAGAAGAGCACATTAGTTTAAAAAAGATATTAACACCAGAAGAGAAAAAATGCGAAGAATTTTACAAGGAGACAACTAAGCGGGATAGCAATGGCAGATACATAGTTAGGTTACCTTTTCGAGACGCAAATCCTCTCTGCAAGTCTGGAAATTCACGTGGTATAGCTAAAGCAAGATTTCACACCTTAGAGAAAAAATTAGAGAAGAACAAAGATTTGAAAGAAAAGTACACAGAAGTAATAAAAGAATATCTACAGTTAGGACACATGCGTCACGTGAATGAAAAGGATAGTCAAAGGGATATAGCCGTTTATTTACCGCATCATGCAGTCATTAGGAACGACAAAACCACCACAAAGGTTCGTGTTGTTTTCAACGCCTCGGAAAAGAATAGCTTGGGAGTATCATTAAACGATACGCTCATGGTGGGTCCGACTTTGCAAGCCGATTTACGTCACACGGTTTTGAGATGGAGAGTGCATCCAATTGGGCTTGTTGCGGATATTGTCAAAATGTACCGCCAAATTAAGGTAGCAGATGAGGATGCAATGTTCCAACGAGTACTCTGGCGCGACAGTCTCGACAAGGATATTCAAGACTACGAGCTTGTGACTGTGACTTTTGGAACAGCTTCTGCGCCGTACCAAGCCGTCAAAACCTTGCATCAGATTGCACATGATGAAGGCGACAACTATCCCCTGGCTGCAGACAGAGTGTTAAATGGGTTCTACATGGACGATTTAATGACAGGATGCAGTAACGCAGAAGAAGGCATAGAAATCTATAAGCAGATAAGAGGGCTACTGGAAAAAGGCGGATTCATATTACAAAAATGGAATAGCAACAGTAAGGAACTACTAACAGGAATAAATGAAATTGAAAAGAATGAAGTTAATAAGCAATCAGATCAAACTAGTACAACTAAGGACAAACCAATAGAACAAATTAATATTACACAAAATAATGAATTAGAGGACATAGATTGTGGAGAAGAGAGAGAGTTAGATATTAAACTAGATAATACTATAAAAATTTTGGGCCTTACCTGGAACCGCAACGAAGATACCTTCCAATACTCGGTGAATCTTCCTCCGCCGACGACTGCACCTGTAACTAAAAGGTCAATTATTTCAGATATAGCTCGGTTGTTCGACCCACTAGGTTGGTTAGCTCCCAGTGTGGTCCTAGCAAAAACCTTTATACAAAAATTGTGGCTTGCAGGTGTCAGTTGGGATGAAGACTTAAGCACAGAACTAGTAAAGGAGTGGAGCACTTACCGCAAGGAGTTGTCACTACTTAGCCAAGTTCGGATACCTCGTTGGCTCGGTACGAAGTCAACCGATGATCTTGAGCTGCACGGCTTCAGTGACGCTTCCAAAACAGCGTATTCAGCAGTGATCTATTTACGAACAACAGATGCTGGAGGCAAAAGTCATCTCTCGTTGTTGGTTGCAAAAACCAGAGTAGCCCCCGTCAAACAAATTAGCATACCTCGTTTGGAGTTGTGTGGAGCACTTTTGCTGTCAAATCTTCTGACCGAAACCTCAGATGTTCTAAATATTCCGAGAGACAAAATTAGGGCATGGACTGACTCGACGGTGGTGTTGGCTTGGCTTAACAGCCATCCAAGCCGATGGAAGACGTTCGTGGCTAATCGTACCTCCGAAATATTAACCAATACGAAGGCATCTCAATGGTTTCATGTCAAAACCAAGGACAATCCAGCAGATTGTGCCTCCAGAGGTATCTTACCGAGTGCACTGTTAGATAACATTCTATGGTTTTCTGGACCATCATTTCTACAAGAACGTATTATAGAGTACACTAGGCCAAACAAGCTACAGGTTGACTTAGAGGAATCAACAAAAGCCCACATTGCTGTTGTTCCAGATCCTTCAATTTTCGAGCGATACTCTTCTTTACAAAAACTTATTAGAGTTATCGCATATTGCAGGCGATTCCTAAAAAATAACACAATAAGACAAAAATATTTACAAAAGTCTGAACTAGCAACAGCTTTAGAATGTTGTATAAGACAAGCACAGAGGGAAATATTTACGTTAGAATATTTACAGCTACAAGACAAAGGCTATTTACAACTAAAATCTAGCAAGTTAAACTCACTTTGTCCATATCTTGATGAAAAAGGCATCATCAGAGTTCGAGGTAGAATTGAGAAAGCTCCTTTGAGTGAAGAGACAAAACACCCCATAGTACTTCCAAATCCTAGCCATCTAACAAACCTTATTGTGGCAGATGCCCACTTAAAAACTCTACACGGAGGTCCACAGCTGATGGCAAATTATTTAAGGACAGCATATTGGATCATAGGCGTCAGAAACCTCGTCAAGCACCATGTGCATAAATGTGTAACATGCGCTAAACATCGTGCTAGCACAAAGAACCAAATGATGGGTTCTCTTCCAACTGTCCGGTGTTTGCCCGCGCGACCATTTCTGCACAGCGGTGTCGACTACGCTGGCCCTATAAATATTAGGACAACAAAGGGTCGTGGACACCGCTCTTATAAGGGCTACATATGCCTATTTGTGTGTATGTCCACTCGTGCTCTTCATTTAGAAGTCGTCAGCGATATGAGCACCCAAGCCTTTCTAGCCGCCTTCCGACGTTTTGTATCCCGACGAGGTCATTGCTCCAAAATGTGGAGCGACAACGGCACTACGTTTGTAGGTGCCGCTCGAGAACTGCAACAGTTAGTATCTCTTCAGGAGTCCATAGCCGAACAACTTGAAGCCAATGGTACCGAGTGGCACTTCATTCCTCCACATAGTCCCAATTTCGGAGGGCTATGGGAAGCAGGGGTGAAGTCCACAAAGTTTCACCTCAAACGAGTCATCGGTGAGGCTACTTTGACATATGAGGAAATGAGCACACTCCTCAGTCAAGTCGAAGCTTGTTTGAACTCGCGTCCAATAAGCGTCATGAATGTTAGTGAGCCTGGTGAATTGTTACCCTTAACCCCTGGACATTTCCTAATTGGTGAGCCGATTGTTAATGTACCTGACAATAATTATGAGAGCACAAACGTAAACTATTTGACACGGTGGCAATTTATTCAGAGGATGCTACAGTCATTCTGGAAGCGCTGGTCACAAGAGTATTTGTCCAACCTTATGAACCGATACAAATGGTCTGCGAAAATCCCAGAGCCTAAAATTGGGGATATTGTTTTAATTAAAGAGGATGATTTACCGCCAAGTCGTTGGTTATTAGGTCGTGTAGTCGAAAAGCATCCTGGTGATGATAACATCACTCGTGTGGTCACATTACGCACAAAGAGTTCCACTATCAAACGGCCGACTTCCAAACTGTGTATTTTACCGGTGACAGATCAATAACTTAAATTATTATGTATTTTAGCTCAAATCTTACCATCCTTTTTGTTCGTTTATAATCCTTGTTATGCTTTTTATTTTTACATTTGTTATAGTTTTTATACAACGTTTGTTAGATCAATTTATACATTTTTAGATCAACTTTTACAGTTTATAAGATCAATTGATTGTTAGTGTTATTTTAAACGCACATTGAAATTGAATGTCTTCCTAAATTGTGGACAAGAACATTGTTCAACTGTTGAACTTTTACGCTTTTTATCTTAAGTTTTATCAACTTAAATAGTTTTAAGTTTACCACATGTAACATTTAGTTTGTTTTATAATATTTTCCTTTATACTAGACATAATATGGAATTGTCAGTTATTAATCCAGACCCATAACCGAGTTCGAGAAGGACATTCCGTCAGTATTGTCCTTGGTGGGCGGAATGTATAATACCAAACCGTTGAAAATGGTTCACCAATGTAAAATAATGAGTTTTACGAAAAGTTGCCAAAAACGTAACTAGATGGCGTTGGCGTCGAAATAGATCGCGCTATAGTTTGCTTCCAACGATTTAGGATTTAGTTAGGGTCTTCGGATGTTTTACGAAATAATAACCTTTAGAACAGTATACAGTTTGGTGGTTTTATTTACCCAATTTAAACCCTACTGGTATACACACTGAGGTCAATTTATTAAGTACTGGGTACCTTCTAGGTGTTCGGTACTTAACAAACTTAGTAATCAATAAATTATATGAAGCTGTTCCTGCGCCGTGATGCGTATAGCACACTATTTATGTCAAAAAACTATTTTGGTTCGGAATTAGTAGCGATCTGTCTAGACTCTAGAGGTATGATACATTAATCATAATTTTATCGGCTATTAAATACATATATTAACATATTAAGTGCGTCTATGATAAATTTAAAATATCAATGAGATTATTAAAATTAAAGTTAATTGAATAGTTCACGAATTACATACACCTACATCGGTTACGTTTAAATACCACGTAACAGAGGGGTGGGGGGAGGATGCTATCATAATTACAAATATATCAACCCGGCACAAGTAAAACTCTAAGCTGCTAATCAAAAATATCAACCAGGCACAAAGTAAAACCAAAAGCCGCTAATGGGAAAATTCTTATAAAAAAAAATAACCCAACACTGTGACCTGACCTGGGCGCCCACCGTCATCTCTTATAACAATATTTTTTTAATATTACTTTGTATTGTTTGTTTGTTTTATGCGGCTCATGATATTTTTCAAGTGCTTTATTTATTTTATCCTAGACAACATAACATCACGCCCGTAATCACCAAAGGGTTAGGCAGAAGTGTACCCATTAGTACACGGTACACCCACATTTCGCCAGTTATGTTTTTTGTCCCATGTAATAGGGGGCGAGCCTATTGCCATCAACCGGGCACAAATCCAGACTCCGAGGCTGCTACTGAGAAATTCCTGATGGAAAAACCCAATAATACTTTGCCCGACCTGGGAATCGAACCCAAGACCTCATGCACAGCAGTCGCGCTTGCAACCACTAGACCAACGAGGCAGTCAGTAGTCGGCAGTAATTTATCCTAGAATTTATTAATTATGATAGTAAGATAACCAGCCCAGTAATATAATATTTATATTTGTATGCCGATTATTGGCCGAACATACAGATCAGCCAAAATGTATAAATAGCACCTTTTTGTACTTATGTTCACAAATAAACTTTGATTTCATTTGATTTTTAATTTCTGTTTTTTCATTTTCAACTCTCGGCGCTGATCCGACCGTTGAAAATCCAACAGTGCGGAAGGTAAAGTATGTGAGAGGTTGTGGTAGGCCCCCTGGACATCAAACTCCGGCCCTCATGTTCACCAGTCTCACTGGCGATCACTAGACAAACAAACAAACAAACGTAAAAAACTTAACTTACTTTCATCAAAATGCACATGCTTGGACAGCTTATGCCAGGTCCTGTAGTAGAAATGGCTGACTTGAGTCTTGGTCTTCAAGTTCACATCCGGCATGCCTTTCTTCTTCATCTTAGCGCAGATGTAGGCTGTTATAGCGTCGAAGTCTTTGCCGTACTCGTTGAGAGCTTCGAAGAACAAGTTCTTTTCGTCAGTAGACCAGAGGGCTTTGGGCATTCGTTGCTTCACCGTGGGGAATTTCAGCTCTTTTTCGTCGATCTTGCTTGGTGTCTCGCATTCTGGGATATCTGTAAGGAAGGAAGAAATTATTCTTGTATTCTTGTCTCAAAAAGGCGGATAAAGTCAAATCAGACTACAAGGCTCAGACGAGGATCAAATAGGCAGTCACTCCATATAAAATACTGGTACTCAGCTGTATCCGGTAAGATTGGAAGCCGACCCCAACATAGGTGGAAAAAAAGGCTAGGCAGATGATGAGACTCCGAGGCTACTATAGCGAAATTCCTGATAGAAACACCCAATAACACTTTGCCCGAATGAAAATCGAATCCAAGACCTTATGCTTGCAGCAGTTGTACAAAACATCTTTATTATACAGACTTATAATTCACTGGCCATTTTTCAGGGGTTGAAAGTGCTTATGAATATGAATAACCTGTATCTGCCTCAAAGTGTAAAATGTGAAAAAAAATGCAGTCCATTACTACAATCAGTCAAAAGTGTATAAAACAACTGTTTTTTTTTAAAGGGCGCAGTTTTGTCACCACATAGGAACATCTACGGGTAATTGTAACTTAGTTCTTATTTCTTACCCTAGCTCTGCCATAGGAGATATTATGTATGTACTGGCGAAATGTGGGTGTACTAATAGGTACATCTCTGCCTAACCCTTCGGGGATTACAGGCGTGATTTTATGTTACGTTATGTAATTTTTAGTAAATTAATTAAAAATGTTGACAAAAACAAATAAAATACATATATATTAGAAGAAGTCTCTCATCTCATTTTAATTTTGTGCATCATGCATAAATTAATTTTATAATAAAATTAATTTAAATAGGTACTATTTAAATAAATATGAAGAGTATTTTGTTTGTTTTTTTATTTCAACGCGCTAAACTCTGAAACTACCAATCAAATTAGAAAATTCTTTTTGTATATGATAGCCAGATTCATGAGGAATAGTATAGGCTATATAACATCACGGTGTGACCCACGGAAGCAGAGCAGTAACCAAAAATGTATTTTAATAATGTATTTAAATAACGTGTTAAAAAAACACGTGGACGAAGTCAAGGTCAGAAGCTAGTCTATTGATGAAGGTCATAAGAAACATTTATCATTAATTAAAGTTACTTTACGCAGAGTTCCAAAATTAATGGAATTAAGTCATGCTGTTCTGGAAATTTTTATATCAAATGGTCTAAGATAATACAAATATTTATGTCAATGTACCTAACCAGGATTTAGTAAAAACCTAATTGAAATGAGTGTCGTGGAGTTTCTTGCTCGTTCTCCTCCTTAAAGTCCTACCTCCGTTTTGGATCGAGCAACTAGCTTCAACTTTCGGACTAACTGACCGTCTCCTTGATAATTCAAAAGTGCCTGTAAATGGTCTAATTGAAATAAGTGTTTTGACTTTGACTACCATCAGAACCATCCTTCTTCCCAGGTCTCTTGTCCCTCTCCACGGGCGGTTCCAGACGCAGCTTCTTGATGACCCTGGCACTGGTTCTCTGCTGTTGCTGTGTGGTCAGGGAGCCCAGCAGTTCTGTCCGCTCTGCTTCACCGCTGGACGGTGCTCCGGGGGACATGGCTGCGTCTTTCACAACCTGAAACAAGATCATAATGAAATTTTCCTTAACATTGGCTTCTAAAATATGCCAGAATTCTTCCGAAAGTTTGGCTTGCTGGTAGAAACTAGCCATCGAATATAGGGCTCTTCCATGATGTTTTAGTTGGTACTTAATAATAATTCGTTTATGAGAACTAGCCAAGTCAGACCTGAGGCTTCAATATATTACCCTAGTTATTGACCATTGAACTTGGCACCCATTTAGTTTTCACTTCTTTTGTCGTTTAAGTTAACAACTAAAACATAATCATAGTACTGAACTTGGCTCTCATCGCTCTCTCTGTTTTTGATGAGATCAATTGTAACGTTACTCCCAATAGTCGCAAGCGCAAATAAAGATAGCACAAAAGGTTTTGTCACATGACTACAATTTCAAAATAAGACATGTTTAGATTATACATTTCTTTGATAACCATTGGTTATGGTTGGTTTGTTAGTTAGTTTGGTTGTGGTTATTTCTTGTTTTGTTATCTTTTTTGTTTGGTGTCAGTGCTTATTAACGTAGATCTAAGTTTTACTAACAATGTGTTGAGTCTTGGTTACTCGAAAATTTAAAATTCTATTCAATTCTATTAGTTTACCGGCAACCAACTTTTTTTCGTAAGAATAAATCAATATTTAATTCTTACATGACTCGACTATTTACTACACAGACGTAGGTCGTTAATTATTCAAAACATTTGCATACATCACCGATCCGCATAAAATCGGTAGTGTGCTAATTTAGCGAATCAAAACAGCTCAATCAAAATAGTTCACAAGGAAATTACCAACTTTAATTTGAATTAAAAAACGATTGAAAAAATGTGACTTGTTTGATTTAATTTAAAATTCTTTCGATAAAAAGCATAATTATATTGCTGTTAAACCTGAGAACCTTCATCACCATATTTGGAAAATCGCTCGTAAAAGTAAATCAAAGAATTAGGGAGTGACCGCACTTAGAGACACGGAAGTGCCGTAATGATGAGATCGAGAATTCCGCTTGATGCAAATTCGTTGCCGGATAATGTTAATTCACGTCGTCCAAGCCGAAACAAAGCGAACGAGATTTGTTTAGCCTTTATTAGAGGAGGCATATATATGATTGTTTACTTTTGGACGTCATAGACCGCTCCTAAAGATAGCCACAATTAGCGGTCCTGCGCTGACCGTATCCGATATGAAATGTAATAAGGGCTAAAACCGCCAGATTACAATACGTATAAAAAAACTGATTAACCGCCGGTTTTTGGAACGGAAAATGAACGTGACGAATTGTCAAGCGCGCGTAAGCAACTGTAATTGGTTAGTTAGATGATTAAAAAATAATCACATCAGCGGCGTACCATCGAAAAAATATATATCACTTTAACATTGCGATGATGAAAAAATACCTAAAACTGATTCATGGTAAAAACGTAGACAGAAAATAGGTTAAGGCAAAGGGTGTCCTTATGTTCGTGATGTCGCCCATAAACTGAAGGCCCAGGTAGTCCTAGGAAATCAACCCCGGAAGTATAACAAATAATAAAATACTGAAGTGCTCCTCGAGTGAAGAAGATCCCTTGGGCACACTGCGTCCCTTGCGGACGACCAAAGCAGCTTGGGAGGTTTTTGCTTCTGCAGCAGTTTGGGAGGTGGACTGGATGGAGTGACGGCCACCATGGCCCACGTGGCCCACCACGGAATACAAAGTGCGGAAACCAAACCTGACCCATTGCCTCTGGTAGGAAATTGACCCCTACCGAGATTCTGGGAATAAATACGACAGCGATAGTGTTTGACCAGACGAGCTTTACACAAAGACCTGTAGGTACTACAACATTGTAATATAATCGGTGACTACAAACTACTGCACAATTCATGTAAATTATATTTCCAATCTAATAGCATCTGTGTTGTTTCTTTGTTGAGGGGCCCGCGTTTAAAAATAGGAAACCACTACATTGTAAATGATTAATCACTACTTAATTATAGGTCAAGTGTATGGAAAATTTATTGTTTATTATTATTTTTTCCATCGATTCGTAGGCTTATGATACACTCAGCAGTACAGAATGTGGTGCTTACATTAACATTGTTAACGCATAGTTTGGACAACTTGAAGTAGCAGTGTGTCGTGATGCGTTTAGGCCAGATTCCGTCATAAATGTATTAATTGATTTTTAATTCAATTATAATTGGGTATCTTCCTTAAATCCGCTTGACTAAAAGGATGATTATTATATACCATTAATAAAATAATATAAGACTCACACGCTAGCCTTGAAAAAACAATTATACTGGTAGAAAAAAGTTAGAAGACTAATTTCTAGACTAGGACAAAAAAGTTCATTAAAACAGACTTCAAGTTGCTATTTTTATCCATACTAATAGTAATTTAATATTCATTATAAACGCGAAACTAACTCTGCCTGTTTGTTACGGTTTCACGCCTAAACCATTGAACCGATTTTAATGAAATTTGGTACGGGGTAAGTTTGAACCTCAAAAAAGAACAGGCTACTATTTATTCAGCGACTTTGCTTGCGTCCGCGATAACCGATATTTACGTGAACGAAGTCGCGGAGAATAGCTAGTGTTATTAATAACAAAGTATCATAAAATATTTTTAGACTATACAAAAAATGCTGCTAATTTTAAAGACGCAGTAAGACTTCATTTATAAATATTATTTAATTATTTAATATCTACCTGCCTGCGGCTTCGCCCGTGTTAAAAGTAACTTTCCGTGCCTAAAGTAAGATCAACTTTTATCCCAAGGGGACACATTACCGGGACAGAAGTATCCTGTGTTAATCGAGGAAATGGTCTATCTATGTGCCAATTTTCATCTCAATTAGTCATCATTTCAATTAAGGATTTATTCTTCGTTCGGCCCACTGAGTTTCGTCCTACATAAAAAAATCCTAGTTCGTCCTAAACAATATGCTTCCTTCGTCCCAAATTATAATTTTAAATATTTTATTCTTGGTTCGTCCTATTTTATATTCCTTCTACGGCCCATAGTTATAATGTCAAAATGTTTAATAGGTACTTATGATATTTGTTTCGTTAAGTTTCTCATATTTAAGTGAACTATGTATGTTCTTTTTTGAGAAATAAATTTCTTTGAACCGAAATAACAGCTTTTTACAAAATAAATATGAATGATTCCAGACAAATAAAAACTATTTTTAAAATGTAGGTATGTCTATCTGTTCCGAGTAATAACCGAAACGGCTGGACTGATTTTGGCGGGACTTACTGGTAGATAGCTAAAGAGTAACCTAGGCTACTTATTTTAAATTTAGGAAAAGACTACGATTTTGCGCGAAAACCCCGCGATTACAGACATTCACCGGCACTAATTCTCGGGCATAAGGACCTCCGTCCATGTCAGATTTTTTGTAGGACCAATTATCGGACCGGACGGTTATTTCATAGGACCGACTTTTTGTAGGACGTGTGCGGTGCACTATTGCCATCGGTACGTTCCATTTCTCTCCGAAAAAAATCAGTTAACGATTTTCTGGCGTTGGCGGAAGCCCTATGTTTGTATGAAATTAGGTTGGAAATGGCTGAACCAGCACGAGTCTCTAGTGTACCTATCTCGTGGATGTGGAGAATTAAATGTTGGTCTATTCCGTCTCAACTGCGCGATAAGGCGATGTGAAACCAGATATAGATCATAAGGAACCTTCGCCATTTTTTTTTATTGAGCCAAGTTAAGTTAATTATTATAATTGTTTGTAGCACTATTATATACGAAATTTAATTACCAAAAAAAAACACGCCATTTTTTTTATGCCAGTTAAAACAAGGTTGAGTCGTAGTGTCTTAATAGAACGTGCCCTATTTTTTAACTTTACATAAAAATAAATTAACGGGGAATAAAATACTATCTTGCTGCAATCAATCTGCCTAGCCTTTTCCCAACTACGTTGAGGTCGACTTCCAGTCTAACCGGGTGCACTTGATCCGTAATGACCGTCAAAGATCCACGTATGACAGCCAGGACCAACGGCTTAACGTGCTTTCCGAGGCACGAAGGAGTCTCGGTGTGTAAAGTTGGCCATCACTTGGGCCTTGCCGCAGTTAGGTGGAAGGGCCCACAGATAAAGATGCAGGGTCCGTTTAGGGCAAGCTACACGCCTACACCACTGCTTTTAATTACCCCTTGTGACTTCAGGTTATTTGTATCTTAGGACCACGTGCAAAGGGATAAAGGACCACCCAAGAATTTATCCCAATTTAAACCCACAAATATTTGCAACCGTAAAACTAACAACAATGAAATGACTTGAAATCTCAAGTCTGTACACGTTTAATTGTGCACCTGACGTGCCCTATTAACATAATTGTTGAAATTGACTCACAAAGACAACGTAAACTATTACGTACAATAGGAATTTCATTAAAGACTATCTGGGTAACAATAGTTTTGTGTGCTCATCCTTGTAGATGTTTGGAATGCTACTTCGATTTGTAACAAAAAACCTACGATTTTATGGCGTGCCTTAAATTTTCCGGTGACGATATTAATTGGAACAATAAAAATATTGCACATACTTATTTATTACTAGCTATATGCCGCGGTTACGTAATACGTCTTTGGTTTCTGCTCCGCTCCTGTGTATCGTAGCGTGACGTTATACAGCTTAACCTTCCTTGATAAACAAACTCTTAAGCTTTTCTCAGATTAACGAGTTCAAACACAAACAAACTCTTAAGCTTTTTAATATTAGTAAAGATGATTAACATTGTGCTCTATAGTTGTAAACAATATTTAAAAAAATGCTATGAATTAATTTCCATTCCATTAGTTGACCATTAGTTGAGCAACTGCTTCTTACTACGCCAAAACACATAAACGCGATACGATGTTGCATTGTGACACGTTGTGACGTAATTCCTTGCAGGATAGCCGTAGCTTCGCAAGTATTCGTCTTAGGGACTACTCATAATTATTCAGCTCTATTCAACTTTTTTCTATAGAAAACAACGATTTTGTATCGCATGCGTTCAGACGCGGAAAGCTGATCGGACGCGTATGCGTCTCATACGAAATCGGCGTTTTCTATGGACAAAAGCTGAATGGAACTGAATAAGTGTGAATAGTCCCTTAAAGTTCAACGTCATCGTCGTATCAAAGTCAAAACATTTATTCCAATTAGACCATTTACAGGCACTTTTGAATTCTCAAGGATGCGGTTGCACCACCAATCAGTTGACATAATTTTCATGATCTGTCAAAACGTCGTTCGCCCGTAGATTTTGTATGGCAATAGTAAACTGTGACGTCATTAATTAGCCATCTCAATTAACCAATTATTGATTCTAAAGCAACTATAAATCTAATTTTAGTTACTTTTAAATAAGTTGGGATTTCAGGGGTAAAGTGAAGTGTCTCGGAATTCTTGGTTATTGGTGTAAGACAACCCAATTATGGTATTAGAAACCCAAAGGAAAGGAAAAGCCCAATTTGCAGCTGTTCGGCGAATTTTCCTCAAAGAGGTTAAAGGTTTTTGAGTCAAAATAATTATGAAATCCTTTTTCCTCAAACGGATACAACTAGATATGTATTACCATAACATAACATCACGCCTGTAATCCCCGAAGGGGTAGGCAGAGGTGTATCATACACATTTCGCCAGTTAAGCCCCATGTAATAGGGGACGAGCCTATTGCCATCAACCGGGCACAGATCTAATCCCGAGGCAGCTACTGTACTGATAGGGGGCGAACCTATTGTATTTAATTATGTATTAAACCACTCGATGTCTACTAAAGAATTCAGCCGTATTACTTTAGATTTTATTATATTTTTTGACACTTCTTTGTTACATTCCTGCACATTTTTTCCTTGTTCTCAGCACACGATAAAAACAACCGACAACCGCACCCACTAATTTTAATTTGATCATTAACTGGCACTTTAAACTTTTAAAACTACTGGAAAAAAAAGCAACTGCCAGTCTGTTTAAGTAGACTGACAGTTGTGAAGGACAAAATGTTGAGGTTACCTGAACTTATAGTAAACTAGTTCTTGCCCGCGACTTTTCCGCGTAAATGTCGGACTCCCTAAAGGGGAGGAGGGGGTTGAATCTTGAAAAAATCCGAGAGAATGTATACAAGAATAATTTATCACTGATACGTGACGATGGAACAGCGACATGATTGTGTGAATCAAGCTTTAGTATCTCTGATCAAATATTTGTTAAAAAAAATACAGGTCGCAACTGCAACGTATCCACCACACTTAGGGTCTCCCCATATTTATTGACGCGGAATCGGCTTAAGCCGAGTGCGTATCACCACTCTCTCTATCAGCTGTTGCGACGGATGTTGACAAACGGCTTGTTTCGCCGTCGGCTGGCGTCGCGACGCGTCGTCCGAGTCGAGCCGACGCGAATGCTATTAGTAACACTAACACCCTTCTTACGTAGACATAAAGACTTTTT
Source organism: Hoplodrina ambigua (assembly GCA_949774945.1). Taxonomy (NCBI): domain Eukaryota; kingdom Metazoa; phylum Arthropoda; class Insecta; order Lepidoptera; family Noctuidae; genus Hoplodrina; species Hoplodrina ambigua. The sequence goes on from OX458985.1 coordinate 562,633, forward strand.
TGACCGGTGTTAGCCGATTCCGCGTCGATAAATGTGGGGAGACCCTAAGTGGAACATCTAAATTCTTCCATGTTTAGTTTTGTCCTTGAATTGAGTGCGCTTATTTCGAGCACCTGCAGTGAGCCAGTGACCTGCACAAAGGTCAGATAAATACCAATGACCAGACTCTAATTTCATGTATTCATTTTTGCATAAAATTCAAAGTTTTTTGAAGCTGTGGACATTTAAATTCTTTTTTAGATACCTAAATAAACTAAGTTTCCAAACTAAATTTCAATTTGTGTGTTTTTTGTTGATCGTGGATATGGGTCTGGGCATATGTAACGATATGTAACTGGAAAATAATTATCTAAAATCACTCCTGGTTGTTTTGACTTGGTTTTTAGTCTCAACGCAAAAACTTTAATTGACTTTCTGTCGACTACAATTTGTTTCTGATTTAATTTAATTTAATTAATATTACTAACCCTTATTTGATAACTTATGGCTGTACTAACCATTGTGCCAGTGTTGTCAAATTAAATAAATAAATTATTATTATTATTTATTATTGCTTTTCATTTTTGTTGTTAAGTATATTTCTTAGCTTAGGTAATCTTCTATGTTTTGATAATTTTATACTATAATAAATATACATCGTTTGTATAATAAATCTGAAGAGATTTCTCTAGCTTGTTTAACGCGCTAATAATCTCTGAAACTACCTAACAGTAATATAGGCTATATAACATCCCGGTATGACCCACCAGGAGCGAAGCAGTAACCAAAGACATAACTTACCAAGAGGTAAAAAAATCACGTTTACGAAGTCGTAGGAAGCAATATATAAAAGAGAAAAGTTACAAAATACACAAGTTTCAGATCAAGATAAGAATAATAATTACTCTACTCTATGATGTTACTATCTTGTCTATGGTTGGCGAGTCTAAATTGATTGTAACCTTAACCCTGAACCTAGGACAAATGTGCAGAAATATATTGTTTTAGTTGCTTTTTACAATGTAATACTGAGCCAAGCGAGTCTCATTAATAATCTTATGTAAATATAATTACTTAGTTGCCATTAAAGCAAAGTACATCCTAAAGTCAGACACTATTATTAAATTTTAATTGGTAAGTTTTAAAAAATCTTAATTAATTAATTATGTTTGTTAGTAAAATAAAACAAGTTTCATCATTAACTATAAGATTGAAAATAAACTGCTAACAACTTCGTATTTTCAAAATAAAATATCAGTTTTAGTGGTGCGGAACCCTTAGGTACTACTGCGCGACTTGCGTTTTTTTTCAACAGCTATCGATGAATTAATATCGTGCTACCTATTTTCCGCGATACGCGTCGTATTCTCGACACGAGCGCTGACGTACGTTAGAATGATAAAAGCCCCTGCATGGACGGCCGAGTTTCGAGTATTGGGATGACATCGCGGCGCGAACGCGCGCTGTTTGAAATTAGAACCTTAGTTTTTTTTTTTAAATAGGCTAAGGGAACATTTTTATACAATTACCTAATTTAGGAAAACGTGAAAGTGACAATTAATAAAAATGTGTTTATTACATAAATTATGTTTGGTTGTGTTATTTAGTGTTTACTGTGGGGCGCAGACGCCGTTGAAAAAGAACGTTTATATGACAGTTGTGAGTACAATATTTAATTTATAGACAGATATAAAGTTGCAACACCGATGCATTGACTGCGGGTCAAGAACTTGCATTTTGACATAGTGGCGAAGAGCCCTAACTCCCCTAAATTATGTTATCAGTGTTGCTTTACTAACACTAGTTTAAAGATATTTTTACTAACGAGATGGATTGTTATACAAAATTGATAAAAATAAATAAATAAATTAATAATATAAGAAATAATAAATATCATTAAATAATTATAACCAAAATGGTACAGGATCATGACGAGCCTGTGGTAATAAATATTAAAATTTATGTACTGCTCTACATAGTATAAAACAAAGTCGCTTCCTGAAGTCTGTACGCTTTAAATCTTTTATACTAAGCAACGGATTTTTGCGATTTTCATCAATAGATAGTGATTTCAGTGGAAGGTTTATTTATTTACATTGCACACATGCAAAAACAGGGCCGGGTCGCTAGGACTAGATACAAATAAGCGATTATGACTATAACTTCAAAAAAACATACCTCGGAAGTCGGAACGCGGAACACAATAAAGTCCGTATATATGTACCTATACCTAGATATCTAACAAGTTGAACGTCAAAACATTGAATAAACCAGTTAATTACATTAATTTGATATCAATTTCAAGGGCATATAAACTCACCAACAAAGTATTCAATACTAACTTTGTAAAGTTGATTATATCCTATCCGGATTCCACATGTACTTAATATTCAATAACACGTTCTTGATCATTAAAAAGCATATTAAAAAAATTACAGTGTACTTACCATATCGAAATTATGATCGAAGAAAAAGTGCAGAAAGATTACTTTACGCGACAAATAATGCAAAAGTGTTGAATAATGGTTAGCGCATATTATAGCCGCATCGGGCCGCGACGCATTGCACTGCAATACTGAAAAGCACGGTGCAGCCCGACTGCCTTGTAGAGTGCTACAGATGTATGAAAGTGATGCGTGATTTTGAGATGCTGTGCGGCTTGTTTTTGCTGTACGCAAGCCTTTCGAACGTAATGTCAAATGACAAAGAAGGTTTAAACTTTACCTTTTTTCCTCACGGACACTATAGTGCCCAAAAATCTGCGGATAATTTAACATCTAAACTATCAATTGAAAATAAAAGTTCTCGCAAGTAGCACATACAAAACAGCAGATTTCATTAATTAGTTGAAAATTAACAGACATAGAGTTGAAAATTGCGTAATTTCGAGCAAGATGCTTCCTTATTCGTGATGTATTTTTAGATCAATGTCTATTCAAATATCCTAAAATCTAAGAACAGCTCCGAAACCACTTCTGTAATTTTTTTCGTTAGTTAGAAGCTCCCTGATGTGCTAGGCTATATTTTATTATCAAAAATAAGGGGTCTGGAATAAAAGTTAGTCCGTTGGTAAATGATAAATACCCCTCAGTCAGACTAGTTGTAAGACTTCCTAGTTTCTACTACCTATAACGATTACCAAAGAATGTCAAATGGGACCTGGGATTTACGTGATTCCGAGGCACGGGCCGACAAATTATAAATAATAGTCCTGCTGAATACGAATTTACTGGGTAACATAAAAGACGCCAAGCAACATGCAACTTTATTGTTTAATAAATTAGTTACCAATTTACTCATAACTAACGAATTCGTTCACATAACATTTAAGTTGTTATTGCTGCAAATTTTCCTGTAAAAGTAAATTGTGTGTGCAAAGTACATTAAGCACGGTTTGTTATAGGCAATTACTTATTTGCCAGCTGCATTTAGGTACGACTGTTAGCTTACTAAAATTCGTCCATAAATAAAAAAGATCCGATCCAGTGTGTCCTCTTACAGACAGTAAGTGTCCCCAGCGATGCCCTTAGCCGAGGTCCGTACCCCAAAGGGGGTGCCCTTAGCGTGTAGTCATACTTAGTTTATAAGTTTTAAGCCCTGGTTGAAGGTCTTAATTTTTAAGGCCCCACAAGTATGTCTGGCTAAGCAGTCGACAATATCCTAGACTGACTAGCGAGATGCCAATTAGAAAAAAAAACAATATACTTAACAGTTGCTCATGGCGCAATATCCGTATGTTTCTTTCACACGATACGTTGTTAGAGCTACCTATACATAAATAAATAAATGGCCCATAGCCATTTTATATTCCGCGAACTTTATTTTTTTTTAGCTTTATGCGCTATTTGCAGATCAGCACAGTAATTTATTTTATTTATTAGGTCTACCAACAATTGTTTACACTCATATAAACAATAATAAAACGTGCATTTAAACTTAACATAGTGCAACAATTACTTATAGGTAAACACCACATGAACAAAAAGGAAACAACAATAATAAATCACTATTCTAAACTACATAGTACGTACGAGTAAACATAATGAGCCAAATTTTAAAAGTTTAATTACCAAAACAAAATAATAATAATAATAAATAATAAAAAGAATAGTAATATTTATGGAATTATAATAATCAATTAAATCATCAACCTATCTCTCTAAGTTAGAAGTTATATTTATTCAGAAAGACGTAGATTCAATTATTTATTCACAGTATCTTTTTGCACATCTCTAATCTCGATGGAATTGCTTACAATCAAAACATTTGCATTCAAAATAAATAAGAATCGAGTAAAACTTGGTAAATACGTATCTCTATATTAAAATACATATTGCTGATTGACCAAAACCTGTTTCTTTAAACAAGGTGAATTCCTTTAATAAGCAGATGCGTATATTTTGAACCAATTAAAAACAGAGGAGGTTCTTAATTCAACCCGTATGGTTTTCTTGTCCTTTTTACGACTTAATACACGTGCTTAAATCAAGTTGGCTCAATCATTACTTACATCTGCATACCATAACATAACATAACACCTGTAATCCCCGAAGGGTTAGGCAGAGGTGTACCCATTAGTACACCCACATTTCGCCAGTTATGTTTTTAGTCCCACGTAAAGGCGAGCCGAGGCGAGCCGAGGCGAGGCGAGGGGGCGAGCCTATTGCCATCAACATAAAGGCATAAATCCTGACTCCGAGGCTGCTACTGAGAAATTCCTGATGGAAACCCCAATAACACTTTGCCCGACCTGGGAATCGAACCCAAGACCTCATGCACTCGGTCGCGCTTGCGACCACTAGACCAACGAGGCTGTACCTACATCTGCATACCAATCTACCAAATAAATTAATATTGTAATAAAATTCTCTAAATTCCAAAACATCAATAAAAAACCTAAGACTCGTTTATACATAAACGAGTATAGAAATAAAATATGCCTACTTACACATAAAATATTTTGTTTCTTGTTTTTGGTTTTTTTTTTACTCTCGCAATGTCGCTAACGTCTGTATTTTAAAAGCTTTTATTTAGCTTGCACTGTTCGTATGTATGTAATATATGCAAGTACATAGTTGTCCTTTCAGAATTTGCAAACCATTTTATTAACCATTACTTGGTATCCGATTGAGCTGAAATTTTGCATACGTCACCTTTAGTTCTGATGACAATACAATGTGCAATACTGAAAACTGGAATAATTTGAAATTAAAGCTTGATTTTTTTTAGTTTATTCTGTATTCTTTGGCTAGATTTCTTTTGTTTTTGCTAGCCTTTGCTATCCCACTCCTTCGCAAAGCCATTCCTTCAACTTCCCTCGACGTGGTGCCATTCGCTCGCTACCTAATAATTTTGAAATTACAACAGAAACTATATCATAAACATAAGGCAACAGGAAATTTCGAGCTACAGGTAGGTACCTATTTTTAAGACCACTGAGAAAAATGTTAACCATGTATTTTATAGAAACTATAGAATGAGTTCTTTTAAATGAAATGATGCACGATATGATAGGTAATGTGGCAATTTAAACATGTTTAGTGATATAAAACTAAACCGACAAAAAACAGTAAATGAAAAAGTAAAAAAATGTTTCTTCACTGTGGCAAAATTCAAATTCTTACGTCATATAAGAATAAAGAAAAACCCGTTTGTGACAGGGGGACAAAAAGGGATATTATAAAACTTCGTTTTTCCTTTTGAGTTGCAAAACCGTACAAGACCTCTGGGTTTCCTTAACAAACACGTATTCTCCTAACTTAAAGAATATAGTACCTACTTTCATTATTTTAATGTAAGAAGGAAAGATTAGAACCTATTGAAATATACTATGCTTTTCTCTATCCTTAACTCTTCCCTACTAATTTATTTATTTATTTATGAAAATATTATGTATGTGAGAAAAAATCTAAAACTTTTTAAGAAAATATGTGATAGACATAATATTAATACCAGAAATAAAGATAAAATAGCTCAACCTTATTTTAGATTGTCTAAAGTAAATACATCTTTTATGGGGTACTGTGTTAAATGTTACAACAAAATACCTTCTGATATATTAAAATTAAATGAAAGAAAATTTAAGACACATATTAAAACTACACTTTGCAACCAAGCATATTATAAATTAGAGGATTATATTCAAGATAAGACTGCTTGGAAACATGCTGGTCCTGCTCCATAGGACAATTATTATTCATTCTAGACAAAATCAAGCTGGTTAATATTAATTTTAATATATATATATATATATGTGTATATAGGTACCTATATATTTCCTTTTTTTCTTTTGAGATTTTTATTATATTTTTATATTTTATTTGATTTTTACTATGGGATTGCGCAGGCTCACACGCTGTTTCATTGTTGGTTGAGATGTTGAGAGTGGTTGTCTACAGTTCCAATATTTGTTAACATGTAAACATGATGTAACTGTAAATATATTTTTACCATGAATTCCTAATTTGTAATATAAATTATTTTTGTGTGTTATTATACAGTAGTTTTTTTTTTTTTATAGAAGGTACATTGTATTCACATGTAATTACGTATGACTATGTATACAAATAATAATATTGTAAAACATTGATTTTAAAAGAGTACGTATGGAGTTTCTTGCCCATTCTTCTCCATACAAAACTACCTTTTGGAAGGGGCAACTAGATTCAATTCTATTTTTTTTTTTCATGTAATGACGTTCAAAAGTGCCTTATATTGGCCTAATTGAAATAAATGATTTGACTTTGACTTTGACTTTGACTTTGACTAAAAGACTGACCAGTCCATAAATAGGAGGAAGCGTTATAAATGGAGAATAGTCAATAGTTTTTGTATGGTCACATATAAAATTATACCAGCCTATTAATGTCCCAATGCAGGGCAATGTGGTGCTAAGCACAAAACTCGAGAAAAGCTGGCTAGATTTTTTTAAATATCCCAGTCCGAATTATGTTCCCTTGCGAAGCCGAGACGGTTTATAATAATAACATACATAATATATAAGTACCTATATTATATTTTTTTTACAAAATAATATTTGTTTATTATACATATTATAAAACCAAAGAACAACAGACAAGGTAATTGCATGTCAAATGAAATTATTCGGTAGATGGTTTTTGCCGTGTTTTTGTTATCTTAATGCATGATTGACATGTTAGATGGTAATAACTTCCATATATGAATTGTATAGTGGCATTTAAACCTAGCAATTTGTAGAATAACAAAAAGTGGTGATGCTACCTAGGTGTTTATAATTGTTGCGTATGAGTGAAAAACAGTTCAGAGGGTCAAATGCTTGGTGTTCGCGCAATGATTTTTTTCTTAAACGTGTCTATTCTAATACTTCTCGTATTCACACTAATATTAAAAATGCTACAGTAACTGTGTTCATCTGTTTGTTACGCTTTCACGGCTAAACGACTGAACTGAATTTTATGAAATGTGGAACGGGGTAGGTTTGTACCCCAAAAAAGTACATGGATTACTTATTTTTCATGGTTGTTATTACTTCGTTTAGTCAATGGTGCCGATTCCCTTGGTCATAAACTAAAATTAGACTATTTCCATCTTTTTCTGTCCAATAAAACAAGAAAGAGACTAATGTAAATAAGAGCTGTCAAATTTTATCAATCTGACACATCCATACGGTTACAGTTGACATCTTAAAACGTATGGATTAAAAATACGGAGAAATTCAAGGCAAAACTAATTTGACATCGCTAACTTAGTTCTTTAATGTCACCGTCCTTTCTTTTCGCTGTATGTTAGTAAGAGATGTCAATTCTCTAAATTTAGTCTAGTTTGTGAACAAGAGAATCGGCACCAATAACCGATATTTACGTGGACGAAGTCGCGGGCTTAAGTTATATAACTGGATTTAGTTCTGTTAAAAAGAACCAACCTACTTACGTCAAAATTATTTTACATTTTCCTAATTGTAATGATTTGAATATTTATGTAAGGATGATCCTTTTTTGTTCAGAACTAGCGATCCTCGCTAGCGAGTGGAAAATTACGACATTACCGTTGAATTTTCCAAAAAAAAATATTTCTTACAAACCTTGACCGAGAAATTACGAACACAGCAAAAAAAACAAATCGGCGGTTCTCAGGTTTGCGCTTAGCAACACATTAAACTAATAATTTATACTTATATGGAAAGAAGATAAGGTTTGAATATTCAGCAACTTGTTTTTAATATTCCCGCTTTATTTAAAACAGGTGTAAAAAGACCAATCACTTTTCCGAAAACCACATAATCAACCCATTATTACGATAATTTTTCTTCTACATCATACGTAGGAATCCACTGGTTCTGGACATATTGAAGGTCAAAGTTACAACTTTTCATTATTTTTTTTCCGAAAACAAGTTTTAAATGTTCCAACTAAACTTTAAACACTTCCATGAGCTCTGTACTGCTGCATGCACCCATATGTAGGTACAATAATTTGCGTGCCCCAAATCCCAAAATATTATATTATGTTTTGCTATAAGGTAGGTATTTTCTTCTTTATCGTGTGAGCAGTAAGGTCTTACGACCCCACACACCCTAATGTCAGAGTTTTTAAACCGCCTCAAGGGACTCTGACATGGTTTGAGTGGCAAGTCCAGGTTTCCTCACGATATTTTCCTTTACCCATGCCAGTGATGTCCAAGATAAACTTTAGAAAGTACTTAAGAATTGAAAAAGTCACATTGGTACTTGCCCGGATTTGAATCCACAACCTCATGCATGAGAGGCCTTAACCACTTCTTCTACCACTGGGCCATCACGACAATAAGTTATGTATTTAGTTTGATGAGCAGTATGCGCAGTTACTATAAACCGAGCCAATTATGTGAGTACCTACGTGGTTTAAACTTCCTTTATCTGATAGGTACGCAATCAATCTGCCTAGCCTTTTCCCAACTATGTTGAGTTCGGTTTCCAGTCTAACCGGATGCAGCTGAATACCTATCAGTATTTTACATGGAGTGACTGCCTGTCTGACCTCCACATCCCAGTAACTGGGTAATTAGATACTCCTTGGTAAGACTGGTTGTCAGACTTTCGGGCTTCTGACGACTCGTAACGACTGTCAAAGATCCACGTATGACAGCCGGGACCAACGGTTACCTCAGACGCAAATTATAATAATCACGTACAACTAAACAACAATACTGTAGTTAATTCCGGGTATATTGTCCCTAGACAAAATACCAACAAGAGACGAGCCACAATAGCGACGCGACGTGCGCTTTATATTCAAATCGATACTAATAATACAAAGCTGATGAGTTTGTTTGTTTGAATCTCCGCAAGTACTTATACAATTTTGAAATTGTTTCGTTTAATAGGAAGTAACGTTATCCTCGAGAGCTATGAGCTATATTTAATTAATAAAAAAATAATAGGGATCCGTAAGAAAATTCACGTGGTCAAACTCGCGGGCTAAAGCTAGTAATAGATCTCAAACAGGCGCGCACAACGGAGCACCAATTCGCAGGTAAACAAAAGGCTAGCTCATCATTTGAAAACTCTTCCCTTATACAGGGTTATTTTTAAAACATCAGAAACCTGAAAAGGGGTTATTGTTCTCATCATTATGAACAACTTTTTCTATGGGACCAACCCTGTAAACCTTAAAAATAATCAGCTGTGTCATGCATTATGATTGTGTTGTATAGCATTTTTGTAGAGAACAGCTGGTTTTTTTTTTCATGATTTCAGGGTTTGTCCTATAGAAAAAGTTGTTCATAATGATGAGTATAATGACCCCTTTTCAGGTTTCTGGTGTTTTAAAAATAACCCTGTATAGTGTTGCTATTTCGGACATGTGATGTTCAATTTATGCTAATTTTACTCATCGATCATATTTTTAGCATCTAGCCAAGGTGCTAAACTTCTGGTTACCCCCCACTCACCCCTAAGGGAAAACACGCAGAGTGCTAATAGGATAAACTGCAGTGTTGCAATTGCAAGTAAACCAATTATATTTATCATTTCTTAACGTCGATAATTGCACGCTCGCGGCCTAATGAATGATGACCTGCTACTAATTATGGTTAAGCACCTGTCATTGTCTCCTATGGTTGAAGCAGCTGTTACGAAATGTTTTATATTTTCTTGGCATTCTGGACTTGGTGGAATGGATATAGTAACGAAAAAATTGACAAGTCAAGTCAAATTATTTATTTCAATTATAATGTAAGGATCGTAGCAGGTGGCGTTCTGTAGTGGCCTACCTCTATGGGAAAAAGGCGTGAGTTTATGTAGACCATTATTAGGTACCTACTTTAAAAAGTCATTTACAAGAAAGAGAAAAAATGTTTAATAATATTGAATTTAGTTGCCCATTCCAAAAGGTAGTTTCGTATGGAGAAGACCAGTCTTCTGAAACCGCTGGATGTTAACAAATATAATTTAATTTTAAAAGTAGATACTATACAGTTCATTATTTAATTAAGTTTCAATCGAAAACATCCATCGGTTTCTAAGAAAACCTCAACTATATCTGACGACGGCATCGTCGTCGTTTTTGGTTGTTGAGGTACAGTCAATAAAGTAGATAGGTGCATACCTATCTACAAAAAATATATATAAAATAAAATCTATATATATAAAATAAAGGTAATTTAAAGTACTACAATACGTAACAAGTGCATGGATTCCGTATATGATTCTGGCACACACATAGATGATATTATTTGTAGGTTATTTAAAAAAATCTGCTGTTACATCTTGACCGTGTAAATGTTGCTATTTTGGAATGAACAGCTGTGAAGCAGTGTCAACAACAAGCCTTCCGACCGAGGTGACCTTGTTCGGACGTTTGTTGTCAACCGCCACACCGCTGTTGTTCCATCGGGTACCTAGGCTGTGCCTACTGTACCAATCGTGAACACAGCACAATACAATCATTAAACATACTTCAAAACATAAACATGCAACAATCAAGTCATGAGAATAAATACTGATTATATCGCAAAATTGTGGATCGACCGCGCTTCGGTATATAGATAATTAGATACAGATAAATAAACAAATGCCTGGTAAAATAATGCGCTGGCGACGATTAGGTAGTGTTCGGTACGGACTTCAAACCTATAACAGAAATACATACATACATAAACTCACGCCTTTTTCCCATGGGGGTAGGCAGAAACTACAGAACGCCAGCTGCTATGATCGTTACATACTCCTTTCGCCTCAACTACGTTCATACATGAAACAAAACAAACAAAAACAGTCTGTTTTATAACTTGTTCATCATCTTTTCAGCTGAACGGCGTCCACTGCTGGACATCGGCCTCCCCTTACACAAGCCACAATGACGGGTCCTGCTCTACCCATATCCAACTGTTTTTCGCGACCTTTTACCAAGTCGACGGTCCAACTTTTATTACTTTTTTTAATGCGATAATACAATTAATTACCATATTATTTAAAAACCCGCCTGTCAAGTCCCATCGTTTCATGAGAGTCCGGTTAAGCAGCCGGGTTGACCAGCGAGAGGCCATTCCGAAAAACCCATTCTGCTATTTTTGAACAGTATCTCGTTATACATATTTTATTACGATTAAATTATTTTGTACTAATTACTTTGACTTTGAATAACAGGATTTATTTTATAAAAGCGGGACATAATAAAAATATTTATCAGATGTTTAATATATATTTTATATATTTTCAACCGACTTCAAAAAGGAGGAGGTTCTCAATTCGACGCGTATGTTTTTTTTTTTAGTTTACTTATTGCCTGTTTTAAAATATTCCTTCGCTCCTTTTTATTAAAATAGTTAAATATTCAGTATATGAAAACTCAACTCTCGCGCGAGACATTTAATTTATCCCGCCAAAAACATAATATATGGCAACGCTGGCACTAGTCACATGATTTTTATCTTTTCCACAGTGCACGAACACCTGTACAAGAGGCGATATTCATGTGGACACTCGTGTGGCCATTCAAAAGGAGTTAAAACGAACCATGGACACGAAAGAAGTTTACAACGTACAATTATAAGACTATTAACCAAAGATTAGTCCATTCAAAGACAAGAAAGCCACACATTGTAAGACTTCCCATGTTTTATGATCAATCTGCCTGAAAGGCTTTACATTGTAACAGATTTCTCACATTTAATCTAACTAAGGGGTAGATCCAAATTGCCCATCGCCCTGCAATCATATATTTACACGCAAACAATGTAATTGTCCAATCCCACAAAGGCGCACAACAAAAACGACAACAATGGCTGCGCAGGATTCGCGTCACGTTTATACTGATTATGTCATAAAGATGCGCGCGCAAGCCCTGCGAATTCCGCATCCAAATTGGTATCACGCACCCGTTTTTATGTATGAGTTGTATATCTTTATTTCCTTGAGCGTGGACCGATAACGATTTAGTTGATATGAATGCAAGACAAAGGTATGGGTGGTCCTTATTAAACATACAAACAATTTAAAGAAATACTCGGGCCACGTGCGTGACATCGTAAAAATAACAGTTACCAGGTCGACTGCTGAAGTTAGAATCCCTAATGAAACCATAATAATAATACCAGCCAGCCAGCCTATTATTATCTCGCTGGGCAATGGCCTCTTCTCATACATAGAACGCACGAGCATTGATCACCAAGGCGTTATATATGGTTTTAATAAAGCCATCGTGTTTGACACGGCAGGAGTGCAGCAGATCCCTGCGCTTAAGCGAGACGATTCAAAGATTTACAAGAGACTAGTTTTTGCCCTCGATTTGATCCGTGTTAATGTCAGACCCCCGTTTCATCCCGTTACGGGATGAATTTTGGAAAATCCTTTCTTAGCACATGCCTACGCCATAATAACTATCTGCATGTCAAATTTCAGCGCAATCCGTTCAGTGGTTTGAGCTGTATGTTGATAGATCAGTCAGTCAGTAACAGCCTTATATATTTACGAGAAAAATAAGTTAGTTAAAAGGCTAATGATTAATGGCGATATTAACAGAAGATATAAATCTATTAATTACGTGGTAGGCCATTAATAAAAACTGACACCTGCATTAATATAAAACGAAGCAGCGTTAAATTACCAAGTCCAAACACAATGAATAATAATATTCATAAAATGTGCGATATTCATTTATTCCTATGTAACTTATAACTTAACATAACATAACATCACGCCTGTAATCCCCAAAGGGTTAGGCAGAGGTGTACCAATTGGTACACCCACATTTCGCCAGTTATGTTTTTTTAGTCCCATGTAATAGGGGGCGAGCCTATTGCCATCAACCGGGCACAAATCCAGACTCCGAGGCTGCTACTGAGAAATTCCTGATGGAAAAACCCAATAACACTTTGCCCGACCTGGGAATCGAACCCATGACCTCATGCACAGCAGTCGCGCTTGCGACCACTAGACCAACGAGGCAGTCCTTCCAACCAACTCCAACTCCAACTTATAACTTATACCTACAATACAGGTATAAGAATAATACTATTACCGCACCACTCAAAATATAAGATAAATGCATAAGATAGCCAGTTTCATGAGGAATAGTATAGGCTATATGACATCACGCTACGACACACGGGAGTGGAGCAGTAACTCAAGACGTAACTCTCGAAGGCGAAAGATTGATAATGATTGGTTGGATTTAGTTTAAATTTTCAACCGACTTCAAAAAAGAGGAGGTTCTCAATTCGGCGCGTATGTTTTTTTTTATGATTTTATAACAGTGCCCTTAAGTGGATAGGAGAGAGAACTGACACTGTTCTCCTTAAAAGGGTTCACTGAACTTCATGTTCGGGGAGTTAGATAAGCCATTCACATTTAATTAATTAATTTTTATTATGGACTTGTTTGTCTGAAAATAAACGTTTTTTTTGTATAATTCTTAGTATAGGCTATTTATTACGCTGCAACTCACGGAGTGGAGGGCAGCAACTAGTCCTATATAAACAAAAACAGTAGCACAGTAAATCTTCAAGACAACTATGCTAATAGCTGCGGTAATGCAACCGTGTCGGTATTTTCAAATCAATTCACACTTTACATAGAGCTTTAATGACAACTCCATGCAAAAACAGTAAATAACGTTCAGTGATGTCGAGGTCTGTGGGTTGATACCTACGGTAAAGGTCTAGTTCTAGGTGAGACAACCAGTTCAGGGCTACGGTTTAAGGAGTACGTTGATTTGAGCGACTTGCACTGCAGTTAATCAAAACTAGGATAAGACACGCTTGGCGGTGTGGTCCGTGGATGGGTGACCATCTCTGCACACCGAGACTCCTCCGTGACTCGAAAAGCACTTTAAGCTGTTGGTCCCGGCTGTCATACATATATCTTTGACAGTCATCGTGGGGTCATCAGAAGCCCGTAAGCCTGACAATCAGTCTTACCAAGGGGTATCGTATTACCCAGTTACTGGATTGTGAAGGTCAGATAATCAGTCGCTGGTAAAATACTGGTATTCAGCTGTATCAGGGTAGACTGGAAGCCGACCCCAACATAGTTGGGAAAAAGCTAGGCACATTAATTAATTGATTGCACTGCACTGTGAAACCTCGTCGTGTGCCCTCAGGTTTTAATTGTTGTTGTTTTTATTTATTTCTTATGTTGTACTAACATAGTTTATAAGTCTGTTTGTTACTAACCTAATATGGATCTACTACAGTCTGAAATACATGATTTTTATTTATTTATTTACTGCAGTTGTAATCCAGTAGGTCCGGTTTGAAGGTTCATTTTATTCTCATAAAGAACACAAGGAGTTCATTTAAATATGAGATACATAAAAAGATCATGCAGCTTTACATAACAAAGCATAAAGATAATGCATGTGTGTATTCCTCAAGGAGTGGAATTCCGTAAGGAACAATATCTTATTATGGTTCTAGAAGATTTATTGTGTTGTATCTATAGCACATTGTGGTATGAATATATATTTTTTAATAAAGCAATTGATGAGCAATATAATATCCAGACAAACCTTGTCAGATTTACTAAAGAGCGGCAGTTTAGCCAGTGTTTAAGGAGAATTCTGGGTGTAGAAAATCAGTGTTTATGGTAGCGCGCAATGTAACGCAAGCAAGACGTTGTGCTTAGGGGTGAATGCCACAGTTCGTACTAGGGATCGTGGAGTTATTTAAAGTTTATAAGAAACTTATTTTCGTAACTGAACTATAGTGCACAAGTGTGTGCGCAGACACAAGTGCACTCCCTCTTCCCTCACTCTCATAGGGCAACTGGACGTCAATTCGACACGGGGAGAGATCAGGCGCAGAAACGGCGGCTTTACGAAGTACGGAGGGTGTCACACCACCAACTATATGCGCTGTAACTGAGTAATTCCTATTGAAATAACCCAATAACACTGTCCGAGAAACCATAACTGTGAACTAAGTACTTACACATAGTTGATCGTAAATTGTCCTTAAGTACGCAATTAAAACGCACTTCGCTAAACACTAAAGGCCTATAAAATTAAGAGACATTTGGTATGTTTACATACCCTACATCACAGAAACAACAGTTTTAGTATCCACTAATAAACTTTAGTGTCAAGAAATAATATGTTTAGTGGATGTCAGCGCTCCATACAACTTGATTTCTACCGGCTTCCCTTTGGAAGTTAGGAACTATTGCCATGGCACAGTCAGTATTATCTATTGCCAAAGATAGGTATAAGGATATAAGGTAGATAGTCTTACCTTCAGAAAAGTAAAATTAAATATCATAGATTAGATTAACCAACAATTGATTTGGTTGCCACTGATGGATATTAACTATTATCATTTCACATGGAATAGAACAGTCTTTACACAATATCTAGCAAGATTTTCAGCGAGTTGGTTTTTAAATATTGAAATCTAAACCTGGCTAAACATTTAAAGCTCAGTTGAACTCCGATCCAATACTGGACGAAAACAAGAAAAAACCTAAATAAAAAAAATAAGTCAGGAAAATATTATTCGATAGGTACATTTATTGCACTTATAAAATGTTGCTTGTGTAACATCTTACAATATATATTTTTTTACACCATAATTATTAATGTTACAAGAACAGGGTGCGAATATTGACATGGATGTGGTATAAAAAAAAAACAACCGAATTGAGTACCTCCCCCTTTTTTAATGTCAGTTAAAAATCCCCTTTCAATCTTGAAAGGGGATCGTCTGTCTTTGTATGGGCATCTGATGAGGAGGGATGAAACCCATGTGACTAATGGTCCCTACGTGATAAATAAATGTTAGTGAATTGAGAGGGAGATGGAATAAATGATTGACGGTTTTCTTGTTAGCGAAATGAAAAGGAAGACGCGTCAGTCATTGTGGGTAGGAAGATGTTGATCTTGAACCATAATAAAAAGAGAATAAATGTTGAAAGGAAAAAATGGAAGACCACATCATATTGCTCGGAGTTCAAGTAACATAAAAAGCAAGTAGACGAGCACAATAGAACGCAACGACATTTACGACATGCCTCTAAAGCAAAGGAAAAAAATAAACGACCTCATTAAATAAAGCAATCTCTTTTACTAGACAGAATTATTGTATAGTAATTGTAGAATCACGTGCATGGAATCATTAGACATAATGAAGATCGATTTATCGTATTAACAGGTGGAAAATAGATTGTTATATCAATTACATGGATTATTCAAGGGGAAGACACACAGTTAATAAAAAAAATACGTAAATACAATTGAATTCTGGGCAATTAAGTGACCAGCTATCTTGGGCGAAAATCTATTTAATTTAAAAAAAAAATTGAAAACCCTATTTTACCTACCTACCCCTTTTGACATTCATTGTTGCTAAAATGACGTCGCGACTAGATTTTGAATGTTGTTAATCAGGAGCATTGGCCTTCAGAACGGTTCTAATCAAAAGTGTTTTTGAGTTTAAGTCTACACGAAGTACCCTAAGCATAAGAAAAGCTGGCCCTTTTTGCCCGAATCATTTTGTCTTCTAAAACCATTCCCATTATCCACAGCCTAGCCTCATCAAAGCTGAAGGCTATCCCGTAGAGAAGCATCGCGTGACGACGCCGGATGGCTACATATTGCAGATGCACCGGATCCCGGCTGGCAGGCGCTCTGCTAGGAGGACCGGCAACGTCAACGCTAAGGGGAAGAAGGCAATTATAATCGTGCACGGTTTAGGTGGCAGCAGTGGAGACTTCGTGATCATGGGACCTAAGAGAAGTCTTGGTAAGTTTTAAGCTTTTCGACCAAAATAAACATATGTCGTGATGGCAAAATGGTTAAGGCACTCGCTTCTCATTGCGTGAGGTTGTGGATTCTCAACCGGGCGCAGACAAGTGTAACTTTTTCCATTTCATAATGTACTTTCTAAGTTTATCTTGGGCATCAGGGGCATCAGTGAAGAAAAAAATCGTGTGGAAACTTGGACTTATTATAATTAATCTAGTATGTCTGAAATCGCCAATCCGCCTTAAAAGCAAGGGTGGTGATCAATGCCTTCTCTGTATGAGAGCATAATAGGCTGGTATTACAGTTAATGGAACTAACAAGATTTCGCAACAGCACGAGAAGGAGAACTAAAGATCTTGATTGCCATCTCTATGTTTACAGCGTATCTTCTCGCTGACGCTGGGTACGACGTGTGGCTAGCCAACCAACGAGGCACCGTGTACTCCTCTCACACGAACCTCACCAAAAGTGACCCGAAATTCTGGGACTACAGGTATGTGCTATTGTTCAATGACCCGCTTGAAGAAAATCTTACAACTATTATAAACGCGACAAGTTTGAATGAATGGATTTTTGTTATTCAATCATGCCAGAACAGCTGAACGGTAAAACCTTTGGATCTCCACTATTTCACATATATACCCAAGGCAGTTCCCGAGAAAAAATAAACATATGTATTGTTTTTTTTTTGTGAAATATCTTAACCCTCCATTTTGGCTTCGCCGCAGTTAGGTAGATGGGGTCCCCAACAAATTTTGATACAGGGCTGGCCTAGGACATGCTACGCCTCTATCTATAGTGCAAGCGTTTAGATGTCTTTTGAGCACATCTATAACTATACAATGCAGATGCTCCTGTTATACTAACAAGTTTAATCTTTTTCCAGTTTCCACGAACACGGCACTTACGACGTGCCAACAATGATCGACCGAGTCTTGAACATCACAGGTCTCGACAAGATCATGTACCTGGGATACTCTATGGGAACCACCAGCTTCTTCACCATGATGTCTGAAAGGCCTGAGTATAACGAGAAGCTAATAGCTTTCGTAGGCCTCACACCAGCTGTGTATCTAGACAATATAAAGCCGGTGGCGAATTTGTTGTTGAATACTTTTGATTTGCCGGTAAGTAAACATGAGGTACTTAGAGCTAGCCTGGCTGGATTTTACTATAAAAAAACAGAAGATAAAAAGTTAATTACTATTTATGATTAGCAGCTGAAAATGCAAAAACACGAGCCAGGCAAAACAACACTAACTAACTTCCGTGTCTTATTTTTATATCTTTGCTTTTTATTGTGATGCTCCTTACAAAGGATTTCACATATTTTGAATAATTCAGTAATTAGGTTTAGAATAAATAATGTTTCCTGCGCATTCATGTGACCCCACCGACAGACGACTTAATGTCGGTTAGGTAAATACAAGCTTTTAGTCTTTTTTTATCGTCAAAATAACAGATATTTACAAAATAAAAACGAATGTTTAGAGAGAACGTTCACAAAAAAATTTGGCTAGTTGTTTATTATATGATTACGTTTAAATGTAATGTTACAGAACATGTTGCAAGCCAGAGGCATGCTGGCAGTCCAGCCACAAGTGCTGAACAACATTGTAACGAACTTCTGTAACCTCAAGAGGCCGGAGAGCGACTTATGTACGACCGTAATTTTCGCCTTGGTTGGTGAAGACTACGAACAACTGGACTTGGTACGAATATTTACGCTCTATAATAGTTTGGTAAAACTGTTTTTAATATTCTGGCAATTTTAGCAACTTTGGGCAACCTACCTAAAGTTATGAATTGAGCTGGTTCTGGGTTCGATCCCTAGGTCGGGCAAATGTTTTTGGAAAATTTCTAAGTAGCAGACCGCAGTTTGGAAATTGGTGGTGTGACATCCCGAGCCTCGGCAAGCCTGAACGCCTGACAGTGACAGTCGTAAGGGGAATAGTCGCGGATGTAAGATAAACAGTCGCTCCATGAAACACACTGTTATTCATCTACATTCAACATTCAGTTATGCTGGAGGTCGACCGCAACGTAGTTGTAAAGGCTAGGCAGATGAATATATAATCTACATTTAATTTCGAGATAGTCGTATCCCCCGTTCCTATCTGACACCGAATATGGTATCTAATCCCACCATCCCATGTAATGTAATCAGTAGATATTATAGACTAACGATGGTCAGCTCGCACTACGATTAAAGATTTTATTTATTAACATGACACATCGAGACCCTATTACACAGAGCTCTGGAAACTTGAACTTATACTACTTATGTTTGTTTTGCCAAGTCAGAATTGGGTTTTAGACACTATTAACTCCAAGATATAACTTATCTAAAGAACACTTTGTTTCAGCCCTGAAAACCCAATCAATTTTCAATTACCTGGAAAATTTGAATTTTGATTGCTTTCAAATTAATAAATAGTCATTTGGGTCAGCACACAAGTGACGTCACAGACGTTTTTTTCTATACTAAATCAATGGGAGAATCGCGTTTTGACATGTCATAAAAAGTACGTCAATTGATTGGTGGTGTCATCTAGCCTATTGTATATACCTTATTGATATTTCGATGTTGGTTTTCAGGAAATGTTTCCGATATACGTGCGCAGAATACAGCCGCTGTCATGGCATACGTTGGAGCATTATGGAAAAATCGCCATGACAGGTACTTACTATGACCTAAATTATTATTAAGTCTCGCTTATTTGTATGAGCTCTATGCAGCACGTCAAATTGGTAAAAGCAACAGGGATTGGAAGAATTATTCAAATAAATCTACCGTATCTAAAGAAATGCTTGGGCTTGCCAGTACCTACGTGTGTAAACACCAATAACTCCATGACCATAATAATCTTCAATTAACTGTCCACTTTCAGGTGTATTCACAAAATTCAGTGGTGGGCTGTCCGGTCCAGTACAACCGTACAACATAACTAATGTAAAAATTCCTGTCTCTCTTCTGTATGGAGAGAATGACCAGCTCACTGAGAAGTCTGTAAGTAACTGTGTTTATTTATTTATATAATTTTACACACCAAGGCTGTATACCCAGAGAGGGTAGGCAGAGATGTGGTGTATAGTATTTGATAATTCCGCCCATGTTGAGTCTAACCGTATACAGCTGAATACCAGTATTTTACATGGAGCGACTGCCTAATTAACCTCCACAATCCAGTAAATGGGTAATATGTTACTCCTTGGTAAGGCTGGTTGTCAGACTTTCCGGTTTCTGACGACTCGTATCGACTGTCAAAGATCCACGTATGACAGCTGGGACCAACGGCTTAACGTGCTTTCCGAGGCATAGAGAAGTCTCGGTGTGTAAAGAAGCGGGACGAACCCCGGCAAGCGTAGCTCAACAAAAAAAACAATACAAATAACAGTAAACGTTCTATTACTTAGCACCCCCTCGCTCTTCTTTTTTTCTGATTCATATACTCTTACTCAGCTCTGTACATAACCACCTAACAACAGAGAAATTAGGTTTAAAATTCAAGTATTAAAACGGCATTATAATGTTTACAGCAAGTAATGCGGCTAGCAAGAGAGCTGAAATCCAATGGTGTTCTGGAAGACGTCAGGCCTGGCTGTTCCTGGCCTAAGTTCAACCACTTAGACTTTGCGTTCGCTAAGGACGTAGGCACGCTAATCAATAAACCACTTGTCAAGCACATAGACCAAATGTACAATAAATATAATACATCATGAATGTTGCATTATTTTCTCCTGGGTTGGTGAACTGTAAGGGATGGTATGTTATTTAGGTCACACCAGTAGTATGATGGTAATTTAGTATCTGATTTAGATATAAGAAAGAAAATAATTGGCAGAGGCCAAACAATTGTCTGCAGCACTGCATGTCGCGGAATCGATTTCTGCACTGACAAAATATTTGTGTGGCCTCTAGTTAGTTTCTGCAGGTCTGGCCGATTATTAAATGAGTGTAAATGCACCCACAATACACGAGAGTGGCAACATTAAAAAAATTGATTTCTATTTACAATTTGAACACAACAAGCTTTGGCTCTAATAAAAGTAAAATAAAAACAATATATAAAAAACAGATACTTGATTTTTATATTTTTTCTTTTATGAGTTTTTTATACAAGTTAATTTAAACCAAATCTGTCACAATATCAATAACTTAGAGCTTTGCCCATTAGGTAAGTTTCATATATTGTCCATTCACCACTTACCTTAACCACAACAGCTTTAGTAACACCCGGTGTTACTTTGACAGCTACCCCATGCTGTGCTGTGGGTGTGACCACCTTGCTGTCCACTGGTTGACTGCGATTCATTTCTGCATATTAAAAGGAAAAATAATCATAATACTTCTGATAATATTGTTGTCAAATTGTGGAGGGTCACATAGGAATTTGTATGCAATAGGGTGTTGGAAAGACATGTTGATTGTCCAGCTACTGATTTATTTACTAGCTTTTATCCACAACTTCGTCCGCATCAAAGTTGGTATATTATCCCACTAGGTATTGAAAATTACATGCAGGACCAGAGCTGGGCCTAGATTAATTTGGGGATAAGGGCAGTAGAGATAGCCAATGGTAGAGGTAAGATCTGTTTAATTATTAAAAAAAAGAACCATTACAGATAAGGACTACGAGTTGTGAACCTCAGAACAATAAAAAAAAGAGAACGTCATGATAGTGAAAGTCAGGGGTTTGAATGGCGGAGTGCCGGGTGTAATGACACAACTTGGGAAAGATAGGATCCGTTGTTGACAAAAGGGCATGCTAAAGCCACAGTTTCCGGATCATACAGACGAATGTCAAGCATTTCTACAATTATTATACCTTATTAGGCTTTTGCTTTTGTTATTGCTGGAACGGCGAGTAACATTTAGAGGGTTAATATGTATTTACCTTTATTCGGCATTGTGTTAAAGTGAATTTCCAAAAGATATCAAAAATAAACATTTGATTCTCAGGTCTGTAATTATTTTGATAATAAACAAAACAAACAGTAGTACTCCGAAAATAAAAACATCAACCGTAAGTCGTTATTATTTTCCCGTGAAGTTTGACAAGTATGTCACTGCTGTTTTTTGTCAATAATGTCAAAAATTACACCACAAAAACTAGACAAATGTAAATGACTTGTTTATCTTTGGTAAAACCATCCATAAACAAGGCATTGAGCGGAACATCACGGAACAGTTCCAGCTCTTCAACTGTCACTTTGACAAAATTATCAGTAAATTCAGGTTACACATGTTTATTAGCATGATAAACAAAGACAAGAATAACGATTCAACTGAAGTGAAATAGAGAGAGCATATTTTGAAAGATCAAATAATACACGATTGTTAATCCTTGTCCTTGGAACGCTAGGTCTCCGCTCCGGCTGTCCGGCATCAGTTGCATGGAGTTTTTGGATTTCAATTATTATAATTAAATTAATTCACATATGGTTATTTATTAGGATACTGTAACTTCTTAATAGTGTAAAATTATAGCCATGGATCTCCACAGACCAGTCGATCCTAATAAGGTAAAACATATTGGATTCTAATAAAAGATTACTGTGATATTATTATGTAGTGATAAATTAATGTTAATTCTACTGTGTTTTCTGTGTAGACTTACGAGGAGTTGACTTCTGAAGAAAAGCTGAGGTAAGGATTTTATAAATTGATTGGTTTCGTATTGAATTCATGGTCATTCATTTGGTTGACTCTGCTCTTGTGATAAGCCCATTGACACAATGATTATAGCTCCCATTTGAATTTAAAGCGTGAACGAATTATTTATTTAAAATGGATATTAAGTACGCTCTCAAATTAATTAAAATTTTATTGGAAATTAGAAACATTACTTAATTGAGCTGAGGTAAAATTATGTTAAAAGCTCTTAAAATCTCTATATTAAAGTGGGCCATGTCTAGGTTTCAATAAACCCTTCTTATTTGCTATAATAAAAATTTTTTTTTGTTTATTGAACCTCTATTGTCCCACTGTTGGGCAAACGGCTCCCCCCACAGCCTTCCTCGGCAAAGACAGGCATTATAGCCAAAGGAGTGATGACTTAAAGACGTTATGTACCAGAGAAAGCAACACAATAATAGATATAAAAACATACTTAAACTCACATCTTCAATAATATACAATGTAGATAAAATTTAGGGCCCATAACGGCTTTATAACAAAGACAACATGTTTATTGAAACATCAGTCATATTTTATGATATGGCATATCATAAAAAATATTTATTATCAGATGAAATTTCAGCACTGAATTTCTTACAAACTTTTAATCTTTGTTATTGCATCCTGTGGTGTCTACATCAAATTGATGAATGAAGAATTAACATGAAATATTCATTAAAAAAAATTCTCATTAAAACCAACACTTAATGTTTTAACCTTGTAAACTAGATTCTACTTGATTGTTGATAAGAAACACTGATATTATGTACATATTGATCATTTCATTCAACATACTAAATGAGTCAACACCAAATTCTTGGTCTTACTTGTGTTGAAGACCTTATCTGACCTGACTATTGTATTCATGTTACAGTTAGAGCTACAGCCCTCGGCAATTGTATGTTAACTAATTATTTGATCAAATCAAGTCATATATTTTTATTGGAACGAAAATGTGGTTACAATATTTTTGTGAATGTTAATACTGCGTTAGTTAGTTGATTACATTATAGCTGTGTTGCAGTTATTAGCGCTCACCCCAGGAGCGAGAGACACTGAGTATTTTAACAACAAATTTGGATATACTTATAGGTGGAAACTAGACAAACAACCTTTTAATGGCACAATACAAAATGATGAAACAATCTTCAATCAGTTCTATTTAAGAATAGATGATATTTTTCTCATGATTTATTTAGTCACAGGTGGACAATAAATTAGCTGGACAATAAATGAATATGTTAGTATGGGAACAGTGGTCAAGTCACCATAGTTCAGTGAAACATGTTGATGAATATGATAGTTCTACAATGCAAGATGAATGCTTTGTATGCATGCATTTTTGCCCATACATATTGAAACCTATCTTATCTATTTATGACACAGTTATAGACTATAAATAAAATAAATAATAAACTTATTATTATCAAATCTATAAATATTTTTCAATAACTGCTTCTCTTTCTTTATCGTGTGGGCAGTAAGGTCTTACGTCCCTAAACACCCTGGTGTCAGAGTTTCTTAACCGCCTCAAGGGCCTCTGACATGGTTTGAGTGGGACAGTAAGTCCAGAATTCCTCACAATGTTTTCATTTACCGATGTCAGTGACGTCCAAGATAAACTTTAGAATGTACATATGAATTGAAAAATTCACATTAGTTGCCCGGATTTGAACCAATTTGCAATCAACTTGATCTTGTAATAATATAATGTAACCTTTTCAGATATGATCATCAGAAGCTACACGAGCTGCACAAGGGCCATGAGTCGATGCACACAACCATGGTCATGATCCTCATCGTCACCCTCATTGTTGCACAAATCATAGTCATGGAGTGGAAGAAGAGGCATTACAGGTCCTATGCTGTGAGTATCTCTTTGTTTTAAGACCAATTGGCAATTACAATTTTTTTTTAAGCTCTAAGCTTTATCTGTGTGTATTTTACTTTACTGCAAGAGATTTTTTGTCTATATAATTTGAATTCATACCAAAACAAGGTTTCTAAAACAGAAGCAATGTGCTGTGTCATAATAAATATGCATATTATTCAGAATAATTGTGCATTCTAGACAACAATTCTTTTATCCAAAATGGATAAATACTCACTAAATTGTATTTAACTCAAATAGTAAATGACATCAGCAGTTATTCAAATTGCCTTAAATATGCGACAGGCTAGCAAAAATTACATTCATTTTCCTTTACCTTTATCGTAAAACAATGCAACATATAATGTGAATGAATGTAGTACTCTAACAAGAAAATAATATTAATTGTATTGTAATAATTTTGTTATATTTTTGTGCCCTTTTGATGACAATAGGCTCGCCCCCTATTGCATGGGACTAAAAACATAACTGGCGAAATGTGGGTGTACTAATGGGTACGCCTAACCCTTCGGGGATTACAGGCGTGCTGTTATGTTATGTTTGATTTTAGAAAATAAATAAGTACCTATTTGATATTTGTAAAATTAGGACACTCATTTATTTTGCCACTCTTCCGTCACTTCCAGTTCTTCACAATGGTGGCGATGTGGTCGATACCAGTGCTGATGAGCGCCAAGAACCAATGGTGGAGGTTCATCGTCATCTGGAGCATATTCACAATGCTCACCGCTCTAGTCATTAGGAAATCTACAAACAGACCTATGTCAGTCACCACGCCTCGGTAAGACATTAACGACGATATTACTTTTTAAGTTTTTTTTTTTTTAATTTCTACAGGCATCGGTTATTTTGGCTGATATTGTTGGATAGGATAAGAATATTCCATGAAAAATACAAGACCTACCCAAATAAAACGTATAGAAAAGCGATTATCTGTACAAAGTACAAAGTATAAAACTAAGTCGCTTCCCGCCGTCTGTACGCCTTGATCTTTTAAAAACAACGGATTTTATTGCGATTTTCATCACTAGATGATAGAGTGATTCAAGAGGAAGGTTTATAGTATAGTTAGTATATTGTACGCCTGAGAAGCCGGGGCGGGGCTCTAGTTTTAGAAATTTCAAAATTGGTGCCATAGTACATTTTTTATAAGACAAACAAAAGTATAACTAGATTCATCCTCCAATAATTCCAGACTAGTATACAAATGGTTCTACCTAATATACAAAGTGAGCTGCTTCATCGGCGTGGTGGGCTACATCCTAATGATGCTGACGTTCTTCGGGCTGAACCTGGCTTTCGGCCACAAGCCCCAGCAGTGGATGGACGTGGCTCTCATGTTGCTGTTCTACGGCCTGTACTTCGGGGTCCTGGGCAGGGATGTCGCAGAGTATTGTAGTGATAAAATGGCCGCTTCTATTGGGGTGAGAAACTAATATATTTATATGTAAACTGGATTTTGCCCGCGAAAGCTTTGTATTATCCCACAGAAACGAAAATATGGGATCAAAATTAATTAAGGCTCGCCCCCTATTACATGGGACTTAAACATGACCAGCGAAATGTACGTGTATTAATGGGTACACCTCTGCCTAACCCTTCGGGAATTACAGGCGTGATTTTATGTTATGTTCCAAATTTCTAGACCCCCCTTTGTAAAGTGTGTGAATTCAGGCATGTTATTGTAGACTGTATTATAATATACGTAAACATGTTTCAGTACTACACCCAAGAGGGCATGCCGACGCGTCAGTTGGACAACAACGTGTGCGCGGTCTGCGGCAACCAGCTGTTAGTGGACGTCAATGTAGAGGGCGTGCTAGGTACGTACACAGTAAAGATAAAATACTGTAAATTGACGCGCCCTTCCACTGTTCAAAACGTTTGAAAGTGTTTGTTATAGTATTAAAAAGAGTCACAACGCATGTGTGCGTATTAAGAAGGCTCTCGAAACAAAAACAAATCAGCGATATTGGTGCCGATTCCCTTGTTCACAAACTAGACTAAATTTAGAGAATTGACATCTCTTACTAGCATACAGCGAAGGAAAAGGACGGTGACATTCCGTGACATTAAAGAACTAAGTTAGAGATGTCAAATTAGTTTTGCCTTGAACTTCTCCGTATTTTTAATCCACACGTTTTAAGATGTCAACTATAACCGTATGGATGTGTCAGATGGACTAAATTTAACAGCTCTTATTTACATTAGTCTCTTTCTTATTTTATTGGACAGAAAAAGATGGAAATAGTCTAATTTTAGTTTAGTTTGTGACCAAGGGAATCGGCACCATTGCTCGACAAGCGACGTAAAAAATTACTCTTTATTATTAGTATGAGGCTGCACTGACATTCTCCTTGAAAATGACAGGTGCATTGTCTTGCGCGGTCGGCTGTTTATGATTAGTTGACAAACAAATATACGGCCTGCTTCTGAAGACGATTACTCACAACTACATACAAACTCTTTCATACGAATGTGACTACACACATTGAAATGGTAATATGGAGGGGAGCGTCAAGTTATAGTAGTTTATCTCTACAGTACTATTAGTATTGTTTCATTGATGTATGAATGTGTTATATGTCGCATCGAGGGTGGCCGAGATACGACGTATTGGGTCTTCTTCACGATCCGACATAGTTTTTCGTGGATGTGGACACTATCGTGGGTATAGAGAGGTATGGAGTTTCTTGCCCATTCTTCTCCATACAAAACTACCTTTTGGAAGGGGCAACTAGATTCAATTCTATTTTTTTTTTCATGTAATGACGTTCAAAAGTGCCTTATAGTGGCCTAATTGAAATAAATGATTTGACTTTGACTTTGACTTTGGTACACGAACAAAAGATAATTTAAATTAATTCAAAATAACTTTATTTAAACTAACGACTTTTACACCAAGAAACAAACACGTGCGTTGGTACTGAGAGTATGCCAAGACTGTCCGACGTTGACTGTCGCGACTCTCGATCCCTTCCTTCGTCCTTGCTGCATCCCCTCTACCGACGATCGTGTCCAAGCGGTAGGGCACGCTTGCGTTTCCGGTAACGATATTAGTTCACCCTACAATTGTTAGATGGCGCTGCTTGTTGCACCCTAGCGCCATCAATCCACGACATATATTTTGTATCTTTTACTTTCATAATTTTTATTATTTCTTTTAATTTATGCTTACGAAGAAAGTTCTACTGTAATTACACAGAACATTTAATTACATTACAATATTAATAGTCGTAAGAGTGGTATTTTCCACCCGCGTTAAGTTACGTCTTTGGTTACTGCTCCGCTTCCATGGGCCGTAGCGTGATGTTATATAGCCTATACTACCCATGAATCCCTCTATCACACACAAAAAGATTTTTTTTGATTCGACTGGTAGTTCCAGAGATTAGCGCGTTTAAACAAACAATAAAAATAAACTTTTTATATTTATTATGATAATATGGATTAATAGTCACGTACCTTGCTAACGTTATGACTTGGTACACGTTCACACAATTAAGTGCGATAATGATTATAACAGCACTTCACCAATTCCCAAGATACAAGTATCCACCTACTTTGGTGATCACCGTCTTACTGACATATGTATATAAATTAACAAATTGTATATAAATTCCTTTAGCCAAAATGGAAGGATTTTTTTTTCTAACTGTGAAAAAGTAATTTAATATTTTATAATTATTATAACTAGCCCATACTATCCCACTCCTGGACAAAGTCCTCCCTCCATTTCTTCCATCTATCGCGAGGTTGCGCTACATCTTGCCAATATTGAAGAAAGTCGAACTATTTTATTTACTGAAGCGATTTTATTCATGCTACATCGTCTACAATCGTTTACACAAATACATTTTTTTCACAATCCTTGCTTTACACTAGTAATTTCTCCTGTATCGTGTTTACAAATATATAAACTCACATAGATAAATTACCAGACCCCGAACAACGTTGTTCGGTTAGATAGGTATATCCACTACCTTCTTTCTCATGTTTTATTTTGTCTGTACGTTTTCTAACAGAGAACACGTACAAGCTGACCTGCGGCCACGTGTTCCACGAGTTCTGTATCCGCGGCTGGTGCATCGTCGGCAAGAAGCAGACCTGCCCCTACTGCAAGGAGAAGGTGGACCTCAAGAGGATGTTCACCAACCCGTATCCTTTACTACTCCGCGGTTTTCTACAGGGCGTCTTATTCTAGAGTCGATGATTTCGGATAATCCAACTTTTTTCTTTATAATGTTTGGGGCCTAGCAGATGGCCACGTTGATTTCAGTATTAGTGGCGTTGTTAATACCCTCTAAAGTGCAGGTACGTGTAGGGACATTTTAGGTGGAGATGGGATACAGAAAGCCTCAATTTCGAAATAAGTGGTCAATCTGAGTATAGTACGGCCGACGTATCTCGGCGGTCTGAAGATAGCTGTTTGGCTGCGCAATGGATCATATAGAAACGAAATTGTTTACTGCGCAGCAATCGGCTAACTTCAGGGCCGCCATGATACGTCTCCCGTATTGTACTATCTAACAAAAGTGTTACGCGACGGAACACCACGTTATCGAGACGTTAGTTTTGATATAATCGTGTCTGACGCGGCGTTAAAGCGCCATTGTTTAAAAACACTGGTTTTTGTTTTGACAATTTTCAATTCATCGATGTACTGGAGGATCTAATCGATCGATTGGAGGTCAATTTGTAGGGAAAATTATTGAAATGCTGTTTTTCGTCCACTTCTTTTAAATTTAGCGGTGCCTAACAAGTCCCATTATTGTTTATATTAATTGACCTGTATGTTTTACATTGTGGATTGCTTTATAGACTGAGATTTGAAAACTTAGGCATTAGACATATACTTTTGGTAAACTAATAACTGCCTAATTTGATCACCAATCTATCAGCCTTAACGCGTTCTCAGTTGGGACCGGCCGCACCTCCTCTACGGCCAGCTGCTGGACTGGATCCGTTGGCTGGTGGCCTGGCAGCCACTCATCTTGTTCCTCGCTCAAGGCATCAACTGGTTGTTCGGCCTCGAATGAGGACAGCCCCGCCTTTACAGGACCTACGTGTTTACTTAGTGAACTGTGCGTGTGTTTGTGGATAATAGTGTTGAGTGAAGTGACAGCGTGCATATTATCCGTTGGGTTTGAAAACTTTTTTATACAGTATAAAAAAAGTTACATGTAAGTAATCCCTTTTGTACTTGGTAAACAAAAGTTGCACAACATGGTTTTAGTGTTGCAAAAACATGTTTTGCAACAGTTGTTTACTTTGAATACAGGGCTTTATACAATTTTTTTTTGTATGGTGCGGGTGAGTTTACAGAGGATATGTTCAGGCAGTAATATATTATAAAAGGTGTGTTGTCTATAATGTTATTATTATTAGAATAAATACATCGAGAAATGCCTTAAAATATTATTTCCATCTGAATCAAATTCGGAGTATTTGTCCGTTTTTAATCAATAATCATTAATCGATATTTATTAATTCGATTGAAAGTTGTCTAATAATCACGCCATGTCTTCTGTCACCCGCACCATGCTACAACGTTTGAATTGTAGTTTGTCGGAGACCCGGCACATCAGGCTATTTTGTTGTAAAATCGCTCCTATTACAACCGCATAAGATGCAGCAGTATTTACCTTAAAACGCTGACATACGTTCCCGAAAAAAACAGCTATGCTATAACCTTAGTTTATGTTTACCCATCCATCTGCCTAGCCTTTTTCCCAACTATGTTGGGGTCGGCTTCCAACTGAATACCAGTATTTTACATGGAGCGACTGCCTGTTGGACCACCACAACCCAGTAGAACCTCCTTAGTTTATGTTTACCAAGAACCTGAAAAGGGGTCATTGTACATAAATATTTTGAACATGTTTTACCATGGGATCAACCCAGAATTCGCATCAAAAGGCAGTTGATCCACACATTTTCACCTATGTATATTGTTTTTTACAAAAATAATGTCTAACTTGATTAAAAGAAGAGACCTACCTACGTTTTCTAACGAGAAACTAAGTTCGACTTTCTGACTAACTGACTGACTCCTTGACAATTCAAAAGTGCCTGTAAATGGTTTAATCGAAATAAATGCTTTGACTCTGACATGAATATATGGATCAGCTGTTGAGCACCAAAACACTTTTTCAGGTTTCTAGTAAACAAAAAATAATCTTGTTTACGATGGCGCATGATACATCATTCATGTACCAAAATCCAAATATGATCAGCCGTGATTTAGTTATAAAATATTTTCACACAAATGTTAACAGACTTCACATTCATTTGTATTAGGATAATGGTTAAAATCGGACCCTAGTCTGCCCATTGAACAATGTGGCCTGTACAATAACCCAGTCACAGAATCATACTTATGACACACTATTGCCACTTACTATTTAAACCATACTCAAGCAGTGCCTAGGAGTCAAAACAAAGCAGCCCGACAGATTTACACAATTAAGAAAATTCCGACGCTCCAACAGCTATATTTTTTTTTACATCCAAGTTGATTAATATTCTTGCCAAAAAATTGTTGGCCTCGTTATAGCAAGCACGGCTGCTGAGCATGGGGTCCTGGGTCCGTTTCCCGGGGTTCAAAGTGTTATTGGGTGTTTCCATTAAGAATTTCTCAGTAGCAGCCCGGAGTTTGGAACTTAGTAGAGCACCCCCGTGCCTTCCGCGTGTGTATGCACGTATCGCTGTTGGTTAGTCTCCATTGGGTTTGACTACCGTTGACCGAAATTCGGCCAGAAGAATTTTAATAGTTATAGTACATGCCGCGGTAATTATATCTCATCCGTCGGTTACATGGTGCTGGAGCAACTGGCTCTAGGTGCCTGACGAACTTATTTTGCAACCAAATTGGTCAAATAAAATTGATTGAACAAAAGATAAAATAATTTCATTTCACTAATTTAGTTGAACCATGGTAATTTGAGATAGTGGGCGTGGCATGTCAGTATTATGATTTCACCGCACTCATGTTTGTCAGATATAAAAATGTGTATTAAAATAAAATTTTACAATGGTATTACTGTCATGGAATCGTTCTACTGCTATAAATATGCTCATAATGATGCAGAATGTCAGTAGATAAGGCGCCTGCCTCTCATGCACGAGGCTGTGGGTTCGCATCTGGGCATGGGCAAGTACATTACTGACATTGGTGAAGGAAAACATCGTGAGGAGGACTTAAAATTAATGTAAAGTCTGAAATCGCCAATCCGCCTTGAGCAAGCGTGGTGATCAATGCCTTCTCTGTATGAGAAGAGGCCTTTGTCCTGCAGTAGGACAATAATAGGCTATTATAAACATGCTCTGTACTGAGCAGAACTAAAGCCACGTTTAGTTTTTTAATTCAGAGAAAAGTGTTTGAGAAGCAATAAGTAGGTATTTGGATATTGCTAAGTTATTTTCCTTTTAATTATATTTCGAGTCAAAATAGACATATTATAGTTATATAATTTAAAATGACCTATTAAATAGTTAAGCTCCGATTTTTAAGTCAATCTATACATGCTGTCATTAATTTTATCCTATTTTTTTTTAATTTATACATTTTAAAAATATCCTATATTAATTTACTGTTATTTGATATCCCAAAATGTACAAGTACATATTTTTTTAATAAATTATCGGAACACGCTGTATTTGGTAACTTTACCAACGATATGAATACATCAAACTGTATATAATATATTATATGGTTACTGGTAATTGGTGACCAATAATTAAACTCATGATTGAAATCATGATAACAAACAACTTTTTCAACGAAACGATTTTTAGATAGGTATGCAAAGCACATTACCCCGATATCCCCAAAGGCGTGCTGGGTGAATCGGAACGAAACTTTTAAAGGGATTTTAATATTATAATCATATAAATTGTTAGCAAAGAAGACCCTCCTGTTTTTACTGAATTATAATTCACAAATTGGTCTCCTTGTTGGCGACAAACTTTATTAGTTTAACATTAAAATCCCTTTTAAAGTTCCGTCTCGATTCACCCCTGCCTCTATTTAGACCCCGTTTTACCCCGTAGTTCTGTTTGTAAAAAAACAAAAGTAACTAAATTACATTACATCTGATTGTACAGACATACATACATAAACCACGCCTTTTTCCCATTGGGGTAGGCAGAAACTACAGAACCTGCTACGATCCTTACATACTCCTTTCGCCTCACCTACGTTCATACATCTCGTCATACAAGCACGCCGGTTACGAGTACTCCGCACCGGAGCGATTGAGTCTAGCATTTTGCAAATTAAAAATAATTATTTCTCGGGAAACTTGTTTGTTATCACGAGTACAATCATGTGCATAAGTATCGGTCAATATTTATTTAACCAGTCACACTATAATCATAAACAATTAGTTACTAGTGGTGCACCTATGTCAACTAGTTATTGGTCGAATTAATCGAAACAAATTGCGTATTACAGAGTGTGCCTGGTGTAAAATTACCTTGTATATGTGTATAGTTTAATAAATCGTAAATATAAACTTATTTTAGACTACTATTCGACTTATAGTTGACATGGGTTTATAGCGGTTATTTAAAAAAAATACCGTTCATTGCCAGTTTGCTTCGAAATTGTTGAATATTTATTTGCTCGTATGTGGCAATGAATGATTAGTTTTTTAGGAGTTTTTTTTCTTTCTTTGTACATCAAGCGTTGTACAGTCAACAAAAGAGATAGGTATGTATCCAGGGTCGTCAGGTATAGTTTAAGAAACCAATGGATGTCTTCGCTTGAAATTTAATTAATTAACTGTTTACTATCTACTTTTTTAATTAAATTACATTTGAAGACATCCATCGGTTTCTAAGAAAACTTCAACTATGTCTGTCGACCCTGCATACCTATCTCCTTTGTTGACTGTACGTGTAAACCCTTTCAAGAATCTAGAAGCCCATACTATTATAGTTTGTTTAAAATAAATAAATTACGCGGTGTAAAAAGACACAGCACATAGTCGTTATATTAGCATACTGCCCATCAAAATAAGTTATATTCAGCAAACATTTTTACTAGGTAACGACTTTTGTTTTTGGTGCTGAAAGTCACTGTTTCAACGGGTAAAAGGCTATTTGGTTAAAGCGACATTAAAAAAAAAACATAATTTCTCAATTTATGACAATTTATTTTCCTAAAAATTTAACTTTATAATGGCTCTCCTGTAAAGTTAAAAAAAAAATCGCTTAAACCAAATAGCTTTTCACACCCGTCAGTTTATGTTACGAGCAATTGAACGCAGGTAACACATACACGGTATAACAAGCGTATTCAATAGTACCTGGAGGTATTTAACGTTTATTAGAACATTTAAAACATTTTCTACTTTAAATAAAACCTCTGGAACTTTGACCTTCATTGTCTCGTGCAGAAATTTCCCAAGTATGAAAAAAAGAGATGCTCGCAATGATAGTAACAACATACAATTTTCGACTTTGTTTCGTGTTTTTTTACACCCAGTACCTATATTATTAGGTAATAAATTGCGAATTATTACTAAATCTTGAAGCCAGACTTGTACATAATGGTAAGCTTACAGAAAGTTGTTGTTAAGTCATGTAAATATATAATATTTTTAACGCGAGTCGATATAGTAAATGTAGTTAGAAATACTACAAAATGGTTTGCATGTATCGGTATAAGTCATAAGCCACAAGACGCCGCCACCTATGGAGCGGCTACCAAGTAGCGGAAGCGCGCGACAGCCGCTTGTCTTCGGTAGCCAAAGCAACTGTGGATGACCGCTACTTTACTTGAAAGTCAAAGTCAAATCATTTATTTAAATTGAGCTACTAAAAGGCATTTTAGATCGTCATATACAAGAAAAAAAGAATCGAACCTTGTTGCCTTTCTCAAAAGGTGGTTTTATATGGAGAAAAAATGGGCAAGAAACTCTATGCATAGTCATAAAAATCAATGTTTTACAATTAGGAATTGACGGTTAAATATGCATAGTGTTCACGTGTTTCCAAATATTGGAACTATAGATGACCAAGTGTTAACCAGCGATTAATAGTGTGTGAGCCGGCGCTTATCACTGATTCAGATCAGAGGCAAAAAGTTGCTGTATCGGCAACGTGGCGGCAACACGGAGATACCTTCCGTATTCCATGTCAAAGTCTGTCAGTCTAAAGTTCTAAACTGTAGTTCGCAGCTCGGTGGCGGTGTTTTGTGTCTGTAGCGTGTGGCCCGTATGTGGCAAGGCTAACGCATGATCCAGTGGTTATATAGTCCTGTCTGACTGACCAATTCCTAACTCCCGGATTCTCATAAGCGAACCGACAAACATTCGTTCGAACTCGTTGCAAGTAATATGAGTGGATGTGGTTGAACTAATGTGCTATGCAATTAGGGTGCTGTTTCACTTGAATCCCATTGCATTTTCCCCATTTTGTGAAACTTGATCAAGTGTTTGATAAGTGCCTAAATGTAATCAAATAAATCACGTGTTATATGAGTAAAAGAAATTATCCATTAGACTCACTGGGAACCGGGGGTTACTCTAGATCGTAGGTAATAGTTTTTCACGGATTGCCAGGCATTCGTGTCACTTGAACATAAACCTTAAGGGTCATAAGTTAAGGGTCATAAGTCACCGACACGGGACCGCCACCACCTCGTAGCTCGATGTCCACTCGTTGTCGTCACGTGGTCCACAGTTGGATGCCGCGTGTCAACCAGTGAACGTTGCGTGGTCAACGTGTGGACATTGTTGTGGGTAGTTTGTCGGGCATCATCACTATGCATCCATTCGGGACTTGCACGGGCAATGCAAGGCAAGTGTGCGAGCAACGGGTGGTTTTCGAGTGGTCCACTTATAGTCCGCGCGTGGCCAGCCCGCATGCGAGACACTCCGGAGTTGATGTAGTGAGTGTTTACCCGTAGTACTCCATACAAAGTATACTAACCGCTCGAGGCGAGGCGGTGCTGGTCGGATGTCGGGTGACCTTTATGCATGTCACGAATCCCTACATATTTTTAGTTTAAAAAATTATCGATTTTTATTATAATGTTTATTTGCTTTGTGCGATCTTCCTGATAGTGTTTGTGCTATGCCATTCCATGTTGTAACAAATATTTATGTGAATTTATTAAAAGTATTTTTGTAAAAAAAAACGAGCAATTAAGTAATGTATTTATTAAAAAATAATTCTAATGTTATTTTGTACAAAAATAAATTATGTTTGGAATGTATTATTTTGTTTCTTTTGTCAGTCTCGCATGAATGTTACCGACACTACATTGTCGAGAGACTTCTTATGCAGGTAATAGCGGTTTATAAAAAAATGATCCAATTTAATTATTAAATAATTTAAAACAGAAAGAAACTGTGGAGTGCTATCTTTCAAAGTAGTTCTTCATCAAATAAGCTCCCGGTATTTATTTATTATTTACTAGCGACCCGTCCTGGCTTCGCACGAAACCTATGGAGGTATATTAACATTTCCCTTGAATCATTCTATCTATTGATGTAAACCGCATTAAAATCCGTTGCACAGTTTAAAAGATATAAGCGCACAGACGGCGGGAAGCGACTATGTTTTATTTAACTATGTAGTAAAGAAAGATTATTCAGTTGGCACCACTAATCAATAGATGTACTTTTTATAAGTTGTCAAAATGCGATTCTCCCTTAGATTTTGTATGGCAACACAATTATTAATTGCGCCGACTCAATTATTAATTTCAGACAAACAAAATCTAATTTTACAGATAACTGTTAAGTTATTCGGGTTTTTAGGGCAAAGTTTTTTTAGAGAGGCTCTGTTTTAGCGGTATTGGTTAGTTGCGTCACAAATTGAAAAACGTTCAACCTCCTTTTGAATACCTAAGTAAGTCCTTTTTTGACAGAAAAACCTGCTAGGTACTGAATATTTGTTCCAAAAGACAAAAAAGAATATATCATCTCGTTCACTTTTTTCCAAATGCCTGTCAGAAAACAATTCTCTAAAAACCTAAACCTTACATAAACCGTACCTCACAAAAACAATGTAATTTATTTAAATGTAACTTCTAAATTGGGTGTGTTAATAATAATTTTTATGTTGTTGAAAATTTACGTGTCTGGAGTCAAGATGCTTGGTCCGTTTCGTTGCACCACACAGGCGAAGCACTTGAACCATGCCGCCCTAGCGCTATCCAATACTAGTGTAGGGCAAGTTGTCTCCAGTTTAAGTAAGTCACCATTTATTTATATATTCCGGAACTACTGGACCCACGGCCCGTGCCGTCATTTCAAGATGGCAATGGACGTCATACGAAAGACAAAGCAAACTCAAGGTTATCTGCTACTGAATTCGCACCGGCACAAAGTCGCCTAGTTCCGTTACAAGTCTAGTGTTATGTGCGTTAAAAGTCGCATTGCGATACTGCAAATCTCGTAATTTAAAGTAGGTAGGTATAACTTTTGGACATAATAGTTTATTTTATTTAGTTTGTTATAATTTACCCAGTATTTCTATTTATTTCTATTAAAAAAATTCCTAACCTTAAATTTGCTGAACGTTACCTGTTTTGTTGTTGCAGCGGGTCGCCTTCATTACTCACAAGACAAAGGAGGGTGCTGTAAAGATATAGCGCAAACCGAAGGCATGAAAGTGGAGCCATGGCCCAAGCCCGAGCAGCCCTCGCAGCCGTGGCGCTGCGAGTGCCCGGACGAGCCCCAGCCCCCGAACTACGACCCCTACAGAATAAAAGTGCCCGACACTGTCGTGCCACCGCTCCCTCCCAGTAATGTCAAGGTAACTACACTTGTTTAAATGCATTAATCAATAACTATAAACTTTTATTGAATCTTTGCGACATTCATAAAACGGTGTTTAAATAGTGCGTTTGACGAAATCAGAGTCCCGCGCCGTGAAATTAAGTATCTAATGAAATCCAGCTTGTGCTTTGTTCATCAGCGGACCGGCGTGGTGCACACAATCTCTGACGAGCAACACCATCAAGCCTCAAACTATCCCCCTCGCTACCATCACGGCTACCAACCACAACATCAGCAGAGCCACGTGGAAGAGGAGACCAAAGACGATACCTTCCTTGGACGACTTAAAGGCTTCTTCGGGAAATTCACAGGCAAAAACAAGCGGGAAGCAGATACCATGATAGGCGACAGCCAGAACATGAACAAACCAAACATCGCAAAAACACCCACTGGGGGCGCAGCTTAACCCAGCGCATGCAATTTGAACTAAATTATAATATATACACCCAAACCTCATAATGAAATAGACCTTAATGAAATAGACCTTTTACAAGACAATCAGATGGTTTCATTTTCATAATTACAACGTTTTCGAGGGTACTGAATTTCGTCCAACGCACTATAACACCTCCCAGCCGATAGTCCTGAAGTGAATAGTAACGTTTTTTGACAGGAAATACCGAATGAGGATTCGTCGGAGCTGTTCAATACTCCGGGAACTAGTTTGCAATCGAGTTCTTGTGTCCAAGACTTGTTTCACAACTCTCCTATCGTGCACCCGGACTACTGGAAAGATAAGCCGAAGAGATTGACGGAAGTAGCGAAGGAGGTGCTGCCCAGCCTGGGGTACCACGGCAAGAGCAAGTACAAGTATGCGTTCCACGAGCCGTGGAAGCCGCTGGACCGCATGTCCTTGCTGGAGGAAGCGGAGAAGGAGGAGCTAGAGCTGACAGACAACTTGTCGATTAAAGCAGAAACGTGATGCGAAGGGCTCTGATTTCTGATTTAAAAAAATAGAATACCTAGATTTTATTTTTAGTTTCTTAAAATGTCGCATAGTTTCTAATAAATAACTGTTTTTTGTACAATTACTTGGGCGTATTACTGATGTCATGGTTGTAGTCACGAAGTCTATAGGTTCTTAAGTACAGAGGACATGTTATTTTCGGACTATGTCCCTTCCGTTTCCCGTCATTTTCTACCCATTTCTGATCAAGCCATTAGTAAAACTAAAGATGAGGAGTCAGTGCTCAGTTGATTAGGTCATTCGCCCTGTATATTTACTTCGTTAAGGTATATAAACAAGAATATCTTTATTTAAACATGCTATAAAGGCAAGACTCTTGATAAAGACAGTTACAGCGACCATGAAAATATAGAAAGAGTTTTCGAACCGCCAAAAAAATGGAATAGTACCTTAACGCCGTTCCTTCCATCAAATTCAATAGAAACTATGAATCAAACTCTTTTACAAATTACTAAAACCTAGACGTGCACCAAATGTGCACTGAGTAAAACTGTCCATATTTAACACCCCGACCTCAAGAACTGTATGAATTATGAAGCACATCAGAAATAATTGTTGCTAGGGTTTCCTTTTATGTCCGTTTCAACCGCGCGGCCACCTCATAGTATTTGATGAAACTTTGCCAGGAATTAGTGTTAATTTGTTACTTTACACACTTCTTTTCGTGAATTTGTTACAAAAAAAACTAAGACGCTATGACAAAAAATAGTTGGCCGCTAGAACCGCCACTTGCCGTAATCATCGCCCGTGATTACACAGAAACTATATAATGCAGATAGACGAATGATGGATCAAAAGAAAGGCCATAATTTGTTCAATTTGTTACAAAAATAAAAAACGTCAAAACGTAAATAAACAAAAAGTTATGCAATATTTAGTTTTCAGGTTATGAGTAGGTAGTTATGTCACCATAAATATCAAATTAATAGAGGCTAATGTGTATGGACAATTAGTTACTAATTTGTTACAGCGAATAAACAGAAAAAATATATTAGAAAGTAGGTTCAATAATTTGTTAGAGTCGATTTTAGTTGGCCGCTCGGACGGCAATATGCCTAAAATACAATGGCGTTTATCTCGTTATTAAAAGTAGGTTTAAGCTTAGTTAAAGTACTAAGCGACGGGTAACGTAACCTAGTTTGGATAAATACGGCGAATATAACTGCAGCATTCATATTTTAAAAGATATTTACAAAAAACAGTAGTATGAAACCTTAAGAGAGTAGGGTGACCATGCATTTTCACAATGAAGTGAGACTGAATAGTGACTGTTGTAATGTTCGATATTTATATCTTATTTTTTTAGGGCGAGTGCTTATATAAATACATTTTAAGTTAAGGCATCCTGTAGCATACTTCATAAAAGTAAAAGTCAGTTATCGATTAAAATTTCTTTATTCAAAATCAACACAAAGGCAAAACAATCAAGTAATTAAAGTCAACAAGATAAATATAAAAACTTTATAAACTAACATAATATTTATAAATTAACTGACTCGAATATATGA
Organism: Hoplodrina ambigua; assembly: GCA_949774945.1. Lineage (NCBI taxonomy): Eukaryota > Metazoa > Arthropoda > Insecta > Lepidoptera > Noctuidae > Hoplodrina > Hoplodrina ambigua. The sequence goes on from OX458985.1 coordinate 602,647, forward strand.
CACAGAATGTAGACAAATTTTCTTAGAGGTACTTATGTCGATTTTAAAAGAATTGTCGTCGTAACAAAAATATGTATTGTTATTTAAAAAATGACATTTATAGTGGCCTATTTTTGTGCCTGGTATAAATTCTATAGTACCAACTAAGAAATAGTAATTATCCTTAATGTTAATAGTAATCGGCAGCTCAGTGAGTAAGACTGAGTCTGCAGCTCCGTTTAAATCAAATGTTATGATCTCGCCTAACTTAAGTTCTCCTTTCAACTGTGTGTCACATTTCTGACACATTGTGTTAACAATACATATTTTTGCTACGACGACAATTCTTTTAAAATCGACATAAGTACCTCTAAGAAAATTTGTCTACATTCTGTGTCATATATTCGAGTCAGTTAATTTATAAATATTATGTTAGTTTATAAAGTTTTTATATTTATCTTGTTGACTTTAATTACTTGATTGTTTTGCCTTTGTGTTGATTTTGAATAAAGAAATTTTAATCGATAACTGACTTTTACTTTTATGAAGTATGCTACAGGATGCCTTAACTTAAAATGTATTTATATAAGCACTCGCCCTAAAAAAATAAGATATAAATATCGAACATTACAACAGTCACTATTCAGTCTCACTTCATTGTGAAAATGCATGGTCACCCTACTCTCTTAAGGTTTCATACTACTGTTTTTTGTAAATATCTTTTAAAATATGAATGCTGCAGTTATATTCGCCGTATTTATCCAAACTAGGTTACGTTACCCGTCGCTTAGTACTTTAACTAAGCTTAAACCTACTTTTAATAACGAGATAAACGCCATTGTATTTTAGGCATATTGCCGTCCGAGCGGCCAACTAAAATCGACTCTAACAAATTATTGAACCTACTTTCTAATATATTTTTTCTGTTTATTCGCTGTAACAAATTAGTAACTAATTGTCCATACACATTAGCCTCTATTAATTTGATATTTATGGTGACATAACTACCTACTCATAACCTGAAAACTAAATATTGCATAACTTTTTGTTTATTTACGTTTTGACGTTTTTTATTTTTGTAACAAATTGAACAAATTATGGCCTTTCTTTTGATCCATCATTCGTCTATCTGCATTATATAGTTTCTGTGTAATCACGGGCGATGATTACGGCAAGTGGCGGTTCTAGCGGCCAACTATTTTTTGTCATAGCGTCTTAGTTTTTTTTTGTAACAAATTCACGAAAAGAAGTGTGTAAAGTAACAAATTAACACTAATTCCTGGCAAAGTTTCATCAAATACTATGAGGTGGCCGCGCGGTTGAAACGGACATTTCCTTTTAGCTGAACCACTCAAAAATCTGAAAAAGGTGAGGTTGTAGGCTTCTCACACTGCCACGCGACTGGGCGTGACTCACGCAAGAGTTGTTAGTACACGAACTCTATAAAAGAACGCGTTGTCTCGCGAGACATTGAGCTCAGTCACGGCCCATCACGGGACGCGTCGCTGTGTGATAGATGCTCATAAGATTTCTCAGATACCATTAATTTAGTTCTTTTGATAAATGTATTTTGATTTGCTCTTTCAGCCAATGATTGACTGCGCGAAAAGGCAAGGGCCTTGTTCGTTGAAACCTATACTGGATCCTCCGCCGCCCCCGCCACCTCCGCCCCCGCCGTTCCCCTGGATCTATGTGTGGGCGCTGTTGTCGTTCTTCGGTGCGTTTGGTGCGGTCAGTATCTAAATTTATTATTACCTAACTACTCTAGAGCCGTTCACAGGGCAGTTTATGTGCCCGTCCAATGTCATCTGCCTAGCTTTTTCCCAACTATGTTGGGGTCAGCTTCCAGTCTAATGGGATGCAGCTGAATACCAGTATTTTACATAGAGCGACTCCAATGGATGTGCAAGTACAATGTAACTAACGCAAAACATTGTGCTTACGGGTGCATGCTACATTACAGGGGCTGCAGGGGTTTTACAGGTCTGCTACAAAATAAATTCAACTTGTTTTGAAAAAAAAAAGCCTATAAATAAATAAAAAGTATATCTTCATTACCAGAAGGTTTAGAACGAAAAATATCTCGCAATGATGTGATGGAAAGAACAACAGTACTTTTAACTTCGATATTTAAGATGTATAGAATCATGTATACATTTTAAACCGACTTGACGCCCTACCGAATGATTGATATGTTTAATTTCAAATTACAATACATACATTTCGAAGTTAATGGGCTAGTCAAGTTACACCAATAAAAATATTTCAAATCTGCCAGTCCGTCAAAAGCAACGCCGAGGCCTCCGCAAGGCTGCATGCAATAATTGAAACTGTAGTAGAATCCGGCCTACTCGTCAGGAGATCTTTGGAAACGGTGAGGGTTTGCAGAACGAGATGCCGTCTCCATGAGAGAGAGAATCGCAGCGATAGTCACGCTGGGTCATCAAATTAAATTATCACCGTGTTGAAATGTGTTTCTAGTTCCTATTGTTGGCACGGCGAGACCACCACTGCGATTACGCGCTAAGCGAATGTCCAGTGTAGGCGTTGACTTTGCATAGATGCTTTGTACGCTTCGCTAGTGTCACGTAGAGGTTTTTCACTAAAAACCAAAGTTAATCTGTGCTAAAACTACGTTGTTCCATGTCGACGTCACATTGTTAGTGTTATAATAGAAAGCGACTACGCGATCACCACGCGACATTAACATGAATGTCTGTTTTTAATTTAGACTCATATTTTTACATAGGAGAATGTTGAGATGGTTATGTGGAATAGTAAAAATAGATGAGAAATGAATTTATTAGAGGAAGTTTGAAAGTGGCGCCAATGACAGAAAAGTTGGAAGGTATGAAAAGAGGAGGGATGTAACGCATGTGAAAGAGTTATGAATATAAATGTTGATGTATGAAAAGGGGGAAGTAGACTAAAGAAAATATTGATAGATTGAGTGAACATTAACAATGATAATGAGACAAGGGCAGGAAGATGATGAACGTATGAACATAATGTAGTTCCCCCAAAAGACGCGTATTCGCGTTCTATTAGAACATCGCCTTATTAGCGTTGCGTACACGCAGTGTTTAAACTCTTAACAAACGCCTACTCTGGACTAACAAAGGCAACGAAGTCCCAACTAGCAAAGACAAATCAAAGATAAACTATATCAAGCCGAGCTTTTGACCAACCAACTTAAAGTAAAATAATTTTACATTTTATTGCCAAGTGTTTATATTTGATCCATTGTAAAAGTTTTCGTGATGTCCCTTCCACCATGTATTGACGGTCCCAGTGGTGTTTAAAAATTGTTTTCCTCCCAGATTCCCTAAGTCTTTCTCCTTATAGGCCCCAGCTGTGGCGGCCGGAGATCATCACTCACACTCCGGCGCTCTATGCGTTAAATGTGTTCTTAGTGAACTACTAACTAAAGTCGAATCTACCTCTTTGCAAAATATCATATTTATACGTCTAGCGGTCTTCGTTATTTCGTGATGAGTGAGTTTTCGCTTTTCTCTATACACCTTAATTACATTTAAAAAATTAAGCTATGCCATTAGGTATATGACATTAATTGCTTTGCTAGTTGGGTTCAATTTATTCATTAGAGATGCAACGGATATCCGTTTTATCTCCGGCGTTCGGTACCCGGCCGACTCTTCGCGCTTTATAATACAGCCGATTAAAAGACTGCTTTTCGGCTAGGCCGGATATTTACAAAGTAAAGAAAACAGCCTCTTAGTGCTGGGAACACATGCCGAAGCCTTCTTTCGGTGAAAGGGGATTATATTCACGAAGCATTAGTGTCTAAAATTTCCTGCTAAATAAGAATGTAAAATATATTAATTGAAAAATAAAATTAAATAAATAATTGTACAAACGTAATAAAAGTATTTATTGGTAACATCTTTCAAAATTTCGATTTAGTATGTTGCTACAAATATGTACAATATTTACACACTTAATTTAATTGTGATAGGTTTAGGTTAGGTATCTTATCGTTTAATTTTTTAGTGATTGTTATATTTTTTTTGTTTGGATTCGGCGTTTTTTAGATTTAAGTAGGTATCTTAAGGTATAATTGTATTTTCATATCATTTTGTAGAAGTTTAAAAACATAATCCTGTTTTGTACAAAAGGTACAAAAAAACGACAATGCTGCGTTTATGTCATTTATGAACTTTAAATTTTTTTGTAATAGTATTTTTTCTGAATATCCGGAATATTCGGCTTCCGAATATTCACCTGTTCGGGCAAGCCAAGGCCGGGTATCCGGTAATTGGCCAAATCATTTTCTGTTGCATCTCTAATTTTCGTTTTCTTTCAGATGTATAAATTGTATTTGTGGAGAGAAAACAAGCTAGCAACGAGTGAAAAATTAATATGTAAGTGATATCCATCTTGTTGATTTATTTTACAATTTATTTACACAACAATGTAATGTTATAACATAACACATGCTCGCACATGTCAGGCAAACCGAGGCCAGTATACCAACGCAGACGTAGGTTCCACAAAAAGTCGTGCAGATGCCATACCGATGATGGCTTATCGTCTGTAGCCTGTTATAGACTGTACTTCGGTCAGTGTGCCTAAGAACTCCACGACCTCATCCCACCGGCCCCTTCCACGCGCGACCGTGGCGACCATCCGTCCGGTCGTTTCGAAGATTAGCCGGAACGACACACAAACATTTTATTTAGTCTGTTATTTGTTTTGACATTACAAATAGTCACTTCCATTTTATTCATTTGTATACATAAAGTACATTATTTTTTATTATAAATAATGATAATTCAGATAGTAATGTTGATACAATAACGATTGTATTTTGTTTTCCAGGGCAACCTCGACGGAAGGTCAAACGGCCGCTCAGCGATCAGGACCTACCTGATTGTGTCCAGTATCTCATCATAGGCACGGGTGCGGCGGGCTGGGCCGCGTACCGGTCTATCATGCAGCACGACAAATTTGCCAAGGTACGTGATAATAAAATAATAAAAATGTTTATTGTCACAGAAAACCACTTTACAAAAATCATAAAATAAATAAATCTTCTTTAAAGAAACTAGTTAGTTACAATTTATAAAAACTGTGAGTACTGTGTTTACATTTCTAAATGAGTCCTAACGTATAAACTAAGCCGGGCCTGTATCTTAGACCTTAGTTAGTTCCCGTAGTAATAGAGAGAGGTTATAAGATACGTCGGACGTATTGTCTTTAGTATGGTCGACGCACTAACGCATCATCGGTTATGTGTGTATGGTTGGATATTTTATTATCTATTTGTCTGTTACTGCGTTACGCGGCGTATCTTCCGTCAGATATGAACTTACCCTTAGAAATCGCACATTTTGTTGCAACAATATCTTCTTACATCTTTTATTTATGTCAAATCAGGGAAAGGAGGAGGTATCCGTTGAAAACAGTATTTTTTATTTAACTTATTTACAGAATAAATTTCTAAGTGCCTCATTGGTCTAGTGGTCGCAAAGGACGACTGCTGAGAACTTGGGTTCGATTCTCAGGTCGGGCAGTGTTATTGGGTTTTCCCATCAAGTATTTCTCAGTAGCAGCCTCAGAGTCTGAATTTATGCCCGGTTGATTGTAATATACTCGCCCCCCATTTCATGGGACTTAAGACATAACTGACGAAATGTGGGTGTACTAATTAGTACAGCTCTACCTAACTCTTCGGGGATTACAGACGTGATGTTATGTATGTATGTAATATTATACATTATGCCAATCTTAATTTTGATAATTTACAGTGTATACACAAACGGGCCTCACTGATTCAGTCTTATTAAAAGACTATTTTTGATCCAGGTATTCTTCATTACCAAAGAAGACTCGTTGCCGTACAGACGGCCGCCTATGAGCGAGCATATGTGGTTCAATCCGGAGCCGCCCGACATTAACAAACTCCATTACATAGAAAATCTGAGAAGAAAAACGTTAGTATCTCAATATTGAAACTTCCATCTGTAAGTAGTTATGTATTGTACCCCTGTTTGTTATCTAGCCTTCTGCTCGAGGATTGGCTTTAACCATTTACCAATAATGGGCTAGTTGACACCATCAATCAATTGACGTACTTTTTATGACATGTCAAAACGCGATATCACATATATTTTGTACTAGCTTTTGCCCGCGACTACGTCCGCGTGGAACTTGTTTATATGGTACTTGCATACAAACTTCCACCTCCCTTTTCACCGCCTTAGGGGGTGATGTCCGAGATAAAAACTATTCTATGTCCTTCCTCGGATCTTAAACTGTCTCAATGCCAAATTTCATCAAAATCGATTCAGCGGTTTAAGCGTGAAGAGGTAACAGAAAGACAGTATGTTGTGTTATGGTAGAATAAAATTTTACAATTGAAAATTCAGGTTTTCAGGCTATTTTTGCTATCGTTCTAACTTATTGTACACGTGTTTTTGACAAATCAATATATTATTATCTTGTTTTGTTTTTCAGAATGTTAAATGCAGAATGTTTGGACTTTATGGACCCCGTGAAGTTTTATAGAAAGAAGAGGGGTCCGGCAGTGTCCCTGGCGTCGGGTTGGTGTGTCCTCAGGATAGATGCTGACGACCACGTGGTCTGGGTGAAGACCTTGTGTGGGGAGCGACCCATCTATTACGAGCGATGTCTTCTTGCTCCCGGTGAGATGAACAAGCTGATTGACACAATGACATGAGCTTTTTCTTAAGGAGGTCGTTTAGGCGCTTTGCAACTGAAAACTGTTGACGATTGCCGCAACTCTATACTCTAGTTGTTATGTGTGCGCAGTCCAATTAAAATATATGTAAACAGCTAGTTGCCAGTTGCTGCAGTAGTGGCTCTATGTGCAAAGCACCGTAAACAGTTGATAGTTGCCTCAACTTAAGTTGCTCCGTGTGCAAAGCGCCTAAAAACCTAATATTTTTACTTATATTATATTACTGGACATTTTTTATCATATCATAAACATAAAACATGGAAATGAAAATGAAGCAACGCAAGCAACTAACTACGCAGTACACCGTCACCGCTCATGTGGCTCCGCTCACACACCATACACCTAACCCTCATCTGGATGAGTGTTAGGTGAGGGTTATTTGTAGCTGCATAGACTTTAATATCCTTCCATTTTGTGTGCAGGTACAAAAGCTAGGAACCTAGATATTGTCAAGGCTGCGCCAAAGGCAGTACGGGACAAGATCTGCTTATTGCGGACTATAAGGGACTTTGAAATTGCATTTAGGTACGATATTATCTTTTTGTTTGCAATTTAAAGTAGGTCTTTGGGGTCTGGTGCGCTTAGGCGGAGAGCTTAAGCGGTCCGCGGTATGCGTACGGTAGTATGTGTTCTGTTTCGACCCCAAAAGACCGGCCACATTTTGTAATTTTCTCTCGAAACAAAATAGGTTAAAAACAGACGTGATATTAACTATGATTTATTATTTGCAGAAGGGTAAAAGAAGCGAAACATGTCACAATTATCGGCGCTGGCCCCTTGGGCTGCGAACTCGCGTGGTTCCTGGGGAGGCGAAGTAAGTCGGCCACTTAAAGAGCGCTACTGTAGCGACACACCTGCCGAAATTACGTCGTTATATCTGGCTACATTTGGTTGCTATTACGCGATGCAATTCTTAAACATTTTTTGCGCGAGGGACGGTTAACCTGTCAAGTTGGTTATAGATAAAAAAATGGCGTATTTTTCGTAGACGCATCGCTAGGCCGAATTTTTCGCTACGGATTTTTACAGATGCATAAAACTTAACGTATTCTCTACCTCCCCAGATAAAGTCGTAGAAAGGGGAGAAGATGTTCCCCCAACAGAGATAGTTCACGTGTACAAAGACAAGGGGATTCTCTCCGGTGTTCTGCCAGAGTACCTCGGAGTGTGGGCAGGGGAGCACATCAAGTGTGAAGGAGTCAAACAGATCCCTAAAGGTACGTGTGATAACATGTTATCGTTCTTGAAGCTAACCTCTGCTAGGCAGGCCTCTCTTTTCCACTGGGCACTACGGGCAAGGCCTCAGGGCCGTTCCATTCTACGCATTATTAGGCCCTGATTCAACAGTATTTAGAATACACCTCTTTCAAAGAACAGAATCGCCCTGTTGCGCATGCGGTTTACAGTATCGCGACTACATTTACTATGTCCGTCCAAGTTCACCGTCCTGACTGCCTAAACCCAGCGATAAGGGCGGCTAGTTCCTAGTTTACTTATCTCCTTGAATTTGAACGCAAAACTCTTCTTTGTTTCGCTGTAGTCGGGTAATATATAACGTACTTACATTCACAGCTCAAGTGTACGACATTTTCGAAACAAAAGATGGGAGACTCGAAATGACATTATCAAACGGAAAGTCCCTCGTCACTGATTATGTAATTGTTTTCAATTTATTTTTATCTCTAACTAATTCGAGTGAGTACTTAAATCCTTACTAATATTATAAATGCGAAAGTTACTCTGTCTGTCTGTTACGCTTTCACGCACGACTAAACCACTGAACCGATTTTGATGATTTTTTTTACGGAATAAGTTTGAACCCCAAAGAAAGACTTAAACTACTCTTTATTCCAAAAATCCGTAAATTTAAAACAGAGACAAACTATAGTCTGGAATAGCACAAGGAGTATATTTTTAACCCGGAAAAAATTACGGATCCCGTGGGATAATTTTTTGACGCGGACGAAGTCGCGGTCAGAAGCTAGTAAATATTAATTCAATTATGACATGTTGGTATATCTTGTCCAGGCGTTTTTGGCGGTGGGAGCGGACCCTCGAGACGAACTCGCCGACGATTCGTTCCTAGAAAAAGACTATGTGAACGGAGGTTTCCTCGTCAATACCGAATTAGAGGCCAGAACACACCTCTACATTGTAAGTAGCGCACACTTTAGATAGGTTTACGTCTCTAAAATCATTTATTCGTTTGCGCGTATGCGTGTCGTGATGGTTCAAATCTGGGCAAGAAACTTTTCCAAAGCCAAAATTCAAGGATCGAGAATTCCAAAAGATGTACCGCGCTACCAGCGCTACCAAGCGCCGGCTCGCGTGAGATTTAATGTGTCCATTTTGCAAAGTAATAATTACTCTATTAATGCAGGAAAGTAGTTCAATATTGTACTAACAAATATGTCAGTTCTTGCCTCGATCGCCTCATCCAGATCTTTCACACGATTGACGAGACGAAAATACCTGTTCGTACAACACTGAGCTATATTGCTGCATGAACTGAGTATGTATTTATTATCTTGAATTTTTTGCACCTGCCATGTTATCTCTTCACCCCCTTTTGGTTGACTGGTAGAGAATGCCTAAAGCATTATGTCTGCCTTTGTACTTTTGTTGTATAGGGTTTAAATAAATAAATACGAGTAAATAAATTTGAATTTTAACCGAATCTAGTTCGATCAACCGCATTCTCCTTAATGTGCTTGTCTTGTTCGTCCATTCTGCGCAATGTCGTACAGTAAAGAATATCTGTGTCAGGCGGGCGACGCAGCCAGCTTCTACTCACAATGGAAGGACACCCGAATAAGGATAGACCACTACATCAACGCGGAGCAGCAGGGCTACGTCGCCGGCGCCAACATGACCGGCTACTGGCTGCCATGCAACATGGAGCCCAACTACTGGGTCAGGCTGGGGGACTCGGTCCAGATGGAGGTAACAATAACGTTTCATTTATTCCAAGTAACAAATACACTGGTTATTACCTTGGCCAGAGGCTAAGCATTGCCATCAAACGTGGCAATACGGCTAGTCTTTTGGGCACATTTCCAGTGGACGGTGATGCGGATGAATTTTTTGATGTCATTTAGTTTTAGTTTGACTTTTTTTTGTTTTGTAAATAAAGTATATATTAAATAAAAAGTAATTTGCTATTCAAAAAGACACATAAAGTAAAATAAATTAAAAAACTACTGCACACGAAGCGACGGCGTCAACAGAGGCCTAGTGTACAAATTTGAAAACTATTGACGAAAAAACGAAATACATATAAGGGCACAGTACTTATATATCCTTCTTATTCAGTTTATGGAATATATTTTATAATAATATATTTAATGTGGTTGTGTGTGTGTGTGTTTATGTGTGTGGTGTATTTTTTATTTTTTTATTTATTTTTTATATATAATATATATATATTTTTTTTTTTTTTTTTTGGTTGAAAGAAAAGAAAGAAAGAAAAACTTTTTATTCACGTGAAAGTGACGCACAAAACACAAAAATATACAAAAAATATATAAATATTAGAGAAGGACATAAGCGAGAGCCAAAGCCCCAATTTAGACTGTTTACTTGAGCTATTCTGTGGGACCTGCTGCTGTCCTTTTCGCACGCCGAGACTCGTAGAGCGACAGTGATAGTTTCTTCTAATACCTACCTAATTTTCAAAAATCTCCGCCTGCGTTCCTCTTCATGGCTTTATTTTTGCCTTTTTTTTGAGCTGGTAAAAATCATACAATGTGTCCTTCCGCACTGGGTGGCGCGAAAGGGACTGTCAGACTTTTACTGACTAAAAAACCACCCTGTTCCTTCTGTTGCCTTTTACGTTCCGGGACCACGGTATCCTGTTAAGACGTCCCGCAACTTCGGCTTTTGCTTTAAGATGTTATTTGTTTTCAGGTGTTTGGTGAAGTAGGAGCGTGTATGCCCATCGTGGGCTTGTTTAAGGAGTGCACCGACGAGGATTCGGTTATTGAAGCTGAGAAACTCACGGGTCAAAGCGCCGAAAAAGGACGGAAGAGATGTTTTACCGGAAGGTAGATAATATTAACTGCTTTCTACATTTATTTAGTGTCGAAGTCAGTTATTTCTCTTTCTTATTTTTTCTCTTTCTTTTATACTTCTTTCTTTAAACCTGGACTTTACTGTCAAAGTCAAAGTCAAATCATTTATTTCAATTAGGCCAATATAAGGCACTTTTGAACGTCATATACAAAAAAACAAGTTTGAATCTCAAGTAGTTTTGTATGGAGAAGAATGGGCAAGAAACTCCATACGTACTCTTTTAAAATCAACATTTGTACAATATTTGCATACAGAATCATACATAATGAAACGTGAATACAATGTAGCTTATATAAAAACTACTAAATCATAACTTATAAGAAAATTAAAAATTAAGAGGTTAAAATATTTTCAAGTACCTATACATAGTGTTCACGTGTTTATAAATATTGGGACTTTCCCACTCTGTCCCACTCAAACCATGTCAGAGGCCCTTGAGGCGGTTTAGAAACTGACACTAGGGTGTGTAGGGTCGTAAAACCTTACTGCCCACACGATAAAGAAGGAAGAATTCTTACTAATCTATATACATATATAAAGTAACCGTTACTGACTGACTGATCTATAAACACACTGCTCAAACCACTGAACGTATTGTGCTGAAAGGCACGCAGATAGTTATAATAACGCATGCGCTACATTTTCTGTGTACACATTTTAAGTAATCATCTAAATAAAATTATTAATTTTAAAATGAATAGAACGAGCAACTAGCTTCAACTCAACTGGTCAATTCAAATGGTCTAATTGAAATAGATGTTTTGACTTTGACTATACCTATAATCTGTTATGCTTTCAAATTTCAGTAGTTTTCTGTTCAGTACTGTACTGTTCAGTAATTAAGAGTCTAAATGCGATAATGTGGTACGTGTGATTGAGGCGCACTTGGCGGATTTCAAATTCAAATTCAAATTCTTTATTGCGAACTAAGTGTACACAAATAAGATGTTAACAATAATAATTATGTAGGTTCTTAGAACTTAGTGGCCTGTTACGGCATTGCAATGTCATATCAGGTATTGCATTTTAGGTACATTACATTAATACATTAAATAAAAATTATCAAATACCATAAAATAAAATTGTCATAGATTTTACATTTGAGGTAAAATATATCAATATTAAATTACACAATAAAATGTCATGTCAGGGGGTGTGATCAATTATTCTTATATCAATATTCAAGTGACCGTGACTACATTATTGAGGGTTGGATTCGCGCTTGGAACAGGAGTAATAGCCTTTTCATGGTTGCAGCCCCCAGGACACGGAGTACTTCAACCGGTACAAGCGCGGCCTGCTGTTCTACCTGCGCGACGAGATCGTGGTCGGCTTTGTGTTCTGGAACATGCCCCCCATCGAGGATCGCGTGCAAGTCTCTGCTGAGGTACCTACTTTATACTCAGCGCTACGCGTTGGAACATCCGAATATGACTTTTTCAATTCATATTAACTTTCTGAGTTATCCTGCACATCACGAAAATCGTTCCGTGCCTCGGCAAGCACGTTAAGCCGTTGGTGCTGCCTGTATTACGTGGATCTTTGACAGTCGTTACGAATCGTCAGAAGCCCGAAAGTCTGACAACCAGTCTTACCAAAGGGTATCGTATTACCCAGTTACTGGGTTGTAGAGGCTAGATAAGCAGTCGCGCCCCTCCACAAATTAAAAATGTTTGAAAGTATTTACAAGACTCACAAAGCATGTGTGCGTACTGAGACGGCTCTCGACACAAAAACAAATCAGCGATTTGTTGCTCGACTAGCGGCGTCATTGATTACTCATTATTATTAGTATGGCGCTACACTGACATACTCTATGAAAATGACACACACGTGCGTTGTCTTGCGCGGTCTTGCTAGTTATGATTAATTGAAGAACAAATCTGCCTGAAGCCTGCTACTGAAGACAAATACTTACAACTACATAGAAACTCTTTCATATGGACATGACTACACACATTGAAATAGTAATATAGAGGGGCGCGCCATGTTATAGTAGTTTATCTAAACTAAATCCTTACTAATATTATAATTGCGAAAGTTACTCTGTCTGTCTGTTACGCTTTGACGACTAAACCACTGAACCGATTTTGATGATATTTGGAACTGAATAAGTTTAAGCCCCAAGGAAGGACTTAGGCTACTCTTTATTCAGCGGCGATCTGGACGAAATTTAAAACAGAGACAGACTATAGTCTGGAATAGCACAAAGAGCATCGGCATATTTTTATCCCGGAATTGACAAAATTAATTTAACTGATATTGCATTAAATGTTTGTCCACAGCTGCTGCGTGCAAAACCGACCTACCAGGATATCAACACGCTGGCGGAGCTGCTCGGCTTCCCCGCGCTTAGTTGTGTGTACAAGGAGCCTCCGCCATCGGAACTGGAGAGGGCATGCATAAAGAGGTAACTTTTTCTCTACCTATATTAAAATAAAGTTCAATTTGCTAACGCCCAAAATTAATATTGTACCTCAATCCTGATTTTTATCTTGATGGATGCCTGTTACTAGTCGACCGCGTGGTGTGTCCTGTGTTGCTAACAACACAAAGTGTCTACTTCTCTTTGAGCAACTTTAATATAGGAACCTTTTTTTTAGTTAAATAATAAAATTATTTAAGTATGTACAAAATTTACAGGCTTAAATTAAAAAAAAAAACACTCACACACACACACACTCAAACAAACACACACAACGGAATAAAAAAAGAAACTAAAATTAAATGGTATAAAAAATCAAGAGAGTCAGGATATGATTTTCCGTAAGAAAGTATTTATTTTATGTACTTAGTCAAGTCCCGTTAGCTCATATAGACTTTGAATGTCACATATAACATCACGCCTGTAATCCCAGAAGGGTTAGGCAGAGGTGTACCCTTTAGTACACCCACATTAATTATTTTGTCCAGTTATGTTGCAACCAGTGTTTTAAAACGATCGATAGAATAGATGATATAATTTTGATACTGCACTCAGCAACCAAACGCAGCGAGTTATCGGGTCGCGATGATTGACGCAGTTAAGTCCCATGTAATAGGAGGCGACGCGTATTACCATCAACCGGGCATAAATCCAGATTCAGAAGCTACTACAAACAATTTATTTCAACATTAAAATCCCTTTTAAACGTTCGTGGGTGCGATACACCTCTGGGTAACCCTTCGGGGATTACAGGTGCAATAATATGTTATGATGTTTGTTATGTTAATCTTTCGTTCCGACACATGCCTGCAAGTCGTGTTGATTTTACACGAATTTACTGTCATCTGATTCCGAGGTCAAAACTCCGGGATCTGGACAACTCACTGACTTACTACTTACTCTTTTTAATGAATACCCTTTTTTTTGTTTCAGATTTAAGTATCCGTAAAAAAATATAGATGGAATTGTCTGTGGCAACATATTTTTTTTTATTATTAAATCGTTTAGTATTTTTTGATGCATTTTATTGTAAGTTTTAAGTTCTACAATAATAGTCTTACTAAAATTAAATATCTGTTAAGTGATCTAGGTTTCACCATGGACTAGCATAATACAAGGTCAAAGCAATATTTCTAGACAATTTACAGGCACTTTTGAATTGTCAAGAAGTCAGTCAGTCAGAAAGATGAAGCTAGTAGTTGCTCGTTCCAAATAGGAGGTATGGAGAAGAACGAACAAGAAACTCCACACACACTCCTTTCAATTAGTTTTTTACGCAATCCTGGTTACAATGTGCATGTTGCTTGAGAAAATAATGAAGATGATACATACATAACATTATAACATCACGCCTGTAATCCCCGAAGGGTAAGGCAGAGGTACCCAATAGTACACCCACATTTCGCCAGTTATGTTTTTTAGCCCCACGTAATAGGTGGCGAGCCTATTGCCATCAACCGGGCACAAATCCAGACTCCGAGGCTGCTACTGAGAAATTCCTGATGGAAAAACCCAACAACACTACCCGACCTGGGAGTCGAACCCAAGACCTCATGCACAGCAGTCGTGCTTGCGACCACTAGACCAACGAGGCAGTCAAGTGAAGATGAATATAATAGAAAAAAATAATAGTAAAAATATAAGCCATGGCAGTTAAGAGATGACTAATAACAACTGACCACCCCTGTTCACGAACATGACGCATGGATTAGCACACCTTAGGCATCCCTCGCATTTGGCGTGAGCGTTTCTCAGGCGTGTGAGCGACGTGGCCGCCTCGTGCGCGCTGCGTATGCGTCACGTGTTGCCACCGCGTCACGTGCGTGCACCGAGCACGCGGCGCTCGCCTTGGCGTGTAACCCACTCTGTCAAGTTAGTCACAATTTGGACAGTGCTGTGTTAGCTCACATTGCGTTGCTGCTTTGGCGGCGGGGATAGCGGGCAAAGGGGTAAGAACGCGATGCGAACGCCGCGTGCGCGTCACGTACACTCTCTTCAGACGCCGCAGGGCAGCAAAACGCGAGGCTCACGCAGCGCGCTTACGCGCCCGCGCTACCCACTCGTACGATAGGTACGCCCGAGGAACGTGCACGCCTATAAATATGGGGCCAGCCTTAGCTCTAACATTATGAAGGAAACTAATAATGATTCAACACATGCGCCATCAGCGAGACAGCTGAACTGTAGTATGAAAAAAAGGCATAATACTCATAACGGTGATAAAAAAAGAGAAACAATCAAAGATAATATTTATGCAAAAAATTTGAGATTGATGAAAATTATAGCAACCAATCCGGGCGTCCAATCAGGGCGTCTCGCGGTCGTTTGCCGCCGCGATACATAGAGTGAGACGACTATTTTGGTCTCACTCTCGAACGGCCGTTACGATTCGCGGCGTGGCGCGACAGTCCGCTGCCCACACGCTTACCGCGCAGATCTGTGCGCAAGTGCCCGTGTCTTATATTAGCTATTTGTGCATAGCATAGTGGCTACCGAAAACTTTATTATTTTAGGGTTCTGTAACCCCTTGTCATTTACCTATTAAACTCTTACCATATACCAACAAACTGGTTTCCATCCCTGAGAACCCCTCTCTCATAAAATATTATATTATAATATAACTGAGACTGACGTTAAGGAGAATGAATAGCATAATGGAACCATAATGGGCCACTCCACTGCGACCCAACTGGGCAGTTCTGTTTGCTTTCGTTCCTTTTACCTTAAAAACACTTAACGCTGAAACCATGCGACCTACCCAAAAACCACCCCGGTGTTCCCATTCCATACTTATGCCGGATATCACGCCATAATGGCGGCTCTAGAACCCTGCAGAAATTGTATTCGATTTTCCCGTGACAGAACCATTTGCGTGTAGTGTGAGGGCCACTTTGTTAAAACCTATCTCGGTATTCAATCTTTTTCTGCTAACGTATTCAAGAAGAATTTATAACAAAAAAAAAAAAAATAAGTATGGTGAAATTGGCTAAAGGACACAGTATCCAATCATAGACTAAATAAAAAAAAAAGCATGGCGTCATTCGGAGTCTTTTGGTACCTGTCGATAAATAAATTTCACAAATCACAATCACGTTTTTACAAATTCATAATAGCACTGCTCTCAAATAAAGCTTTCATAGCCTTCGATCTTTCGATTCGAAATATTTAAGCAGTTTGAAAGAAAGTATATAAGTAAAAGGTATTAAGTATACTAAAAGTAAAAAATGGAAAATGTCAAGCTAAAAGAAAAGTTTATTTAATCATTATAACTACATAAAATGTATTGTGTGTTGCGAAATCAATGATTCCTTTATTTCTTTATTTATTTAATGCGCAATGTACACAACATAGTTTATACGCTAGGCTTAGAACTAGTGTTCCTGCTTGATTGTTGCGATGATTGCTTGTGTATCGAAATAAACCTCTTTATATAGAAACTTTGAGGCTAGGCAGCCTCAAATAGGTGTGAAATTTGTCAATTTTTGGTGACCTTTAAGAAGTTGGTTATGTCAACAAATGGCTGTCTTGACTTCGTTGTACTTTGTTTAAAATTGTGTTGAATATTTTATTCCATTTCTTCTGTTCTTCTTTGTAACTGTCTTCGGTCAAAGGCATTTTACCAATAGACATTTTTCTACATAATACAATGTTAAAGGTACGGGAAAAAGCAGGTCCTAATGCTAAAATCATTTTCTACGGTTAATCAAGGGTGATTTGTATACATGTGGTGATATTCTGCTCTTGAAAAATGGAAAATGGATTTTTATTTGAAAATGTGTATCTATGATAAATCTCATAAAGCATAGGCTCCTTGTTTCATAGCAGTTTCTTTGCAAACACAAAAAGGACAATGTAGGTACCGAGGGCCCGAGGGCTGGGTTAGCAAAGCAGCTTGTAAAAATGATGTTTCATTAGAAGTTTTGTTTTATCTTGTGGTGGGTTGTTATTGTTGGTTCAGCAAAGTTTCTTTGAAAGCAAAAAAAGGCATCTAGTGCTATGTCAGCAAAAATTTGGTGTCATTTTTGTTTTATTTGTGGTGGTTGTTGGTTCAACAAAGTTTCTTTTCCAACAAAAAAAAAACATTGTAGGTACATTTGTTAGCTGGTTAGCAAAATTTTTGTTTCATTGGAATTTTTGTTTTGATTTTACTTGTGGTTAGTTGTTACTGTAGGTTTTTTGAAAACATACCAAAAGCAAATTTTGGTCAGTGGGTTGTCTTGGGGTTTGGTGTCGTAATCATAAACATGCATTTATTATTTGGCAAACATGACTACAAAAGGTCTTTTACAAATAGAAGTGTCCTGCCATAAGACATGCAAACTTACAAAATTCACAGGCATAAACAAAACTAGAATAAAACAATCAAAGTCAAAACATTTATTTCAATTAGACCATTAACAGGCACTTTCGAATTGTCAAGGAGTCGGTCAGTTAGTCTGAAAAATGAAGCTAGTTGCTCGTTCCAAAACGGAGGTAGACCTCTATGGAGAAGAACAAGCAAGAAACTCCACGGCACTCTTTTTAAATTAGGTTGATCATCTTCATCATTTTGAAAATACTCATCGTAGTGCCTTTTCAATGCTTTGTAGATTGCATAAGGAGCTATCGTATTATCTAACTCATTAGATATTGTTTTAAATACTGGATCATTATATTTAATACTGCGATTTCTGCATACATCTCCGTACTTAAGAAATATTTTTTTTAATTTTTCACTATTGACTTTTCCTTTGCGACCCGCTTTTATCTGAAAATTAAATTAAAAAGTATATTTTTAAATATCTATTTATTTATAACTGCTTTTTAATAATTTGAGATTACCAGGAGTTAAAAGTTGCGTCTGGTTTAGGCAAAACCTTAAACGCTCTATTTAGTTTTTAAATAGAGAGCCTGGGAAAGGTTTACCTTACCCAGGCTTTATTTATTATTATTAATTATATAAAACACAATAAATTCCATCCTTGTTCATTAAGGCCTAATTTGTTAGGACTTTATTCCGATCTACTTTTTAACTAGGTACCTATGTAAAAGTACTGACTACAGCAAAACTGGTAAAAGCAAAGAGTAATATAATAATACGGAAGAAGAGAGCCCTCTCTCGAAGTTTTATGCATGACAGTTTTAAGCGCCATCTGTATTTCTGAACGGGAACTAATTTTCAATCTATAGCTAGGTAGATAGGTAGCTACATATATAGATAGGTACTTTTTTTTTTTTTTTTTTTTACCGATGGGAAATCATCAAATGACTTCCCCCGCCCTGGGCGGGGCGGGAGGGAGTGTCAGACTTTTACTGACTAAAACCCATCCATGTTCCTTCTTGTGCCCTTTGCGTTCCGGGGGCGCGGTATCTCTTTCGAACAACCCGCAGCCCCGGCAGGCATCGGCCCTTAGTGGCCCCTTCAATTGTTTGCTGACATCTCTTTGAGGCGCGCGTGGAACACGAACGCGCCGTCGACACGGTCTGTCGTTATCATCGAACGGACGGTGAGCTACCCATTGCTCACCGCCCACAGACCCGCGTCTACGGTGGCCGGGAGTCGTCTCGCGGCTCCCGACGCCCGGAGCGTCTCCCGCGGCGGCTGGGGCGTGAGGTGGTTCTTTCCCTCACGCGGCCCGCCTCCTCCTTCGCTAGCATTACTGCTTCGCAGAAGGAGGCGACTGCATCCCATTCCCTCTCGCTCCGGACCATGGCTTGCACCAGGGCCGAACGCGAGAGTTCGCCGCCGCCGATGGCCGCCATGAGGACGTCGCGGTGCTCCGCCCAAGCGGGGCACACCGCCACGGTATGCTCCACCGTGTCCTCGGGGCGATCCTCGCAGTGATGACACCCGGGCGTTTCCTCCCGCCCGATGATGTGCAGGAACCTCCCGAAACATCCGTGCCCGGTGAGGACCTGCGTCAGGCGGAAGGTGAGGGCGCCGTGGCGCCGCTCAAGCCACTCCTCAAAGAGGGGACTTACCGCCTCGATAGAGGCGTGCCCTGCACGGGGTTGCGACAGTCGCTCTCTCCATGTCGCCATGAGATCAAGACGGAGGTCTGTCCGCTGAGCGGCGATTTGCCGCGGCAGCGGAGTTTCCCCCCGGCCTAGTACCTCCACGCGCCACTCGTGCAGGCGCGCGAGGACCAGCGCCTCCAGATCCCACGGCGGCATAGATAGGTACTAGGCTTACTTTCAGAGGTACATTTTTCGATAAGTGCAATAAACACTTGTACCAATTTCTTTTCCAAATTGGCACAAGTTTTCATTGCAGCTATCGAAATGTACCTCTGGAAGTTAACCTAGTACTATCTAAAGACGTTGTTGTTCATTGCTGGCATCTATTTATATTTCCCACGTATGCTAAGTAGTATGAAGAATGAAGAAAATAGCTTACCACTGATGTAGGTGTGTATTGTCAAGGTAAAATGTGTTGGAAATTAGAATAAAAAAGCCAGTCTTGAAGTACATACATTTTATTTTCTGTTTTTATAATTCTTGTTCTTGTTATAATAATTTTGGGCAACATTTTTCATTTCGTCCTCTCCATCATATTTTAATTTTCCGGTTAAAATGCGGTTGACTGATCTGCACCAACTATAAATTAATACATTTAACGATACATCCGCAAAATATTGTTTTAAAACATTTTTGTGTTTTGGACATGTAAATGGATCAGCTGCTAAAATATCCAAAAAGATTAAAATATTTCTTTTAACTTTCTTTTTTGGCACGTTTCTCTTCAAAAATGATGTCACTACATTTTGTATTTCTTTGAAATATGTTGCTACTTCATCGCAAGGGTAACACAACCACTTTTTATTTTGGTATTCTTTGGCTTTGATAAATAGATTAGCATTTTTTTTATCTTTATTGTCCAATAAATTTAGCCTGCAATGTTGACAACTTTTTGCTATGTGTTTTAGGCATTTTTTTATGACCCAACCGCAAACATAGTTTCCCTGACCAGCATCATTTTCGTTAGGCTGTTCAGAGAAAATCTCATTATAAAAATGAATTGTATCATTTTCTTCAGGAACATCAGGAGTTTCAGGAGTAGTTTCTGTGAGGAAAAATTCAAAACTCTGAAGGCATTCATTTTGGTCTTCCTCACAGTTTGCTCTAATTGAGTGTGGCGAACTAAAATTATTAAGCATTAGAGCTTTGAACGCCCCTTCGAACGCCACTGTGTTTGGAGCAATATTTCGTGCGCCATAACTCCTGATGCTCCCAAAAAAGTTTTCAACTGGGTCTTGGTTTAGGTTTCTTGTCAACATAGCATCTAAGCCATACTTAGAAGACAATATTTTCCAAAGAGATTCCATGCCTTCTATAGTTTTAATAAAATTTGTTATAGAGGGTACAATTGTTTCAGTCAATCGGATTCTATCCCCAACTTTTACTTTCTTTATATATTTCATACTTTTTAACATTTCCTTGGCTTTGTGCCATAACTGATGGTGAGGTGAGTTACGCTTGACAGGCCCTTTATAAATTTTGCCATTTGGTACAGATAAACAATTAACATTCAAACTATCAAACAAATTATCGATAATTAATGTGAAGTCAATTAGATCTCTGCAATCGTTGGGCAAGTCTCCTCTTGCTGTAAGGTGTTCAGTTGCAACAGCAACACTGTGACTGAACAGTTGGGTAGCTGTCTTTACCCGCATTTTCTGAATTTTTTCTGGATCGACATGTGCCTCTGTCAACTTGTCTAAAAGTCGCAACTCCCCGTATGATTTATCAGCGGCATATACCATTTGGTAATAATCCCATTTTACAATTTTTGTCTCTTTATTAATAGAGTAACTTAAATCTTTCGTTATTAAATTATTACGCAGTCCTTTAATTAAATGTGGAGTGTCATACAAAGGTATTATATTATGTTTATTTAGACGAAACATATCATGACGCCATTGTTTATTTAATCGTAAATATAAGGCTTTGGTGTCACTAATTAATTCGGTTATTGCTCCTACATTTACTGGACTTTGGTCACACACAGTACTGACGACAATCAATCCTGACTCGATAGTATGTTGGACAACACTTTTAATTATATTTTTTAAATCAATTTTATTTAGACTATTAGTGAAATAATAAGCAACAGGTTGCTTAAAATTGCATTTCACTCCTTTCACCATAAATACTAGGACATGGTCAGCAAAAGCGTTTTCTGCATTGCATGCAAAACCTTCAAATGCGTCTTTGTGTGCATTGTACATAACTTGGGGAGTTATCGACATTTCATCGAAGATGAGGGTGCACAGTCGATCACAAGAATTTTTAGATTGTACAGTATTTTTAATTTTTTCAAAAATTATATTATTTATACCTGGGCTCAGTTTTATTCGGCTCAAAAGTCGTCTCATCGTATTAGGCGACGGGAGCGTAAAATATTGACATAAAAGTCGATAGCATTTTGGGCTTTTTTTAAAAAGGGAGGAAGCTAAAATATTCTCCTTTAAGGTGAACCGCCGCCCTTTAGCTTTTTTGGTGGATTGCAGCTGCATGTGGACAAAAAGTTGTGCTGGCTTTGTCATATTTTCTGTGACACGCTGAAAGGCAATGTCATTGGACAGTTTTCTAGCATTAGGCAACCTTGTTTTAAATGATTGCCCTCTTTTACGCAAACGACATATCTCATTACGCAGGTATTTTATTTTTCTTTCCATAGGCTTCATCCTTTTCAATCCTGCATCTGTAAAAATAAAATGTAATTTATTATATTATCAAGAATCAAAATGAATTACATTGTGCAATATGCAATATAATAACTTTAGTATCAGTATCACATATTACCAGCGTAAGCACACACCTAATTGTATACTCAAAAATCAAATTATGTAATTTATAAAATTTTAGAACTCTTATTACTATCAGTAAAATAATTAGTTTTATTTCCTTTTGTACCAATGTATAATGTTGTATGCAATAATAATGTAACATGGAGGAAATATTAATTTAGTAGTTTCATAAACTCAATTTTTTTCTTTTTTACCAACTTCTAAAAAAAGGAGGTTATCAATTCGACACTTATGCATGTAATATTATTGGAATTGCATTATATTCACATGACAATCTATTAGGGCTACCAAAAAATATACAAAATTATAAAGACGTATGTATGTATACATGTATGTTTGTCCACGCATTTCTCCGCAACTATTAATCGGATCGTGACCACTTTTTTTATTCGCTTACATTTACTTCAACTTAGGGAACAGTGCAAGTTTCATCAAAATCGATTCAGTAATTTTCAAGATATAGACTAATATGTGTAAGTGTGACGGCCTGGCTTATTGATGACGAGCTACGGGTGTAGTGTCAAAGGGAAACATCTCAAAACCTTGGTCAAATTCTAGTGCAATATTTAGAACAAAACTATTACCTACTTATTACAAACAAATATTCCAGTTTTTACTTAAAACTAAAAATTACGAAATAAAAAAAAAAATTAACAAAATTATGAATTAACTTTAATTTCGGAAGTCGGTGTCTTGGGATCTGTATTTTAGGTTTAGTTTTTGCCACCAACTTCTGAAATTAAATACGTTTTTTAGTATTAGTAGTATCAAAGTATATAATGTTACCTGAAAGAGACACAGTAGATACTTCAGGAGTAGCAGCAGGAATAGTAGGTGCATGTACCCTGGTAACCTGAACTGGAGCAGGGAAATCAACACTGCAACCTAAAACATACAAATAACAATTCTGATTAATTTGCAATACAGCTGGTTTTTAATGTATTACTGGGGCAAGAGACAATAGTGAAAATTAAAAATTGCAATCTTGAACAAAGAAAATGCATCATTTAATTAACTACATGTATGCAACATATATTGTACAACCTATAAAAGGACAATTTGTGTACAAAATTGATCCAATTTAGTTTCCTGCAGTATTATAAAACTCACAAACATGCCGTTTTTAATAACAGTTGAAAGCTCGTAGGAAGTATCAAATGTTACCTGAAGTAGAAGCGGTAGATACTTGAGGAGTAGCAGCAAGAATCGTAGGTTCATGTGCCCTGGTAGCTTGAACTGCAGCAGGGAAATTAACACTGCAACCTAAAACATATAAAAATAAACATTCTGATTAATTTGCAATACAGCTGGTTTTTAATGTATTACTGGGGCAAGAGACAATAGTGAAAATTAAAAATTGCAATCTTGAACAAAGAAAATGCATCATTTAATTAACTACATGTATGCAACATATATTGTACAACCTATAAAAGGACAATATGTGTACAAAATTGATCCAATTTAGTTTCCTGCAGTATTATAAAACTCACAAACATTCCCTTTTTAATAACAGCTGAAAGCTCATAGGAAGTATCAAATGAGGAGCTGGGGAACAAAAGCGGACTTGTCCAATTAATCAAATTTTACACTAGAGCAAAAAAAAACTGAAATAGGTATATGCATATGGGCTGTAATTTTGTGCATTTCAGTATAATTAGTATTTAATACAACATAACTAATAGCCTGCTTGTTGGTCATAAAACTATGCGTTTTCAATTTTTTTTTATTTTTTTTTGTAATGGACAAGTCCGGTTTTGATTACAAAAGGTGGACAACTCCGGTTATGATTGAAAGAGTTATGGACATGTCCGGTTATGAAAGAAAACTAGATTCTATTATTGTATTTTTTTATTTAAAAATTATATGAACTCTCCCACATCTGGTTCGCAACAGTCACAATCGTCACTGTGGTCGTCGTCTTCGTCATTTATTTGACTTGTTTCAGCAATTGCCACTGGTGAGGTATGGAATTTATTGTTTTTAAACCAATCAAGCTCTTGATTATCCATCCAATTATCTCCGAATTGTTTCTTTAAGAGTGTTTCAACATCTTTTTTCTTGTTTGGTTTTAGTTCATTAACCATTGAAAATCTTTGTAGTAAACTCGGATGGTTTTTTGTCATTTTTAACAATGATACAGCATTTTCTGATGATTCATCTCCATAATAGGTGTTTAAGACTTTCACACCAAAGTTTACGTGATTTAAACGTGCAGTAGGATCTCTTCGTATGTTTGCAGTGCCTCGGCCACGTGCTCTGCCACGACTACGGCCCTGACTTCTTCGTGTTGATTGTTGAGATTGACTAGGAGTTTCTGTTTGGATGATGGTTGACTTTCTTTCTATTATTATTTTCTTTGCATCACGAATACTTTCCACTTTCTTGTAATAGTCTTCAAGGTTTTTGACGTTGTAAAGGTTCCAGTTTTCAGCTAAAATATGAACTTTGCCATGCTTTGCGTAAACCTCATGATATTTTTTTGGATCCAAAATGAAAGGCATCTTCCGCAAATCCTTTTCGACCCTCCCGAACACTCGATCCGCCGGCAAGAAGCTGTGACCGCGTACAGGAAAGGTTAGTACGATTTTGGCGACATTTTGAGGGGCGTAGTTTTTCAACCAGAAAATCAAAGTGTGGACGACATGTGCATTTTTATTTTGACCTCCACACCCGTCCGAAAAAAGGCGTAAAACTTCCACTTCAGAAAAATCAGTAAACATCAGGTATGTTAAAAGGGCAGACGCAATTTCGGTGGCGCCTTTTTTAGCTTGGTTTTCTGTCCATATGAAGAAATGTGGCTCCTTTGTAGGCATATCAGTAATGCAGAAAGAATAAAGTCCAACTTGTCGTAAATAAAAACATTCCTGGATTGGCGTTTTAGGAAGGGATTGAATTTGTTGGAGATCAAAACATATTGTCATAGAATTTTCAGGTTTTTCTTTGGTAAGGGAAAAGAACGCTTTGGCTCTAGCTTTATGAACTCGGAGTTGAAGTTTCAATGATTGAAGTTCTTCAGGATTATTTTCAGTCTTCTGCCTATTTTTCAGCAGTTCGCAGACCTACATATGTCGGAAGATGGTGACGCAAACCCAATATTAAAATCGTTCTCAAAAACATTTCGGAACATCGTTTGTGAGACTTTCAAATCATCAGTCGCTGAATTATTGTACAACTCCCACAACTTTTTTACGTTTAGCTCGTATGACAGGTACACTCTTTTTGATTTATTTCGATTGTAATGTGACTCCTTTGCTGGCAAACCACCGAGAAATTTTCTTACAGATTCCTTTTTATCAATACTTTTGAAACTTTTCCTGTCTCCTCCTCTGCCGTCAAGTGGCGTTTTGCCTTCATATAATTTGCTCGCAATTAAGTTTACCCTGTGCTTACTGAGCCCAAGAGCAGCCAAAAAAAAAGATTTGCATACTTTTACTAACTTTTTTGAATCACGGAAGAGAAAGTATGTCACAAAGTACTTATTCCTCTGCGGTTTGCGAGATTCCTCTCTCGATCTTTCTCTTTCTATGGGGCATGGTGATATGAGCCGTGACAAGTAAATATCCTGTAATTTTTTGCCAATTTTTTCATATAGTAGTTTGCGGTTGTAAACAATTTCGTTTAATGTCAAAGTCTGGCACTTAAATTTTCCCTTGTTATGTTCACACGCAGACACGAAATTCAAAGCAAGGGGGTCTTTATCTGCGTACCTAAAACAAAATAATAGCAATTTTAAATTCATCATAGGTTAGAATAATAACAAACACGCACCGGTAGGTATAATTTTACACTCACTTCGATTCCCTGTTGTTTTGCGCTTGCCGTCCTGTTTTTTTTCGTTTACGTGAGCCGTCATTTATATTGGCCACTATTTCTTCGATTCCGTCCATAATTTTGTCGGTTTTCTAGGAAAATTCTTCTCAAAATTACGAAAGCAATGACCGTCACACAGCTGATTATCTTTTTTTTAATTTAGCAGTGTTGCCACAACTGATTTAGGGATATCATAACAAAAAAACAATGATTTTTTTTAGACTTGTCCGGTTTTGTTTGACATTTTTCGTACTAACGGCAATTCTCCTTACGTTTTTGTCCGGTTTTGATTGGAGAAAAAATCTCTAGAATTTTAATAAATTTCTAACAGGACAAGTCCGCTTTTGAACGAAATCATCATTTTTAACAATTTTTTTCTCTAAGATCGGACCGCTTTTGATACACAATACTCCGGGGTTCGATAGATATGAGCTTAAAGAGTGCAAAAAAATAAAAATAAAAAATTCGAGTACAGTGGACAAGTCCGCTTTTGTTCCCCAGCTCCTCAACTTGTAGCTTCGTTTTATAGTATAGCGTACTGACATTCGATTTTGGTGCCATGGTGCCATACAGCCTGTAAGTCCACTGTGAAAACGTAATTTTCTCCCTTCTTATCCGCCCACAAATTAAAGTTAATTTTATCATAAAATTAATAGAAACACAAAAGTTCCATATAATAAAATTCTTACGTAATTGGTCGCGAGGGGTACAATTTTAGTCCATGCACTTCGCTGAAGTCCTGTGACATAACCGCGCGCGACCGACGCTTGCGCTGCGCTGAGCGCGTCTCTCGAACATTAGTTCGAAAGTACCTGGGGGCGCAGAAACCTAACGCTTACCGATTCTGAGAAATTATCGATTTTGTATGAGTACTATCACAATTAATCCAGAGGTAAGACGCCTGAGTGTTTCTTCGCGCTAGCGCGGATCTTTGCGCCTTTTCATTTCATTATTTCTAGTACATTCGATTCCAATGGGTGTTTGTCGTCAAAACGTTGCATTCACAAGTTCTTTTCTGTGTATCCGATAGACACCATCATTTGGAGATCTCCAAGATAGTCCAACAGGTTTTTCGGCTAGTGCTACTCGTCCATTTCGTGTTAAATGTATTAACATTAATGTCGTAATAATTTATTAATATTAATAATTACATATATTTAATACCATATTACATAATAATTAATATCGTCTCCGAAGATCAAGATCATTTAATAAATGCATTTAGTCTTCCATATCTGGGGAAATAATACTCTGATAATAATGAAAAGTTTCCTCGAACATTTTCAAAAGATTTTTATAATTCTTCAACATATAGTTCTTCTCTGTGTATCCGATAGACACCTACGACCACGCGTTTCTTCACGACGACGCGAATCTTCACGCTATCTATCATATTAATTAGTTCGCCAACAGCATCCCTATTCGAAGTTTGGCGCTGAGAATCTTCGTTAATACGCCGGAGAAAATATTCACGCAAGCGCAAATCTTTGTGCTATTTCATTTCATTATTTCTAAAGTACATTCGATCCAGTGGCGTAGCTTAGGGCGCTAAAACGTTGCTTTAACGAGTTCTTCTCTGTGTATCCGATAGACACCATCATTCAGAGATCTCCAAGATAGTTCAACAAGTTTTTCGGCTAGTGCAACTCGTCCATTTCGTGTTGATATCGTAATAATTTATTAATATTAATAATTACATATATTTAATAGCATATTACATAATAATTAATATCGTCTCCGAAGATCAAGATCATTTAATAAATGCATTCAGTCTACGTATTTCACAATGATGCTGTGATAACGTTCTACCACGTTGCTATCCACGTCATAAAGCAAACTTCGAGCATGGCCGGCAATACCTTGAATACCGATTCTCTGCCACAGAGAACTTAGCTTGAAGTCATTTGGAACATCATTTTGCTCCAGATTTCTCGTTTTATCATAGAAATGTGTTTTGCATTCGAGGTGATTTCCAAAAGCATGACGTGCTTGCAAAATGTCATTAAATAAATATTGCTTTTCTGGACAGGGATCAGTTTTATTCTTTTTGATTGCTTTTTTTCAAAAATCAAATCCTCAGTAAATGATTCCTGCATTCAACCTTCTCAACTGTAATGTCTGGATAAGGTCTAGCCTTCAAAATTTTGGAATAAGTGCTTGAGTCGCCGTCAGATATCAGCCGTCAGTATATCAGACCGTGGGTAGCCAAAGATTGTTTAAAACCTTCCACTATAATTTAGCTCTCCATTCCTGTAGACGGACCAGATTTTTAGAGCAGAAGTGTTCAGGCACTGTTGTTTTCTTCTTTTCGACACGATCACAATGGTAGCAGTATTTGTTTCGCACTGTTAAATACAAAATTCTGTTTTCCTGTCTATGATTGCGGCAGCACCGGATAAAGCCGAATAGTTTTTTTTGAACGACCTTTTGCCATACACACCATTTGTGAAGACTAAGAGTAGACTTAAAATCCAAGATATCATTTCGGTTTATCTCCACAACTTCATAGGGTTGATCGTTTGTTTTACACCAGCGTACACAGGTATACCACTCCTGCGGCGAGAAAATCATTTTATTTTTGGAGGATCGTTCGATTAACTCATGTACGCTATCACCCTCTTGCTGCGTATGACCCTTTTATAAGAATCTATGACAAATGCGAACACCATTTTTTTTGGCCACAAGTAAATACATAGCAAAAACGATACGGTTACGGTTTTGGACTCCGCAATTATCCGACCATAAGCGTATATCCTTCACTCCCTCTTGGCTTTTTCTCTCTATGTAGTTGTAAAGACAACTGGATACTTCATTTGACCCCCTTCTAATCTCGCCTCATAAGAAAGTCCTCTCTTCCTCAAACGGCTTATTTCGGACTGCAGGTTCTTGACTTTTGCGGCAAAAGGCTTCAACTGAACATCATTGCACGTCAGTGAACTGTTACCAGGCAGGTTCAAAGTCACTTTTTATTAAAAAAAAAAAACAATTTTTAACGCTAAAAAACGTTTATTAGAAAATAGTAGATTAGAAACAATTATTTTAAATTTAGAATGTGTCCGCCGCGAAGTTCAAAGTATGACTGGCTTGAAATGGTGTCTTTTTACTAACTCAAACAATAATTATATGGAAACGTATTATGACGCCCCTGCAGCGTCAGGGTTTATATTTTCTATGCTTAGGGCTGTTACACAATTTATAACAGAACCCCAAGAACCTGAAAAAGAGATACCTAATAGATTTAATTAATAACCATTTTTTTTACATACAATAAACAACAGACACATAACATTTAATTTGATTTCACATGTTTTAGTATGTAACTAATGATTAAAAAAGTAATTTAATGTTAAGACAGTTTATTCTTTATTTATCAACTTTAGAAAGTATACACTTTCTTATATTTGGTACAGACAGAAATTAAAAAACCGAACTTGTAAAGGAATAGGGAATATGCAAGTAATTAAAACTGTTTTAAAATAAGAAAAATAATGAATTAGAAAATTAAATAAATCTACATTAAACATTTTTTGCAACCTACTAAAGATACATGAACCAGTGAAAATCTTGAATGCGAGTGAAACAACTTATTCTTATTGGAAACTAGCTGACCCGGCGAACTTCGTATCGCCTAACAGATTTTTTTTTTTTTTTTAGAATTTTTCTCTCCTTAAGAACCATCCTCGTACTTCAAGGAATATTTTATAAAAAGAATTAGCGAAATCGGTCCAACCGTTCTCGAGTTTTGCGCTTAGCAACACATTCAGCGACTTATTTTTATATTATAGATCTGTAGAGGAGGCCTATGTTTAGCAGTGGACGTCCTACGGCTGATATAATGATGATGATGATGATGGAGTGAAACAAAAGCCCTTTTTGCCTTAAAAATATTTTTGTTTTTGACAAGACTTTTTACTATTATAATATTTCCCTCCACGTCTGGTCTCTATGTAATTCATAACAGTTTGCTTTGAACATAATTTTCTATTTTTTTTTTTTAATAATATTGTGTTTATGTGCATAAATAAATACCTTATCGAAATCGTTTTCGAGTAGATCTGCTAGCTGCGCTGTAATTGTGCTCCATTATTACAGCAGACAGAACAGCAGATGGATTACTGCAATGAAAAACACTTGAAACAAATACATGCATAATAATTTTATTAGTATTTCTATGAACAAAATAATATGAGGACAAACCCATGAAAAATCGTGGCTGCTTTGAATAATATTTTGTCAGTATGGTATGGCATTACTAATTTTCGACAGATTTCGTATTAGAAAAAAAAGCTTTCCTGTCGCAGTCGGGTACTGGTGTTAAATGTTACTGGTGCTGTCATCGCATTGGCGCGAGACCGCGCCTTCCCCTGCGCGCCCGCCGCGCTTTCAATGACACACACTCTTTTGTTTGGAAATGGCTTTAACAAACTCTGTAAAAGCCAATTTTGATTCCATGGAGTTCTTGGTCTTGCTATAAACGAGGGAATTATGTTTTCATGTCACTGAAGTTAATTGTAATAATTAATTTGTATGACGTGGAATTGGAACTGTCAATAAAATTAAACACGTGTGTTTCTCTGAAAACAAAGGTTTATTTTAGAACTTACTTGAATATACTAATAACTAATACACACGTAATATAATCATCTTATTCTACCTGAAAACAAAGAAACGACATTTAATGTGTATTTCTTAGTAACAATTCCTTCTTTTTAATATAAATTCAACAATAAATGCTTTGAAAAGAAACAGTTGTCAAACTCCCTACTCACAGACTAGCTCATACCATGAACCAACCTGCTTTACTCACCCTGTTTCGCATAGCGCCATCTATTGGAGTATTATGGTACAGTTTCTTATCAACAGAGGATGAGCGCTATTATAACTTATTATAGGAATAATAATTTCTTTACATATACATATATAAGATACGTTATTGAGGATTTTTGCTATTAAACACAAATTGTTTCTCTGAAAATACAAAGCTTTATTTAACACATTTTTACTTCTTCAATATTACAACCAAATATGGGAATTACACTTTTATCTCACCTGAAAATACAAAGAAATGACATCTAAAGTTCACTAATATCGCCTCCTCAATTATATCCTTTCATTTATCTCTCTACAAGTTTTTTATAACATTTTAACAAATACATAATCTGAGCATCATTCGCCTTTGAATTACGTGTCACCCCAATGCGCCCTCCACTCACTTCTACAGACAACCTAATGCCGGCCACATACGTAGCGGTATACCAGAACGGTATGCCGGAACTGAAGGCTTGTGCAGGTATACCTAACATCCATAGTGACCACACACGATTCAAGTATGCCTGTGCAGTCTCAGTTCTGCGCCTGTGACAAACCGAAGAAGTCGTGTTGTGCAATAAGTATTTGTGAAATATGCCACCGGTTCTATCTAAAGTGACACCCACAAATGATGACGTTTTGGCTATTGTTGGTTTGGTGCTAGCTATTAAGAAAAAAGAGAAGTGTGAGAAGAAACGTTCTGTATGGTGTAAAGAATGGTTACTGAAAAGAAATAAGTATTCCCACACCAACCTTTTAAATGAATTAAAATTCGCTCCGAAGGACTGGCACAATTATTTGCGTATGGACGAAAACCACAGAACATAAAAAACAGTAGAAATCGTATAGCGCTTTATTAGTATCGGAACCAGCGTACCCAAACTAACATAAACATAAACAGGCTAATTGTATTTCCAAACACTAAGAAAAGCGTGGTGTGATTGGTAATTTAACATTGAATGAAAGTAAGTAATTTATCAGTCTTCGTTTATTTGAAAATAAACCATAATCATATGATGATAGAGTGGTTTATTATCTACTCTGTTTACGTATTAGCTCATACGGATTAGTTTCACGAGCAAGTTCAGCTACTCACCGCTAGATGTCACTACAGTAAATGCATTTAATAAACCTTTACAGCTTTTGAAATAAGATTGATATTTCCGTAACGAGCTCATTACTACTTGTGTGCTATTCATCCTTCTCTCTAGGGTTGTACCACTGCCGTTGCCTTATTTATCGACATTGCGTTTTATTTTCAAATAAACTACAAGTCGATAAATATTTTTAAATTTCAAATTGAATTAAGTACCTACTTACTTTTGTTTGAAATCAAGTGTTATTTATAATAATGCTATTTATAGAAAGAATAATTAAGAATTTATTGTTATGTTAGTATTGTCATGCTAAACTACCGATTGATTTCGAAAATTATACTATTTGGTAGAAAGGCACATAATTATCACAGATTAAACTACACGATTTGTTACTACGGGTACCTAGTACCTACTTTCTATTGACATGGGAGCCCTGCGATTTCGCCGGCAGCTACACTCGCTTTAAGTATGTTTTAGCTCCACCAACTCCTTAGCGAAGTTTGATGAAATTTGGCCACTTACCAAACTAACACGGGCCTGGTCCCTATCGGACGGCGAGCCACCCATCATCGCTCGCCGTCTGCAGGCACGCGCCTACGGTAGCCGGAAATCGCCTTGCTACTCTCGACACTCGGGGCGTCTCCTTCTGTTATGAGGCCTGCACGGCGCGCGCCTGGGACCTCCTTTTGAGGTTTGAGATAATGATGTTGAAAAACGATCAAAGCTTGTATCAGTGGAAATAAAGAAATACAAATAAAATTAAAGCAATGGTTTTTTTATTACATTAATAAAACAGCTAAAGACTAAAAAAATACATATATTATTGGCCTTGAAATATAACATACTTGTTAAGAAGTTGCCTTTTTGTTTGTTTTATATTAATTTTAAGTAAATGATGTATCCGCACATTAATGTAGCGTTCTGTAATGGCTTTTATCAAGTCAGTTACATGGTTTGATGTGGAGAATTCTCCAATTTGATGAAAATTTATATTTTCGAACAACTTTTCTCCTACAAACTTTCTTAATATTTTGGCCATTACTTCTTCTTTTTTAAATAATTTTCCATCCATTGTTCGAATGACAACTTCAGCTACTTTACAAATTTTTATCATATCGCGTGATGGATATATAAGCGAGTGTGAAACGTTTCGCCAACAGTCGGTTGGCCCATGAACTATTGGTCAACAGAATCTTTCAACCACGAACTTTTCACCCAAAGCACTTTTCACCCACGAACGTTTCGCCAACATGATTTTTCGCCAATGAACGTTTCACCAACAGAACGTTTCGCCCATTCACTTTTCATCCAAAGCACGTTTGGCCCATGCACTGTTCTCCAACAGAACGGTACGCCAGTGATTGTATAACCAACAGATTTTTTTTGTTGCCCCCATGAACTTGTTTGAAAAGTTATATTTCAACATTTCATTCCTTCCCGAATACCTACAATATCCATTGACTTGTTTAATAATGCTGCTTAGTTTATGTTTACTTATATTATTATTGTTGTTGTTAGGTACCTACTTAATATAATCTATTAATTATATTTTTTTTATATAGATACTAAAGATATTGTAAGGGCTGTTCTATTTAAAGTCTCAATAATATCACCAAGGCAAAAACGCCACTAAGCATTTTACTAAAGAAAATAATATTAATAAAAAAAAGTATTACGGAAAATAATCAAGAAAATAATTCTAATATCAATCGATTATATTAAGTACGTAACAACAGCAATAATATAAGTAAGCATAAACTAATTCAATGGATATTGTAGGTATTCGGGAAGAAATGCAAATGTTGAAATATAACCTTTGAAACAAGTTCATGGGGGCAACAAAAAAAATCTGTTGGTTATACAATCACTGACATACCGTTCTGTTGGAGAACAGTGCATGGGCCAAACGTGCTTTGGATGAAAAGTGAATGGGCGAAACGTTCTGTTGGTGAAACATTCACTGGCGAAAAATCATGTTGGCGAAACGTTAGTGGGTGAAAAGTGCTTTGGGTGAAAAGTTCGTGGTTGAAAGATTCTGTTGACCAATAGTTCATGGGCCAACCGACTGTTGGCGAAACGTTTCACACTCTATATAAGCCCACCTTTATCTTTGGCTATTATAAATTTATGTAAAGAATTGCATTGATTTGAGATGAGACCGCCAACGCAGATGTCACAATTAATTTTCTTTATTAAAATTCGGGCAATATATCCGGCAATATGTGCTATTGCTTGAGAACTAAATTCAGAAATGTTTTTTAGAAGTTCACCGATTTCTTGCTCTTCTGTATTGTCTTCTGTCCAATCGTCCTGTGTTAAACCCGAATCAGAAGAGGTTTTATTTATACGCTCTACTGCGGACGAGCAGTTTAGGATAGACAATTGTTCCAACGCAGTACAATTTCCTGATCCGAAATCTTTTAGTTCCACATGAACCAAAAGTTTTTTGTATGCTGCCACAAACTGTCTTGCTGTCGGGTTATTATTAGATCCACCGTGTGCCCTAATATTACCGAATAGAAGTTCCAAGTGATCTTGGCTTAATTTGTAAAATGGCAGATAAATGATCATTTTTCCTTGAATGAGGCTTGAGTAAAGGTATTTTAACGCTTTAGCGCATCCTAGGAACCCAAGAAATCCGGTTTTTCGGAGACTATTTGTAATTAGAACGCCATTTTCCAGTTTCAAATTAGAAATATAATCACAAGCCATATCCAAATAGTCGAAAATCTGAGATGCGTTGCGCTCATTTAAAGCCTTCTTAAAACCATACTGATGGAGGTTTCGAGAATTAAAGATATCGAACATATTATTGATCAACAATATAAACTTTTCTGTGGCCTCACTTTCTTTAAATGCCATAATTTGCAAGTCTTTACGGCAAAATTGCATAGCCTCCGCCACGCTTAAGCTAAAAAGCCGTGTTGCCAATTTCACCTTCATTCGTTGATTTTGGAAGTTGATATGGCGGTGTCTAAGTTTATTACACAGATGGAACTTTTCATTCTCTTGTATTTTATTAAGTTCAATTAAATATTGCCACTGCAGTTTGTTTCCATCTTTATCTACCAATATTTCATACGCCTGAAATGTATTTCGTATGAGCTTTGC
This sequence comes from Hoplodrina ambigua, assembly GCA_949774945.1. Lineage (NCBI taxonomy): Eukaryota > Metazoa > Arthropoda > Insecta > Lepidoptera > Noctuidae > Hoplodrina > Hoplodrina ambigua. The sequence continues at coordinate 637,459 of OX458985.1, forward strand.
CATATGGCATGGATCTAATACAACGACAATGAGATCTTTTGTCGTCGGATGTTCAAATTTAACTTGTCCGTTCTGGAAAGAGCAACCTAGGTGATGTGCCATTGATAAATTCGCTGCGCATCCATCAAATGTCAATGCGACGATTTTAATCCCTATATCGTGGATCCGTTCAATGCATTGTTTAACCAGCTCTCCACGTTGTGCTCCTGTGACTCCATCTACCAGGAAAAAGGCCACTGGAACCTTAAAATTATTGTTTATAGCCGTTATTAAAAAACCAAAACTTCTTTGGCTTCTGCTAGGTGGTCACCATTTAAGCCTGTCCCCATGTCAATATATCCATGGAATTTCTGTCCATCCCATTCAATCCTTCGACGTATAGCCATTTCATCAATTACCAATGTAGCTAATAACGGATGGCTTGATGAATCTGCTTTATGTTTTAAAGCTACAAACGACTCTCTTGTAAAACCTGGCTCGCCGCCTATATTTGCATACCATTTTTTTAATGTTTGTGGATGAGGCAAAGAACTGTTAAATGTACTACGCACGTATTTATATGCTTTTGGTGAATAATAATGAAGAGTGAGAGCAAAACTGCGCAGTTCTGGTGAGTACATTTGTTTTGAAATAGCTCCTGATTCTGAATTTCTAATTTGTCGAGAAACCAAATCTGTGACCTATAAAATGAAAAAAAAAGATAGTTAAAAACTAATTGTTAAGTGCAAGATGGATTACGCATTTCATAATCATGTCATGCCACTCCGTAGGCTTACGAAATGGCTTCAACTCTAAAAATGTAATTTTGATCAATTATATTGTTGAGTTGACTGAATTGTCTAGTTAACAGCAGCGAAAGAGACCCAATCTAAAATAAATGAATACTTACCTTTACATTAGTGTTTTTTAGATTCATTATATTTTCATTAACTATAGAGAACTTTTCTTCTAAAACCTTTAAAATATCTTCAATTTTGTTTATTTTTTTTTTAGTCTGCGATTTTTCGCTTTTAATCTACCGATTATCAAGTTCTTTCTCTTAATTTGACTTTCCTTCCACCGTAACATTCCTTGTAGCCTTCTTTTTCGAGGAGTAGAAGCCGTTGAAATAGTATCTAATGTTTGTTTTTTTTTAGGGGGAGATTTTGTTAGATCATCATGTTTTCGTTTGTGTTGCATAGATGGCGAGCTTACTTCCAAACTTGGTCCTGCTCGTACATCAATTGATATATCTCTTTCGACATTTTGCGGTGCAGCTGACTGTAAATAAAAATAAAAGTAAATATGTCAAATAAAGGTTCAATATGTTTGAAAAAATATAAAACGTTAACTATTAAGGTGAGCAAAATAAGAAAATAAGTGGTCAAGTTTATGCAAATCTGCCTTATTCATTCTCCTAGGATGCTTGAGTAAAATCTCAAATTAAAGAGTAACCTATTCTTTATTCTAAGGGTAAAAATATTATATATATTATCAAGTTAATTGGTTTTTTAAAAAAGAGTCTTTTATATTAATACTAGGTAAAATTCAAGTCGTACTCATTTCAGTCATTTCGGGAGCAGAATCTCAGAAGAATCACGATACAATAACAATGTTTCGAAAGCGTAAAAATGACCAAATTGCATACATTTCAAGACTTTTTTTTTGTAATCCTAAAATAAAATAAATATCGACTTACCAGAAAATGTAAATTTTTTTGTTTTGGCACTGCTGTATCGGCTAAGTATTTTTTTCCGCTTTTAATTAAAAAGTCCTGTTCTACAAAGTGATCTGAGCAAATTGTACTAGTTTTTGCAGGAAACCAGTTTTGCCTTCCAGTCGCTTCAATCCACTTTTCTTTTCTGTCTGGATCCATAGGAAATCTGAAGACATAAAATAAAATAATACACGAAACCCACTTTTTATATTTAAAACATATTTTAAACTTATTTCAAACCTGGATAAGGAAAATTTAAAAAAAAGGTTTGAACAATTCATGGAAACACACAACACGCACACAGGGTTAATTTTTCGCCGATGCATCATAGAACATTAAAGTTTAAAATATCGATAAACTCATTTTCGATAACGTCAATCTCTAATTTAGTAGCGGACTGTGACATGTGCGTAGTTGGAATCTTCGAGAATAATATGATGGAGTTTAAAAGAAAGTAGACCCTATCGTGTAACCAATAAAGTCTATTTGTACTTGTCTTGTTTAATAAAATAATGTTTTTCAAATTTTAATCGAAATAAAGTAAATTAAGACTTACCGATGGTATGATATACCACCATTTGATACATTTTTGGTTCTGCTATCGTTTTTACACACTAGAACTGCACAATAAGGCATTTTAGTTTTTTTTTTTAGTTGTTGTCACTGTGACGCTTCTGTCTAGACTGATGTGCGTGGCGTGTGCGTGGGGGAAACACTTTGCGGAACAGCGCAAACCTCGGGGTACGCGCGCCCCGCCCACATGCGACTTCTACTGTTTTTTATGTTCTGTGACGAAAACACATATTTGGAACTCTTGTCCTTAGCACGTTAACTGCCATGTAGGTCACCGGTGACCTACGCCTGACCTAGATTAAGGTGCCACGTAGGTCACCGGTGACCTCAAGGCAGACCTATTTAAAAAAAAAATATTTTGGCCGTAGGACACTTCTAGCGTGCATTTATCAATGGGAATTGACCGGAGCGGCGCTCTAATATAATGGGTACAGCTTGGTTTTTGACTCTCTATAAAATTGTAAGTTTTCGCTGAACATAGAAGAATATTCATGACTTTTTTCTTCATTGATTGGTAGAATACGCGTAGATCCTAAATGACTAGAGGTAGAAACACCATGTTTTGAGGGTAGATACCATTTATAGTGTAGGCGAATAATAAAATATTTTTTTGAGAAAAAAATATATTAATGGTTTTCAGATAAGTATAGGTATTTAGTATGGGATGTCATATTTGAAAATTTTAAGTCCACTCGAACGAGGCAAATTAGAAAGTGTAAGGAATTATAAAAAAACATTTTATTGTGATCAAGAATATAATAAGGAAAGCTTAACACAAAAATCTACGAAAAAATTAACACAAAACCAATAAATAAAACTGAATACTCTAAGATACATAGGTACCAAAGGGCAAAATTGGCGTCTTTTTTTTTCAGTGCCAATCATGAAACCTTTACATTATTATTAACAATAAATAAAACATGTATTTATTATTGTGACTTAAAAATCCAAATAATCTATGTATAGATTAGTAAAGCTTTCATGAGTGGCGTGTAAAAAAAAGACTGCCTTAACGACTAATATTGTAACACTCTTTTATATTGTACGATGAACTTTATTAAAACAAGGAAGGCAAAAAAACGGTTCACTTGGGCACATTTTACAATATGTTGCGTCTTAGCAGCGTCTTTGTAACATTCCACACAATAACGCCTTGTCTTCCTTACTGGCCCCTCTTTTTTCAACAACGTGTGCTTCTTTCTTTTTGGTCTTTCCATAGTTGCTTCTTCGTTGTGAACGCTCCCTGGATTGGCAAGATAGTCGACAAGCTGACGTCTAAATTCGACAATGCTAAGTTTGTTTTTAGTATTTTCCGTGTACATAACCCATGCATTTACCATCGCGGTGTTCAGAATGAGTTCAAATGCCAGTTTCCTATACCACTTCACGGTTTTGCGGAGTGGCGAAGAATATGCCGTCATTTGGTCGCTCATGTCAACCGCTCCTTTAGCTTTATTATAAGCTAAAATCATCCTCGGCTTTCTGATGACCTTACCTTTTTTACGGATTGTTGATGATCCAGATGAATGTTTGGTGGAAAGCATCAAAACGTCTCGTTTGTCCTTCCACTTCAACACACATATTCCACGCTCGTTTTCCATGGCAATTGATTCGCCTTTGCTCAGTTTGGCCTCTACAACATTCTTTGGCAAACCTTTTCTATTCTTTCTGAGGGTGCCTACAAGGTGAGTATCTTTGCTGATTAGTTCATTAGCCAGGTCAAGACTAGTATACCAGTTATCTGTTGCTACTGTGTGACCTAAGTTAACTATGTTGTCACACAGAGACATTACAACTTTTAACGGAGTTGTGTTCTCCAATTCATGATTTTTCCCCGCGTACAGTTGGAGCTTACACGTGAACCCTGGTATAGTGCATAACTTGAATAACTTCAAGCCATACTTGTGCCTTTTACTCTTATTGTACTGGCGGAATATGACGCGGCCTCTAAACGGCACCTGACTTTCGTCAATGCAGACGTCTTCCTTAGGACCATAGCTGTTTTTAAAATTTTCATTTAAAATGTCTATCAGTGGCCGTATTTTGTTAATTCTGTCTTTTTTATCAGCCGTCTCATTATCGGAAAAGTGCAAATACCTCAATAGTAGCTCGAACCTATTGCGGCTCATGACAGTGGCAGGAAAAGCTTGACCGAAGATCTTGTCTGTACTCCAATATAGGGCTATTTTAGGCAGCCTCACGAGGCCCATGTAAAGGACTAATCCAAACAATTTCTTGACCTCGTCACATGTAGTTGGTTTCCAGTCGTTTGTACGAGATTGAGGCTTTCGAGGCCTTGGAAGTCCTTGAAGTGCAAGTGCGTCACATTGTTGTGCAAACAAATTGGTTTGATCAGCTATTAAATTAAATACTTCATCTTGGACCATCAATTTAAAATAATCTCCTGGTGGCGCATTTTGCAGTTTTTTGGCATACGGTTGCTTTAAACCTGAAAAGTAAAATCACTGTATGATTGTCATCTACAGGCTAAATCTTATGTGGTTTAGAGTAAATAAAGTGGGATAAAATGAATTAAATCAAAATGTACACGTTTTTATTGTACCGCAGGCGTTCGCTAGTCTATACACCATAAAATTCTCTTCTTAAATTAAGGCTATAAATTAAACGGGTACGCGAAGTAGTTCCCTCAGGGCGCGGGTGAAACCACGGGAAACAGCTAGTGAAAAATATAACTTACCAGTTGTTTCTGTGAAAGCTACCACTGAGGGCTGATGCCCTCGTGGCCTAGACCATTTTTGTGACGTGCTTGTTGAAGTTATGTTGGCTAAAGCATTGGCAACTGCTTCATCGACTGAGTTCGTTTCGCTCTCAGAGTCGCTTGCTATAACATGAAGTCGCCTACGTCTGCGCTTGAGCGGTGGCCTGATAACCTCATCTTCACTATTTTCTGTGTTGTCTTTTTCATGTAAGTCATTCAACGGATTTGTCATCGAAGATAAATTAATGGTCTCTCCAAAGATACATGCTTCCAATAAATCGATATCCCGTAAATCTTCTTGCGAAATATTTACGTCATCGAAGTCAACACTAAAGTTCGATATAGCCATAATTGATTATTTTCACTGTCCAAATACAATAAACTGACGAAACGCACGAAAAAAATACTCCGGCACGAAAAAAAAGTAACGCGTCCTACCCAACCAAGCGTTGGCCACCGACTGAGGGGAGCGGGTGACCGGAGGTGTGACCGCGCCGGCGCCTCGGTAACGGTTTTAAATTTTTTGACATTACAGCGCCACGTAGGTCACCGGTGTCCTCAAATGGTTTTTATTTTTTTTCTACGGAACCCTTCTAATTACAGAACTCAAACTTATATATCTTTGCATGTCTAGCCAAGGCGCATCTTTGGGCACCAAGTTGAAAAAATGTAATTTTTCATTTTTCCCTTCTGGCAGCTAACGTGCACGTTAGTCGCCATGACGGACAATGGTGACCGCCAGTAAATGTTTCATTCAGGCCGCGTCGGACATTGGTGACCGACAGGGCACATCTTACTTTGACTTACGCTTACAGGCCGGCGGCCACTTTTTCATTGAATTTGCGCGTACTAAGTGACCCGCGCGGCCTGGTAGAGTATTAAAAATAGTGTGTCACCCTAACTTTTTTTGCATATTTGGAATGCTAGAGACGAAAAATAAAAATATTTGCAGAATAAAACACAACTTATCTAATCATTTGTTTATTTCAATAAGAGATCAATTTTCAATGGTTTTTTTTTTATAATGGGTATTAACTAGACACAAAAAATAATTATAAATCGAAAAAAGACCTAACGATGTTGAACATTGAAACACTCTAGGCACAAATGTGGCTTTCCGGGGCACATCGGACAGAAGGTTACAACTTTTTTTGTTTTGTTGCGTGCTGTTTGCCTGTCAATAGTTTGTACGTTTTTCTTGTAACACCCAAGACAATTTCTTCGTGATTGTTTGGCCTTTCCTTCTTTTCTTGACAGCTGATGTTTCAGTCGCGATTGCCTTGGTGCTTCGGTCAGTTGAGACTGGTTTTCTTTGTTTGAAGACATGAGATGGTCAACTAGCGCTCTTCTAAACTGCACGATGGATATATTTTTTTTAGTTGTTTGTTTGTACAACACCAAAGCGTTCACAACAGCTGTATTGAGAAGTAATTCGAATCCCAATTTTCGATACCATTTTACTGTCTTCCTAAGCGGAGTCGAGTATGCAGACATCTGGTCCGACAAATCCACTGCTGATTTGGCTTCATTATAGTCTAGAATTATCTTTGGTTTTCTTTTTTGAACACCCCTTTTATTTGTAATATTTCGAAAATTATCGGTGTGCTTTGTTGATAACAACAACACTTCTCTCTTATCCTCCATTTCATTACTGTTATCCCTTTTTCGTTTTCACGTGCAATGTATTCTCCAATTTTCAGCTTCTTCTGAGTAACATCTTTAGGCAGTCCTTTCCTATTCTTTCTTACCGTTCCAACTAGATGAGTATCAGCTTCTAATAATTTATCTGCCAGGCCCACACTCGTATACCAGTTATCGGTATACATAGTGTGACCTTTATGAAATAAGTTCTTGCACAGATTGAGGACGACGTTTGTGGGTGTTGTGTTCTCAGTATCCAATTGTTTGCCAGCATAGACCTCTAGTTTAAATGTGTACCCAGGGATGGTACACAGTTTAAATACTTTAATACCATATTTATGTCTTTTTTGCTTCAGGTACTGTCGAAATATTATACGGCCACGAAACGGTACTAAACTTTCGTCTACGCAGAGTGACTCATTAGGACAGAAGTGTTTCTCAAAATTTGTATTGAGGGTACTTATCAATGGGCTTATTTTATGTAGGCGGTCACCGCTTTTTGCCTCTTCATTGTTAGAAAAATGGAGCATGCGAAGAAGCAATTCGAATCTGTTACGGCTCATTGCATTTTTCACAAACTTTTGTTCAAAAACCGGGTCATTCGACCAATAAAGAGATATAGATGGCAACCTCACCATACCCATGTGTACAATTATGCCAAACATCTTCTTGATCTCTTCTATATCTGTTGGTTTCCATTTGTGCAATCTCGAACTTGGCTTCAATCTCGTTTTAGATATAGTTTGCTGAGCGAAAAGATTTGTTTGATAGACAATAGTTTCAAAAACTTCGTCCGGTACCAACAATGTATAAAACTGCTCAGGGCTGGAATTACTCATAGAGTGTCTCAAATGCAATGGTTTCAAACCTGGAGATTCCGTGAAGGGTATGATTCGTGGCCGATTACCAGTTGTGGTTGACCAATTATTGTTAGATGTAGATCCTGCAGAGGATGGTCTCATAAATGTTTCATCTGTATCAGATTCCGACTCAGACAAAACTCGGCGTCTTTTCCTTTTCCGATGTATGTCCAAAATATCGTCATCACTGCTGTCACTCGAGGAAATACGTTTGCGGGTACACTGTGATTCAGTATTTTGCAATTCTTCTTCTTGCAGTACAAACTGTGTCACAATGTTATCAATTTCCACTAAATCGTCTTGATGGAATACAAAATCTTCAAAAGACATTGTTGCATGTCATTCAGCCTAATAATTTCACTATTTGCATAAGTAATACAGGTACTGGTAAACAACGTAACGTAAACAAATCGAGAACACTAAATAATGACCTTCACCGAGGATGCGTAACGGTAAACTGCTAAATCAAAACAAAGTTTGTGATTCGTCGCGTCGCGCGTCGTCGGTGGCGCGAGGAAAGGGGTGGGGTGTGTGGTTGTCCGACAGAGTGACCCGCGTGGCGCAATTGAAATAATTATTCCGTTCAGGCCACGTCGGACTAATGTGTCCGTCAGTAGTATATAAGCATTATATACAAGCTATCAGTATGTAATCACACCATAATGCTTATAATACACCTTAACTCAAAGTAATATAAAAAAAAATGGGTGACTTTTTTTGAAATTTTTCAAAATTCTCTTTGGCAACTAACGTGTTAAATAAAAGTTTTTTCTTTTCTATAAAAAAGAACATACTAGGTAAAAAGTTTAAGTACCTACAGGTACCTCGCTCGCTTCACCTTTATTAAGAGTTATTTTCATATTTGTTTCAGTTTCCGAAAACAGAAGAAGATTGGAAAGATATCGCGAAAACCTTTGAAGACAGATGGAATTTTCCTCACTGTATCGGCTCAATCGACGGGAAACATATAGATTATTATTCCACCGAGTGAAAGCAGATCTTATTATTACAATTACAAAGGGCGGCATAGTATGGTTTTGTTAGCAATTGTGGATGCCAAATATGAATTTATTATGTGCGATTTTGGCAGAGTATCAGATGGCGGTATTCTGCAAAATACAGTTTTCTACAAGAAACTTGAGAAAAATCTGATAAAGATTCCGGCGGAAGAAAAATTAACAACAGCTTAAAAGTATTGCCAAACGTTTTCGTATCTGATGATGCGTTTCCTTTGAGGTGTGATATGATGAAGCCATTTAGACAAGCGGACTTGAATTCACAAGATAGAAAGATCTTCAATTACCGTTTATCTCGAGCGAGGCGCATAGTTGAAAATGCGCAGGGGCGTAGCTACCGCCGTATCTGCCGTATCAATTATACGGGGCCCCCGGCCTACTGGGGCCCCCAAGGTGCGTAAGCAAAAATTAATAAAAACTTCCCAAAGAAGTTACTCGAAATTAAAATTGATACAAAAATATTTAAGAACTTCTATGGGACAGGAACGCCTGTCAGACCTGTCACTATTGTCCATAGAGGAGAGAGTTTACTTAAGAAGAGAGGAGAGTTTACTTAAGAAAAACTAAAGTCATCATCAGCTATGAATGATTTAATTAAACAGTTTGCCGAAAAAAAGGCAAGGAGAGTTAATATTTAATTTGAATTGTTTTTAAAAATGTGACAGATTATGATGAATAAATATTTCTTTTAATTTTATGCAATTTTTTTTTTTGAGAAATCTTTACCCTTCCTAAGGGCCCCCATACAAATTTTTATACGGGGCCCCGCCAAGGTACGCTACGCTTCTGAAAATGCGTTTGGTATATTGGCGGCTGGGTTCAGAATTTTCCACACACAAATGAATATAGAACCAAATAATATTGAATCTGTAGTACACAACTTTCTAATCGCTCATTCACCTAATCACTACTCGCCCTCTGAATGTTTTGACCAAGAAAATGCACAAAATGGAACTATCTTGCCAGGGTTACATGGGGTGACCACATGCATGATCCCATTAAATAGAAGGGGATATGGGAATACTGCACTCAATGCAAAGAATATTACTTTAGTAATGAAGGCAGTGTTCCTTGGCAAAATATTTCATAAATTAAAAAAAAAACAAAAAAAATAGTATTAGAATTGAATTTTAATTTGGTTTGTCTAATTTTTTGTGAAGCCTGAACAAAAATCTTACCGTAGATTCCTCAGTCAGGTTCGATTGCGATGTTCTTGGTGTCTCTTGGTCGCGGATAAAATGCAATTTATCGTAGTACCATAGACTCGGCACGTATACATCGTTGATGCTGTTCCGGTACTAAAGTTACCGGTACGCTTCTTTATCCTACCTAACCTAGGCATAGGGGGTAAGGTTTGCGATTACGTAGTTACGATAGGGGGGGGCAGGAGGGTGAAGGGGGAGTAGTAGAGTCGCCACCCACCATTTTTCCCCGCCGGAGATATCCCGGAAAAGGGGTAGAGTCACCCTCCAGCCTTTCCCCCCGCCAGAGGGGCTCCTACGGATTAGGCGCACAATGCCTCATTCGCAAAATGACATTCTGACGCAAAATGCCACATTCGCAAATTGTCTTTTCTCAAAATGCCACAATAGCAAAATGCCACATTCTCAAAAAGTCATTATAATATTATCACATAATGTGCGATTTACTTATAACCCTTAATCGGGCACAGGGAACTATTTTCCTACCCCGTCAGTCTATCTGGCAACTCCCCAGACTATACAGGGTGTAAGGGACATCCCTCCGAAAACTTACAGGGTGAATTCGGTATACCATATTAAGATGACCGGTACATGAAATTATTTCAGGAACCTTACGGGAATCCAATAAACCTGATTTATTTAAATACCCTATAAGCAATGTATCGTTTTCATGGCAAAACGCACGTAGCGAACGGCAAGCGCAGCGAGCCTTCGGCCGCCCTCCCCGCCAAGCGCTCTCGCGCCACGTTATTTGTAAGGTACGTAGGTACGTCATGTTGAAGAGAGTACGAGCGAGCCATAAAGTAGATACCGTGACGTACCTACGCGTAACACGTCAAGTTGCATCACGTGGTCAAATAAAAAAAATGTTAACAAATCCTAGGTCGAATGAGATACGGCTCGGAGTAACCTCCACCAAGGCGTTCACACACATTGGCACGGCGCAGGGTCTCCGCGTGCAAGCGGGTCATCAGCGTGGGACCTTCAGTGCAGCTGGAGCGCAGCTGCTGGAACGTGTTCGTAATGCGGACTCGCATTTCTTCCTCACTTGCACATGCACTGACAAAAACTTTTTCCTTTACGTAGCCCCATAAAAAAAAGTCTAAAGGCGTCAGGTCTGGCGACCGTGCTGGCCACGGTTTCGGACCAAATCTGCCAAGCCAGCGACGCGGAAAGGTGGCGTCTAAATAGGAACGCACTGGACACGTTATGTGCGGAGGAGCGCCGTCGTGCTGGAACCAGATCATCGGCAAGCGCGCAAGCGGTGCTTCATCCAGGGCTTCCCATTCTACGTACAGCTCGTCCCGGAGAATTTCTAATTCTCTTTCGAGATCACCACGAAGGAAATCGAGATAGCGCTGTCCGTTCATGCGCGCGGGAAGAAACACAGGTCCAAGGATTTTACCGCGATAAATTCCTGCCCAAACGTTCACTGACCAACGCGTTTGATGTCCGGACTCTTGGATCTCGAAGGGATTACTTTGCGACCAGTAATGTGCATTTCGGCGATTCCACATACCATTCCGCGTAAAAGTCGACTCGTCGGTCCATATCACGTGGGAGATAAAATTTGGATTTTGATCCTGTTCAGCCCGCAACCACCGGCAATAAGCAATTCGATGACCACGATCACGAGGCAATAGCGCTTGGACCTTGTGTATCATGTATGGACGTTGTCGATCTCTTCGCAGCGTTTTGTGCACGGACCAGTGAGAAACACGGGCTCCATGATTCCGCCGTAATAGACGAGCTGTAGTTCGGGTGCCTAGGCGTGGATTTTGACGGACCAAGTCTAACGTCCTCTGTTCAGTTCCGCCGCGAAGCGGCCTTCCGGCGCCTTCCCGGTGGGGAACAATAGGCTGGTTATCTAGCACGCGTTGATAGGCATTGTTATTATCCGGGAGTCTGATAGCCGCCGACGGTTAGGATACCTTGACACGTAAATTCTGAGCGCTTCGCTAGCATTTCCCCGAGCTTCTCCGTAGCACATTATCATTTCTCCGTACTGACGAGCACTAAATGTAGCCATTTTTAATAACAAACAACACAATAACACAACAACACAACACTAAAACAAAAAATAAGTCGAAAAGCTTAGGTACTTAATGAAGACGCGGCGTAATATCACACCCAGACTGCGCGAGTACCGAACTACCGACATGCGCTCGCGGCACAACTCAAAGCGACACAAACAGACCGCCGCACGGTGGGCCGAAATCAAGCTTTCATGGACTTAGGGATTCACGAAAATTGATGAGCAATTTAAAAAAAAATAATAACGGCTTTGCGATCTACCACTAAATACAAGACACTTTTCTTCTACGATTTTTGTATATACCTAATGTTTTTAAAGTTATAACGATAGTTAGGTTGTGGGATGAGGCGAGAGGCTTTTTAAAAAGCAAATGTAGGTGTGTTCAGCTCGAAGAGCGAAGTAAGACTGACTTTATTTCATATTAATTCTTATGAGCTAAGTACATGTATGAAAGGGGTCTTATCATCTAAATGTTTCCTGGTCCCGTAGTACCAGGAAGCGATAACGTAATGTAATCTTTATTACCTAATTATGAAATGAATGCTTATTGTCTAATACATGGCTATAAAGCTCTCGGATGAATGGAGGTTATTGTCTAATATCCTTGATATGACTATATAACTCCTCCCCCTTAAGATGAAGGCGCGCTGAAGGCTGTGACTGAAGTTGAAGTGTTTCAGCTTCTGGTTGTTGCGGGACTGAAGTGTGCGCCGACCTTGGTATCCACCAGAGTTTGTAGATTGCTAATCCAATTCCAGTTACAAGTACTATGATGTACAGGAGAACTGATGACCAGCTAGGTGTGCTTGAAATAATTACTGGATCTAGTATTGAAGATTCGACCTCTTCTGTTTGTTGTATGGCATTCTTCAGGTTGTCTAGTTCTATGTTTTCTAGTTTTATTTTGATAGGTAAAACTTTTGGTGTCTGGTGTGCACGTGGTAGTGGTATAGCTTCTTTAATGTTGATGTATCGTTGATGTGTTGTTAATGTTCTGTCTATGACTTGAACCTTGCAGTTGTTGTCCGTTGTAATCAGGAATACTCCTTTGTTACGTTGGTATTGTACGTCGTTGCCGCAGATGGTTTTGATGACTTCTTCCTGCTTCATGGTGACTATCCAGCTGTTGTCCTTGATTTGTTGAATGATGTTATTCTCGTAAGTTGCTGTTGCATAAGTACAGTTGTGTGGTTGTTGATGTTGGATGAGCTGGGCTATACAATCATTTGAGTGCAGTAAGATGTTCCATTCGAGATGCTTGCAGATGACCTTGTTTTCTGCTATTATGGTGCATCGTGCTCGCGTGGGTAAGCAAAGTCGTCATTTCCCAAGATAAGGAGAGGGTTTTTTGGAATAAGGATAGTGTTATTGTTATTCGGGATGGAATACAGGTGTAGGAGGTTATATGGTTGTTCTGCAACTATTGGTATGTCCAATATAAAGATAATCGTTTCGTTGGTACAATAGGCTTTAACTGTAATAGCTTTTTCCCATAGTTGAATGTTGTTTATATTTGGGGCAAAAGCTAAGCTTCCAGTGATTTCATTCTGTATGCTATTTAGTTCTTCAATTAAATATGAAGGGTCGATTATACTAGGGTGCATTTTCTCAAGGTGTGCAAATGTTAATGCATTTTCTAGCGTGAAGCCAAATCTAATGTAGTGAAATATTGGGCACGGCCTAGCTTATCTAGAATATCGTCTATGTTAGGTAGGGGATACTTATCTTCTACTGTCTTATCGTTTAATTTCCTATAGTCTATAACTAACCTATATTTTTATTCTCCTGAAGCATCTATTTTTTTTGGCACTATGTGTACTGGACATGACCATGGGGAATTACTTTCCTGAATAATGTTGTTTTCTAGGAGTTGATTGATTTGTTTTTTGATTTCCTCCTTTTGTTTTGGTGCTTGTCTATAATTACGTACAAAGATAGGTTTATTATCTGTTAATCTTAACTGGTGTTTAATTTCGTGCGTAAATGTTAGTGGTATTTCTTCGCAGTGGAAAATGTCTCTGTAATTATAACATAGTTTTTTAATTTCACGATTTTCCTCCGGGTTCATGTGATTAGTCCTTAGTCTTTCTAGGTTTTGTTTCTGCAATTTTTCTAAAGTATTATGTAATTCTTTAGTTTGTTTTATTGATTTCGGTTGTATTATTTTATTTTTTATTTGTATTCGTTGAAAGTATAGGTGGCTACTGTTTTTAAGTTTTATGGCTTTATGTATTTATTACTGTCATACACGCGTTTCCATTTTTTACCGTAACCAATGATGGTGGGAAAATTAATCCGTTTTATGTAGTTTTCTTTTCTGAAAAGTATTCTCCCTCCTTATAATTACACAGCATATTTATTACTTGTTCACATTTAGGTTCTATTTTGCTAAATGATTTTATATCATCTCTGATTGGTATGTTAGCTTTCTCTGTACGAAGTACCATATCTTTGATGTCTATTTTACATTTAAGTAGGACTAGTAGATCTAATCCTAGTAGTCCCATAAAATCTGAGTCAAAATTGAAAATTAGAAATTTATGCACAATTTCTTCATTAAATATTTTTTTTCAAATCAAATCAAATCAAATCATTTATTCATTTGCGAATATGGGTACAAAAGAAAGGTCTTAAAGTATAATGCAAATTTACAATACACAGGTACATAATTAAATTTAAACAGAGGAATTTACACAGGAATTTAAACAGAGTAACATTATAAGAGTTTATCTTGTAGATATTCAGTGACTGAGTAATATGCTTTTTTTAAAAGCAGTGTTTTTACTTTGTGTTTAAATATACTAATATCACTTATTTCCAAGATTGAAATTGGCAAATGGTTAAATATACGTGGAGCCATACATAATATACTTTTATTTAATAACGCTGTTTTATTTTGCTTGGTAAACATATATTAATTTTTTTTGGAAGTGTAATATATGCGACCTGCTTATGTTTGGAGGTTGCATGTGCGGTTTTAATGAAATGTGTTTCTTTTTTTATAGCGATGTTACTGCTTTTTGAATCTTGTAAAATCTTTGGATTGACAAGAGATTGTGAAGCACCTGTGTCTAATAAGAATCTGCCACCTAATTCGCTTAAGTAGATATATGGGAGACGGTTGTAGTTTTGAATATTGTTCATGAATACTATATTTTCATTTTCTTTGTTACGTCTAGAAGAAAATTTTCGTCCTCCTCTACCTCAGATGCGTCCTCCGTTTCTTCTTCCGGAGTTGCGTCATCTTCCTCGTCATCGTCGGTCTCGTTTTGAAAGTGTAATTTTTTTGATTGTTCTACGTTATTGGGAGTCTTATTTTGTGGTTTCTTTTGGAACGGAACCGATTTATTTTGTTTATCTTGTTTATACGTGTTTGGTTTGCCTTGTTCGCTACGCCTAGCCCGTAATTTGAATTCTTCCTGTTTAGCTATTATGATAGCTTGGTCTAAATTTTGCACGAAGTTTATTTTAATTTGCATTGCTGTAATGGGATTTAATTTATCTAGGAATGTTTCTAAAGCCATTTGCTTATAGAATTCGCGTTTTTCCGGGTTGACAGAAATAAGTGTGCTCATCATATGTTTAATTTTATCGCCAAATGCGTCTATTGAGTTATTTTCTCGTTTGATTGTCATTAATTCTCGAACTAACTGGATTTCTGTCCTAAATTCACCAAATTTTTGTTTTAGTGTACTTTTTATATCCTCCCAGGTTAATGCCTCGGGATTGTCTGACAGCGCATCAATAGCTTTACCCGTCAGTTTATTCCGAATGAGACACGCTATGCAAGGGTCGTCTCTGTTGGTCACTAATGCTAAAGCATTTTCTACACACGTAATGTAGAATGGTAAAGTTCTCCTGCTCCCATCGTATCTTGGTAGCATATTTGAGAACGTTGAAAGATCGGTGGGAACCGGTTTTTCTTCAATAAAAGGTTTCTCATCTTGTGTTTTCTTGACACTAGCCATGTTTATCTTAGTGGGTCGGAAAACAACAAAGAATGAGGAACAGCGATAATAAGGTATTTAACTAAAATACACGATACCTAAACACTGAAGACACACACAAAAATTGCTTATAGTTGCCGTGTTAGGGAATGAATAGAAAGGAATCTCGGGAATAATCAGAATTAATGCTTACCCCACGAGCATAGCCAATGTTAGGCTATTCGATGCTTAGATGAATCTTCTTCTTCTTGTTGCTGCTGCTACTGCCTTTTCTTGCTGCCTGCCGCTTCTGCTGTATGCCCACGAAAGGTTCTTTTGATCGCGCCACGGATTCTAGTTTTTACGGAAATCTTCCTCTGGAACCGATAGAACGCGAAAAACAATATAATATATAAAAAAAAAATACTTTTCAAAGTATATCCCAATGAGAATAAAAAACAAAAAATATATAATAAATATAAAAATACAATAGTCTCTAAATGTCATATCAACGTTAAATTAAAAGATGTCATGTTTAGTAAAATATGTCAAAAAGAAAAATGTAATTTGCAAAGGGCATAATCACAAGACTTAGCAGAGCGAGCAGTTCAATCCCAAGCTTTTTTATCATCTAAATAATCCGAAATTTTATAGTAGCCCTTTTTGTATAGTTTGGCTTTAATACAACTTTTAAATTTTTTAATTGGTAAATTTCGAACATCTATGGGAAGTTTATTGTAAAAACGTATACATTGACCCATGAACGAGTTGCCTACTCTGTGGAGACGAGTGTGATGTAACACAAGATTGTGCTTATTTCTAGTATTAAGTCCATGGACATCGGACACTTTCTTAAAATTTGAAATATTCTTGTGTACTAATATAATATTGTTGTGTATGAGGTTTTCAAATATGTATTGTAATGTGTGCCCTTTATTCAAAAGGTCACTTCACAACGATATCACAACGTTTTCAGGTGTAGTATTGACTTGATCATTTTGTTTGCCCGCATAAATACTGATTTTGTGGTATATCCAGGTAACGTGCATAGTTTAAATTCCTTCACACCATATTTATGTCGTTTCTGTTTATTGTACTGTCTGAAAATAATTCTTCCCCGAAATGGTACGACACTCTCATCAATGCACAGATCTTCGCCAGGAGTGTAATAATTTTTAAAATTTCGTTCAGTCTTGTGAGCATTATCTTCTTTAGAAAAGTGTAACTTTTGTAATAACAGCTCAAACCTGTTCCGAGACATTATTTTTCGTGCAAAAGCGTGTCCTATTATTTCGTCCTTGGACCAATAGTCACTCATTTTTGGAAGCTTCACCAATCCCATAAATAATATCAAACCAAAAAAGTTTTTCATTTCATCAACATTAGTAGGCGACCAATTGCGTATGCGTGCTGACTTTGAAGCTTCTCGTGCAGTTATTTTGTGTAAAGCAAACTCGTTAGTATCATACACTATTTTCTCAAAAATTTCGTCTGACACCAAAAGGCAGTAAAAATTAACTGGCGATTTGTTAATCATAGCAGAGCGGAGATTAAAAGGAAAACCAGGAATCTCAGTGAAAGCAATAATTTGTCGCTGATTACCTGTTGGTTGCGTCCATGTACGTGCAGATGTCGACGGAGTACTCATAATATTCAAAGCAATTTGTAGCTGGTCCAACTCACTTTCATCACTTTCAAAAACCATTACACGGCGACGACCACGGCAAACTGGTTGATCGTCCAGATCTTCCTCTTCCGAGCTGACGTGAAAACTGTTGTTGAGTAAATTTATTTCTAAATTGTCTATGTGTGATAAGTCTTCTTGACTTATCTCAAAATCTCCGAAATCATATAAACGCAGTATGAATACCTATATAAAATTAGCAAAAACCAAATACAGTGTACATGTAGCGTGATGAGCATATCGCGTTCAATGTGACACTAAACACGCACTAAACGACATAAACACTCTAAACTCGTGGGCTGCAAGTACGCGGGTGCGGGCGCGCGGGCGGCGGTGCTTGACACCGTGACCCGCGCGGCCCCCGCTAACGGACATGCGATTTTCTCTTCGCATTGGCCACGGGGGACGACATATGATTGACACTCAAATTATAGCAAATTTAAACACTAAAATGATTTTTGTAACCAATGACTAAGTTTTAGCATACTTCCGCTCCAATAATGCAATAAAAACATTGTGTAAAATTTTACATATTTACGAATTTTCTCCTGGCCCTATCGGCTATTACAGTGTCACTCATATGTTGACCTCCACGGCGTTCAACCTGTTAAAGAGTTTGACGAGTGCGCAAACATATTTCCAGAACTGTCAAGTTGTACCAAATTCAGTTCATTACCCCGAGTGATTATAATATTTGGTGTCTCATCTTCCTGTGGCTGTTGTTCTACAGGAGTAGACGTATAATATGCTCCTGCATAGTGATGCACCACATAGTGATGTGGCTCTTGTTCTACACGAGAAGGCGTATATGATGAATAATATGATCTTGCATCACTATTCTGTGAATAGGAAGAATGTGGACGAAACTTTCGGCAAAATATCTTCTGTCCAGGTGTAGATGAACGTGTTGTTAATAGTTAATGGAGATTTTGAATTTCCGATTACCACCGTAAAATTGTACACATATAAATGCCTCGAGTAATATGCACCTTGATCAGGGACTTTTGGACACGATTGGTTCTTTTGGCAGTCAAAACTTAGAATTAAAATATTTTCGGTGCTGTCTTTTAATAAACCATAAAATGCTTAACTTTGGCTCTCAATTTGTGAATTCTGCTCTCAATCATTAATTGATTTTTTACCTCATTGTTTTTTTTATGTTGTAGTCGTTCTTGTAAAACTATGCAAGTGGAGCACATGTCTGTGCGAGGGGATCCAAAACTTATGTTAAAATCGGTTTTGAAAATTTCTCTGAAGTAAGATGCCTTAATATCTTTATATTCATCTGCGGTTTCTGCGATAAACATTTTATAAAGTTTACTAATGTTGAGCTCCGATGACAAATACTGTCTACTTTTAATTTTACTTCTACAGTAATGTATTTCTAAGGGCTCGAGCTTTTTGATAAAGTCTTTGATAGCTTCCCAAAATAAAAATAAATTTTGTACAATAAACAAAAATTTTAAAAAAAAAAATTGTATTTTGTCAATGTAGACAATGTGAAACATTCATAGCCACAAGCTGAAACAATCCATCACCACATTTATTATTTTATGGGATATTATCTGTTGAAGGTAGTGATGAAAGTCTACTGTGGTAATGTTTGTACCAAACTGTCTACAGCACGAGCCAAATGATTCAGAGTTACGTCTTGCCTCTCTTGCAAATCAAGCCTTCTTGATTCCAACCGAAGCCTGTCCACCTCCCTCTCGTTTTTCATTTTGTCTCGGTTTTCTTCTAATCGCGATCGGCGTATCTCAACAGCCACGAACTCACTGGTTGCTCGTTCGAAGGGCGTTTGTATACGCCGTGTGCGCGCTCGAAATAGCCCACGGCGTCGCGGCGTGGATAAGGTAGGTGAAGATGCATCGGGAGACGCACTTGCCGGATTCCGCCGTCGATGCCGAGCTCCGCGTGATGTGGTCGCTATAGGCGACGCCGCCGTCCTCGTCAGCATCGGCGCTGACGAGAGGCCGGGCGGTGACGTTACCACTGAAGGAAGAGGTGACAGAGCAGGAAGGGCGGTAGATGTCGTATCTGAGAAAAATAATTATATCCGCATATCGAATTGTGTCTAAATAAATTAACAGCCACAACAATTTTTCAAAGTCAAGTTATTTATTTCAATTAGGCCATCGAAGAGGCACTTTTCGAGTCGAAAATTAAAGCAAATGGGATGGGATGGGATACATTAGATATTTAATACATTCATTTGCAGTGGCGTGCACAGAGTTTTTAGACAGGGTAGGCAGAACAGTTAAAAGCTATTTAAGCTAGGTAGGTATCTTACCAAACATGTACCATGGATTTAGTTCGTCGTCTTGTCGATTTAAATAATGATGTAGGTAATTGCCACCTAGCCTAGATTGACTGATTTTGTAGACATATTTTACGGATACCTATAAGTTTTGATGTTTCATATTATTTTCAAATTAAATAATAGCAGTCAAATTAAATAAAATCCGGTGTCATTGACCTTTCACGATCACGTCTTTTGGTCACCGATTGTTTTAAAAACGCTTATTTTTTATTTCCTCTATACACAACACATGAACAACTTTCACAGTGAATATTATCCATTTTTTACACTAATAACATCGTTAAATCTTAAATATCTGATAACAAAGCTCACGACCAAATAAAAAAAATAAAAAAGTGCCAGTATAAATAAAAAAATTTAGAAGGTACCCAGTCTCTGCCTCACACAATTCGTATGTTTTTATACCAAATCTGGATGCCTTGGTTCGGATACATTGAACCCAGGTTAATCTACCTTTCCATAGCAGTAACGATTCATCGAGACTTATTATTATATGTCGTCGAGGTATGTAAATTTCTTGAATTTTTTTGCAACAACTTATACATTTCCTCTACGGTCACTGGAATCCATTCATGGAATCTAGATTTAGGTGGAATCCCAGATTCTGCTTCAGTTAAACTTACAATTTGCTGCCAAGCATATTCATTGGTTTGATGAACAATTCTCTCCATGATACCACGATCCCATATGGTAGTGAATAATTCAAAATGATTAACCGAGTGTATTGTTGGCCCAGATTGATCACTGTAAATTTCTTCAACTGCCGTAAATGTTTCAAAATTATCAGACCACGATAAATCAGCTATGACTTCGGAGTTTGGAGCCACTTCTTGGTCGTCCTCATTTATGCTTCCCTCTAACATTTCTAATATTTCATGTTCTGTATAATCTGCTTCGTCCTCTTCATCATTATCACTTCCTGAATCAACAGCTAATATTTCTGCGAGACTTTGAGGCAGAAGAGGTTCATTGTGTCGATAAGGCAACTAAAACAACCAGAGATTCTAAATGTTTGTAAAACCCCCGCGACACAGTGATTAATTAAAAAAAAAAACAGTAATTCTACTTACATTAGTAGGAATTTCTTCATAATCGGAAGGCTGATCTACTCGTACACAATCATCGGTTTCTAATAGAATATCGGCTTCATTTTGATCCAAGAAATAATTTGTTAGCTCTGGCATGTTATGTGAGCGGTATGGTTGTACGGATCCTGATGAGGTCTGTTGTAATAGATCACGATCATCTGTAGCGCGCAGAGTTCCGCTAGGCGATCTATTTACCTCTAACGCTGAAATTATTCGAGATTGTACTGGCAGCGGCGTAGTTGCCCTTTCCTTACTATGTCCCACGTCCATCTACAAAACACAATTGGTTACGTAGTCAGTCGGTCATGCCAATAGGCAACTTTTTATAAATATTTATTACTTATTAGCAAAATATATTACCTGGAGCATATATTAAATTTATACTTTTCTACGTTCTAAAATTAATAAAAAAAAAGAAAAAAAAAATCTCTTAATCAAACATATTATTATGTTTATTTATTGCCATAACCAGACTACTCTTGCACACAAAAATTGCATTCATCTTCTGTATAGTGTTCATAAATAGCGTAATGACAAAATTTTCACCAAAACCATTTGTAAATTAACATTATGCTGGCATTATCAGTGAGCATGATAAAATGTGTTGGTCCTTTTCTATTTGTGGATCTATGGCATATAAAACATTGGTCACTTTTTAAAAAATGGGTAGTTTTCCAGGGCCATTTACAGTGAAATATACATAAACGAAAATCTTTTTTATTCAAATAACGATCGATATCCAAATATACAACCATTTTTTCTGAAACAAAAATAACATCGTCATTTATAATTGAACCCGCGTGCAAGTACCTACAACGAGTAAACACTTGTACGTAACAAAAAAAATTTGAACATGCTGTGTATACGCAGAAAACGAGCGCTTTGTAGGTATTTATGAAATAATTTTCGTTTCAAGCTCAGATCATCAAATCTTTGAAGTTGAATTATTTTATATTTAGCTGTAGGTACTTCGAATACTGTAGAATAATAGTAATGTAAGCTTATATGCCATTTCAAACTAAATTCTGAAGGGGTAGGTATGGTGCATGGCTATTCTTTACTTCATTTTTCACATAACCACTGTCATTTTTATGAATTGTTTCACTGATTATAATAACTCAGGCCCTAAAAACATTACTACACAAATAATTACTCACCTTCTGTTACTTTTTTACACAAAAATCAGTTTTTTTAAAGAAAGTCACGTACACGTACCGACACGTTAGAAAAAATAGTTTTAAAATGACCATTCATTCGTTCATGAAGGCGTTTGTAGGTATTTGATTCTTCTGTTCATATTTTCATTCATATATTAGTTTAGAGCATTAGTGTCCTTATTATAAGTGAGAATAAAGATCCAAGAATTGTGCGCAGATCTGCGTTCGTGTTTGGATTTGTGCCCTTGTGTGTTTTGGGTGCTGCTTTCTGGTTCTTCAATGACTTACGAGTTTCAAGTTGAAAACTGTTTATTGTAACGGGATAACGAATATTACAAATTTTACATTAAGAAAAATGGTAGTTGTGTTCTGATTCGAATTATGGTCGTTTACGGTAACAATTTTTGTGTCGTAGATCTACGTTCTGGCAGTTGTCCAAATGTTTTTGAATTTTTTCTTCCCTATTTTCTTTTTTCTTTTCTCTTTTGGTTTCTTGAGACTGTGAATTTAATTTTTTGACTATGAATTCTGTATGTTTTTGTTCCTTGTTTAATTCTTCAATGGTCTTATTTAAATTCCATTTCTTTCTGCCCAATAGGGTGATCCAGCGGTGGTGCCATGATTCCACCTCATTTTGTGTAGTTGGAACAGTGGTCCCTATCGAGCTTCTTACCGACTAGATGTCAGGCGGATACAATAGGGGCACTTTTTGCAAGTTTGTCTTTAATGTTTAGTGGTTTTGAGTAGGTAGTTCTTTTCTTATAAGTACCATTGACGTAGTATTTGGAAAAGCAATCAGTGACTTTCACTGCATCGTGGTTGCAATTTACAGCTTGATACAGACAGTTTTGATCTGTACAGCTCAGTTTTCGAACGGCTACCACAGGACAACCGTATTTCCAAACTATCTTGTGCATTTTCATACATCCTGTAAAAGTTTTCACATTTTGTGGGAAAAGAAATTCCTTTTCACTTACGTCATATTCAGAAACAGTTCTCAATTTGACCTTCATTGTGTTCCATAATATTTAAAAAAAAAACATTCATAATATCTTTTATGTCTTATCCTTGGGAAACAGTCCGATCAGTTCTCTTCATAACAGCACCAACTCCATCTGGGACACCCTTCCCATGTCATGTAATGATTTAAATGGAGCTTAGATAAATATGCAAACAAGATAGATGAAATGTTATTTGTCGATACTAGATGGCAAATCAGAACTAAAATGTATAGTATGAATTCCTGTCTTTGTTTCACCTTTATATTCAAGGATTGGTACAATGTGAGCCCATACGGCTGAAATGTCATGACGAAAGCATTCACTCACTGTACAAAAAGATTGTACTTTCTGTATCTTCTCAATATCTTCTCAACGTCTAGACATGGTTATAATAGTTTTATAATTCAATTTCTGCATTATGCAGAGATTGAATTATAAAACTATTATTAGCGTGTATTGTTACGTTGTAGCTTGATAGACTAACATTAAAATAAAACAAATTAAAATAACCGGTAATAACTATACTATAATAACCAAAAATTAAATTCTAATATAGAGATAGAAAGATAATAGTTCTCAGGGGGTAAGTTCCTAGCGTGAGTCACATCTGTGTTTACGGCAGCTAATTCACGATACCGTCCTTGCACAATTAGGAAATGTCGGAAGTCACGACACGGCACGGCCCGGCACGGCTTTTAGTAGTAGCACCGGCTCTTTGACGGCACGGCACGGCTTTTGAAGAAGCTCCGGTTTTGCGACGGCTTCTAGGTAATTAGGCCCGGCTAGCAGATAGAAGGCAGAGCAGCTCGGCAAGCAAGTAGAAGGCAGAGAAGCTCGGCCAACAGTAGATAGCCTTGTTAAGCCCGTAGCAAAAAACCCTGAAATTGTTTTAATATAACGATTTTATAAACGGTCGAATTCCTAATCTTGACGGCCACATGTGTAACGCGATCCCTTAGCTGGTTAGCTACAAGGCGGTTCGTAAACCATTACCTACCAGTCGGTGATCATGATGAGGCTGTCAAGGTTTTAAAGTTGGCAGAAACAACCAGAAGGACTGATAAAGATTAAAGAGTGTCCCACACAGGCGCGGCCTGCGATGGCGGCCGCGGTGGCGGCCAGTTGTATTTCATAGCAATGTATTGGAGACTTCACACAGGCGCGGTCACGACGCGGCATGCGCGCGTCTGGCCGCGGCCGCAAGCCCCGCCCCCTCCACCACTGCGCATGTGTGTAGGGTTGCCAACTACAACGTTTTCTGATATAGATCTACGTATTTTGGGCCTTTCCTGAACGTGAGAGCTGAGTGAGCGCGCGGTTTGGCGGCGGGCCTGGCAACGACCAATGCGCGGTCAGTTGCAAAATTTTACAACAGGCCGCGTGTACCGCTCTATAAAAATGGCGCCAAATACCGAACTTTTGATCGAAATCGTTCAAAAATGTCCCGTTATTTATGATACTACACACGGTGACTACAAAAACAATAAGATAAAAAATAAAATATGGGATAATATCGCTGAAACACTCGGCGAAAGTAATGGTGAGTAAAAAATCTTTGTTCAAAAATCAAATGTTTATTTTTTGTAATTTACATTAGATATTTTATTTATGATTGAGTATTGAAGTAATCAGCAAATCGCTCACGAACTAAAAATGCATAGTTTGACGATCTTCTACAGTTTGGTGAAAAATCATCGAATGTGTGTGGAAACTGTTCCTCAATAGGAAAATTGCTATGTTCAGCATTTCTTTTTATCAAGTTGTGCAATACACATGCTGCTTTCACAATGGTTATTGACGTAGTTACTTTTGTTTCCATCGGCCTATGAAAAATATACCATTTGGAGCTTAATATTCCGAAGGCATTTTCAACTTCACGCCTGGCACGTCTTAAATTAGAGTTGAAATTTTCTTTAATTTTTTTTTTTTCCGTACTGAAAAAAATTTTGAGAGGCATTGTCTGTCCCACACTATGACGGCTGTATAAAATCCAGCTATTATTTACGCAAATATCTAGGACTTGCGACACTAATGTCAAATACCATCGATGGCCTCTGAAGTCTGTTCTATACAGAGCGATCAGCATGTCTGCTAAGTCTACGCCCCCCATGTGGGCGTTATAATGTTTAATAATTTCCGGACAGGGTACCGCTATTCTACTTTTCGCTACTTTGTCATAACGTTGTATGGTACTGACCAGCTCAGCAGCCACATTACTAGCTGTGGTTACACATTTGTTGTCGTACCATTTGACGACACATAATTTATTTTTGTTACAGACAACTTGCGAATGAGAGCCTCTAGGTTTTTTTTTTCAGAATTTTGTCTGTAAGTAACCTTTTTTCCGCTCCTCGCAGTCTGTTAGACCTAATGGTACCTAAAGAAAATATTCCCATTTCTTCTCATAAATAGTTAATCAATTCTAAAATTGTAAAAAAAATATCGAAATGTACCACAGAACAAGCACGGTCTGGTATACTTTTACACAGAGCCAGAACTACCTTAGCACCAAGACCAAAACTGGACTCCTCAGGCGTTAGCGAATCATACCGGAAAGTATATTCACCACCATATACTATGAAATCATAAACGCAACCAGATATGCCAGCTCGAACAAAAATTTTGTAGCCCCATTTTTTTGGCTTGTGTTAAACATATTGTTTTCTATTGCCAGCTTTTTTACTTTTCTAAGGGACCATCATTTCAGCCACACTAAATCTGGTTTCGTGTGGGGCTTTCAAAAAGTTTTCACGGACTTTTTGTAACAAGGGCCTCACTTTAAAATAACGGTCACCATCGTCTAACAAATTATTATTAAAATGAATGTATCTCCGTATTAATTGAATTTTTTTAAGTGACATAATATCTGCAATGGGTCTGTAGCGGAACTCACGCGACCAATAATCTGTGTAAGCTGGTAAATCGACAATTCCCATTAAAAAGTTTATAGCTATGAAACATCTTATGTCTTCTTTAGTTAAAGGACCATGCAAAAAAATGTATGGGCAGTGTCCCATCCCATCAACAGACATGGGACAAGTTTCAATATCATTATTACGTCCCATGAAAAGTCAGTACCAATTTTTAGTTCGGAATTCGACGGGGTTTTTTTTTTAAAAAGACTTTTGACAAAAATAAAGTATTTTTATTTTAAAATAAAAAATTACATTTTAGACGATAATTACAAAAAGCAATTGTTCAACTAGACATTTTAAGTATTAATAACACAAAAACAATTGTGCAAGTAGACACTTAATAACAACAGAACTATTATCCAGACAAAAATAACGTTATATTATTCATCTATTATAATAGTCGATAACATTGCCGCTGGTAGATTAAAGTCGATATGTCGACCTTTGCCCATATACCATATAATTGATATTATATGGGCACAACTTCCAACCGTACGCGCCCCTGTTAGGCATGTGCAATACCACTGTTCAATAGCACGTCTGCCAGTTTCACTTCGGTTTATTAATATGTAACAATAATAAACGCGCGATCTAACGTGTCGAGATTGTATTCTTCCTCTAATTAACCAGACATTATCTTCTCGAATATTATACCTTGGCAAATCAGTTAGCTGGTTTTCTCGAAATAATTCAATATAATAAATTCCATTCCGAATATGTTCCGCACAGTAGGATTTTGCAAGTTTTATATGGTAGGTCCCCAAGGCGAATAAAATGATATCATCATCAGTCAGTTCTGGAAAGTCCTCAAGATGTGGCACGGTGGCCTCCATCGTCACAAAAAGTTAACTCTTTGTCTGTTAAGATTTTTGCCTTCGACATAATTTTTCAAAAGGTTAGGTTGATGAACCTCACAACAGTCCATTAAACGTGCCGGGGTCATCGAGTAGCAATCAAAAGGTCCAATAAACAAGCAGAGGTTAGTAATAGTCGCAAACAAGCCGATAACGCACAAATAAACAACGCGAACACAGCAGAACGTACTAGCCACGACTGAGGGAGGTGCGCGGGCGCAGGCGTCGAAAGGGTGCGGTCGGGGTAACGGAGCAAGGAGGGAGGGTAAAGTACGTCTTACGGCTGTTCTCTCTCGAGTTTTTTTTAGTTAAATAGTACATTTTTAATTCGATTCTTAATACTTAATAAAACTGTATAAGTATAACATATTTTTTTTTATTGCACGATAACCCCATATCCTACAGTGATGTCGCCATAGTAAAAAATAATCATAATGTCGAGATGTATTTAATGAGATATGTTTGGCATCTGTTGATGATATGGGACGATTTTTTGCATAGTCCTTTAAGGGTTTTCCTTTTGTTGCACATAATACAGGTTAGATTGCTCGGAAAGTTATAAAACACCTTGCTTGGTCTATTAAGTCATCAGCTTCTGAGTACATGACTACTACAATTTAAATGATTTTTTATAAACCATTCCATGTATAGCACACACAATACAGACACATGTATACAACTTACTTGAGTGCCACTTCCTGCAGCACATGTAATCACAATGACATTCTTCAATTAAACCGTCTTGAGTTAACTTTATTATTATATGAGTAGGATATGTATATAAATTTCCAACACGTTTAGCTTGTGAAAAAAATTCTCCTTTTGATGTAAATTTACAATAATCTGTATTTGACAACACTGTATACCCATGATCTACTGCATTGACCAATAAAAACAAATTTGCACTTAGATGCGGCACAAACAATACTCCTAACATTACAGAAGGTACATATTTTGATCCATTAAACGATAAGAAATGAATATCACCAATTCCTTCAACATTTAACATTTTACCGTCTCCAACAACTACTTGTTTTTTCAATTTACGAAAATTTAAATCTCTATTGTAGGACATATGGTCACTCACGCTCCTGAATGCATAGTAAATTTTAAATTATTTTTACGTGCCGGTTCTTGGACTACAAATGCTTTTAGCTTATCACTTCTAACACTACTATTCTTAAATTTTGACTTAGTCTCTAGCAAAATGGCAAATCTTATTACAGGAATAACACTTTCTCAGACGACATTCACTTTTCATGTGACCAGTTTTTCCACATACAAAACACTTCTTCTCATAACCATTATGTGTTTTGCTTCTGGTAACAAGTGCCGATGAACTTGCTTTAGGCTCTGTCTTGCTGTCACGTTCAACAGTCCGATCTTGCATATTGACGCGAGCGCATGTCTCACAGTTTTACGCGCGCATCACGTATGAACGTAAATTTAAAAAATGGCGGTTTGGAACGTCTAAGCTATTACAGAGTTCATTCGTTTGTTCCGTGAACCTCCGTGTCTCTGGAAGATAAAAAGTAAGGAGTATAGTAACAGGAATATGAGGAACAATCATCAAGATATAAGTACTAACGTACTAGAGAAGCTACGTCAAATAACTGAATTGTCCTATTCTTCGTAATTTGAATCTTGAGTTCGCTGCAGCGCTAAAATAATAACAATTCGTCTAAGGGATGATTCTCATTAGAGCGGGCTGTGCCAGGGCCGGGACGTGGACGAGCCGGGGCCCGTCCGTGCTACGCAATTTATATTACACCGAGTGTTAAACGGGTTAATTCGCCGCCACAGTCGCTTCGAGGTAGTGTAGTGATGTGAATAATTCCCGATTATTGTTCTTTTTTATAATGATGGAGTTTTCTTTACTGGAGATGGCTGCTATTGCGATAGCTATTGATGAAGAGGAAGCAGAAACTAGGAGTATAAAGAAACGGGCTAAACGAAAGTGGAGTGTCCATCCTCTTTGGAGAATACGTAATTTGAACGGAGAATTTAACACCTTATTATTATTACACGTAAGAGCAAGTTGACTCTTCTCTTTTAAATCAACAAAAAAAGTGTCGGCCTTGGCTTGATGAAGACTCTTCTCTATCTGTATTTGTTGGGTTTCATCGCTATCCAATGTCTTATCTTTTAGTTTGTTAATCAGCATGTCGCACTTCTTGCAAGTATCTGAACGAGGTGACCCAAAACAATATTTAAAATTTTGTTTAAAGTATCTGTAGTAAAAATCAAATGATACTATAGGCTTAGCAGATGCTTCAAGACCAAGCTCATGCTTTTTCAAATATAACTCGTACATCCTTTTAATGTTCAACTCTGGAGACAGATAATAACGTGAGCTTTTATTTCTACTGTAGTGTGACTCGCGACGTGGGAAACTTCTAATATGAGAGTCGACTTTAGAAACCCATTCACTTGGAATACGATTTGGTCTATTTTGATGTTTTCCACTATTAGGCTGAGCTGGTGTAGTTACAGTAGGATCCCGATACTCTTTAGCAACATTGTCTACACGCTTTTTGGATATTCCATGGATAGATGCAAAGCCATTTCTGCAAACTTGTATATTTCTATTTCCTAATTTAATATAATATAATATTTGTGTGAACAACTCCGTTTCTTCCCCGTACCAGTTTTAGATCTTTCCCTTTCAACATTCTCAGTTTTAATTAAACCGCCTAAGTATACGTTTTGCACATAGGTTTCTTCCAATTTATTAAAATTTTCCAATATTAATTTCCTATCTTCTTCATTAATTTGAACAAAACACTTATACTTCTTACAACAACAATCCGGTCCAGTTTTTCTTTCGCCTATTTCACGGCCTTTATAGTTTAAATAGCCCTTTCCAGTAGCAATAGACTTCTTTATTACATTCTGTTTCCATTGTGATGGATTCGCGGATTTTCTTTTCTTCGACGCTATGCCACTCGTCGATGGGCATGGATTATCTGTATTAAATTCATCCAAAATATTCATACCTTTATCGTTCGCCTCATTAGTTTGGTTTTGAAATGTCAACAAACCAACATCGCTTCCATCATCATCTGAGCTGGTTGAACATGACTCGTAGACAGGCGGCTGGTATATATCTGACGAGCCGCTACTAAACGGTTCAGAGTCACTCATTTTAATACACACTTAACGTATGAAACTTAAAACAATTATTTAAAAGAATAATAGGCATGTCCTTTCGGGCCTAGTTTAAAAATGATGTAATAATTTCATTTGTTGCAAGAAGGAGGCAGGTCCGGACCTGCTCCCTTCTTGCACCAAACAGAATAAGGTAGCAGATCCAAATTTTGTTACAGCGCGCTTGTTTTTCGTCGGATTTGCCTCCTAAATGCACCAAACCATAGCAATTTTTTTTGTTTAAATTGTAGGTGAAAAAAAAGGTAACGGTTAAAATTTGGATCTGCCCCTCTTTTTTTGCTGCAAGGTCCTCAATAATTGTAATCCGTATTTTAAAATTAGTTTTAATTAATATTTAAGTAAAATTAAAATGTAATTTTATATCAATTTTATATCAATAAATAAGCGGGATTAGTGTTTTCCTGTGTATAAACAAAGTATAAATCAGTGTTTGGTTATCCACCGTTACCGGTAACCTATTTCGAACAGCTGATGTCAACCTGCGGATTTAAACGGGGAGTATTGTTGTTTACATTTATTCTGTAGCCATAAATTAGCACACAATTATTATTCATACTTAGTAACACGCTCTCATTGAGTCCCTACATAATTTATTTTGATAGACTTAGTACTGCACTGATTCTTTATCACTTGGTTCTCATACAGAAAACGAATCTAAGTGCGGTTTATTAAAATAGCGTTAATTTTCTTTAGGATAATTCATAACAACAATAACGTAACTTATACCTAATTTGTATTGTGATATTGTTGTAATACTTTAACTATTATGTTAGCATAGGTACTACCCACAAAGAAAAAAGTAAAATCAATTCAATTTAAATTATTGTAACTTTACATTTAATTTAATCACTAAATCTAGTGTAGTTATAATCGGCAGCCATCCTCATTTGGCACCTCATCCTCCACAAACAAACACTTACTTTCTCATTTTTTCTTTCATTTAACACACCTTCCTTACTTCTTTCTATTTACCTAGTTCTCACCGTCTCTTCAATTCTCATTCCAGCACCTATCCTTGGAACCATGTCTGTGATGACCCGTAAGGCAACTGCTCAGGTTATGGAAGTAAAATTGAGAACGGCCCTCGAAGAACTTAAGGCTTCTAACATCCAATGCCAACAACTGCTACAGGAGAGGGACGAAAGTGAAGAGGAAGTAACATCCATAATTGCCAAAAACACAAGCCTGAAGCGGGAGCTAGTAGACCTTCATCAACAATTCATGGATGTTGTCAATGAAGGGGACAAACTGCGGGTGGTCACCGACGGGTTCAACAACTGTAGTAATTTGTATGAGGAGGCTTTATGTAAGGTTAGGGACTTAGAGGAAGAATTAATTCATGCAAATATGCAAATTACTAGGTTGCAAAAAGAAAAAGAATGTTCTCTGGTTAAGGAAACTGATCATTTATATAATGAATTGATTAAGAGTAATTGCAATCCAAATTCCCTAATAACAATAGACCTCACTGAAGATTCATTAGTTAAATATAATAATAGTAGCTACACAACGAGTCATAATAAAATAAAAAAAATATGCAAAGTTCAATAAAATCATTAATAAATGTAATAAATTCAGGAAACAGCAGAAACACTATTCCAATAATATTAAATTAAGGAAGGAACGTTTTTTTCTTATTAAAAAACTTAATCATTTTCAAATTAAATTAGAAGATAGTACTAACATTTATGAGGTAGACACTCAACACCTACAATCACAAATTGAGGTGCTTGAAAAGTCACTACATTCTCTTGCTATAAAATATGAAACATCTCAAAAGCAAATAAAAGAACATATCCTTGCTACAAATGAATTAGTGGATATGTGTAATACAAACACAGACAGAGTGGACCTTCTGCCTCTCAGCTCCACTTTTTGTACCTTGGAGATGGAATCTCATCTTCCGGCTGTCCAGCTTTGGAGCATTATAAAGTTTAAAACCAACCTTGACTCATAATATGATTGCATTAAATACAAAAAAACGAATCGTAAACAGTATGAATGTCAATTGTAAAGTTCCATACTGTATCTATTCACCCCGTTTTACTAGCTAGATCCAATTTTTGGCTGAATAGAAAAATTATTAAAGTATCCCAATTTTCAGTATTTTCTTTTAAACTAGCCAACGCTCGCATGTGCTTTGAAATGTGATCAACTAGTGATCTTAGAGATGTTTCAGTTTTCTTTATACTTTGGTGTATTCATTAGTGAAACTAAATGATTGTTCACTAATTGTCTAGTATTATTGTATCGATCACAAATCAATTTCCATGCTACCGCATAGTTACATTTGAAATTTTTTAAAGATTCTGTTACTGATGCTGCTTGACCGCTTAGTGAAAGTTTAAGGTATTGAAATTTGTTTATCTCATTTAAATCTGGATTATTGTGAATTAATGAACTGAATGTATCATGGAACTCGAGCCATTTATTGAAATTTCTATCAAAATTAGGTAATTTGATTGTGGGCAATCTAATATTATTATTAAAGTTTTTCTCACCACACTGTGAATGGATACTTTCAAACTTATTTCTCTATAAAAGATATTTTCTGTTGAATCTCTGTTTGAGTCCAGTTCCTCAATGGGATTTAAAATTTCAATTTTATTTTGCACTACATCATAGTCATTAAACAAAGATTCAATTTTGCTTAGTCTTACTTTTAATTCCAATTTAGTTATATTATTAATTGCACTTTAGTTATAGAATCTTCACCTTTAAATTCACTTAGATAGTTTTTGAAACTTGTTAGCCTTTCCTTTATTGATCCCCTTTGACGTCTCAAGTCTTTTAACTCCGTGTGAGACATAATGCAGTTGAAAATACACTGGCTTTAGCCCACAAACCACCAAAGTAGTATTGGTATAACTAAGGTTAAATTATATGTTTTAAAGTTTCTTATTAGGTTAATTAAGTATTGTTAGTTTTTAAAAATACCACACTATCGCATTAGGTTATTCCTGTAATGATAGTTGTTAAGGTTTTATAAATAAATAAATAAAATACACTAAATACCTGATCTCCACGCAAACCTCGCTACCATACATGCAGCAGCTGCAAAACTGCAAATCGGCGTCAGTAGTCCACTTGTAGAAATCCCCGCGTCCCGGTTCGCGCCGTACAATCGGTACGTGCAGCGCGGGGGTGAAGGGTGGCACGCGCGGGGAGGTAAGTTCGTCCGGTACAGGCGTCGCTCGCCTCGTGTGCCGGCCGATGCGCGTACTATCTATTTCCCTATACCTAGGTACTCTAGGTAGGTACTTGCATAGATGGTACTCGAGCTGAAATTGGTTAGAGGATGCGCTGTAATGCGGTGCAAGAGCTAGCAGGGTGCAATTATTGGAGAAATTGACACAGAATTATGTAGGTACGGGGATGCAAAATGGCAACAAAAACAGACAATTATTAGGGGAAAAGACATTAGAATTATGAACTCAATATTTAGGTACCTAATACGTTTGGAATATGTATATAGGTACAAGCAGTGACTCCACCCAGTTAACCCATTAGTGGCCAAATCAAAACTACAAACCGGATTTTCAAAATTCTTTTATTAATTGAAATTTAGTAGTTACAAGAAAAAATAGTATGACAAAAAAAAACAAATAAAATAATTTTCATGGATTTTCAGTGGTGTTCCCAAATTGGCACAACGGCGCCTTATGAGTGAAAATTTTCAAAACACGACTTTTCAATACACAGGGTTTTCTTGCACTTCTTGCAACTCCAGCGACCTCTGATATGGCACACGACACATCGCACTCGTTTTGGAAGCTTTTCAGGGACGTGATCAACCCCATCCAAACGTAAACTTTCAATATTGGATGATGAAGGGCGAGCAGAACATCTTTGGGGTGACAGTTTGAGGTAGTGTCTGGCGACACTTCGGCGAAAAAGTAATTGATCCATTGGCTCTTCTTTAGCGATAACGTGCAATCGCCATGCATTTGACATGGTCATATCAACCATATAAGTAAATTTTTTGCCGTGTACGCCAATTCTATACAGAGATATGGATTGGTCTAGTTCATCCACTCCGCCCATACCTTTATTATAATTTTGGAACAGATGAGCAATTTTCACACCTTTTCTCTTTTTTCGCTGCACCATCTATTTACTGAACCTACTGGCTCATAAGAGTCGTGATTGTGCAAATACTATTATCTTTCCAGCGGACCAACAGAAGCTCATTATTTTTGTCAAATCTGTAATCAAATTCAGCTCTTGCTTTCTTCATCATCTCTTTTGCATTCGATAGCGGACATTTTTTAGTGCGATTTTCACGGATAGTTCCGGTGGCACGGTATCCTAACTGCCGTAGATCACACAGCAGATCGCAGCTAGTAAAAAAAATATCAAAATATACCTTGTGGTTTGCAGGATTTGAACAAAAAACACACACATTTTTTTTTTGATATTTGGATTTGATTTTTTTTTTTTATTTGTTTTTTTGAACTTTAGTACCTAATGGCTCCGTGTTAGAAGTAGTCGACTTTCCACAATATATATCGAAGGTATAGCAGTATCCGTTTGAGCTTGCTGCAACCCAATTTTTGTAACCAAATCGCACAGGTTTACCCCGAATGAACTGTTTCGCTGGATGGTGGCCGTAATATTTTATCATTGATTCATCAATCGACAAAGTTTCATGAAAAACACCCCATTGAATGAATTTTTTCATCAATATGTCACTGAGTTTTCTAACTTTGAACATCTTGTCTAGTGTACTTACATCATTGTTATCTACAAGATGCAAATTGCGTTTTATTTCTCTAAATCTGTTTCTGGACATAGATTTCGACACCGCTGCAACTCCAATATCCTCATCCAATGACCAGTACATATGTTCACGAGGTAGTTTGTGATAGCCCGACAATATAAGTATTCCCAACTCTGTAGCAGTGACAATGAAGTTGTGCCGGTTATTTTGATTGGCATACAACATGCTAAATTCAGCAATCATTGTAAAAACTTCGTCGTCAAAAAGCTTCTCAAATATTGCAACGGGTGTCAAACCTTGTAGTTCCTGCTTGACGCGATTTTCTAGAGCTAATATATCGTCAGTTTGTTCAAAGGTGGTCGAGTAATTAGGTAAACACTTTCGCCAAAGCGGAAGACTGGATGACTGTCGGTGCGCAGAGACAGTGGGCTGCTCTGGTTGGCCCGATGTAAAGGAAGGTCGTGACCTTTTGGCAGCCAAAGGTTCATCATCACTGCTATCCTCGGATTCCAGAGTACCCACGTTGCGAACAAATACCTCAATATTACCTGGGACATCGTTTGGTAGGGTACTAGGTGCCGCATCATCATCATCTCCTTCTTCTTCGTCAGTCACGACGCTTGGCTCTGGTGGAATGATGGCTAAATCATACTCCAAGCCGTCCTCAGCTATTGTGCTGATAGCTTCTTCTAAGCCCCTGAAGTCATTGGTACCACTAAAATATTGCCTGCGATTCATATTGATCCTGTAAATAAAATGGTTATTTTTAGTACACTTGTAGCCGTTGTACCCAAATTGGCACACCAATATTTATGTCACTATGTTTTTATGTACATATAAAATAACTGCAAAAAAATAACTTTAGAGGTTAGATTAGGTACCTTGTACCGCAGGGAAGCGTATTAGGACCATTTATCTTTATATTATACATTAATGACTTACCTAGATCCATTGAAGTACCGGTGACCCTATTCGCGGATGACAGTACTTTGACAATACCTTGTAAAAGCGTAGAGACGTATGAGAATGATATTAATAATTCCTTAAAATCAGCTATACAATGGATGCAGGAAAACAATTTGAAAATAAACTTAAAGAAAACGAAGGCTATACATTTTACGCAACGGTTACCTAGCATAAACCTTAACATACAATATTGCAATGAAAACATAGAAGAAGTTAACACTACAAAATTTCTTGGCCTCCAGATTGATAAAAATCTTAACTGGAAAACACATATTGAGATTTTATGTAAAAAACTTAGTATATCCGCATACGCTTTGCACACACTTTCATTCACATTATATACGGATGCTCTACTTACAGCGTATTATGGTTTAGTAGAATCCCATCTACGCTATGGGCTTATATTTTGGGGTAACTCGACGGAAAAAGAATCAGCATTCAAGTCTCAAAAAAGATGTTTACGGGCGATGTTTAAACTTGACAAGACCGATAGCTGCATGCCTTATTTCAAAAATTACAAGATATTAACCCTACCGTGCTTGTACATATTAGAAGTAGCTGTGTTTGTTAAGTCGAATCCACATTACTATAAGCGTCTAGCCGACATATTCCCACGCAATAGACGTGACAATGATCAACTTTGTCTCCAATCCGCTAAGACAACCCTAATGCGAAAAAGTGTATACTGTATGGCTCCAGTCATTTTCAACAAAGTACCTAAAAGTTGGAAAGAACTACCTTACTCTATGTTTAAAAATAAACTTCGTACTTTTTTGACCACCAGGGCATATTATAGCGTTACTGAGTTCCTTAATGAAAAAGAATTTGTCTTAACATAGTAGATTCATTTGGAGGTACTTACACAATAATGCTAATTTTACTCTTTAATTTATAATTTGAATAACCCATTAGTAATTAAGTATGACAACTTTAAATATTTTGTTATTTTGATTTATTTTTTGTTTGAGTAATAAATTTAATGCTATGTTTGTGAAGCAAAATCCAAATCGTTTTAAACGCCTTTCTGATGTGTTCCCAAGGAATAGACGTGACAATAGCCAATTGTGTCAGGTATCATCTCAAACTGCTTTGATGCGCAACAGTATATATTGCATGGCGCCAATTATATACAATAAATTACCAAGTGGTTGGAAGGATTTAAATACAGTAATGTTTAAGAATAGACTACGTAAATATTTGTTAGAAAAAACATACTACAGTGTAACTGAGTTTTTAACAGAAAAATACATTAATTCAGGATAATGATTAGTTAATAGCAATGTTATATTTTATTGATAATTTAATTATGTACTTTAATTTGAATAAAATTGATAATTTAATAATAACGTTAATTTTAGTAATAATGTTATTTAGTTGATAACTTAATTGATAACTTTAATTATAATATAACTTTAATTATAATATAACTTTAATTATAATAACTTTAATTTATAACTTAATTGATAACTTATTGGTATTAATTTTGAAAATATTTGCATGCCAAATGGTAAAATATGGCTGAACTGATTTTGATTTATAACAACTATTGTGTACTCATATTTGCAAATAAACGTTTATTCTATTCTATTCTAATAAGTTAATAACTTTATAACATTAATAATAATTGTTCGAATTTTGCACGTCACGTAGTGACAAACATGTCTGTACTTAATTCACTTTTATTTTCATCTTGTATGCATTTTTTATGTATGTACACACACATGTTTAAGCAAATAAATAATCTTATCTTATTTTATCTAAAAAATCTATAAGGTAAGGTATACGTCTGACAGACGTATGATTATCTTTTACGCTAGTTGCTATGTGATTACACTAGTTTACAAAATTTAACTTTTTGTCTGTTGCCGCGAATTTTATGGTTGATAATGTTCACTTATAACTTGTTTTTGTCAAATCTACCCTCAAAATTTTTTGAGCAGCTCGAGTTACTTTGTTTTTGATTTTTATCATTTAAGCGTATATATTCATCTATAACAGGCGTATTTTACTGTGTTCAGATTGGTATCTGAAGTTTTTGCGACATGAGTAGTTCAAGGAGACGTTGTTTAAACAATCCAGATCATTTTTGCTATATATGCGGAGAATATGTGTTTAACGATTGTAGAAAAGTTATATCAGAGTTGGTGAAAAATACCTATTTTGAGTATTTTGGGATGCTCTTAGATAGAAAATGAGAAGTCATGGGCTCCCAATTGTGTTTGTAAATCGTGTGTGGAATATTTAAGATTATGGAAAAGTGGTAAAAGAAGTGCCTTTAAATTTGGGACACCGACTATTTGGCGAGAACCACGAAATCATCTCGAAGACTGTTATTTTTGTAGCGTGAACGTTAACGGTTTAAACACTAAAAATCGAGCTAATAGTTGTGTTCAACGTCCAGTGCAGCGTTCACCTGACTCTTCAGTGCCTAAAAATATATCTGAACCCTTAGAACAAGACATTGAAGGACCAAGCTCATCAGAAAATGATGCTGATTTTGAAGGTATGTCAAATGAGCCAAAGTGCTTTTCTAAAAATGAGTTAGATGATCTTGTAAGAGATTTAAATCTTTCTAAACAAAAAATTTAGGAGATATGAGCAAAGAACAGGGAGAGCCTATGCATCAGGACTTACGGGTCATGGAAGAGCGCTATCAGGGTTTCTGGGATACGAATCTGATGTTTGACTATTGTTGGTCTCTGATACGTCACTTTCCAAAGTCTACACATCAGAGAAGAGCTTTAAAACGCAGTTTTTTAGAACTCAATAATTAATTATTGTTTTTAATAAAGTTTTTCCTAGAAAATACATGTTTTTTTCTGTTTTATACCTACATAGCTGAAACTCAGAAACTAGAGCTGATAAAAATCTTCTAATTATATTTTTGAAAATAGCATATCATATGTAGTCAGCAACAGCTAAAATTTCTTCGGCAACAGATGTACTGTAAACTAGTGTTATCTTTCTAGGGTTAAATGCGCAACCCAGGTGTTCAGAAAATCTGTTGCTGTAGCTATGGGGTATCTAGCAGGTGAGCTTTAAATATACTCATAATATTGTTACTAACTATTTTTCATAGAACATAATTGATTAGCATAATCAATCAGCCTGTAATGTTGCCACTGCTGGGCTACATTATTGATTATTTTATACTGTGATACCATTTTTTTATGATTTTTACTTTGGTACTGATTGTTGTACTATATGACAGTTTTACTTTTCAGAAAAAGGAATTTTGCCTGAAGAAGCCAAAGCTACAGCTGAAGTACTTATTTTTAATGGAAGTTATGAAAATTCACAAAAGCGATCAGGAAAACTTTTATTGCACTCAGTGACACTAAACTCGAGTCACTCCAAAGTCTGGAAGGACGCCAAGGCACTAATGAAAACCATGAAATTTGTGACTAAAGATGGCAAAAAAACTTCTGTTGTGCCATCAATCACAAACTGGATAATTAGTTTAGAAAATATTGAATATTTGACCAACAAATTGTTCCAGGAGCATAATTGTAAATCCTTATGGCTCAAATATTTTAATCAGGACCCGCTAGAAAATTTTTTTGGTTGTGTTCTTAGCCACGGGGCAAGAAACACTAACCCCACGAGTGCAGGCTTTGAAAATTCTTTTGTTGCTCTAATAATAAATAATTTAAATAGCGTGCACTCCGCAGGTTCTAACTGCGAAAAAGACATCTGCAATGTTAGTGTATTTCATACTTTAGGCCGATTATTTTTTAATATTAAACCATCATATGCTCCTCTGGAAATTGATTTTACAAATTCACACGATTTCAAAAAGTCTACGGAATGGAGTTTCATTTTTGTGACTTATTTGTGAAGTTTTTATTGTGAATAATGGCGCGTTTATGTGCCATATTTAAGACGAATGGCGCGTTATTCAGGCAACGCATTTGCTATGAGTGACGATGAATTTCGTAGAAATAACCGAGTAGATAAGGAGCTTTTCGAAATTATTTACAAAGATTTGGAACCTTTGGTTCCTCAGCCTACTCGTTGTAGCGACATATCAAGAAAGTAGAAGGTTCGGAAACTAGCGTTTACGTTGCCACATAGTATTTTTTACATAATAATTAATACTACTTTTATATTCTTTAGGTTTTAGTGGCTTTGTTGTTCTACGCCACAGGCAGCTAAAAAGATTAGTAATTGGGACACAAGGTACAATGATGTCCCAACAATCAGTGTCAGTGTCAGCAATAAGGGAAGCTACATATGCTCTCAATTCTGAGGATATTTTAAATAAGTCGCTTAAGTTTCCAGAGACTCGCCGACAACGAGACTTAATTAAACCACTTCTTCATACCTTAATATTAAATAGCACCTACCTTTCAATACTTTTGTTAAGTTGTTTTGATATTTGATATATTTATTTTCAACTTTTTGTCAAGCTATTAACCTTTTGAACGCCAGAGCAAAAACGCATGAACTTGCCCTCAACGCCAGGCCACAAATTCACCGCAAATACCTACGAAAAAAATAGGGATTCCAAAACTTCATCGATAATCAATTTTATTTTCATTTTCGTCTTTAATTTCGAAATATAATGTCCTTATAACATTGAAATTTAATTCAACATTACATTTCTTCCTATTAAAGTAATAGTTATACACTATTTACAGACTTGTATAATACCGTAATAACAGATATGAGACTACATCTGCTGTCTTCATATTGTGACCATGGCGTGGACGGCCCGCCATTTTAATAACTACTTCGCTTCCGAAATAAGGATGTGGCAACGTAATATCTCGTTTATCGATGTTCTAGTACAATATTATTTTATAATAAATGAAACACGTTTTTTAAATCAGATTTATAATTCCGAATGTAACAGGTACTTAAAAATATATGATTGAAATAGGTTAAGAAGTTAAATAAAAACTATGAAAAAATAGAAAATTTTAATAAAATGTTATACAGTATGTACTATGTATACATGTTTTTAAATATTAAGTTCTATAAACCTGGCATAAAAAGTAACAAATTAAAACAATTAACGATTATATATAATTATCACAATTACCAATCAGTCTTATACTAATAAATCTTTTGAATAATAGAACAAAATTATACAAAATCTACAATGCAACCTGCATTCTGATCATCTAATTCGCTGGGTGCAAAGTGGGTGGTGGGGACAGTGAAATCGATTTCAGCGCGCACCGTGGCTAAAAAAGGAACTTTTGGCAGACTTTATTCCACGAAGTTATAGGTAAATATGGAGCCCACACTTAGAATAAAAGTTTCGAGTCAAATACTCTCGCTCCTATTCTCTGAGGCAAACTGAGGTCTGATCTCTTTTTCTAGTGTACTACAGAAATGGAAACAAACTGACCTCAGACAGTAGAAGAGAAATAAAAATTCAAGTAGGTATTTCAAGTGTGTACTGTGTACTCCATCTTTACCTACACCTTCATGCTTTATTCACTGCTTACTCCTCGTAAAGACAATGACAGTCAACTATTTGACGTACCAAGGTCCGCCGAGTCCGCCGACCGCTAGTTGGCGCTGTCATCGCGCACCCAGCGAATAGTAAGCCATGTGTTATCAGGCATAAAAAAGTAACAAATTAAAACAATTAACCATTATATATAATTATCACAGTTACCAATCAGTCTTATACTAATAAATCTTTAGAATAATAGAACAACATTATACAAAATCTGCATTGTATTATCTTATCATCTAATAGTAAGCCATATGTAAATAAAATCTAATAAAAAACTTCAAGTTACAATAGAAAAATCAGTATCACAGAGACATTAAAATCAATATAAATCTAAATATATTACACAGAGTGGTACTTTTGGAAACACGGCGCAGCACATAAATATACGTTACAAACGTTACATTTAAAACGTGTATTTTTTCTTTGTTTTAAAAGTGCGCATTGCTTGCATCTTTGATATTTTCCCATACGACTCGGCATATGATCCTTTGCATTACTGGGTAATATACGAAGAGGATTACTACTGCTAGTTGTAGCTAACGTGGAGCCTTCTATAATACTACCACTGTGGTACCTCTCTATCAATTGCCGAATCACGCTCAATTGAAAATCGGCAAATTTCAATTTTGGCATATCTTTTAAATGCCGGAAAAATAATTTTTTATACCATTTGACTGTTTTGCGGATACACTGCATTGATGATAATAGCATATCTGCGGTATCAACACTGCCCATGTTTTTTGAGTAGTCCACTACAGCTTTTGGCTTAATTACAGGCAATCCCGTATTTCGATGTATTCGCGATGATAATTCCATAGAATTATCATGAATGGTGGATAACATAAAAATATATTTTTTGTCTTTCCATTTAATGGCCATCAGTGGACCAGAATATTGCACTTTCGTTTCATTCAATTCTAGAATCGTGTTTAATTTTGGCATATACTTTCTATTTTTTTTTACCGTACCGCAAGCGTAAATATTATGTTCGTGTAAATATTTAAATAACAATGGGCTCGTGTACCAATTATCCACATATAAATGGCGATTGGATCCTAAAAATGGTTTGACCAACGTGGCAACAACAGCCCCGTCAACACCTAAATTACAGGGATCAACTATCTCTGTGGTTGCTCCACAGTAAACAATAAAATCAACAATAACACCCGTATTTACATCACATAAAACAAATAATTTGACACCGAATCTGTTTCTTTTATTCGGTAAGTATTGTTTTATGGACAAGCGACCCTTAAATGGAACAATGCTTTCGTCAATACAAATAGTTTTATATGGCGTAATAATATTTCTAAACTTTTGTCGTGTATGAGATACACATTTCTGGATTTTCGATAAAATTGTATTTTCTTCTCTTTGCTCAGAAAAATGGAACATGCCAAGTATCATAGAAAACCTGTTGCGTGTCATTACTTTCGAAAATATCGGAGAATTCAATAAAATATCTGTGGACCAATGTTCTTCTATAGATAAATGTTTATTTCTGGTCATTAACATTATGACTGCAAAAAACATGTACATCTCTGGGACTGTTACGTCGTACCAAGCATGTAAACGAGAATGCATACGCAAGTCTACATTCAGCACAAAGTATCGATGAAATTTATTGGTCATATTGACAATCATCGACACAAAATCTGTGTCCATAAAATATTGAAATATGTCGCATTCAGAAGCAATTTCCGACGGCTCTAAATGGATTCCAGATTGAAAATCATTGAAGTCAGCTACTTCGGGTGTACGTCGTTCCGAGGTCCATTGGAAGGACGGTTCCGGCTCATGACCTCGATGGTGGCCATCTCGAGACGTCGAAGGTGTATCATTTGATGGTTCTTGATGGGCAACAGTTGCTGGCTGTAAAATAAAAACAATAATTCATTGTGGGAAGTTAATTAGCCAGTGCGTGAGAAACAAGTATTTTTCTTTGTTCTAAATTCTGCCCGAAAACAATAGATCTTTACGGCCGACAGATCCGAAGATATTATTGTACTCCAACTCGAGTTATCGGCTTATATTGTGTCTAATTCATCATGAAATTTGAAATTACTACTTGCGCTGTTGCAGATGGGTTATTGCTATACAACAAAACAAAAGCTACAGATTTATGACAGTTAGTTTAAGTTTATTGTTCCATTAGTTAATATTTTTAAGGTAAAACTTTTAAGAATCTCGTTATTGTTAGAATGTTTTACTTTGATCAACAAAACAAAATCTTTAGGTTTATGGCAGAAGCTCAAGCTTTATTGTACTACTGCAAAATATTTTTAGAGCATAATATTTGAAGACTGGTCAATAGCACAATTAGTTTAAACTTCGATAATAAAAAACAGACATAAACATTAGCGATCTTAGAATTTCGTATATTTGGTAATTTGTAAGCCAAGATATCATTTTACAAAAAGAAACTTAATTGGGTGATTTATCTATACTATGTATGTATTTATAAATTATATAAGTATGTATATCAGTTGTCTGGTTACCATAACACAAGCTCTGCTTAGCTTGGGATCAGATAGCCGTGTGTGAGTTGTCCCAAGATATTTATTTATTTTATTTAATTTGCATTAAATTAAATTCTCATTAATTACGCTACGCTTTACCTATTTGTAAAGAAAATAGAATACAATTAAAATAAGCTAAAGATTAAAAAAACGTCTATGGTTTTTATGTTTCTTCCCAAGCATTATTGGTATTTGCAATTTTTTTAGGTTGGTAATACTGACATGTTGACTAGAAAAGTACGTTTTATTAGACATTCGTACATCGGTTTCGAACATTCGAAATTCTATCATTCATCACCATTCTTCATTCTATCTGAAATATTTTATTTACATAATTAATATGTCTTCTGGTGACGAGAGCAGACCTTCATCACCAAGTTTATTACAAAATATACACCGTGCCAAGAGAATTAAGTTCTCAGTTGAACCTGTGAAAGTGACCTGTGTGTGTGAAGGAGTGAAAACAGAAATGATATCAAAGCAAACACAGGTAACGACTGAGGATATTGCAACCTCAAATATGTACCAGCGCAGTATATGGGACAAAGACGAATTAAAATGTGAAGTTTCACATTTACCTAATGTGGGTTTCGAAGAAGAGCCAAAGGACCCACGCAATAAGGCATTCGCAAGATTGGTCGCACATGAATTAGATAGTGTACCAGCGGAGAAGCGTTCGGTAACTTACACCAATATAATTAATATTATACGTAAAGTACGACACCAAAAAGACTTAGATGACATTAGTTTACCGAGCTACCAGGATTCCGATTAAGAAATAATAAATGATTGAAAAGGTTATAAGTTTGATTATTGTCTAATTAATAAATATCCCAAAATAAATCATAAAATCTGTAAATTCGTTCATTTATTTATTTCAAATACTTTTCAGACGTGGCTTAATTCTTTCTTAACCCTGTGCTCTACATAAATTATATCTTAAAAACATTTTCGGAGGGATCATATAGCTTGACGAACACTATAGGAACTATATACCGAATTACCGAAACAAAACTGAAAAGTAAGTTCTCTGCACACATATATACATAATAATTAATTGAAATAATAGTATACATATATTAGAAACCTATGAGTGCAGGCTTAGGTATAAGGCGCAATTAATATTTCATAAATATATGTAATATTTAAACATATTATATCGCTT
This sequence comes from Hoplodrina ambigua, assembly GCA_949774945.1. Lineage (NCBI taxonomy): Eukaryota > Metazoa > Arthropoda > Insecta > Lepidoptera > Noctuidae > Hoplodrina > Hoplodrina ambigua. The sequence continues at coordinate 682,154 of OX458985.1, forward strand.
AAACATATACACAAGTAAAAATATCAAAATCAATCTTGATTTTTACTTATTTATGTTAGCGATCAATAGGTTAAATAATACAACAAGCATTTAGTAGGTAACTGTATGCTGATTCATATCTTAATTAAATCGTATGTAAACAAACAACGATCGATATATCAACTTAAAAACTCTGTATAACGGCTGTATCTATTTTTTTACAACAATAATATTCTCAAAAGTAACTTATTTCTGTAAAAAATATGTTTCTTTCGGTCTACAAACACCAATACCAGGCCACACTTACAGATTTCATCGTGATTTTTAATAAGATTAATATTTGCTCAAAATTTTAAAAATAAAAGCAGATAAAAATAACTTACCTCTAAATCAAATTCGTCCAAAGATTCTGTTTCCGAAAATTCTTCGTCATCTGAGACTCCTAATATGCGAAGAAGTTCTTCCGTAGTCATTAAATTCCCACTCATTATAATAGTCACTTAATATAAATCTTGAACTCGATATCACAAGTAAATTAATCATAAATATTATTCATTCACTTCACTAATTTCTGGTCGCCGCGCTTGTGACGTCACGATATTGTCGTCTAGTCGTGACCATGGCGTACAGGGTACTGATAATTCGGGTTGCGTTAAGGATGCGCTTGAGTTGGGATTAGTGAATATCGAAATTCGACCCAACCAAATTTTATTTTTGACTATGTAGCTTATTGAATGATTTTTAAGACTGGTTTTATAAAATTAATGCTGCTTTATCCTAATACCAAATTATACCTAAAATAATATATTCCAGAGGAAAGTTTCGAATCGATCTTTGATTTGAAATAATGATATTATCCAACATGCGCTACATCACTAGCGGTCACGCAGTTATGACTCTGGCGTGTGAGGACATTCTTTTTTCAGAGTTTATTTCTTTCTTTTTAACGTAAAATTTCTCAATATTTATAATGCAATTTAATTAGTTTTATGGAAATAAATAAATTTTGGACCTTCTATTTTACAGGTATATAAATAAATAGGCATTAAAGTAATGTTTAAATAGTTTATTTCGTGTTTTAATGTACCGCTGTTTTTGTCACATATTTGTGTCGTTGGCGCTCAGGGACAGTTTTCGCTTGTCACGTATTTGTGACCCTGGCGCTCAAAAGGTTAATAAACTTATTTCTGATTTTATGAAAAATTTAAAATTCCTGCAGTCACAGAGTATAGATGTCAGTCGGATGTATAGATGGTACACATGTAGCTATTGTAAGACCATCTCAAAATTAAGAACGGTTTTATAACAGAAAAGGTTACCATTCAAGAAATGTTTTAATTGTGAGTTATTTTAAATATTTATCTAGTTAATAACTTAATGTAACTTTCTATAAAAATATATCATTTACAGATTTGTGATGCAGATCTCAACATACTGAGTGTAGATTCCTCATTTGGTGGAGCTTCACATGATTCTTTTGTGTGGAACCAACAACCTGTGAAAAATCACTTGGCAAATTTGATAAATGCAGGAGTGTAACATTAATTGTTACATGTCTTAATTCTTAATTATAATAAAAAAAATAAACATAAGAAAAACTATTTATTAACTATTTATTACTATTTATTAAGTTTTTTTTTCAATTAATAATTAAAAAAAAAACTATTTACAATATTAAAATAAACTAAAAATGAACGCATCAAATTAGATTTCTGGCCAGCTACAGTTTATCACCACGCACGTATTAAAGCAAGCGACATATTAGGCACCCAGAAACGAGTTCCTTAGTTCTCGGCGCGGGGGCAAGGTCCATAGCGACATACCACTTCCACGTCGCCGCCGGAGGACGATTCTGGTTGTCGAGGCGAGCGCACGTCACTTTTTCACGGTCCATACGAGTACCCATATCGTAATCGCGATCAAGTTTATGTTGAAGGCGTCCCTACCGTTCCCTCGCCATTTTATTATCTAAATCAGTACCTAATATACTGAGTACTACGGTTAGACATATTCTGTGTGTGTGAATTAAACCCCGATTGGGGTTTCACGTACACCTTTATACCTGCTTCCCCTTGGAGGACAGTAGCGGAACAACTGGCGAATCCGGGTAGGATTCGCCAGCAGTTGGACCTGGCGATCGACGCGCGAGCACTCGTCTCCTGCAGCGGCCAGTGACGTCAGGGAAGTGCTAGACCAGTGTGGAGGTTAATCGCTGTATAGGCCCTAACCCACCTATAATTCGACCCTCAGTCTACCGAACTATTTTAAAATAAATGTTCCAATTTACTGTCTACCTACCTTTCATTTAAAGTCCTCCTAGGAATTCCTGTGCCTAGGTTAGGTAGGATTAAGTAGAGAAGCAGTAACTTTAGTACCGGGACAGGAGAAAGAATCTTTTTACTTGGTAAGCATTCCATACAGTTGTTCAAATAGGACACTATGCCTGTTATATATTTTGTATATTTACTATAAAAAATACTAAGACATTTTAATATAATTATAAGTGATTCCGGTTATCCTCAAAGAGAATATAATATGATGATCCCAATTGTGGTTGCACCGCCAGGCTCAGCTGAAGAATATTACACCAAACTTCATTGTGTGGCTCGCAATACTGTTGAGCGGACTATTGGGGTTTTAAAAAATAGATGGAGATGTCTTTTGGGTCATAGAATTCTTCATTATCATCCAGACACAATATGAACTTTGTTGATAAGTTTGACCAACTGAAGGGGTGTTGGGATTAACTGAGCCAAAAAAGAAAAAGAGAGTGACTTCTTTGCCTGCAGAAATAAATTCCGATTCTAGTCAAGATGAAGTCGTGATGGCGAGTGATAGTGAAGACATTGAAATGCCGTCGGAATCAGAAGAAGAGGTAATTAATGAAGAACCAGTTAATCCTGAACACATAAATATTGGAGATTTGCTGCTAATTAAGTTTGAGAAGAAGAAAACTGTGATTCACTACGTTGCCAAAGTTGTATTTAAGTATAATGTGACAGAATATGAAGTATTATATCTCAGAAAAAAAGCAGGGTCTTCTAAGTTTGTATTTCCAATTGTGGAAGACAAAGCAAGTGTGGATTTTAGAGATGTAGTTTTGCAATTACCAAAACCAACTTTCTCCAAAGGCACATCTCGAACATCGTCGCTTTATTCATTTTCGGTAGGTTTAACTCGATATAATATCCAGTAGATTGTTTTGTAATTTATATGAGAGTTTTTATGATTATTTATGTTAAATTTTTGATGTTTGTTCAATTTTTAAAGAAAAACATTGTTCATTTTGATAGGAGGTTCTAATATTATATTTTCATTAACAATATTCAATGTTAAAGTCTGATTACTTAGTAAGTATATAACTGATTATATAATTAAGAAAATAACAGAGAATTAGTCTTGTTCTATGATGAAAATATTGTTTTTTTTTGTTATTATATTCCTTAAGTAATTTAAGAGACTGATTATGGCTAATGTGCACTCTTAATAAAAAGTGTTTGGCGATCTCAATCAATAAAATTGTTTTATTTCTTAATTTTAAGTAAAAATACAGTTTATATTGGGTTTTTAGTCTGTTTAAATTTGCATTTCATATAGATCTAAAATACGTATCAAACTGCCCTACCCCATGTATCAAAGTGCCCCACTGGTGGGGCAGAATGATACAAAAATGTTTTTTTCTTAAAATCAGTTTATACGTCGCCAGTTTTTGAGGTTTTTGCGTAGCCAAAATATAAGCTGACATATCAGCCAATGCACACATCAAAACAAATATTTAAACATAATGCTTTATGGTCCCCAGAAAAGAGATTGAATTTTTGTGTATCAAAGTGCCCCCACTCCCCCAAATATGTAAAATTTTACACAATGTTTTTATTGCATTATTGGAGCGGAAATATGCTAAAACTTAGATATTGGTTACAAAAACATCATTTTAGTGTTTAAAGCTATAATTTGAGTGTCACTCATATGTCGTCCCCCGTGGCTAGGCTTGCCAGGTGTCCGGCTTTAGCCGGACATGTTAGGCTTTTTGCTTTTTAGAGCCATGGGACGCAAAATGTGTAATTTGTGATCAAATAATTTCCATTGCTAATAAGGGCAAAGCTGACTTAGAAAAGCATTTAAATACCGAAAAACACAAAATGAAGATTCGTAGTACGGCATCTACATCAAGAATTGATATCTTCATGGAATTCAATGCGAACTTAAATCTTGAACGGAGCGTTCGGGCCACAGAAGCTACTCTGGTTTATCATACCGTTAAACATCACGAATCATTTAACTCACTCGATTGCACAGCTCCATTTTGCAAGAGTATGTATCCAGATTCGAAAATCGCAAAAGATGTAACCTGTTTCCGCTCAAAAGCTGAAGCTATCCTAAAAAATGTTTTAGGCCCATTTGCCCAAGAAAATATGTTAAAAGAAGTGTCAAAAATCAGATACTTGAGCGTCTCCACAGATAGCTTGCTATTAATCTTTTTCCTGTGCTTATACAATATTTCAACCCTGAAAAGGTAGGAATTCAAGTTAAATTACTGGAGCTACAGGCCTTACCGAACGAGACTGCTGAAACAATATCCACTGACATACACACCATTTTGACGGACAAAAACTTATTGGATAAATTAATTGCTTTTTCAGCGGACAACACCAACACTAACTTTGGCGGTAGAGAGAGAAGTGGGACAAACGATGATATGGTCGGTGTTGGATGTATTGCACATATCTTCAGCAATTCCGTACATCACGCAATCGAATCTTTACCAATCTGTGTAGACAGCATAGTGATGCAAATGCACAACCATTTTGCCAGCTTCACAGCTCGTACTGAAGCTTTAAAAAAAGTTTGTTCAGAATTGGAAATTGATTTTAAACGTATGCTTAGCCATTCAAAAACCCGCTGCCCAAGGAGCACCACAAGCTGTATAAAAGCTGTATTTTAGTTTATTTTTATACCACAAGCTGTATAGTGAGGCTGTACAAGGGCTGTATCAGCGCTTATACAGCCCTAATAAGTAAAAATTGGGCCCATTCTTATACAGCCTAATGCGTTATTATGGCTGTACAGTAGCTGTAGAAGTAAAAAATAGGCTGTAATATAGCTGCAGTGGAGCTGTAATATGGTGTAAAAGGAAACCACAGGAATATAGTTATGTTTTTATAAATGTCTTTAAAAGATAACGGTTCTTAATCGGTTTTTTAAAATAATCACATAGGGAAAATTTGTGAAACTTGTCAAATATTTCTATTTTAGATACATAAATGGCGATCGATTAATATTTCATGCAAAATTATAAATACAAGTAATGATCTTTGACTTTCTGTGTGATAATTTGTAGATTCGATGTGCCGATTTAATTTTGTTGTGAAATTGTGTATAGTTTTGTGTCAAAATATTTACGCGCCCGCAATATAATCAAGATTAAGTAAAAAATATAACTAAAACGGGTAAGTAAGTTTATGGTTTTGAGGTTAGAATAATATAATATGCTTGAAAATATTGCATAATATTATAGTACACTCATTATTTTAGCTGTAAAATTACGATAGCAGCTGTAGCTATTGTCAAATATCGTTTGATTTGTATTTTGTTTTGTTTTTGTTTATTCAAAAATGGCGATAAATATTAAACAGCCTAAAGTATATCTGGAGGGTATTATAGGTCCTGTAGCTTTACTATGCAGTTTTTAGATTCCATTGTACAGCTATTGCCTTTAAATAGGCATTATATTAGAATATTTTTAATATTTAGGCTGTATATCTGTTTTCAAAACATAAATTGTACAGCTCATTAGGGATACGTATTCAAAATGAAAAACCATCTATAATATATCGCTAGCAATTGTTAGATTTCGCCGTTTACATCGTTCGCGGCTTACACAACGTGTCTTTTAAGTGTGTAATATGCCGAAGGCAAATTGAAGCAGTTTGATAGAATCAACAGACGACGCACCTACTGATAGACACATTACTTGTGAACAAACAACCGTGTAGGTACCTAACATCGTCCATAGAACACACACACACAGAGCGAGACAGCAGCGTCACATTACAAGCAACGTTATTAGTTTATAGATAGTGCCTGGACAGAGTGCACGCGTTTATTTGTTCTTTTCGATCCTTTGTTTGCCACGTCGTAAAACTCATAGGTAGGTCAAAAACAAAACAAAGCGTTAGGAAACGGTAGTTCGTCTTTAAAAAATATTTTACTAAGAACTATGTGCAGTAGTGTTTTTAGTGTGTGGTGTTGTGTGCCAATTTTTTTTCATATGTTTTTCAATATTTTTCAGGAAAATATGCCGTTCAAAATAATTGAAACAATAGAAAAAGGTCAAAAACGACTGTGCATTATACTTAGTTTTTGGGAGTCTAATGATATTTTAAGATGGCCAAAAAAGCGATTAGATATCAATAAATTGGTCAAGGACGAATATTCGCAGCCTGTAGATAATTGGTCTTCTTCACATTGCTGTGTCAAAAGACAATTATTATCATCATACGACGAAGCAACACGAGAACTAGATCTCATGCTACAAAATAGCGACACCGAATTTGATAATCAGACAGAAGTAATCACAACAAATAGTAATATTAACTTCAGTAATTACAATACTCTAGCTGCGCAATTGGTAAGCATTATTTTGTTACTTCATTATTAGTTAGCCTTCCCCGCATGTCTATTAGACGTGACTTTATGACTGTTTAATAGACGACCCACTGACCAATATATGTATAGTATACCTACATACTTAACATTTTGGGCCATTTCCATATCCAGACTACGGTCTCTCTAAAAGTGAAAATGTTTGCATAGCGATTGACAAAAACATCATTTATCCATTTTATGTGTGATTTCAGGCACTTGATCAACCAGATAAGTCATTAACTTCATCTACCGCTACAACATCCACACCGGTTCTTCCAACAACTGCAGCTGAATACGTTATTCAATATATAAATGACTCTGATGTGGCAACACAAAATACTAATTTCGAAACACAAATACAGCAAAACACTGATGTGAATCAGATTGAAAATTACCTAAAATTGATTTTAGACAATCAAATAAATATGACACAAACAATAAATATTCTAATGGATAACCAGAAAAAAATGTTACACAAATTGGCAAGTCTATAAGTGCAAATAGATTACGAATTTTCCAAGTGTGACCATACTAAAAATACAGACGTGGTTACACTGGGCAAATCCAACGAGTTTGAAAATGATACTTTTGTCATAAAACCTATTGATTCAGTTAAAGAGCTGGAAGAATTGGAATCACTTTTAACTGACAAGCAGCAAAAAAATAAACTGCTGAAGCAATACTCTTTCGTATGTTCACAATCGGATGGAAGAGGTGGAACCTGTGCATACAAAATATTAGATATGTTTTTTACTCGTGATTTATTATGCAAGTGTTCCTGGACTGGTGGTAGTAGAGGTAGTGAAAACGTGAAAAATCCTCTAAAGGCTTATAAAAACGTCCTTAAGTTTTACTACGAACTAATACATATGTGGGACCAAACTTATACCATTGAAAATAATGAAAACTTTTTTAAAACTGTTCTTAAAAATTCTGTAAAGAGAAAACTCAGCAAGAATGAAAGAGCATCAACAAAACGTAGGAGAACAAAAAAAGATACACTTAAAACTTCCAATCAAACAAATCAAACTACCAATCAAGTTGAAAGCGTTATGATTGTTGCAGACGACGACGCTACAAATGAAACAAAAAATACCACGGATGATGTTACAGAGGAAAGAGAAGAAGACGAGGAGGGGGAAGAGTCCCTTTGTTAGATCACCCATCAGAAAAAAATCTCTATCTTAATAACTACATTTTCATTTATCTTATCGGGCAATGTTATCGTTAATTATTTTATTTTATTAACTTAACCCAATCTAAGTTTATCATAAAAACATGTTACTTTTTTGGTTACCTAGCTTTCTAAGAGTGCTTACGTTTACAAACTACATTTAAATCTTACTTGGCTAACGACAGGTGTTGATTGCAGAAACTGAATTTGCAGGTGGGGTGTGTATTATTCGGATACTCTTAGCATTTATAAAAACACGTAATCTCGTGACTGTGATTTTATTGCCTATCTAATAACTCAATATGTAAAAATTTAAAGGATCATGATTGTCCGTGCAACGGTGTAATATATAAGTTAGCATTTAAGAAGAAAACACGTAATCTCGTGACTGTGATTGTCCTTAAGACACCAAATAATGTGACTGTTTTTATTGCCTACCTAGTAAGTAAGTATAACAAAGAAACTATTTGATTAAGTGTTTTATAGATAAGTTAGCATTTAAGAACAAAACACGTAATCTCGTGACTGTGATTGTCCTTAAGACACCAAATAATGTGACTGTTTTTATTGCCTACCTAGTAAGTAAGTATAACAAAGAAACTATTTGATTAAGTGTTTTATAGATAAGTTAGCATTTAAGAACAAAACACGTAATCTCGTGACTGTGATTGTCCATAAGACACCAAATTATGTCCAGTGCTGTTTGTTTATAGTTCTTGGAACATCTGCGGGTTTTGCAAAGAATAAAAATAAAAACACATTTTCTTGATTACAGTTTTTTATTTCTCTTTTAAACTTAAATTTAATTAATTTAAACTGTATGCAAAAGGGGTATAAAGTATAAGTAATTTTTGTGTTCAGTACATACTAATTTAGATTTTATATCTTTGGAACTAACTACGGTTTCTGTCCGCTTGATAGTAGATAATTTGGCTTTGAATATGTTTAAGTATGATGATTTAATTGGTTCTTCAAAAACGTCAATTAAGCCAGTAATTTTATAGCCAATTATCTTTATTTCACTGCTAACAACGGTTTCTATTTTTTTCACTTCCAAAATGTCACTATTGTAACATATAAAATATTTATCCTGTGGTTTCAAAGAAATTTTAAAATCTTTCAAATGTAGTATATTTAGTTTTCTGCTATTGGTAGTAACAAAGGGTTCAACATATGTGATTTGCTGATTTTGTCTGCTCTTGCTCATTTCTAATCCTGAATTTTCACTCAATCTTTTTGCTACTTGAGCAAGAGGTTTGTTGCCATGCCTTAGCATCCTTTTTAACAAATACAGCTTGTTTTCAAAAGGATAAGCACTAAATGTATGAAGTGGACCAAATCGTTGTACTTCGTCTGTGAGATGCACCACATTATGGACATTGCTAGTTATATAATCTGATCCATAAAAGTCTTTATAATGCTCAACAAAATATTTTAGAAGCTCTTTTGCCAATGGCAGAAAATGATTATAGTTTTTGCTAGAGCATATTGTAATACCACAAAAAAATGCCAGGAAATGTGAAAATGCATCGTGTTGTAATGCGCCTGGAAGTATAACAATGCTCAAATAAAGTAAAAAAGATCTATATTCTGATGCTTTCCAATGAGAAAGACAGTCCAATCCTCTTACTGACCTATGAATTTCAGATGGCAATTTGCGTTTAATAAGAAAATTTGAAACTGTTTCGGTATCTCTGGCACTCCATTTGGTAATATATTTTCCAAAATTACCGTTACGCCAACCAACTAATAGCCGCTTCATTATTCCCAAATCCACGAGGTGTAGAGAATCTGCTACCGGGAAGTCTTGTATCATATCAACAGGCAACTTCAGTAGAGGAGAATCTTTTTTATGGTGAGGCCCATACTTTTTTTCTCGAAATTCTTGGTCTGTTCTAGGGCGGCAAATAGTTTCAGGAAATGTCACTGTATGTGTTAACATGAACGTGCTGGTTAGTAAGCAATAAAAGCACTGATAACATTGTTTTTTGCGAAGCTCTCATTGGCCAATCTTCTAGGAATGCACTTGCAAATAAACATTTCATTGAACCTATTGGGTTTCATTTTGTGAAATCATAAGCCCATTTTCTATAAACTATACTTTCAACAAATTCCTTTCTTATTGTTACACACAATCCTAGGAGTGCGAGCGAGAGTTCCGATATGTCTTTAAGTGTGAGCGAGCTTTGTAAATTTTATTTAAATTTTAGTGTTATGAACGACCCTTTCCTCATCGCACGCGTTTATCTGTTATCTATCTTTGTGACCTGGCTTTCGATTACTGGACCTGTTGAAGTACCTACTGTTTTAACCCCTGGCAAGCGTTTACTGGACTTTGAGATTCTTGTGTTTTTATTAATGTGTTTTGTGGTGGGCTGGAAATAAGGATCAAAAGTAGCCGCAGCTTGACTTCTGAAAATCTGTAAGTACTCTCTATTTGTGTTTATTTATTATATAAAAAGTTTAGTTTATTAGAATGTTAGATTCTCATTCTAAATATCTCCTTGAATTAAATATATTTCTAATAGTCCTTGTATTTATCCATACTAATACATAATATTAATGCGAAAGTAGATCTGTCTATCCGTGAGTCTGTCTATTAAAATTATTGTGATTGAAAGTTCGTATGGATGTTTTGTTTTTAAGCTAGAAACTTAAATCAATCGGTATGAATAAATATGACATTCAAAGCTTTCCAAATTTTTTTCTTTCCCTGCATTTCCTTTTATAAAAGCCAAAGGGACTCATTGATTTGTATTTTAATGTTGAAAATATGTATTAAAGTAGAATCATTAATTAAAGAAATAGTAAAATAGTAATTTTTTGTCCAAGGCAATATGGATCCTTAGGAGAACCCCGTACCTGGAACTTCTCATTCCTGGGAAGACCCCGCTTGGAACACGCTCCATATAGAAGAGACACTCAGGATGATGGATTCATTCAATGAAGAACCAAACAGAGAAGACACAAATTTACGTATCCATTCACCTCAATATCCAATCACAGATTCCGAATTATTTGGAATATTGTCGGAAAACGTAATAGATGAATTGGAGACCGATAATGATGGTGACTTTGATTTCGAATTTGTCAAAGAAGATACTCAACAAAACTATGTTGCGCCTGATGAAGCATGGATGCCCGGAAACCCACAAAACTCCAACGAATTCCCATTTGTGAAGTCCCCCGGACTGAAAGAAGATGTTGGTGATGAGCCCATTCAATATTTCGACACATTATGCACATCCCAGCTGTTGGAATTACTTAAAGACTGTTCCAATGAATATGGAGAAAATGAGAAAACGTCGGCAGCGGGTAGAAAAAGCAGAAAAATATCTTGGAAGCCTGTAACATGTCAAGAACTGAAACTTTTTTTTGGTCTCATATTTCATATGGGATTTGTAAAACTAAACCGCTTCAATGATTACTGGAAAAACGATGAGTATTTTAATCAAACGATATTTAGAAAGGCAATGTCAAGGAATCGATTCATGTTAATTTTACGAATGCTATGTGTGTATGTGGGACAAGTGACGTGTAGTTATGATAAAGTAAAAAATATTATCGACTACTTTAATGAAAAAATGATATCTCTATATTACCCAACACAAAAAATAACAATTGACGAATCAATGATGTTATGGAGGGGGCGATTAACATTTAGACAGTATATGAAGGGGAAGCGTCATAAATACGGCCTAAAGTTCTACGCACTGGCTGACCAGCTCGGGGTTATTATGAAATTACATTTATATGGCGGTGCATCTGATTATCTTGTAGGCGGCAAAAATCATGTGCAAAAAGTAGTTGACCATCTGCTTTCAAATTTTATAAATGTAGGACACCATTTATTCATAGACAACTTTTATACAAGCGTCAGTTTAGTCGAAAAATTGTATGCTAGTAAAACCTTTTGCACAGGTACGCTTCGACAGAAGAGGAAAAATAACCCTAGAGAAATCGAATTAAGTAAATTAAAAAAAGGCGAATTATGTATTGTTCACAAGAATAACATATGTGTGTTAAAATGGAAAGACCAAAGAGAAATTAGGGTCATATCAAGTAAATATAATGGAAATTTAGAACACACGCGAAATCGACGGGGTACATTAAAATTAAAGCCTCAAATGGTTATCAAATATAATAAAAGTATGAAAGCAATCGATCGTCATGACCAAATGCTCTCGTATTATTCATGCGAGCACAAATCTATACGATGGTATAAAAAAGTAATTTTACATGTCATGCAAATTCTATTGGTCAACTCCTTTTTTTTATATAATAAATGCAGTTCAAAAAAATTAACATTGTACGATTTCCGCTTAAGTGTAATTAAATCAATTGTAGAACCTCATTTGCCTTCCGAATTACAAATGCCTTTAAAAAATAAAGTTCATTGTATTATGAAACTAACAAAAGATACCCACGGCAAAACAAAGCGAAGGCGCTGCAATCAATGTTGGCGCACATTAAAAAAAAGGGTGCAAACCATATTTGCATGCGAAGATTGCCCTGGTCAGCCTGGATTGTGTATTGAGTGTTTTAGACCGTATCATAGTTATTAAGAATAAATACAAGAGTGTTGCCTAAAAAGTTGTTGATTATTTTGAGTTGATTTGTTGAGTTGATTTAAATTGTTTAATTGTTTACTATATAAGTTGTGTAATAAAAAACGAGTTTCGATTAATTTAATGTTTTATTTACCTAACGAATTTCAACTTAACAAACATAATATTATAGATTTATTTTTCATTAACACAGCCCTTAGACTAACTCCGACTTGTAGATCAAATAATTTATGTAACTAATCAACATATTAATAAACTATTTACTAACAGTCTTTCATAATTGAGGTTCAGTCATTCTATAATTTTTAGTGCCAGTTATCAGACCTTAAATATTTTGTGAATTGTTTTCAATCAGTTTAATTATCTGATACATAATAAAACGCCTTTTAAAAATAGGCACATTTTGAATTTCACGTCCAATAAAAATGCCAAAACCTTCGTTGGCCCTCTCTATATAATTTGAATTATCAGTATTATTAGTTTGAGTGCTGCTTTCAGTAAGATTTAAATGCTATCGACTTTTATGTCAATATTTTACGCTCCCGTCGCCTAATACGATGAGACGAATTTTGAGCCGAATTAAACTGAGCCCAGGTATAAATAATATAATTTTTGAAAAAATTAAAACGTTTAGTCGACATTTGACAGATTCTACTTTTGACATCATAGTCTACTATTGACAGATTCTACATATGACAGATTCTACATATGACAGATTCTACGTATGACAGATTCTACATATGACAGATTCTACATATGACAGATTCTACGTATGACAGATTCTATGTATGACAGATTCTGTATTTGACAGATTTTGAAAAAGTGAGACAAGTAACGGACACCTTGTGGAATCAAAAATAATACTGCTAAAATAATAATCACTATATTTATTGATTAGCATAATTTGTTTTTCTAACTAGTATTAAATGTTTGTATTATAGTACTTATATTTTTAGAAACAGTCACATTTACCAAATTAACGTTAAAATTATTTTTTTGTTAACATAATTACGTATAAACAATCACAGTGAAAACAATGGAAACGTTATTAATTAACAAGCAACAATCATTTTTATCACATTAATCATAATTAGAATTCTGAATAATTAGAATTCACAATCGTTCTGCGCTCAAATACTTTTTTCTTGCATTATAAAAGCTATCTTTTTTGTTGTGAAAGGTCGGGATTCTACTCGGTCCGTCGGTACTACTGTCAAAAATATGTTCAAAAATCATTTTAATCGGACCCAAGTTTTTACACACTTCCCTCTTCACCATGTTAGTTTTTATAAATAACTCGTTTCCGAGATGATCAGCCTGACACGTATGTGGAGATTTACGAAGAATTTTCATTAAATTAACACATCCACTGTTATAGATGCACTGCACTCATTTCTCTTCACACAGCGCCAACACGTACTTTGATCTTTATTGACTCGTTTGATTTTGTTAAAACGGTATCCTTCGTACAAGATTGTGTTAAAACCTTTTTTATTTTTTTCGTTTAGTCGACATTTGACAGATTCTACTTTTGACATCATAGTCTTTGACATCATAGTTCAGTTTGGTGTTTTCGTGATAATTCTCAAAGTTTGATACGTGTTGTTACCTTTATGTATGTCCTTTTCATAATATGGCGGAAGAAAGGGAATTTGTTATAGAAAAAAATAAAAAAGGTTTTAAAACAATCTTGTACGAAGGATACCGTTTTAACAAAATCAAACGAGTCAATAAAGATCAAAGTACGTGTTGGCGCTGTGTGAAGAGAAATGAGTGCAGTGCATCTATAACAGTGGATGTTAATTTAATGAAAATTCTTCGTAAATCTCCACATACGTGTCAGGCTGATCATCTCGGAAACGAGTTATTTATAAAAACTAACATGGTGAAGAGGGAAGTGTGTAAAAACTTGGGTCCGATTAAAATGATTTTTGAACATATTTTTGACAGTAGTACCGACGGACCGAGTAGAATCCCGACCTTTCACAACAAAAAAGATAGCTTTTATAATGCAAGAAAAAAGTATTTGAGCGCAGAACGATTGTCATTTAATAAAATCGAAGATGTGTTTATTCCCAAAGCCCTAGGTGAGAATTTCCTAGTTGCTGAAGAAGGTACAGAAGAGAAAATACTGGTCTTCATAACTAAATTAGCCAAAAAATTTTTGCGCCGGGCAAGGTTGTGCTTCGGTGATGGTACATTTAAAAGTGTTCCCAAGCCATTCTACCAACTTTTTACTCTCCACATAGACCTAAATTCTGATACAAACTCAACAAATATAGTCCCTGTGCTATACGCGTTACTGCCGAATAAATCCCAAGCTACATACATTCGACTTTTTGAAATAATTAAAAATTTGGGTTTTAGTATCCGTTATTTCAAATGCGACTACGAAGTAGGCATTATGAATGCTGTAAGATCAGTTTTCCCGGAATCAAATGTAAGTGGATGCTACTATCACTATCAAAAAGCTGTGTGGAAGAAAGCCAAAGAAATAAAAGTAAATAGGACTAGTGAAGAAAGACGAATTGTAAGAATGGCTGCCATCCTACCTTTACTACCAGCCCAGTACATTTCAGAGGGGCGTCAATTGATTTTGGACAAAATGGAATCTGTTCATACCGATAAAATGCAAGAGTTCAGTAATTATTACAAGAGGCAATGGTCCAGTTTGAGTCCTTCAATTTTAAGTTGTGCCAACCAACGTCATCAAACGAACAATGCATTAGAAGGATGGCATCACAGACTTAACGTCCTAATCCCAAAGCGACCAAGCCTGTTCAATTTTATCCAAAAGTTGCGTAAAGAAGCCCACCACTGCAATATTAGGCTTCGTAATAGCCTCTTCCAATCTGTGCGAAAAAATCGTCGGTACCGCGACATTAACTTTGATAAAAAATACAGCAAAATTGCCAAGAAACTTCAAAGCGATGAAATATCGGTCGAAGATTTTTTTAAGAAAATAATTTATATACAACTGCTCCTGTAATTACAATTAAACTGCTCCTGTATTAAGGTGTCCGTTACTTGTCTCACTTTTTCAAAATCTGTCAAATACAGAATCTGTCATACATAGAATCTGTCATACGTAGAATCTGTCATATGTAGAATCTGTCATATGTAGAATCTGTCATACGTAGAATCTGTCATATGTAGAATCTGTCATATGTAGAATCTGTCATACGTAGACTATGATGTCAAAAGTAGAATCTGTCAAATGTCGACTAAACGAATTAAAAATACTGTACAATCTAAAAATTCTTGTGATCGACTGTGCACCCTCATCTTCGATGAAATGTCGATAACTCCCCAAGTTATGTACAATGCACACAAAGACGCATTTGAAGGTTTTGCATGCAATGCAGAAAACGCTTTTGCTGACCATGTCCTAGTATTTATGGTGAAAGGAGTGAAATGCAATTTTAAGCAACCTGTTGCTTATTATTTCACTAATAGTCTAAATAAAATTGATTTAAAAAATATAATTAAAAGTGTTGTCCAACATACTATCGAGTCAGGATTGATTGTCGTCAGTACTGTGTGTGACCAAAGTCCAGTAAATGTAGGAGCAATAACCGAATTAATTAGTGACACCAAAGCCTTATATTTACGATTAAATAAACAATGGCGTCATGATATGTTTCGTCTAAATAAACATAATATAATACCTTTGTATGACACTCCACATTTAATTAAAGGACTGCGTAATAATTTAATAACGAAAGATTTAAGTTACTCTATTAATAAAGAGACAAAAATTGTAAAATGGGATTATTACCAAATGGTATATGCCGCTGATAAATCATACGGGGAGTTGCGACTTTTAGACAAGTTGACAGAGGCACATGTCGATCCAGAAAAAATTCAGAAAATGCGGGTAAAGACAGCTACCCAACTGTTCAGTCACAGTGTTGCTGTTGCAACTGAACACCTTACAGCAAGAGGAGACTTGCCCAACGATTGCAGAGATCTAATTGACTTCACATTAATTATCGATAATTTGTTTGATAGTTTGAATGTTAATTGTTTATCTGTACCAAATGGCAAAATTTATAAAGGGCCTGTCAAGCGTAACTCACCTCACCATCAGTTATGGCACAAAGCCAAGGAAATGTTAAAAAGTATGAAATATATAAAGAAAGTAAAAGTTGGGGATAGAATCCGATTGACTGAAACAATTGTACCCTCTATAACAAATTTTATTAAAACTATAGAAGGCATGGAATCTCTTTGGAAAATATTGTCTTCTAAGTATGGCTTAGATGCTATGTTGACAAGAAACCTAAACCAAGACCCAGTTGAAAACTTTTTTGGGAGCATCAGGAGTTATGGCGCACGAAATATTGCTCCAAACACAGTGGCGTTCGAAGGGGCGTTCAAAGCTCTAATGCTTAATAATTTTAGTTCGCCACACTCAATTAGAGCAAACTGTGAGGAAGACCAAAATGAATGCCTTCAGAGTTTTGAATTTTTCCTCACAGAAACTACTCCTGAAACTCCTGATGTTCCTGAAGAAAATGATACAATTCATTTTTATAATGAGATTTTCTCTGAACAGCCTAACGAAAATGATGCTGGTCAGGGAAACTATGTTTGCGGTTGGGTCATAAAAAAAATGCCTAAAACACATAGCAAAAAGTTGTCAACATTGCAGGCTAAATTTATTGGACAATAAAGATAAAAAAAATGCTAATCTATTTATCAAAGCCAAAGAATACCAAAATAAAAAGTGGTTGTGTTACCCTTGCGATGAAGTAGCAACATATTTCAAAGAAATACAAAATGTAGTGACATCATTTTTGAAGAGAAACGTGCCAAAAAAGAAAGTTAAAAGAAATATTTTAATCTTTTTGGATATTTTAGCAGCTGATCCATTTACATGTCCAAAACACAAAAATGTTTTAAAACAATATTTTGCGGATGTATCGTTAAATGTATTAATTTATAGTTGGTGCAGATCAGTCAACCGCATTTTAACCGGAAAATTAAAATATGATGGAGAGGACGAAATGAAAAATGTTGCCCAAAATTATTATAACAAGAACAAGAATTATAAAAACAGAAAATAAAATGTATGTACTTCAAGACTGGCTTTTTTATTCTAATTTCCAACACATTTTACCTTGACAATACACACCTACATCAGTGGTAAGCTATTTTCTTCATTCTTCATACTACTTAGCATACGTGGGAAATATAAATAGATGCCAGCAATGAACAACAACGTCTTTAGATAGTACTAGGTTAACTTCCAGAGGTACATTTCGATAGCTGCAATGAAAACTTGTGCCAATTTGGAAAAGAAATTGGTACAAGTGTTTATTGCACTTATCGAAAAATGTACCTCTGAAAGTAAGCCTAGTACCTATCTATATATGTAGCTACCTATCTACCTAGCTATAGATTGAAAATTAGTTCCCGTTCAGAAATACAGATGGCGCTTAAAACTGTCATGCATAAAAACTTCGAGAGAGGGCTCTCTTCTTCCGTATTATTATATTACTCTTTGCACTCGTTCGTTGTTTTTCGTTCTGAGTGCGCACGTATTTTCCTTGTTTAACCCCACGACCTCGGCTTTTATTGAACTATTGACGGATCTTGCATTTCTGAATTACCTGGCTCTCTATTTTGGACAACTGTTTACGCCTATCGATCGGATATTGACGACATGGATCGCTGTGTAAATTGTTTGATTGCGACTGGTCGCAGTAACTCTATTGGCAGAAGAGTCTTGGAAGATGAGGCGATTTTAGCAGTTAGTGTGCGTCCACACTGCGAGCCTAGCGCGGTTGCGACGACGGGCGCGAAGTATCAAACATATGAAACGCGCCTTTGCGTCCATACTGTAGTGACTAAGGCGGAAGCCTAGTGCGACGGGACTGAGCGAGACAGCGCGCGTAGTTTTCAAACGCTCCTGTCCGCGCGTTCTGGCCACACTACGGGCCTAGTCAGCGAGCGATCCAATGCGCGGGTGGCGGGGGTAACAAACCAGTTCGGTCTTGTCGCTCGGCGTTTAAGCGTCTGTATTTTGTTTGTAAAATGGCGGTAAATACTGAATTGTTTTTAAGTGCGATTCAATCTAAACCACCTATATGGCAAAGCAAACATCCACACCACAGTAATCGCACAATAACAAGAAAGTTATGGAGTGAAATAAAAGATCAGTTTCCTGGAAGTGAAGGTAAGTTTATTATAAGTACCTAATAGTTATTACATTCTTTGATATTGTTCCCAGAAATAGTTTGTGAATTTTATACGAACATTTTTTGCTCTCCGTGATGGATTATTAATGACTCCGCGGTTTCTGTGACGATCTTCATATAATGGCAGGTTAGATAGCACACGTTGGACATCCAGATCGAGATCGCCGTTTAAATCCATTATAACATTGTGCAGTATACACGCAGCTTTTATTATAGACAAGGCATTTTTTCTGTTTGTTTCGATAGGTTTAAGAAGTATTCTCCATTTACATGTTAAAATGCCAAATGCGCATTCGATTGTTTGTCTAGCGGTAGACAATCTGATATTAAAACATTTTCTTTCATTATTAAGTACTCGCTCGGGATAAGGACGCATTAAATAATGTTTTAACGGATACGCTTCATCACCCACTAGGACGTAGGGTGCAATGACGTCAGAATTTGGAAGCCTCTTTGGTATAGGAATTTTATACTTATTTTTTTCTATAAGCTTATACAGTGTTGATGCAATAAAAGTACCACCATCACTTTGCTTTCCTCGACCGCCTACTTCGACTGCTACAAATTTCCTTTTTGCGTCAGCCACAGCTTGCATGACAATGCTATTTCTTTTTTTATAACACCAATGTGCCGAACCAGATTTAGGTGGTTTTTTTATTTCGCAATGTTTCCCATCAATTGCTCCGATGCAGTGTGGGAAATTCCAGGTAGCTTCAAAGTCTTCTGCAATAGCTTTCAAGCGTTGTTCTGTTGGTATCGGCATGTGAATAGGAACTAACTCGGTCCATAAAACACGGCACGTTTCGTGTACTATAGACGCAATGGTGCTTTTCCCCATACGAAAACTGTAAGCCAGTGCTCTAAATCCAGTTCCTGTTGACAAAAACCTGAAATAAAAAAGTAGAATAAAATATTATGTTATTGTTACAGAAAAACAACTGCGTAAGAAGTGGAAGAACCTGCGCGATCAGTTTCGAAAAGAAAAAAAGAAATTCCCTACGCCGCGCTCTGGTGACGGTGGCGATGAAATAGAGAGCACATGGCCATACTTTCAACTTATGCAATTCATAAATGATGACATTACACCTGAAGTCATGACGGGAAATCTGCATGATAGTGATTCGGAATCCCTCAACGAGTCTTGTCAAACTGAGCAATCTAACATCGCTGACGTGATGAGTCCAGGTACATCCACCTGCAGCAGTCGCACAAACGCGTCAAAGCGCAACAAAACGGCATCAGATTATAGAGATGAACTTATAGAATGTGAAAGAAAAAAAATTATGCTAATTGAACAGAAAATGGTGTCAAATAGTGACCAGTCGGAGAAATGTGATGATTATCATTTTTTTATGAGTCTCCTGCCACAAATGAAAAAATTTAGTGAATTACAAAAGTTACGCATTCGAAATAAAATTACCCAAATCATAATAGACGAAGCAGAAAGGATGCAGTTTTCTCAACCGAGATACGAGGAAAATTATGGAGGATTTTCTACTGGCAACTACCCTAATTATTAATTTGATTATTACAACTTTTTACTTACCTACTTCTTTGATTACATACTACTATTACATATAAATACAAAACTTTTAGTAAAATTTTGTTTTATTCTTACCTCAGAGCTATGAACAATTTCTCCTCAGGTCTAATACTTTTGCGAAAGTTAGTATCTTCTTTGGTGATTTTTTGTGATATTTTACTTAGTATGTAGTCAAATGTTGACACGGGCATTCGAGTGTACTCAAAGAATTTTCTAGGGTATAATCTCAATACTTCATATAAGTTAAAAAATTCACCAGTTATTTCTCTGTTTTTATTTATTTCGTGCACACCAACTCTAGTGTTAAACACCTCCCATCTCAGGATCGGACTGTCTAGTAAAAATAGCAAATCCTCGTCCATAGTTTGTAACACCTGATAATACGTCGAACAGCTACAAGAGCTCGCGCGTCACTGTGGCCACCGCACGCCCCCGCTCGCCGCGCCCGCCTAGGCTCCAGTCACCGCGCATTCAGTGTGGACGCACACTTATTCGTCGGTGGCGTGCATCTCAGCCTGTAAGTTTTTACCTATTTTATATTTTTTTTACCTACTCAAATGATAATGGGCGTGATGGGTCGCCGGCGCGTTGTGTTCTAAGCGCCTCAACGAGCTATCAGCAAGCTGACGGGGCTCCCTTAGAGGGCCAAAGCCTGCCGGGGTCGCGGGACTAACGAGCTACCGTGACCCCGGAACGCAAAGGGCTATTGAAGGACACCGTGGATTTTAGTCAGTACAAGTCTGAAAGATCCTCTCACACTGTCGTGGGTAGGAGGACTCATTTGATGATTTTACCAAGCTAAAAAAAAAGCTGGGACATAGAGATTTGTTCGAACATGCACTTGTATTAGTGACATGTTACAAAACGTGTTTACGGTTAAACAAGATTTAATCAGTTAACTTATTTCAGGTAACCAGTGAGAATTATGTATGCCAAGCATGTTGGGACTTGGCTCAAGATGTAGTTCTTGGGAGACGTGCGATTGAAGCAACAACCCAAGTTGGCCATTCCAGTGTTTGTGTCCGCTGCGGTCGTTCACTGTTAGCACAGCGGTACAGCCACCTTCTTCGCAATGATTCTGCTCGTGAATCTGCGATATATAATGTGATCAGAGAGTGGATACTGCCACAAACAGTAAGTAACTTTAGTATTATATCTTAATTTACTCAAACTGTATTTGAATAATAAAAGATTTATTTGCAAAACTAAGATAATTATTTTTATTTTTTCAAATACATTTCACATTATTATTACACTAAATATAATGATTTTCACTATATTATTATATTAATGTATGACATCAAATCTCTCTGTCCGTCTAAGGTTTCCTGATATAGAACTTAGTTCTGAGTAAAGCTCGCTTTTGCATGAAATTCTAATCTCAACATTGTTATTGTTAGTGTATCATTATTGAATATGAATAAATAAATGTACTTATATCTGATCTGATCAGTAGGTACAGTAGAATCCCGATTATCCGAACATCGATTATCCGAATATCCGATTATCCGGACTCATTCGTCTGGGCTCTAATTATTAATTTAAATTTTTTTTTACGGCGCAACGAGCATGTTTCGACAAGTTTACTCCCGCCTCCGACGGTGTACTCCCGCTCTCATTTGTTTGCGGGATAGTGTTTGTTATTGTTTCATTTTCTTTGATAGCGTTCAACTGAAAGGTTGTCTTTTATTTTTGTTTACGTTTTATGTTGGAAATTTAAAATGTCCAAGCGAAAAAGAGTAGTGTTGTCTCTTAAAGACAAAATGAAGATAATTGAGAGTATAAAAAATGGTGAATCTGGCAGTAAGTTGGCACAAATATATGGTGTCGGAACTTCTACGATATCAGATATTAAAAAGAATTCTGATTCCATAATGAAATTCACCTGCGCGCTTGAGCAAGAAGACGGAAGCTCGCAACGTAAAGTCATGAAAAAATCTCAAAATGAAATTCTGGAGAATGCAGTTTTTACTTGGTTCTTACAAAAGAGAGCATGCGGTCAGCCCATATCTGGACCTCTGTTATGTGAAAAAGCATTGGATTTTAATCAAAAACTTGGTGGTGATACTTCTTTCAAGGCGAGCTGTGGATGGTTAGCAAGATTCAAATCCAGACATGGAATTCGAGAACTGGAGATTCAAGGAGAAAAACTGTCTGCTAACGTTGCATCAGCCGACTCTTTTGTAGACGAGTTAAAAGAATTTCTAGATGAAAAAAAATACGATTTAGATTTTGTATACAATGCGGACGAAACAGGTCTTAATTGGAAAGCTCTACCAAGCAGATCATTAGCATCGCGACGTGAAAATGCAGCACCGGGGCACAAAGTGAGTAAGGACAGAGTTACAGTTATGGTTTGCGCAAACGCTAAAGGAACACATCGATTGCCACTGCTACTTATTGGTAAATCAAAAAATCCGCGCTGTTTCAAAAATGTTAAAATACCCTTAACTTACGCTAACCAACAAAAAGCGTGGATGAACACAGATATTTTTCTTACTTGGTATGAAAATACGTTTATTCCTGAGGTGAAGAAATTTCAAAAGGATGTGGGAAAAGAGGGCGATGTATTGTTGTTATTAGATAATGCGCCAACGCACCCTTCCGCTGAAACACTAAATCGAGAAAATGGGAAGTTCACGGTTAAGTTTTTGCCCCCTAATGTAACATCGATATTGCAACCTATGGACCAAAGTGTCATTGAAACTTTAAAACGTTTATACAGAAAGCAGCTACTGCGTCGTCTTTTATCAGCAGACGACAGTGAAATAGAAACGTTGTTAAAGTTTTTTAAAGAAATTAATTTAAAAGATTGTTGTTATATGCTGGTAGAAGCGTGGAATTCTGTGGAATTGCAAACATTAAAAAGGGCATGGAATAAATTATTAAAATTAACTCTATCTGATTCTTCAATTAAACCGCACGACGATTTTAAAGAAATAACCGAAGCAATGAAAATTCTTAGCATTGGTGAAGGGTGCGATGAAGAGAATGTTATGGAGTGGCTGAACTGCGATAGTGAAGATCCTGGATTCCAAATATTAACTGATGAAGAAATCATTGAGGATTTAAACAGTAACGAAAGAGAAGATGAAGAAGAGACTGAAACTGGGGATGTATGTCAGGTACCATCTCACGCAGAAGCTTTTGAAGCTCTAGATGTTGCTTTTAAGTGGTTTGAAAGACAGGACGAATCGGATTCCATACAGTTGTTACAACTGAAGCGCATCAGGGACTTGGCTGCGAGAAAAAGATGTGATTCATTACGTCAAAAATCTATAACAAGTTATTTCCAACCAAAATTTTAAATTACATAGGTATTATGTAATTCATTATCTATCGTTAAAGCTCGTTTTTTATAAATCGTATTATCTAAGAAAAACCCATTACATAATAAAAAATTATTAAAACTTAAATATTATTTGATTTGCTTTGAAATCGGTTATCCGGATTTTCGATTATACGGAATACCCCTGGTTTTAATTGATCCGGATAATCGGGATTCTACTGTACTTACATTATAATTGTGGATTTAATTTTACTTTTTTTTATAGGTGGGTGAGGCAGATCGTATATGCCACTCTTGTTGGATATTAGCAGACAGAGCTGCTGTTAATATGAGGACCGGTCCCTCAACTTCCTCACAGAGTAACCCGCCACCAGCCCAATCGTCAGTTGGCGTTTCTGTTGGACAATTGGATGGAAATCAGGACAACAGTCTACGTGAACCTGCAAATGTTTCCATTCAACCAGAAGAAAGTCACGGTAATGATGTACATGATCCCTCAGTGCAACCACATTCACCAGTTGTCCCAATTGTGGAACCAGGTAGGCAGAACCCTGAATCAACAATTTTATTGCCAGATTACATGCGGGCAATTGAATCGGAGCGACATTGCTTCATAGAAGGTTGTCAGAGAACTGAACGTTACAGAGTTCCTCTAGCAACAAGAAAAATGTTACTTAATGAGCATAAGTATTATGTGCCACAAAATAATCGTCTTTGTGATACACATTTAGTTATTGAGGCATGGGATTTCCTTGATAGTTTAAGAAGTAATTACTTACAAACATTTACTGCGAGACATATCCAAGATATGATGACATTAAAAGAGTCCCCTAAAGAAAGCTTATTGAACTTTGGAAATATTGATGATATGGAAGACCATGTTGTGCATACCTGGGTTGGATTGACTAAAACTCAGTTCCGTCAAATATTTGATGAGGTGCCGCAATTGTTAGAAATACGCAACAGTTCTTCAGTGCTAGCAGCCTATCTTATGAAATTAAGAACTGGGGACTCTAATGAAAGATTGGCAACATTATTTAAAATATCTAAGAAAACTCTAAGCAAGTGGCTGTGTCAAGCCCGTGAGATATTTACTGAACATTTTGTGCCCCAGCATTTAGGATTAGGACACATCACTAGGGAACTAATTAAAGAAAGAAACTTAGCCATACCTAGTGCTTTATATGAAGGAGATTCTAGGCCCATTGCTATATTTGACGGAACATACTGCTATGTAGAAAAAAGTTCTAATTATTTATATCAAAAAAAAACATACAGTTTGCATAAATACCGAAACTTAACCAAACCTTTTTTAATAGTGTGCACAGATGGCCATATTATTGATGTTTTGGGCCCCTATCCAGCAACCACGTCAGACTCGGATATAATGAGACATGAATTTTTAAGTGAAAACCCACTCCGGGATTTTTTTCAACATGGTGATGTATTTATACTGGATAGGGGCTTCCGAGATTCATTACCATTATTAAATCAATGTGGATTTAGGACATACGTGCCTGCTACCATGGCGCAGGGTGAAACACAGCTGTCAACACTTGACGCAAACAAATCGAGAGCAGTCACCATTTGCCGTTGGGTGGTAGAGGTTGTAAATGGCAGGTTTAAAAGAGATTTTAAATTATTTAGGCAATGTTATTTTAATACAGCCTCAAGAAGTTTATTTATAGATTTTAAGGTGGCTGCTGCTCTCATAAATAGATTTCACCCTCCCATAACCGACAGAATAGACAGTGGGGATATCATTAATCAAATTAATATTAATATGAATAGACATAACATATTAGGTGATTTTATTGTGAACAATCAATATAATAGACGTAGGGCTGATTTTGAAGCAATAACTGTTCAAAATGATAATTTAAATGATTTTCCCCAGTTGTCATATGATGAATTAATTCTTGTATCCTTGGGTACTTATCAATTAAAGCAGGCACGGTCCTATTTTGGTGAACATATGCGGGGAACTGATGGGTTCATCATAGAAGTGTGCAGGGAGGTAGATAGCAGCCTTCTTCGACAACTGTCGGCTTCAAATACTTCTTGGTTACTGCGGGGTCGAATACAATCCCGCCATATAAGTCGCAAAACATATTTTGTTTACATTTTAGTTGACAGCTGTCGAAGAGGACGAGATTCAATATTAGGGTATTATTGTAATTGCATTGTGGGTAAAAGGACTGTAGGCTGCTGTGCCCATGTAATGTGCATAATATGGTATCTCAGTTGGGCAAGATACCAAGAAAATATCGTACCCCCTGCACAATTCTTAGACGATATTCTCCTAATTATTGAAGATGAATAATACATATTTTAGTCATATATTAGTGTTTTATTTTATATCCTCCTGTCTCTTTTTTAGTTTTTAAAAGGTAGGTGCCTACTGCTTCTAAGTGCAGGATATTGGATGAAGAAACTTGTCTTCGACTGTAGCGACTGTCCAGGGCGCGAGAGAGCCAAACGTGTCAGATCTTTGACTCTTTACACACTCTCCATGCATAAAACCATAACACAACCAAAGCCATTCAAAAGTATTTCGTAAAAAACATAAAAAACTGCAATGTTATAATATAACCTCACTTTTACTATATTTCATATGTATAACTTGATTCCTGGATAGCCTAATTTCACCAAATTTTCAATGAGGCCTTGTTATTATATTCTCTTACAAATAAGGCTAGTTTGATTCAGTTAACACCTGGGCCCAGGAATGTATGGAGTAGTTCCCTTCTCCTTTAAGAGTCCTTTAAAGTACGATAGTAAATATCTTTTTATAAGTCAACAGGATTTTTATTCAAAACCTGCATTCATAGGTCCTTTGGAACGAGTTACTACGTTTTGATTTTACACAACCCCCCTCCCGCTGCCCCGCGCGCGGCCCCGCTCTCGTCCTTCAGTAACGTTAGCATAGCTGTTACCGTTGCACGTGCCCTTTCTTGAGTTTCGGAGTCATTTGTTTGTTTGCTGTTATAATTATTTTGTTGAGTTTTTGTTTATCGTTACGTTTGGACGTTTTCTTGTTACCGTTGTTAAAATTGTACGATGGGTAAAACCATACACAGTAAAGAGAGGGCCTTAATACTCAAGGTGTTGGCTTTTTTTGAACGTGAGAAGGAAGTTAGCAAATTCCTGATTCCTGTGGACCCTAAAAAAAGTTATGAGCATGAAAAAGTGAATAAAAAGTTTATGATTCCGGTGGATCAACCGATAAATAGAACTTGCGCGGCTACTGGTATATCTAAAAGTACATTAATGAGAATAAAAAAGCAAGTAAAACCAGTGGCACCATCAATTCTACCGGTGCCGAGTACTTCGACGTCTGCCCAATTACCCGGACCATCAACTGAACCGTCAGCACCTGGCAAGAAGAGAAAATCACGGAAAAGAATAAATTTGGACAATTTCGACTTAGTTGCCCTGAGAAACTTAATCAACAGTTTCTACACTGTCAAAAAGGAAGTCCCTACGCTGAAGAAAATATAGGCCGCTGCAAAAAGGATTTGAATTTTCCGGGTAAGTGTGTTTCTCTAATTTTTTTTATCCAACTAATACTCTATGCCATTAACATCGTATATGTGTCAAGTACTGTCAAGGTGTTTTTTTTTTTTATTACTATTTTATATAATACCTGGTCTAAAATTTTGGTAATAGAATATTTTTACGACGAGGAAATGAACTTAAATTATAAAAAATACTCTTTTTTTACAGGTGAGAGGACTACTTTGCGGCTCATCTTAAAGGATCATTTGGGATACAAATTTAAGAAATGCAAGAATGCCCGATTGGTTTTGATACTAAAGCCTGATATCGCTGCCTGGAGGGCTCGCTACCTGCGACGAATGAAAGAGTATAACGACCTCGGATCGGACAAAAAACCGGTGACGTATGAAGATGAAACCTGGATACATTCTCACTACACAGTGAGAAAATGCTGGCAGAATAGTAGCGACGCTAGTATAAAGAAAAATAGCAATCCCGGCCAACGTTGGATTCTCGTTCATGCGGGTGGCGAATATGGTTTCATCCCCGGGGCCGAGTTATTATATAAATGTAAAAGCAAGACAGGCGATTACCACGACGAAATGGACACAAAAAATTTTGTTAAGTGGCTCAACGAAAAGTTGTTGCCAAACTTGCCTCCAAACGGCATAGTTGTAATAGATAACGCGCCGTATCACTCAACACAAGCCGACCTTGCCAGTCATCACTCAAAAGTGAGATGCAAAGCTGGCTTACCAAAAATAATAGAAGTTTTGATGAAAAGATGGCGAAGCCAGAATTATACCACATCATAAAATTAAATAAGCCAGAAAAAAGATATGTGGTAGACGAACTGTTGAGGGAGCATGGCCACGAGGTTGTACGTCTGCCACCCTACCACTGTGATCTAAACCCAATAGAATACATCTGGAATTTAGATAAACAAAGGGTGGCAGACAAAAATATAGATCAGTCTGAAAGACTTATTGAAAAGTTGACTAGAGAAGCAATCCAGTCAATTTCAGTTGCGGACTGGAAAAAAGAAGTTAATCATGTCCAGAGACTGGAGGAAGAATACTGGGTGAAAGATCGACTGCAAGAACACCGAGAAAAGGAATTCATTATTTCTCTTGGAGGAGAAGAGACTTCTTCTGAAAGCGAAAGCGAGGACACGGAAAATGACAGCGATAGTAATATGTCTGGTATAGAAGAATTGAGTGACGATTCGTTATAATTTTAATAATAAATGAATATAACATCCTTTTTTGTTTTATTTCTGTAAGAAATTAATTGTTCTACCTACCTACTTCTTACAAGAATGAACTTAATTTTATAAAAAAAAATATTAATATTAATATTGGTAAGTTACTGCACCAAATTGTAATGATAATGAAGCCAAAAATACTACATTCGTCATTAGTACTTGTTTCATCTCAGTAGGTAATAAATTATCGATCATTTTTTTGCACTCAGTACTATAAACAAATGTCATTTGAGCCAGGTGTCTAGTTATCGCGCCCGGGTTATACGTTGATGAGACCGATACAATTCTTGTGTTTAGTGCAGGGGGGGGGGGGGGGACAATTTCGTAGTAGCTTAAAATTTAAAAGGTACTGGCGCCATCTATTATACCGTTCCTGGAAATAAGTCATAATAGTGCATTAAAGTCCGTGAGATGGCATTCAAATCACAAATAGTCTAATTATAACCTTCAGTAAAAAAAATTGTAAAAACAATCGAAGGTATGCAAGCAATCTGGAAAGTTTTATCCGAAAAGTATTCTTTTGACTGTATGTTAACCAGAAATTTTAATCAGGAGTTCAGGACCCAGTCGAAAACTTTTTTGGGAATATTAGCAGTTTTGGAGCCAGAAATGTATCACCAGAAATTTATGTATGTGTATTTGACTTCCTCGTTGGTCTAGTGGTCGCAAGCGCGACTGCTGTGCATGAGGTCTTGGGTTCGATTCCCAGGTCGGGCAAAGTGTTATTGCGTTTTTCCATCAGGAATTTCTCAGTAGCAGCCTCGGAGTCTGGATTTGTGCGCGGTTGATGGCAATAGGCTCGCCCCTTATTACATGGGACTAAAAACATAACTGGCGAAATGTGGGTGTACTAATGGGTACACCTCTGCCTAACCCTTTGGGAATTACAGGCGTGATGTTATGTTTATGTTATGTAAATGTATCACCAAATTGTCAGGCTTTCGAAGGTGCATTTAAAGCCTTACTTTTAAATAATTATAATTCGCCCCACTCTGCGCACGCAAACTGTGAAGAGGATAACAATGATTGTTTGCAAAACTTAGATTTTTTTATTAAAGAAAAATATAATCTTCCGATAAGTAACACCCAAGGGCAGGAATTGATTGTTTTAAGAGGAAATTACTGTCACGAATTTAATGATAATCAGGATGCTGGGCAAAGGACATATGTTTGCGGCTGGGTCCTCACTAAATGTTTAAAAAACGTAGGAAAAGCTGTCGAATTTGCAGACATTCATTGATAGGGAATAAAGAAGACCAACAAAACAGTTACATCAGGGCAAAAGAATATGAAAAATCTATAAGGTGGTTGTGTTACCCTTCATACCAATTAGATAGAAGTTTCCAAGATGTGCAAAATATTACAATTTCACATCTAAAAAAAGATGTGCCTAAAAAGGATCTAAGGAAAACTATCAAAATGTTTTGTGATATATTTGTAGCATACCCCTTCGACTGTTTAGCACATAAAGACAAATTAAAAGAATATTTTGAAGATAATGTTATTATTTACAGTTAGTGCAGGCCAATTAATAGAATTTTAAGTGGTAAATTGACATACGATGGCGATGATGAGGTGAAAATCTTAGCCCAGATTTATTATAATAAAAATAGGCATAAGAAAGAAAATAAATGATTAAATAAATGACATGTGTATATTATATTGCTCCATAAACTATGATGAAGTGATAAGGGCACTTTTTATCAAATATCATTCAATTATTAAACAATAATCAAAAGATTTTGAAATGACATTATTTTATAATTTTAGTAATAATTAATAATCTATTATGTTCCTATACTACTTATTGTCTGCTAATGATGTCTAACTATAAGTTCATTATTTGCTAATTATATTTTAATGATGAAAACTTGGCTGTTTTTCATTAATAAAGATATCTTTAGCATAAAATTGACTTATCGGTTTAAACATATTAGCTGACAATAAGTAGTATAGGAACATACATAGCTGTACGTTATGTCTGCTAAACTATCTCTAGGTATGTACTTATATGGATAAGTTCAGTGTGGGGTACCAAAAATTCTGACAAGAGGGCTCTCTATTTCATTTATATAATAGTACTCTATGGTTTAGTGTGACACTCAGTAGCGGAGTCGGTCGAGCCCGTTGTCGGTGTCGAGTGCGCCGCGCCCCACCCGTCGCCCGCCGCTCAGTTCGAATAGCGCGAGTCAGTTCGCCGCACGTGCACGATTGTGCACAGTGTTACCAACCCTACTGTTTTAACAGTATATTTGCTGTTTTCACATTGATGTCCCTGTTTTCTGTTTCATTCCTAATTTTTACTGTTTTTCGATTGGCGTTCAGCGCCACCTATTACACTATGCAAATATTTTTTTGATAACCACTATGTATAAATATTATGAAAACAAAATTACGCAAAAGAATATTGATTACAACTATTAAAGGAGTATTACACACTAAATCCGAAATAACCGATTGCTGCTCATTTGAAGACACAGAAAGGCACATGAAGAAATTTAACAAAAATATGTATGATTTTAAAAAGAAAAATGAGTGTGAAAATATTGAAAGAATGAAAGTGGAAAATAATTTTACTTTGATTTTTATTTTTTAGTTGTTGTGATTATTAATATAACAATGTATGTGAGTTATGGTAACTAAGAAAATTGTTCATTGTTTTAATTATATTAGCAAAAGTATGAAATCTGCCTTTTTTTCTCTACCTACTGTTTTCTCCTGTTTTTTTTTTGCGACCTGTTGTTTTTTAGTTTTTTGGGGTTGGCAACACTGATTGTGCATATTAAAAGGGCCTCTCGAAAATTAAGTGACTCGGAAATGACGCACTTGGTAGAACTATATCGGGAAAACGAAGTTCTAAATGGAAAATCATACATAAGTCGTACAGAAATCGAGAAGCAAGAGATAACGCCTATGCAAGAATCAGAGACTCGTTAAATACGCCATCACTTTCATTGCAAGACATAAGCAAGAAAATAAAAAAATTACGGTCTACCTACATAAAAGAAAGAAAATAAAATTGACGCTAGCTTCCGATCCGGTGCCAGTACACAATCTGTTTATAAACCAAAGATGCCGTGGTTTGAAATAGCTGATGGATTTTTGAGGACATATACAAGTAAAAGACATACAAATATGGTAAGCAAGTTTATTAACTTTTAAATTAACACAGTAATTACATATTGTTTATTTATTTATTGAAGACAATTTGTTTGCCAAGAAACAGCGCCAGTATCACTGTTAAAATAATCACGTAAAGCATTTCGTTTTAGTCTTGCTTCAGTACAGTCCATATTGTTTTCTTCAACAAATGATGGAAAATTAGATCTCCAGGTATTTGAATATGCAAAGTGTGCATGTGCAGAAGATGTTTTACGCAGCCAATTATGAAGACAGCAGCATGTTTTCACGACTTTCTCCGTATTTTTAATATTTAAATTGATATGTTTTCCAAATATTTGAAATCGCGAAGCCAATATGCCAAAGGCGTTTTCGACAATCCTCCGAGCCCTCGATAGTCGATAGTTGTATATTTTTTCAGCAACAGTAAGATCATTACCCGGGTAAGGTTTCATTAAGTAATTTTTGAGTGGGAATGCAGCATCAGCTACGAACACGTATCCTTCAGGAATATTAAGAGCATTATGCATACATGAAAAAGAAAGAGCTTGCAAACAAATCTGGAGCTGCTGCAAAGAATTTGAAAGAATATCATTTGCACAAACAGCTGGTGTATTTGAAAAAAAACGCACCAAATTTAACAGACTGTAGTATATTGGAAGAAGATTAGGTAGATTAGATTCAGGTATCTCTTGCATCTC
The DNA here is from genome assembly GCA_949774945.1 of Hoplodrina ambigua. Taxonomy (NCBI): domain Eukaryota; kingdom Metazoa; phylum Arthropoda; class Insecta; order Lepidoptera; family Noctuidae; genus Hoplodrina; species Hoplodrina ambigua. Next base: position 714,141 of record OX458985.1, read on the forward strand.
TGAAGTGATTCCACATGCAGTAACTTTATTAAAATATCTGGGAAAAGCAGAGACAGCTGAGAAAGTACCTAATTTAGTCACGATGAGATCTTCACTGCAGGCCGAACTAGAAAGGCGATTCAGCTTCGATGATAAAAATAAATATCTGGTTGCTACTTTTCTGGATCCTCGATTGGTTCAAGCAGAAAGAGCAAGACAAAATATTCTTCTAGAAGCTCTAAAAAAAAGTTATGATGAACTAAGTAGTACCGATGACGATTCTTCTCCTGCGCGTAAGAAAAGAAACTTGAATGAAAATTATAGGACTGTTGAAACACACAACAGTTTCTGGAACTGTTTTGAAGAAGTCGCTACAGATAATGCTAATAATGATGAAGAGGACGTGGAGAAGAATGCTGTGGCAAACGAGTTGGATTTTTATTTGAAAACAGTTCGCCTAGATCGGAAGGCCGATCCTTACAAGTGGTGGTCAGCAAACGAAAAACAATACCCGAACCTTTCGAAATTTGCAAAAGTTTATCTTTCTTCGCCTGGAAGTAGCGTTTATAGTGAGAGGTTATTTTCTGAGGCTGGTAACGTTTACGATGAAAAGCGCAATCGTTTGCTACCAGAAAATGCTGATAAGCTCGTTTTTATCCATCACAACTTACCAATGATTAATTTTAAGTACTAAAATGTTGTAATTTGGAAATAAATACATAATTTTTGAGTAAAATAACGTGTCTTTTTTTACATGATTAGCTATTCGGTATTCGGCCGAATAGTACGCACTATTCGGCCGAATACCGAATAGCAAAAAGTGGCCGAACAGGCCGAATACCGAATAGTTGCCGAATATTCGTGGCATCATTAATATAAACCCCTTCCTAGTTTCGTCGTCATAGTCGATTGTACTCTACACTCTACCTCTACCCTACCCTAGTGGTATAAATTTAATTCAGTATAAATTTTATTAAACCAGTGCTTAAACTCTTGACGATTGTTCATATTCCAATCCTACCAATTCTTCAAATAAATCATGTTCGGCCCCGAAGGCTTAACTGGCGCAGCCGGTAGGTTCGCCTTACAAGATTTGATGGCAACTCATTCCTGCAAGCAAGAATCAACGTCGAGCATCATCGGTTAAGAAGATTCCACTGGAACGGCACAACCGCACTTCGAAGAGGTCTACATACATCGGCGAGAGCTTCCTGACGGTCAAGCCCCGCATCGAGAAAGGACTACTGTTCAACCACTAAGGGGGTAACATATTAATACAGTGACGCAAACTAGTAATCGGTGAGAGATAATAACAAAAATATCTCTTTTCTTAATTTTGCACATGAATAATTTCAACCATCCTGGTAGATCTTGTGAGAGTCAAAGGACCTTACTGATCGCATTATTAGCAGTCATCCGAGGACTTTTAGATAAGTTTGAAGGACTTCATGTTCACTACCATCAGTTGTTATACTATTGTGAAACACGACACTCTAGGAAGTGAATTTATTTAAAATTTTATTTTTGTATTTTTGGTTTGAATTTATTGTAATAGGTTGGTAATCCCTTAAATCACCCAATCGAAAGAGATTGTTATACACATATAATTGTGAAATTGAAATAGGTTAATGGCATCACTAAAGTCACTCAATCGAAAGCGATTGTTAAAGAAAATTTATATTAGGTTGGTGGCACACCGAAAGTCACTCAATCATAAAGGATTGTTAAAATTTATATTAGGTTGGTGGCAGACCGAGAGCCACCCAATCAAAAGAGATGGTATTAAAAAAAAAATACTTTGGTGACACACCAAGAGTTATTTAATATATAATTGGGATTTCGCATACACAACCAGGGTATAATAAGCCGCAAAAAGGCAAAAGAAAGTTATTTAAAATGTCGCTTAAAAACGTAGAGCCTATTCCTAAGGAATTTGTGCAAATTATACCTGTTTACGATGGTAACTCCAGGCAGAAAAATCTGTTCCTGAGAAAATGTGATTATGTATCGACAATGTTCAAAGGTAAAAAGGAGCAGGATGATTATAACTTACAGGTTATTACTAGCCGCCTTACTGGCGATGCTGCTAATTTAATAAGTGAGAGAGAGGATATTAAACCTTACGAAGAATTTAAAAAAATGATTGAACAACATTTTGGTGATCGAAGAAGCGAGGAATGTTTAGCGATAAAATTAGAATCAGCTAGGATTCTTCCGAACGAAACACGGTTAGAATTTTGTCGAAAGACAATTAGAAGTAATCTATACAGTAAAATCAACAAAATATCGGACATGGGTATTCGTCAAATCAAAATGCAAATGTTTTCATGTACAATTTACCAGAGGAATTAGCACGTATAGTGAGGATTAACCATCCTGGAAATTTAGAAGCTCAAATAGTGTTGGAAGAAGAAAACTTCCACGCACAATATGTATAAACTTAAAAGAAATTATTCTAATCAAAATAATTATAAAAAGGGATTCAATAATCATCCCAATAATTTTAAAAATTCTAGATATAACGTAAACAACAACGAAACAACCAAATCTACCTTAAAATCACAGTGCGCAAAATCAAAATCAAAACACACAAAGGCAAGTTCAGCCTAATCTTAAAATTACTGTGCCTAATACGAATTATAATCGTTATCGTCACGAGCAAAATCGTCCTACGTATAACAGAAATCTTAATAATAACTATCGTCAAATTTATCGTCCAAACTATAAAACGAATCATCAAGGAACTCATTTCAATAATTATGAGCGAACTAATCATAATAACTATGATCAAATTCCGCGCCCAATGAATAATAATCAGGCATTACGGAATGAAACATCACCTAATTTACATTACGTCAAAAATACGACCATAAAAGAAGACGCGAATTCAAATGAGGATTATGTTAATATGAACAGAAAGGTCAGTGCGAATTTTCAAATCGCAGCCTCAACTTCTGCTGCACAGACTTAGACAAAAATGCAGAATTACCTTTCGTATTTGTTCCAAATATTCAAGCTAAACTATTAATTGATACGGGTAGTACTAGATCCTTTTTAAGCAGTACTCGTTGATAAATATTTTAAATCGCAAAAATTTGAAGAAGCATTCGAAGTTATAAGTGTAAGTACTCATGCTACTACGGAACATAACGGAGCCGTAACTATAAATCTTTTTCTTATTTTTAACACGGATAAAAAGTTTAAATTTTATATTTTCGATATCGGAGACTCATTCGATGGAATAATCGGTAATGATCTATTATTTGAATTAAAAACAATTATTAATTTAGATACAGCGCAACTCGTGACTGAACAAGCAGTCATACCAATTCATTACCAGCTTGAACTAAATAATTTTGAACCATTTACAATTGAATTGACGCCTAGAAGTGAGCAAAAGGTAAAAGTACCAACTGAACTATACAAGGAAGGAAGGCAAGGAATTATAGGATTCCAAGAATTTGTTATCAAAGTTCGAATGCCGAGCGCTCTCGTACAATGTAACACAGGCACATATACGGTTATTCAAAACACCACCGAACAAAGTTACACTCTTACGATTACGTCACCCTTTAAAATATTAATTTACGAAAATTCAAAATCAAATTATTGCGTGATTAATTATTTAGATAATCAGGAAAATCATGAACAACTTATTGTAAACAACTTAGGAAAACTAAGATTAGAACACATGAATGAGGAGGAAAAAACTAAAATTTTGGATTATGTTTTGAATTTAAAGACATATTTTATTGTGAGGAGATTCCATTATCTTTTACAAATGAAGTAAAACATTGTATTAGAACAAATCATAATGATCCAATTTACATAAAAGCGTATAGACAACCACCTGCACAAAATGAGGAGATAAAGAACCAAGTCTAGTCTCTCCAAGATATTATAGAAAATTTATTAAAGATTTTGCGAAGATAACTAAACCTTTTACATTAATACTTAAAAAGAACAAAAAGTTCGAGATAACGAAATAATTTACGGAAGAATTCGAATTATGTAAAGAACTATTGGTTAATGCACCATTATTACAATTTCCAGACTTTTCTAAAACATTTATATTAACTACTGATGCTTCAGAGATTGCTTTAGGAGCAGTATTATCTCAAGGAAACATAGGGAGCGATAAACCAATCGCGTATGCAAGTCGCACTTTAAACGACGCAGAAAAACGTTACAGCACTATAGAAAGAGAATTATTAGCAGTGCTATGGGCAGTAAAACATTTTAGACCTTATTTATACGGAAAGAAATTTCTTATTTACACAGATCATAGACCATTTACTTGGTTATATTCCCTTACGGAACCTAACAGCAAATTAACACGCTGGAGATTAAGATTTCAAGAATACGACTTCGAAGTAATATATAGAAGTGGAAAACAAAATACCAACGCAGATGCATTATCTATAATCAAAATTAATATGATGAATTCACCAAATAATATGGATGAAGCTTTAATTACACCATCCACTTCATCTGCATCTATTTTAACAAATCAAGCGCAATTATATTCAAATAAAAGTAGAGACACTCAAGATCCAGAAGCTACATTAACAGCCTCTGAAATTTCAGAACAAAGTAATGAAAGTAGTGATGAAAATGAAATTAATGATATTCCAATAATTCATGAAGCAGTAGACACTAAACCAAATCAAATTATTGTAATTAATTGGCATAAAGATAAAATCGAAATTAATAATCGGTCTACAACTAAACAGAAAATTGTAGAAGTTAGATTACCTTTAGATAATGAAAATTATATAAAAGAATTCTTAAAAGAAAATCTAGAGAAGGGAAAGAAATATTACATTTATTACGATAATAAAACTCAACGTCAGTTGTTTAATAAATTAATTATCGAATTATTTAAAGATAACGCCATTAACATTGTAGAATGTACAGAACGTGTAATTCTTGTAGAAGACGAGGAGGAACAAGAACATCTTGTAATTAATTATCACGTAGGAAAAACATGTCATCGTGGTATAAGAGAAACTTATAATAGAATTAAGAGAAACTATTATTGGCCTAATATGGAGCAAACCATATCCGCAGTGATTAATGCTTGTGATATATGTAAAGTTATGAAATATGATAGGAGACCTTTAAAACCGCAATAGCAATTTACGCAAACACCAAGTAAACCATTTCAGGAAGTATTTATAGATATATTCTCCATTGAGGGAACATCCTTTTTAACAATTGTCGATTCTTTTTCTAAATTAGGACAAGCAATTGATATAAGAAGTAAATCTACTCCAGAAATAGTTAGAGCACTCATAAAATACTTTTCATTATATGGTGTTCCACGTAAAATTAATTGCGATCCTGGAACGGAATTCAATAATAATTTAATGAAAGAAACTTTAACTTTTTATAAAATTAAATTACATATTGGTACCTACTCCAAATAACCCTAATTCAATGGGTATAGTTGAAAGATTTAATTCAACAATAACTGAAATTTATCGTATAGCTAAGTATCAACATAAAATTACTGACGCTAGTTCGGTAATGACTTATGCTATCATGGCTTATAATAACACGATACATTCAGAATCAGAATCAGAATTATTTATTTGTGAAACATAGGTGAAGAACATACAGGGTGATTGGAAGATGGGTGCAAAGCTTTAAGGTGAAGATAGTATAGACAATTTAGGACCATTTAAGCCATGGTTGTCTTAGACGAAGTCTTACCAAATTTTTTTTACCAAAATTTTAAGTTTTTTTCGGAAATTCTCAAAATTTAATGAAAACTGCATAATTATGGCCAAATTGAATGATAAATGAATTAATTTTTTATTTATTTAATTAAAGTAATGTGTAAGCAACCAAGCAAAACATGTTTTAGGCTTCTGTGTCATTAGACATTTTTTTTACAGATATTTAAAGCTCAGAAAAAATAAAAAAATTGTACAATACGTCTTTTAAACCTTATTTAAAAAAAAAACGGAGGGTGCTTTTTTTGTTCAAACCTTTTTGAAGACATGCTTGATAATCGCTCTTTCTTTTGAGGTATCATTTATGCGGATATCTTACAAATTATTGAAATTAGGACCTAATAAACCAAATCGAGGGAGAAATTTTAAATTTTAGGCAGTCTAACAAAACACAAAATTTTTGCTTAAAAGAATACTTTATGTGCTCGAAATGATAACATTGTTCAATTCTAAGAATTTTTGGCACATGCAGGAACCAATTGAGGGGAACCCATTGAGGGGATTCTCTAAACAATGGCCACCGAGCGCGGTGCGACGGCATTTCCAGGTAGAACGCCCAATGAATAGCAAAAAGCGATAAAGAGTTGGTTTTTACAGCAAAATGGTCTTAGTTACTGAGGCAACAAAGTCGTTTTTCTTTAGTCAGGGTCAGTCGGTCTGTGATGAAGCCGTTACATCTTTTACTTATTAGTCAAACTACTGCCCTTGTGAGTGGACGTTGTCGTGTTGATTCACAATTTACCGTGTTCAGTTGTAGCCCTTTGCGTTCCTGCACGTGTTGTTTGCGTTAGTTTTGAACTTTTTTGTTTCACCGTGTCCAGTCGTAGCCTCGCGCTCCTGCACGTGTTGATTTTTGACTTAATTGTGTTGAGTTGACGTTTAGTGCGCTCCTACGCCGTTTTTCTTAATTGTTAAGTGACTATGGCTACTTTTTCCAATCAAGAATATGCGGATATCGTATTTATGTACGGTAGAGCAGACGGCAATGGATCTTTGGCGCGACGGATGTATCAAGAGCGCTATCCGAATCGCAGGATACCGAATGTCCGAGTGTTTTACAACACGTTTCGTCGTCTTGCCCAAGATGGGTTTCACCGCGTGGAACCTGGAGTCAACCCGGGCAGACACGAAACTGCCGTCGACGAAGACATTTTAGCAGCATTTCAAGCGGATCCTACTACCAGTACTAGAGCAGTAGCTCGAAATTTAAACATTTCTCAATGGAAGGTGTGGCATACAATGCACCAAAATGATAAGTATCCGTTCCATGGCAGGAGCGTGCAAGGTCTAGTAGAGCAAGATCCTCAAAGAAGAATTCAGTTCTGCCGTTTCCTCCTCAACAGAGACATCGAAGATGCGTGGTTTCTGAAATCAATCTTGTGGACTGATGAAAGTAAATTTTCAAGGGAAGGTATTACAAACTTTCACAACATCCATGAATGGGCCGACGTAGACAACAATCCACATTTTAAGAAGCAGGTGTCATTTCAGATGAAATTCTCTGTGAATGTATGGGCTGGAATAATTGGCAGAACATTGATTGGGCCCCACTTTTTGCCTGATCCATTGAATGGCGAAAATTATTTGCAATTTCTGCAAATTGATTTACCACTGCTGATAGAGGAATCAGGTGTCCCGATCTTCGAAAGAGACCGAACAGTCATCTTTCAGCAAGACGGCTGTCCAGCGCATTGGACTTTAAATGTAAGGGAACACCTCAACAATTGCTTTCCTGATAGCTGGATCGGCAGGGATGGACCCATCCCTTGGCCCGCTCGCTCCCCAGATCTGACCCCGTTGGACTTTTTCGTGTGGGGCCGGGCCAAGGAACTGGTGTATAACAACAAAGAAATTAACACTAGAGAAGAATTGATACAAAGAATAAATTCAGCGTTTGAGACAATGAAGCAGGAGATGATGTTGAAAATAACGACTACAGAAGTTAGAAGACGGGGCCGTGCTTGTATTAGGAATCACGGCCGTCATTTTGAACATGAAAAATAAATAATTTTAATTCAAATGTTGTTTTAATTAGTCTGCCTAAAATAAAAAAAAATCTCCCTCAAATTGGTTTGTAGGCCCTAATTTCAATAATTTGTAAGATATCCGCATAAATGATACCTCAAAAGAAAGAGCGATTATCAAGCATGTCTTCAAAAAGGTTTGAACAAAAAAAGCACCCTCCGTTTTTTTTTTGAATAAGGTTTAAAAGACGTATTGTACAATTTTTTTATTTTTTCTGATCTTTAAATGTCTGTAAAAAAAATGTCTAATGACACAGAAGCCTAAAACATGTTTTGCTTGATTGCTTACACATTACTTTAATTAAATAAATAAAAAATGAATTCATTTATCATTCAATTTGGCCATAATTATGCAGTTTACATAAAATTTTGAGAATTTCCGAAAAAAAACTTAAAAATTTGGTTAAAAATATTTGGTAAGACTTCGTCTAAGACAACCATGGCTTAAATGGTTCTAAATTGTCTGTACTATCTTCGCCTTAAAGCTTTGCACCCATCTTCCAATCACCCTGTATATACATTAATCATACATGTCAGGGTCTTAAATAGATAAGTGTTGCACTATGCTTTGTCATTGTTGACATACAAATATTAAAGTCAGGTTCGTCAAAGTTAACAAAATTTTACGTTAGCAAATTACATTAAAATAATCAATTTAATAATGTCCACTACAAGAAAGAAAAACAAAAAAAAACACACACAAGAAGATCATAACAAAAGAATATGCGAGAAAGTATTCGTTCGTTACATTAATAATATGAATTAATAAAATTACAGAATTTAATCAAATAGTCATCCAAAAATTAAAATAGTCATCCAAGTCAACATTAATTATATAAATTTTAAAATTACAGAGTTTAATCAAATAGTATTATCATTAAAATAGTCATCCAGGGTATAATAACATTTGTCAACTAATAACTTGTGAAGACACCTTTTGAATTTCTTTAGTGGCATACATTTTATGGCATCAGGTATTTTATTAAAAATTTCAGCAACTAAATTAACTCCATTTGAAACAATTTTTGGTTGCACAAATGCTACGAGCACTTTCGATGTAAATTTTGAACAAGCGTATATGCAACAGTTAATAAAAGAACACGCTGAAAAAACCGCTTATCTTTATGAATATTTAACGGATCAAATTATTAATGAGAAAATACGTAGACAAAGAGAAGGAGAAGTTATAAAACTTAATGAAGGAGATCAAATCTTTTCAAAATTAGTGAATAAACGTCGCGGTAAAGATAAACCACGTTATGAAAAAGGAATAGTTATCGGAGACACTGAACGTAATATAGTACCAGTACAAATTAAAGAAAGAGTAACCAAGGTACCTTTTAGAAATGTAAAAAGACCGAGTAAAGAATAAGGACTTATACATTACCTCAGCTTAATAATTGTTTATATAAAAGTTTAAATAATGAGTAATAACACCTGTATAGTAGAAAGAAATATTATAGTCATAACATCCTGACTCCAAATAAAATATATTGCCTAAGCGAATAAAATCATTAAATGAATGATTATGTAAAATTTATATTATATTATGTATGAATTAAATTGTGAATTATGATACAATATATGTTCTTTATTAAAATGTAAAAGCGAAATTAATGATAATGATATGTAAAGGCGAATTGTTAATTAAATATGAGATGTAAAAGCGAATTGATAATTATTATATGTGTGTATGATAATTATAATTATGTATTATGATTAAAGAAGTGTATATTATAATTGAGAACAAAGCAAATGTGACTATATTATAAAGCACACTTATGTTGCAGTGCCAGGCGATGCAATTTTTATTATTATTTTACTATAAAATATGTAAAGTGTAAGGAAAACTTTAAAGAGTAATTGAAGTACAAATTATAAAAATGTAACCTTAATAATAAGATGGTTATGGGAAATAATTAAGCATTATATAATCTTTAGAATTTATTATTTTGACATTACAAATTGCTTGTTTTATATAAAGTTAACATAAGTTTAAAAGGCAACGGGTATTAACTAAGTATGTAATCTTAGAATATAAGAATATTATGTAAAATCACGTCATTAGGAATGATGCTCGTATTTGAAATTTACCTTCAGTTAATTTCAAACTTAAGAAGGGAGGAGTTATGTGACCTTAAATCACAGATCCGGGTTCAAGACCTAGAGTCGATTATTGTCAAATTAGTAACGCATGAACCAAGTTTTACGACTTGAGGCGTGACTCGAAGGTTGACCATTACTCAGTGGCTTATCATATGTAAACTAGAGTATATAAACCCCTAAGCGAGCAAAAGAAATCATTCCTAGTCTCGTCGTCATAGTCGATTGTACTCTACACTCTACCTCTGTAACCCTAGTGGTATAAATTTAATTCAGTATAAATTTTATTGAACCAGTGCTTAAACTCTTGACGATTGTTCATATTCCAATCCTACAAAATCTTCAAATAAATCACGTTCGGCCCCGAAGGCTTAACTACATACACGGCAATAGTTATAAACACCACTTTAGATTTGATTAGAATTATTTAACATGTACCAAAAAAATTTCATCCAAAACATCCTCAACTTCCCGCAAGCCGACCACGTAGGCCGCACCAAAGGCGCCCAAGTCTCTCAGGGAAAAGGCACTAAAGAACTCGGCCAAGTCAACGGTATCGGAAAAGGCGGTGCGTCCATCAGAGCCGCTCCAGGTCCGGAAGGCCTTATCGAAGCTGGACGTAACAGGCTCCATCCGCATCATGTCCGCCTGCCCAAATGTCTCCAACATCTCCGACAAAACATCGTCGGTACCTGAGTCCTACATGGAGGATCGCCGCAGGATCTCAGAGAGCATAGTCATCCACTGGGAGCAGTGCGGCATGTCACCCCCCCTCCAGATCATCCCGGGTGAGGATAGCTCGGTGGCCTCTTCAGTCGGCCAAGTTGTCCCAGAGAGAAAGAGCATCGTCTACAGTACGCCGAAAAAGGGGCATAGGGGTTAAAATGGACCTGGTTACAAGGGCAGCGAATGACTACCTCCAAAAAGGGAAGAAGCGGCTGGCATCATGAAACGGGAGTGTAAAACCATCGCACACAATTGTCAAGGAGGTCAAGTAAGAGGTCAAGACCAGGCAGGGCCAGGAAAAAAGCACCTTGGGATCCCAAATGGGATTCCATGGGTGAAGGACTGAACCGCCTGGACAAAAACTTGAATAGCATAACCAACCAGCTTGACGTGCTCCGAAAGTCGTTGGAGAAAATCAAAACTGACCTCTCAAAGCCTAAGGACCCCGACAGCCGGACGTCAGGGGCGGATGTGCTCATGAGCAAAACATTCATGGAAGAAGTGGCAAAACTACAGGCCCTGCGTCATGAAATAAAAAATAGACCCGTGACTCATCCCCCAACACCAAGCAACATTTCAAACCTTTGACAGAGAGACTGGAGATGGTCTCGGCGGACATTCGAATACTGCGGGACAAGAAGCCGATCGTCCAGGCGCCGACCGCGCCGAGCCTGGATGCGGAGCTGGCAGTCGTGGAGGTCGAGACCCTCCAAAACATCGAAAAAGGGGTAGCGAAGCAGGGGGGACAGACCGCCACAACAGCAGGGCCCCAAAACCTTTGCCCAGGTCGCCAGTACACCGAAGCCCCCCCCCAAACCCAAACAACCAAATCACACCTTGATAACCTCGTCCACAGATCCAGATCAAGAGATCCAGGAGCCGAAACCTCAAAACCCACTGGTCTGCATTAGGCAATATGATATCCACATTTGAAGAAAGCCCTTTACCAGCCCTTTTTCAGCTACTCTCAATTTCGCGCAAGAGTTTGATATTTCAATGCAAACTATTCCGAACGGGTGCGAGACCTGTAGAACAATCGCGCTAATTTCAAACATCGGCAAACGTTTATGATAATGTTACGATTCAGCTGTTCCGATTTGGAACGTTGCGTTACATCAATCGTTAGTGATATTCTTTTAGTTTGTATATTATATCCGAGCGTTTAGTAATAAATTTAGACGTGTGCACCTCTAGTTTTGACATCTGAAAGCGCGGCATGTACTTGAACTTTTGAAAAAGTAAGCAAGTTTTTACGTAAATAAACATTCAAAGTATATTATACTCTTTAGACAGCCACATCATTAGTTGTTATCATTTCATTAAAAGAAATCGTCTCGTGATTGTTTCATAAACCACTCACACACTTCCTGGAAACACTTCACTTCCTTCTTTTCTTTTACTTCTCGGTGTAAATGGATGATCGTCGCAGATGCACGAGGGCCCGGCAAATGGAGCTGATGGTGCAATTCCTAAAGCAACATCGAGACTTTGCTCTTGGACAAGTTTGGTCTAAAGAGGCTTGTCAAGTTGTGGCACGCTTATGGAATGAGTGTGTAACAAATCTTAATGTTGAAGGGCCTGCCCGAACAGGGAAAGAATGGTCCAAGAAGAGAATTATCGAGGCAATTTAATATTTGCTACAGTGTTGAACATTGGAACTATGTTAAAAGAGTTCTTAGGTATTTAAAGAAAACTAAAAAGTATTTAAAGTTTAGTAGTCAAGGACATAGCTTACAGGGCTTTGTCTAAGCTGACTGGGCAAGTGATAGCTTGGACAGAAAATTTTTCACTGGATTCTGTTTTGTTATGTCAGTTACAGCTGTTTCATGGCAATGCAGAAAGCAGAGAGTTATAGCTCTATCGAGCACTGAAGCCGAGTATGTTGCTCTCTCTGAAGCTTGTAGGGAAGTGGCAGGGGAGGACCAATTCCCTGGCCTCCGCGATCGCCCGACGTCACTCCGTTCGATTTTCACGTGTAGGGAAGGGCAAAGGAACTAGTTAGTAGCACTTCAGAAATAGAAAGTCGAGAAGATTTGAATTAATGCTGCTTTCGAAATTATGCGACAGGAGATGCTGCTGCGCACAACAACTGTAGAAATCAGACGTAGATGCCGCACCTGTATTGTAAATGAAGGGCGTCAATTTGAACATCTGTGATTTATTATTTAAATAAATTACTTAAAATTATTTAATTGTTTCATTAACGCACCTATAACTGGTACAGCATAATTTCAATCGATCATTTAATTTTTACCAACTTTGCAGTATTAAATTTCGCAAAATATTTAACTTTCCGTAAAGGTAGAGTTCGGCAAAAATTTCCTACTTGATAAAATTCTGAAAAAACTCTTAGTTTTTTTTTATAAAAGCTAATTACATACCATTAGGAAGCTCACACACTAGGGATGTTTTGCTAGAATTGGAACTCCTCGATCATTTTTTGTTTTTAAATGCAAGTTGAAATTAACATTTAAGTATTTTTTACATCTTTCTGTAAGTTTGAGGACTCGAAACTTTTTTTCTAGCTAACATCTGAACAAAGCAATAATTTTATAAGAATCTACCAACATCAAATATTAAAAAAAAACAACAAAATATTGCCTGTTTTACCCATTTTTAATAAAAATTACACTTTAAAGTTAAGAAAGTGGTGAAACAAGAAAAAAGAAAAACAAATCTTAAAAATACCCAGCGGGCCAGGGCAAAATAAATTAGGGCTGAGTAAGTAGCAGATGACCCCACCAATCCACCATTTTCGTATGTTCAACGTTCTGCCAAACACCCTGTATATATATTATTTAAGAGAACTAATGTATGACTGACTGAATTTTTGAACTGAACTGAGCTGACTGGATCTTTGTTAACAATTAGGTTAAATTGTGAAAATCGAAGTGCCCTAAAAATGGCCACAAACCATCAATGTCACAATAGGCCAAAACATATTAATGTTAAACATCATTTTGTAAGAGAGTAGTCACAGAGATCAATACTCTATTCTTCCAAGAAAATCAGTTCATCAAGTTTTCTTTCTAACGCAGTTTCAAGAAGTAACAACCAATATAAGTATTTTTCTTTTAATACTTAAGATATAACCAGATCCAGTGGCTATAAAAATGTTAGATCGCTTGAGAAATACAGAAATGTCTAAATGTAACGAAGAATGCTTTTTTCCAATAGTGACATCTATACAAGTTGGGGTCTACGGAGTGGTCGACTTTTATATTCGAAAAACAGACTCGGGCACAGAGATTGTTTTGCTCTTCCATCAAAATCCCTTTTTGTGTCTTACCCATTTCAAAAACCTTTTTACCGATTGAAATAACCATTATGTAAACTAAGTTACAAATATGCGAGACTCACACCAATCATGTACCTAATTGTTAATTTAAAACATTTTACGAAGACCATTTTATCGATTTTTCAGGATAAGTGTATGTCCAGAAATATCGACTCGAAATAGCTTTTATAATCGTAACATAGTGTCTATTAAAGTATGGGTCTACGCAGGAGCCGCTTTTTATATTCGAGAAACCGACTCAGGCACAGAAGTTGCTCATACTCCTACATCAAAATCCCTTTTATGAACTTTCTTCTTTTCGAAAATCCTTTTTTATCGATTGAAATAACCTATATTAGGTAAGTTGGATTCAGTAGCGAAGACCTAAAAGTTTCGCTTGAGAAAGGCGAAACTGTTTAAGGATTAAACTAGTGTCAGCGCTCCTAGCCGTTGCTACACTCAGGCATGTGGGACAAAGGCACAAACGAGCTAATACACGACATCAAAAATTAAGCCGGGAAGAGATTCATTTCAGGACACGCGTGATGGAATAGAAAAGACGAAAAAAGCTCTATTTTGATCGTGACATGAATACGACAAGTACCGGGCTACACAGGAGCCGCTTATTATATTCGAGAAAAAGACTCAGGCACAGAAGTTGCTCATACTCCAACATCAACATCCCTTTTTTGAAGTTTCTTCTAATCGAAAAACCTTTTTTATCAATTGAAATAACCTGTATTAGCTATGTTAGATTCAGTAGCGAAGACCAAAAAGTTTCGCATGAGAAAGGCGAAACTGTTTAAGAATAAAACTAGTGTCAGCGCTCCTAACCGTTGCTACACTCAAGTTTGTGGGACAAAGGCACAAACGAGCTAATACACGACATCAAAAATTGTTTCGGGAAGAGATTCATTTCAGGACCAGCGTGAAGAAACAGAAAAGATGAAAAAAAGCTCTATTTTAATCGTAACATGTATACGACAAGTACCGGTCTACACAGGAGCCGCTTTTTATATTCGAGAAAAAGACTCAGGCACAAAGATTACACATGCGCCTCCATTAACATCCCTATTTTGAACTTTCTTCTTTTCGAAAAACCTTTTTTATCGATTGAAATAACCCGTATTAGCTAAGTTAGATTCAGTAGCGAAGACCAAAAAGTTTCGCTTGAGAAAGGCGAAACTGTTTAAGAAAGACTGTAAAATGGTACAAAAAGTTGGGAATAGAATTAATTTTGAACACTGCTTTGATGAACTCTTGGGTGATGTTCTGTGAGAATAATAAAACTAAAATGGGGATTGTAGAATTTCGAAGGCAGTTGGTGGAAGATTTGACTGAGACAGAAAATAAAACTGCTGAAGAGGTTGAAAGACCTAAAAGGCTAAGGCATAACCTAACTCAAAAAGAGGGATCAGTTAGAAACACACGACGATTTTGTAATAAATGTTACAAAAATAATGTCGAACTATATGGTTCGAAACTTGCCAGAAATAAAACAAAAAAAGTTTCAACATTTTGCAATGAATGCGAAAATAAACCGCATTTGTGTTTACAGTGTTTCAACAAGATCCACAAGAAGTAACGTATTTTCTTTATTATAATTAGCAATTTAATTATTGTTATTCATTTTCTAATAAATATTTTCATTACTTACACAATTACTGTATTTATTATTTAATTTTATTACCTTACCCAATATATTGTAAAATAGCAGAGGCTTTTTTCAGTTTTCTCAGAAACTACATAAGCATTTTAAAAAAATATTTTACTGTTAAAAAGCCTACAAAAATGGTAATATAATAAGCTACGTAAAATGTTTAAAACGAATAGTTATGTTGCACTTAAAACCCAAACCTCCGCATCCATGAACGAGTTCGCCGAAAACTGCAGATTTTTGTATGTGAATTTAACAAATTTCAAGGTAAACGAAAACCATTGTGCGCACATATTCTACAGCGCCGCAGCGGTCACACGCACACACAAAATCTACGGAATAAGTGTCCTACGGCTCACAAAATAGGTTCGAAAACAGGTCTGCCTTGAGGTCACCGGTGACCTACGAGGCGCCTAAATACTGGGCAGGGTCAGGTCACCGGTGACCTACGTGGCGATGAACGTGTTAAGGATAAAACTAGTGTCAGCGCTCCTAACCGTTGCTACACTCAAGTTTGTGGGACTAAAGCACAAATCTAAACGAAATAATCAAAATATAATAAAGCTCTATTTTAATCGTGACATGTATACGACAAGTACGGGTCTGCACAGGAGCCGCTTTTTAAATTCGAATAACAGACTCATTTATGCACAGAAATCAACACTATACACCACCTTCAAAATCAAATCAGTCAAGTTTCATTTGTAACGCCGCCGCCGTTTCAAATAGTAGTAGTAACCAGTTTTAGTAACTTTTATTTTTTTAAAGCTACAGCCAGATCCAGTGGCTTTAAAAATGTTAGATCGCTTGAGAAATACGAAATGTTTAAAGATACAACGAGTGTTAGCGCAGGAGCCGCTTCTACGCTACAGAATTAGTGACCAAAGCAGACATTCGAAGAGCATTCAAATAAAATCAATACACGCTCTTTAGCAATCGTGTCATCTATACGACAAGTTAGGGTCTAAGCAGTGGTCGATTTATTTAATCCAAGAAACAGACTCAGGCTCAGAGATTGTTTTGCTCTTCCGTCAAATAAAAGGCTGGCAACCCTGGCTAATGTAAACATTGGCTCCGTAATCAAAAATTTATAAAAATCTATAAACTGTGTCATTACGTGTGAAAATACCACCTTTAAAGTCTTAATAACTTATTTACCAAGTGACATCGTTTTCTTGTGTTATTATCGGATTTCAAACTAGTTACAGAAAAATATATAGTGAATACAAAAACCAACTTTAAAACTGTGGAGAAGTGAAATATTAGACTCTTATCAATAATTATACCCCTAGTGCATTATAAGAAGAAACTGCCAATTGCATATAGTGAACAAAAAACATTTATTATCCTCAAGTAAGACTTTACCTTATTAATGAACTCGTTAATTTTATTTAAAAAACACTATTTACCAGTGTTACCAATATCAGCGCAGTTAAAAACAACCACTAGCGCCAAAATAACATTACACAACTGCCCAAGTGGCGAATAGACGTACTAAAGTGACTTGCCAGTCTTACCAACCTAACAGCAATTCAAGACGACTAGTAGCGCCATAACATCGTGCTAAACGGTTCAGGTGGTAGAAAAATGAACTAAAATAATAACGCTACTGCCCACCAGAGGGCGATTGGTAGTATTTGGGGATACCAGTACATAAAATAATTTTAGCGATGGTAGAAAAATAAATAGAAAAGAGACAACCTGGACATACATAAAAACTTATAATTTATAATAACTTTAGATTCATAAATTATAATAACATACATAAAATAATACTCTATAGAAATGGCTAATAGCCCGAATAATAATATTACACAACGTAAACCGCTTAGAGCGAACTCATTAACTGATTTATCTTCGATAACTAACGAAAAAAGTATATTTGACACGACTATGATGAGTATACCAGATAGTTTCAATGATGACAATGACACTATTAATAACTTGATTGAACAGAATAAAAAACTTAATATGGAATTGTTAAGCGCACATCAAGAAATTGAAAATTTAAATAGTGAGAACTTTAGGCTAAAAAGTGATCTTCAAGAAATGATAAAAAAGTCAAATACATATAAGAAAATATGCTCGACGCCTAGCAAAAAATGTGTAACACCAACACGCAAACTAAAAATATTAAATCTTAACCGTGAAATTAGTATAGACATCTCCGAAAGGACTGATAGCAAGCATGATAAAGAAACTCAAACAACCAACACGAGTAATGAAATACATAATATTCTAGTATCAGGATACCCACTTATCTCTACGTCAGTTAATGACCAAAACAGAAACACGAAAGATCAAAATAAAAATATTTCTATAAAGACCAAAGAAAGAAATAAACTCACACCCACTAAGTGTCCAAAAGAAACTATAAACAAAGAAGCACATACCGACACTCTTACTGCTCACACACCAACAAAACTTAAACAGAGGTCAACATCAACATCGTGCGTTACACTGAAAAGTACTGAAAAAACATCTAAACCAAAAGGGAAAAATAAATTATGTATTCTCAGCAGCTTTAAAACAAAAACAACCCTATCGACCATCGAAAATATTTTCTCAGACCATTTTGATTATTGTCACTATGTAAAACCACATGGTACCAGTAATGAACTCCTAGGCGATTTAGCACAAAAACTAAAGGATTTCAATCTTAATGACTATTGTATCCTTATCATAGGAGAAAACGATCTTAGAGGAGAAAACCCCCCTGTAGACATGATAAAATCGATAAGGGAATTTATGGAAAAAGTTACAAATACCAATAAAATTATCTGTGCCCCTACGTACATAAAGGGTGCCCCAATCTATAACTTTAAAGTCGAGATGTTCAACAATCTCTTATGGCTGGACTTACAAAATAATGACTACGCATATTTCTATGACAGCAACCAGACACTATCGCATGACATGTTTACTTATAGAACAGGGAAAATTAATGACAACGGAATAAGACATATATATACTCAGATTATGGACAATATAATGATTGATCTATGTCTGTTTGATGAAAAATTCATTAAAACATATGACGTTAACCTGGAGGTTTGCAGCTCCGACTCTGACGGCTATAAGGAAGGCACTAATCCCATGACTAATATAGACTTTTTTCGTCCATAATAACATATATATATTGCACCAAAATATTGCTGGCCTCTTGAATAAGTCGGACTCATTAACTGTTCACCTGCAAGAATTATCTAATAAACGAAAAGACGTTGATATAATCTGTATAACGGAGCACTTCATAATGCTAGGTCAAGAAAAGCTCTTGAATATACCCAACTACAAACTGGCCGCCTGTTATTCAAGAGAAGGAAAGAAACGTGGAGGAGCGTGTATTATTATAAAAAGTGATTTGGAATATAAGGAATTATTAAATGTTTCATGCAATTCTGTAACAAACACCATCGAGTGTTGTGCTGTAGAACTTGTCACTCAACAATTAATTATTTTATGTATATATAGACCACCAAAGTTAAATAACCTGACTGTATTCTATGAAAAGCTAGACATTATCTTGAAGAAGCTATGTTCTAAGTCGAATAAGAAATTGATTGTTTGTGGAGACTTTAACATAGACACCTTAAAACGAAACAATATTTCTCTTGATTTTGAGCACTTTCTCTTAGCTTATAATCTCAAGCTAGAATTACAACAGCCTACCAGAATATGCAGTAATAGCTGTTTAGATAATTTTGCTCGTAGTTGTGAGCTAAAATGTAAATGTGAAGTAATCGACTTTGCGCTATCCGATCACACTGCACAGATATTGGAAGTCAAGGTAAATAGAACTTGTAGAATAAGATCGTGGCATATTAATAGACGCGACATATCAAACGATAATTTAATAAAATTTAACAATTATCTTCAATGCCTCTCGTTTTCGGAAATATATGATACAGACGACGCCAACAAAGCGTACGACTATTTTCTCGAACACTTCCGTTTATTATATGACCTTTGCTTCCCCTACAAGTTAGTAACCATAAAAGTAAACAAAAAAACCAAGTGGGTTTCACGTGGTATACGTGTATGCAGCAAAAAACAGAGACATTTGTTATGGAAATATAGGCTTAACCGATCAGATGAAAATAAATTAACATTTAAAAACTACTCTCAACGATTCCGCAGAATTATTACGCTAACCCAAAAAGCACAAAATAGTTATTACATCAATACCTCTAGTAACAAATCAAAAGCATCTTGGCAGGTAATTAACAACAAAGCTCGTTATACCGAACCCATTGCTCATATCAATGTAGGAAACAAAACTATTCGTAACCCAAAAGACATTGCAAACGCATTCAATAACTTCTTCATAGACCAGGTAAAGGATAACACTACAGCAGCGAATGAATCTTTTAATGTAACGGAAAATTCTAATTCAATGTTCATGTCTCCAGTATTGCCTCAAGATGTATTGAAGGCAATAAAATCATTAAAAAACAAAAATAGCTTCGGATATGATGGTATCACTACAAAAGTTATAAAATTCGTAGCAAATAGTATTGCGATTCACATCAGTCACATAATAAATTTATGTATATGTTCTGGTGTATACCCAAAAGCACTAAAAACAGTTATTCTTAAACCACTTCATAAAAAGGGGAATAAAGAGGAATTAACTAACTATAGACCAATAGCCTTGATCCCTATTTTCTCCAAGGTTATAGAAAAGATAGTCTATGAGTCAATTGATAAGTTTTTGACTAAATATAAAATCTTGTGTGATGAACAGATGGGTTTTAGGAAAAATAAAGGCATAAATACAGCCATTTACGCTCTACTAAAAACTGTTATGGAAAATGTAGATAAAAAAAATCCCATTTGCGCAATTTATACCGATATGTCCAAAGCATTCGATTGTGTCCATTATGACACTCTTCTTTATAAGCTTAGCGCCTATGGTATCCGAGGTAATGTCCTAAACCTCATAAAATCATACCTCAGTGATCGCATACAATACACGGAAGTAACTCGGGTTTGTACTAAGACTAAACGTGAAATAAAATATCTATCTGAACACCGAACTATCAGATATGGTGTACCACAAGGTAGTGTGCTTGGCCCTCTTTTATTTCTGCTCTATATAAACGAATTGCCACGTTATATTCAGTACCCGATGGTTTTATTTGCTGATGATAGCACTGCGTTAATACAATGCAAAGATATAAAAAAATATGATAATGATATAAATCAGACACTCAAAGACATAGTGTATTGGCTTGAAATTAACAACTTACTAATAAATTTAGCAAAAACAAATGTAATGCACTTTTATCAACGGTTACCTGTACAAAATTTGACCATAGAGTATAACAGACAACAAATAAATCAAGTTACAGTTGCAAAATTCTTAGGATTACTAATGGATAGTCAGTTAACTTGGAAACCGCAAGCAGAAGCGGTATGTAAAAAGCTTAGTACATCTGCTTACGTGTTATTTAACCTGTCCAAAAAAGTTAATATAGCAACAACACTGATGGCCTACCATAGCTTAGCAGCATCCATTCTGCGATTTGGAATTGTGTTCTGGGGTAATTGTAGTATGAGAGAACAAGTATTTAAAGCTCAAAAGCGCTGTATAAGAGCTATGTGTGGTTTGAAGATGACAGACAGCTGTGCACCCATGTTTAAGTCACTAAAAATACTAACCTTCCCTGCATTGTATATTTTTGAAATGGCTGTTTTTGTAAAAAATAACAAGAGTAACTTTACAACTGTATCTGAAACCAGAAAAGGACCTATTAGAAGCCAATATAAGAATTTGTTGCAGGTTGGCTGTTATAATACTGCATTACTAAAAAAAAGTGTCTTTGGTATGGGTCCCATAATATATAATAAAATTCCCAACATAATAAAAAATTATCCTATTCAAATGTTTAAAAAGAAACTTACTGCACTATTACTAGAAAAATGCTATTATTCCGTCAATGACTTTTTAAATGATAACACACTTTAGTATATTTTATGACTTTTAATTTGAATTATAAATTTTAATGGACCTACATATATTATGTTATATTGTTATGTTTTCTTTTTCTATTTTAAATTTAATTTTAATATTTGTAACGATTTATTTGAATTGTATATTTTCATTTTAAAAATAATGTGTCTTTTAACTTTACTTTCAACATTTGCATGCTTAATTCTAAGGCAGATTGTACAAGGGACAAAAATACTGTAAACATCTACATTTTGTAAACCTACTTTCTAAGCAAATAAATATATATTATTATTATTATTTTCAGTTTAGATTTTGATCTCTCCCATTGCTGGGGAACTACACCAAAGTTGCGGGCTTTTGGCCAAACAACCTTGCCGTTTTTATCTTAGTCTATTGATAGGAATTTTCTGACGAGTCTGCAGGTGTTCAGAATAACTGCTTTCTGTAAAAGTGTGAATGTGAGTGGATGAATATCTAAGATTTGAAGGCTTTTATGAAGTGTTTTGGGAATGACGCCGGTGCTGGATATAATGATAGGGATGGTTTTGACCTTGTTGACTTTCCATTGGGTTTTGAGTTCAATTGCCAAGTCTGCGTACTTTGACAGTTTGTTTGTGTGCGTGGATGTTAGATTGTGTGTGTTTGGGATTGCTATATCTATCAGATATACGGTTTTATTTTGTTTGTCGTGCAGGGTTATGTCAGGTCGGTTGTGATGTATAGTCTTGTCAGTTAGAATAGTTCTATCCCAATACATTTTGTAATTAGGTGAATCTAGTACGGTTTGAGGTGTGTATTTATAATATGCTGTTTTTTCTGTTATAAGTTTATTTTTATGAGCGAGTGTTTGGTGAATAATTGCAGCTACCTGGTCATGCCTGTGTTTGTAGTCTGTTTGTGTAATGGATGCGCATGCACCTGTGATATGTTGAATTGTTTCAGGTTGTTTATGACAGTGACGGCAGTGGTCACTCCTTAGAGTGCTGTCGCGGATTATAAATAACCATTATGTAAGCTAAGTTACAAATATGCGACACACACTCCAATCATGTAATTGTTTAATTTAAAACATTTCACGAAATCCATTTTATCGCTTTTACTGAATAAGTGTATGTCCAGAAATATCGACTCGAAATAGCTTTTATAATCGTAACATATGTGTATATTAAAGTATGGTCTACGCAGGAGCCGCTTTTTATATTCGAGAAACCGACTCAGGTACAGAAGTTGCTCATACTCCAACATCAACATCCCTTTTTTAAACTTTCTTCTTTTCGAAAAACCTTTTTTATCAATTGAAATAACCTGTATTAGCTATGTTAGATTCAGTAGCGAAGACCAAAAAGTTTCGCATGAGAAAGGCGAAACTGTTTAAGAACAAAACTAGTGTCAGCGCTCCTAACCGTTGCTACACTCAAGTTTGTGGGACAAAGGCACAAACGAGCTAATACACGACATCAAAAATTGTTTCGGGAAGAGATTCATTTCAGGACCAGCGTGAAGAAACAGAAAAGATGAAATAAAGCTCTATTTTAATCGTAACATGTATACGACAAGTACCGGTCTACACAGGAGCCGCTTTTTATATTCGAGAAAAAGACTCAGGCACAAAGATTACACATGCTCCTCCATCAACATCCCTATTTTGAACAATCTTCTTTTCGAAAAACCTTTTTTATCGATTGAAATAACCCGTATTAGCTAAGTTAGATTCAGTAGCGAAGACCAAAAAGTTTCGCTTGAGAAAGGCGAAACTGTTTAAGGATAAAACTAGTGTCAGCGCACCTAACCGTTGCTACACTCAAGTTTGTGGGACTAAAGCACAAATCTAAGCGAAATAATCGAAAGGTAATAAATCTTTATTTTAATCGTGACATGTATACGACAAGTACGGGTCTGCACAGGAGCCGCTTTTTAAATTCGAGAAACAGACTCTGGCACAGAGGTTGCTATTAATACTCTTCCATCAACATCCCATATTTGAACTTTTTCCATTTCAAAGATCTTTTTTAATAATAGAAATAAACTATAAGTAGCTAAGCCAAAACTATATGACCCTCACATCCAATTACCTTACTGTTAATTTGAAACTTAGGATCTTTTACATTTTAAGACAACAATACTGCTACACAACAAAAACACCACAACAACTTAACCCTGCTGATGATATTTTTACTTTTTATCTTTCTAGAAATATGTGTACAAAACCCTCGTTGTTATTAACCTGCCTAAAACAAATGCAGCAGTTGATTCAGTCAACAATCAGATGAAAGTATCGACGAAGGCTGTAACTTAAAATCAGAATGCTTTTGCTCTTTTTTTTTAATTTTTAAAGACAAGTTTTATGTAAGACGCAGTCCTGCTTCAAAGACATACTTAACATTCAAACTGTGACCAAATGCAGTTTGCCCTACTGAGATCCATTTTGAACACAAAGGAGCAAACAATAAGATCCACTTTTCAAGCTGGATCATCTTCTTGCCATCCATTTAATAGACCCATGATTTCATCAGAGGCACTATCTGCATCTATTCTTCTCATGCTACTCAGTCTTTCCGCCACATGCTTCCCGAAGAACCAATAGTTTTGATCTGGCAATGGTTCAGTAACCAATGGATTCATAGCTAGCAAAAGGTCATCTATGACCTGCTTGCACTTGGATGTTTTGCTAGGTTTCTGCACAGATATCGCTTTACGACGAGGCCTGTCAGTTCGCCGGCTCCGCTGACGGATATTAAGTTCCATTTCATTTTCCAGTTCTGACTGTTGTTCTTCTTTGAGGTTTAAATTACTTGATAATTCTTTGTAGTCATCTATCACAGGTTCATAATTCTGAAATAATATTTAAAAAAAAATACTATTAATTGTTTTCATAAATCAGAGGAATATGTTTTTAAACAGCAAATATATTGATCATTATATTGAAAGTTTAAGATACTAGTAAAAAATTACAACAAGTTGGTATTTAGATTTCAATCTCTCTCAAATAAAAACCTAAACAAACTATGATAATTGTATTTTTTTTAAACCATTAATCAGAATTAATGGCCACATACTGTATTATTTATGTTAATTACCTCATAATCTTCTTTCTTGCAAATATCTTTTAGGAACTGCAGTGGCTTCCACAAGGGCCAGCAAGGTACGTAAACATCAGCTGGAGTCTTCGCTTTAAGCTTAGAGCGTTCAACTCTCCGTTGGTTATGATTGAATGTGCTCCGGATGTTCACCCAACGATCTCTTACGGAGCGAGCTGAAATGACATGTTAGCATTAAATACCATGCTGTAGCTGTAATCTTACTATTATTATAATTGTGAAACTTTAGTTGGTTGGATGTTTGTTACTCAATCATGCCAGAACTTATGAACAGTTGTTGGATGTAATTTCGTAGAGCAATAAATAGCACATATGTCGATTTTAAAATTAATTGTTTGTTACATTATTAAAAAGAAGTTTAATAAACAACCAACGGACAAAACAGGTACATTTTAACTGAGACAGATTTGTTATGGAAAAACAAAAACGTGGTATTATTCGCGAATTATGATGGGAACAACTGTATGATTCATACAAAATACAATCGGTTCATCCGTATGGGAGCTACGGTGCTACACATAGACACGTCAAACTTATAACACCCCGTCGTTTAAGCGTCGGGAATAAAAAAGCTTTGTTGAAATATTATAACCAAGGATTACAAAAAAAAATAGATTTTGTGGATCAGTTTTTTTTTATTACTTTATCTGTATAGCTGAACCGCTAAGGCAAATATAGATCAGTTTAAGGGCAGTAATATTTAGGCGTGTAGTCAATTTCCAGTCATATCATCATCAATATTTGTCTCTAGTACCTACGCCATATACCAATCGACTACCTATCTTAACAACAAGAGAATTTTGGAGGAAAGGGGAGGCTTTCGCATAGAATATGCTAATTAAAATAGTTACCATGAAAGGTTAAATTATTAATAATAACTCACCAGTAAATCCTCGGCCAAGTCTCGCAGCAAACTCAGCATAGGCTTTGTACTTTTGTTGAATTTGATGATTCGTATTCCCAGCGGGCCGCCATATGTAATCTCTCTGGCGAACGAATGCAACTAAATCTAATTCTAGCTTCCGCGTCCAGTAACATAGTTTACGAGGCATTAATTAAACTAGCTATTATCAGATCAGTCTAACATAAATGACAAAATAAGTCCGACGACTGGCCGATTTAAAAGTAACTTTACGACGAACCAAAGAATATAATAGTAGGTATACGACGAACACATCAACACAGTGACTTCTTTCAATTCAAGTGACGAACGAAAAAATGTATAGAGTATAGAAGACTGATAGACTCGCTCAATCAATCGTTCCCGACGCGGTGAAAATTACCATAGACAAGTTCAACGACTAAAATAAAAGCATGGAAATATGAACTACATAAACTTTACTCTCATTTTGTAGTGGTACTCCTACTGCTTAGTTAAGTGTTGCCACCGTTTGCTAACAATAATCTACTCACTTTGGCTAGCAACTCGCTGACAAAGCTTCCGTCAAGAGGCCTATGTGGCTCTATGCATCCAAGTAAATAATCGGAGATAAAATGTTTAATTGTTCCGTAGTAGCATAGACTTATAACAATAACGAATACCTACGATTTTCTACACTAATTATGATTAGTAAGTAATGTTTATTCGTACAATGCCATCTATCGGGAAATAGAAAAAGGTACTACAGACGGTAGTAAAACTTTGAAACGAATTTGAAGCGAACTTTGCAAAAGTAAACAATTATTATAATATACAAACATAAATAATGGCAATAGGCTCGCCCCCTATTACATGGGACTAAAAAAAACATAACTGGCGAAATGTGGGTGTACTAATGGGTACACCTCTGCCTAACCCTTTGGGGATTACAGGCGTGATGATGTTATGTATGTACAAACATAAAATATTTTAGTTTCGTTATTTATTATTATTATTATCACTTTAAGTATAATAATAATAATAATAACGTTTATTAACCAAAAGTAGGTATTACAAATGTGAGCATAGTTGGCGAGCCACAAACTAAGCAAAGCTTATTTTGTTCATAGTTAATACTATGAACAAAATAGAAGTACCTACTTAATGTCTTATAAAATGTAGTCCAACAATTATCTTATTTTTTTGTGTGATGGAAAATACCTCCCTAACCTTCCTACGTATTATCTAGTGTAGACCATTATTGGTATTTTAAGATGATTTATTATCTTTTGTTGTAAATAAATTATTTAAAAATTTTATTTGCCGATACGAAGTGCGTAATTTATAAAAATCTGAGAAATCGTTCTTAATATTTGAAGACAATTTGTTTCGTTCGAAGTCGTTTTCTCTGGTTCTCCTGTTTTTAAAGAAATTTACTTAAAAATAAGGGCAATTATAGAAGTCTTGTAATATTAAGGCAAAAGGTACCTTCCTTTTGCTATTTAATTGGCGAAGATACATATGCTATCTCTGCTTATCACCGTCGGTCAGAATGAAAACGCGTGATGTTTTGCATTGCCATAAAATTGAGCATGATAACGCGTGTTGCCAGCATTAAAATTTGCATAGTTGTAAAGTGGCGCCATGACATTAGAGCTTATCGAACGTGCCCGGATGGTTTATAACTTCCGTTTCCGAGCAAAATGGCGGCTTCACGTCTCTGTGGTATGGACACTGGATTTTTGGTGTAATAACTCTTTTTCGGGAAAACATTTTAACAGCAGATTTTCTAAATACATAGATGTTAAACTTTTAGCAAATCACAAACTAACGTATTTGTTAACTTATCCATAATTGACAATAATAGATAGGCATATGTACATAATAATTATATTCATATTTTGGGTCAGTTAATCGAATCGGAATCGGCATTACAAAATTGATTATAACATCACGCCTGTAATCTTTAAAGAGGTGTCCCCATTAGCACCCACATTTCGCCAATTACGAGTATGTTAAAGTCCCATGTAATAGCAGTCCAGCCTATTGCTATTAACTGGGCACAAATCTAGACTCCGAGGCTGCTACTGTAAGATATCTGAAGATAAAACCCAATAACACTTTGCCTGACGTGAGAATCGAACCCAAGACCTTATTGCTCAGCAGATATACATTTGTGATTTGTTGATTTTTTTAAATCTTCTTTCGATTTCTTTGCATTTTTATGCTTTCTGAGTAACCTATTTTGACCTTGAAAAAATACCTATTACTTATTTCACCAAAAAGTAGGTACCTTATATATTATTCAAAACACACACCTAATTTAATGCTCAGTATTATTTGAACGTAGCATAAAGGAAGAGAACATTCAATTTCTTTTGTAAAGGAAATTGAATAATCGTTTGTATACGGCGCTCGAGAGAGGAGGAACTCGGTATTGTTGCTATTACATTTTGTCAGGCGCTTAGTTTCTTACTCCGTAATATTTTTTATGCTTTTTTCCCGCTCGTTAAGTTACGTCTACGGTTACTGCTACGCTCCTATGGGTCGTAGCGTGGTGCTATATAATCTATACTTTTCGTCATGAATCTGGCTATCATTTACATTAAGATCATTTCCGATCAGACTGGTAGTTATAATTAGTGCGTTTAAACCAAAGAAAAAGGTTTTCAACATTATTATTATCCATACTAATATTTTAAACGCGAAAGTAAATCTTTATCAATATTCACAGTAAACTGGTGTGGCATGTGGTAATGTGGTGGAGCATGTGGCGTTCCATTACATCAATCCATCAACCGCTCGTCTGTGGATCGAGCTCCTGGAGCTTGACAGTTAAATGCTCGTCTGTGGACCGCGCTCCTAGAGCTCGATTTTTTATACGATTTTTATTTTTATCACTGATGTGTCTTAAACTGTATCGATCCTGCTCTAACTTGCACAAAGTGTAGGCAAAAGAACAAAGATGGCATATAATCACAGACTTCGCCTCTGAATTACACCACCTACGGTTGGTACTAAGATTTATAGCTGTCACTTAGTAGTTGTTTTCGCGCGCGTACGTAAGTTGACATTGACTAGTGTTTTATTGAAGATATTAAAAGAATATGAAGAAAAAACGGAATAACATGATGCGTGGGTAAGTAATGAACAGTTTTTAATTCAGAAATTGACTCAAATTGAGTATTTGTTGTGGTTTAGTGTAATAAAAACATCAAACTTGACCACGTAACCTCAAATTTTTTTGAAGTGAAAACTTCTTTAGCGGCGTTGAGCACTTTTTCTGTAATGGGTATAAAATCTTAAACTCGCGTCAGGACACGTGACCTGATCGAAAAAGCGTAAGACGGATGGAGAGTAGACAGCTATCCCCTCTCTACGGCGCGGCGAAAATGTATGCCTGGGCCTACTGTTTCGTTTAGGCAGCGCAGGGCGCTTGATTTTTCGGAGAGATAAACTTTTTAATGTAAAATAATTGTAATAGTTTTAAAGTGTTAAATTTTTAATGTAATATAAATTGTCATGTTTGTGTACGATAGCGCAATAAATGAATATTGTATTCTACCACATAAATGATAGTACCTACTTTTATACTGATAAAGCAATTGGTGCAAAATTATTCCCTAACCATTCCAAAATATCAAACATGCTCAACGTTAATAATCAAGTTTTCACTTCTGCCGGCACTCCCGGAGTGCAACCCGTCTTTTTTTTTTCTTGCGTCGTATTCTCAAGTGCTTTGTTTATATCTCGGGTTTCTACTAATCTAAACACTTTTAACAGCTGTTACTTTGTATGCGATAAGAATGTGAACTATACATAAGTATAGGTTAGCAACCTACGTCACTTGACGAACACGAGTTCTCAGAATTGATGTTTACATTTGCCGAATTTTTTGTTTAGACGTTCGGGCCGCCGCCGCCGGACGGCTGAGAGATGTTTATTGTCAAGCTTCTCTGAGGTGAAATAATGTTTGGCGAGGTATGTTTTTTATTTATTTTTAAGGTAAAATAATGACCGTAGAAGTAAATAATTTTTTTTTTTTTGAAATGATGGTATTTTTTTCTAACTAGAACGATTCTTATTGGAAATGTCAGTAAAAAAATCGCGAATCATGATTTCTAACTAGAATTGGTAATATATCCAAAGACAAAACTGTCTAAACCATTATTTAAATGTAAGCTTGTTTCATAGCGATTTCAACGACATAAGTTTTATATACAGTTCCTATACAAAACTTTAGAGGTATCGTCATTTTAATAACACGCGGCCGATATCGATCAAGGTCATCTGTCAATGTAAACACACATGTCAAATTTTCAAAATGGACCCACAGCGAATGGTCAATTTAATACTTACTTACACTAAACCTTTATCTATGGTTTGTCATTTGTGTCTTCTTGATTTATGAAAAAAATGTTCTGACAAGCTTTGGTTCTGTAAATAATATTATTGTTTCAGTTCTGTGTTCATTTCTAATCAATTTGTATGTGGTACCATTATGCCACTAAATTGGTTTTAATTTTTTTGTTATATTCATTTTTCGTTCTAGAAAAATTGGGTTAGAATTTTTAACAATATCTTTTTGTTTAGCTAGATCTGTACGTGTGCTGATATTTTGTAAATACGACTGGTATCAGCTAAATAAAACCGGAACGTGTGCGGGATCTAGGGCGATACGTGGTTAAAGGTTAGGTACTTATGTAGGTACAGTCAACAAAAGGTATACCTAGGTATGCAGGGTCGTCGATATAGTTGAAGTTTTCTTAGAAACTACCTATGGATGGATACCTATCTCTTTTGTTGACTGTACATGATGAATGACCTTCGCACTGTTTTACAACAACAGCCTTATTATTCCTTATTCCACTTTCAATCCCAGAATCAAACCTCATGCTCAGCTATCGCGCTTTGCGACCACTACCAACGGGGCAGTCAAACATACGAGGCAATTTACATTTGCATCATGGTGCCTGCACTTCGAAAGGGGTATTTGGAGGTGATGGTAAAAATATAAGGGCATAACTTCGCAAGAAACGTTTTAGTGTTAAATCAAAATAAAAAAAATACATAAAATGTCCTGTGCCACTTTTTACAAATAGCGCCATCTAGTTTTATTTATTTGTTCTGTTGAAACTTAATGGAAAAAGAAAAGTACTAAGACGGGCTTATCTTAGGTATTCTCCACCAGGTAACCAAAGGTGGTGAAAACATAACATGGCAGGTGCAAAATATTTGTCTTCCCGCATCGTAAATTTTGACGTGGTTGCGCTTAGTTCAAATCTGTAATAAGAGATGGCGCTAGTAGTATTGAAATTTGGTTGTATCAGTAGGTAAGGCTTGTTTATTTTTCTATGTACAAAAAAAGGCATCTTTAGCTCGGTCGGTACTAAATGATACTTATGATGTCATGTAAAAGCAAGCAACAAGAATATTGTAACCACGATTTTGTAAAAACATAATTCAAAAGAGTGTTCGTAGAGTTTCTTCCTCGTTCTTACTAGCTTTTACTTTCTGACTGACTGACTGACTCCTAGACAATGCAAAAGTGAAATGGTCCAATTCAATGTTTTGACTTTGACTTTGGTAGGTATCTGGCAAAATATGCAAATAGGTACCTACATCTGCCAAACCATGCCATCCACCTCGAATGTGAATTTTTACATAGGGTTTTGTCCTGAAAATGGATAATATTCTGCAGTCGCCTCCTGGATGGTCAGTAGCTGCCGAATCGCCGACTACCTATTATGGCCCTCCGTCCATGTCAGACATTTTGTTGGACCGATTACCGGATCGGACAATCATTTCATAGTTTCTTAGGACCGACTTTTTGTAGGACGTGTGCGTTGCACTATTGCCATCAGTACGTTCCATTTCTCAACGACAATAAATCGGTCACCGATTAATTAATTAAGTTAATTTATTTATTTATACATGGTGTTATAAGTACCCGTTCACTTCAAGTTTGCCATCGCGCGTCGTTACAGATAAAAATCATTTCTTTTTCTGTAAATATTTTGTGAATGTATTTACATAATATACCTAATTATAAAGTTTGGTGTGTGTTTATTATTGATTAAGACGGGGCGTTTGTCTATCTGACCTCCACAACCTTGGAACTGGGTAATAAGTTACCCTTTGATAAAAGTGGTTGTCATATTCTCGGGCTTCTGACGACTTCTATTTTTTTTTAGGTGGTAAAAATCATCAAATGACTTCTTCCGCCCTGGTCGGGGCGGAAGGAACTGTCAGACTTTTACTGACTAAAAAACCACCCGGTTCATTCTGTTGCCCTTTACGTTCCGGGGCCACGGTATCCTGTTAAGACGTCCCGCAACCCGGGCAGGCTTCTGACGACCAATAACGATTATTGGCGATCCACGTTTGACAGCCTGGACCAACAGCCTAATGTGCTTTCCGAGGTACGGAGGAGTCTTGATGTGTAAAGATGGTTAGGTACCTATCTACAGACCAACTTTAGCTAAGCCTGATCTGTGCGGCTGTTATTACTTAGCCGAGAGACGAGCATCTCAATGCTACATACAAAAAAGTAGGTAAAATCCGTTCCCAAAACTGTTATCGGTAGCGTTCAAAATATATTAATGTCGGTAGTCGCATCTAGTCGTCATCATCGCATTACCACTGCTATCGCGCGCTCAGCACACTTTATGCCTTCCGTTTCCTGCACTGCGCCCCCACATATTCACATACATAGCTTAAATACCTTTTTAAAATAATTTTTGGCCTAAATCAAGTGTTATCCGTGAATATGTGGCTTCAGAGGGTTAATAATGTGCCCTAATCTGAGCAGGGTAATTTTGTAGGTTTTTTTTTACCCGAAAAAAGAGGGTCATGCTTAAGGTTGCCAACATTTTCTTCTGCTGGTTATAAATAGAATATATTTTTAGTATTTTATAGAAAAAATAAATAATAGACTAGATTTATTTTATAAAACTTTTTTTTGCAAGTGAGTATTTTTCTTATTTGTTTCGGTGTTGCAAAAGAAAAATGATCCATCCAATTAAAATAATAAATAGTAGTATAAGTATCTATGTTTTCAATACCTACTTGTCACACGAAACAAATTGAAAAACGAAAGTCAAGCTTTGCCGTCCCGAAAGATTCTCGAACGAATATCGAACCGATTAATTGTAGTGAAATCAAGCGTATTCCATGTCAAATGTGTGAACTAGCTTCAGCAGAGCCTCTTACTAATTCCGAATAGCAATGCCTAAATGAGTCTGTGTAACTTGTACTCGTAGATTACGTGTTGAGATGGCAATAGAGATCGGTTATGTCATGTGATGGCGATAGCGATTGTTAATGCTAAGGCGTGTCAATGTCAAAAAATGTAAGTAGGTAAATAAGAGGTATTTTGAGAGAGTGAGACTGAGATTAGATTGCGATGGTTTCTAAAAGGCAGTAGAATCGTTTTTATTTCAGTGTGACATCATTGTAATTGTATAATTTTAGTATTTTGTTTTATATGACATAAATAGCTTTTGCCCGCGACTTCATCTGCGTTAAAGTCAATTCCCTTTTTAGCTTTTCTTATATAACAATTCGCTTCAGCTCGCGACTTCATCCGTCTCAAAGTTGATATATTAGGCCACAGGAACCGTCTATTTCCAGGCTATAATCTATCTCTGTGCCAAATTCCATCCAGATCCGTTCAGCTGTTCTGGCGTGATTGAGTAACAAACATCCATCCATCTAAACTTTCGCATTTATAATAGCAGTCAAATTAATTCAAACTGACTCCTTAGCCAGTCTTAATACGAACGATTAACGATTTAATTGCAAAAGCGTCCGGTATCCAACTGCTAGTCACGTAATAGAACCTTTTAACTTGAATCGACGCCAACGTACAAGATTCCTGAAGTTTGTTCATTAAACGGGCCAGGCTGACCTGTAGTCAAATGTGAAAAGTTTAATTGTAGCAAGTGTTCCTGACTGTGTTATTAAGATGGCGGAGCCTGTATTGATTGCTATTGTTGTGTTCATGCAGAAAATGTAAAGACAAAAAACGTTGAACTATACTTATGTGGAGTTTCTTGCTCGTTCATCTCCATAGAGGCCTACCTCTGTTTTGGAACGAGCAACTAGCTTCAACTTTCTGACTGACTTGACTCCTTGACAATTCAAAAGTGTCTGTAAGTGGTCTAATTGAAATAAATGTTTGACTTTGACTTTGATTATTTCATCTACACTATATATAAATATAATTTTATAAAGAGGAAAAATTTGTATTTTTGTTTGTTTGTAATGGATAAACTTAAATACTACAGGACCGATTTTAAAAATTCTTACACAATTAGAAAGCTGCATTATCTGCGAGTAACATAGGCTATATTTTATTTTTGCGCGGACGTAGTCGCGGGCAAAAGCTAGTGACAAATATGAAGCAATGCAGATGAATAACTGTTTACACAAATAATATTCGTATATCACCAAAATGGGGTCATTTCAATAATATTTTGGCATGCAGATAGTTTGAAATCTTTACAAAAAGCCCTAATACTTTACAAGATATATGCAAAGTACTGTAGTAGGTCGACGTACCTCCTCCTTCAATCATCGCCTACACGTATAAACAAAGCAATTTTACTTGTTATGACAGTTCTGCTATGATCCTATGAGGACTTCCGTTGCATATCTCCGAAGTTTATGATCAGATCATGGATTGACCAGATTGGACCATCTGGTCCGTTTCAACCACCAAGTATTTTCCTAATCGAATCAAATGCCTTCGAGTAATCGGTGAACATACTTAAATTTAAAAAAAAAACAAAAAAATGTTCCGACGAATTTTATTGAGAAACTTTTTTTGAAGTCGGTTAAAAATGCCTTCGATTGGCACCAACCAAGGTTGTCGAACGACAGGCTGGCCGTGGCAACCGCGGGCCGCGGTTTGCCCACGTATTACAATTTGTACCTACAGCTGTTATTTATTTAGCAACAAGCCCATTATTTATATCGACACAATGATTCAGTAAACGTTTTCCAAATTGAATTTATTTCGATTGTTACTGAAGAGTTTCACGCGGCGATCTCTGGTGGGAGCGCGGAACAAATTAAAAATATCATTCGAAACTGGGAGCTATAGACAGGGCCGGATTATTCAATAGGCAATGTAGGCAATTGCCTTTAAAGATTTGTATGTCAAAAAAATATTAGACAAATACACATTAGTATTATATTACTTTAAAATGTTTCAATTTTTACTTATTGAATAGTGTAGTGGCATAATTTTGTAATGTAGTGAAAAAACAGTGTAATCTAAATAATACCTAGATAAAAGCGAAAGGTTTTGGAACACAGTGGGGTTTTAGTTGGTAGAAGTCCGACACTCCTCCGCCTTCCTTGAGGCAGCCCATGAGGATTTTACGACAACAAAAAAAAACTTCCGACACACTAAATCCGGCCCTGGGTACTGATGCCATGTAGCAATTAAAAATATTTTTATATAGCCGCGCGTCCGTCCCCTGATTCCGAAACTCACGATAACACATTTGTCGTGGGACACTCTTCGGAAATACACTACATTGCGATAAAGTCAAGCATATTATTGTGTTTGTCTTTATTACGAGTATCTAAACTAATAAACTAATATTATAAATAAGCCGGGCAGGCCGTTGCGGCAGGCCACGAAGAAGATGGCGGGATGAACTGACGGATTCCTCCATAACTGGAAGGATGAGGCACGAATAGGCTAACAATTCGTATTTTTGTTTGTAATAGATAAACTCACAAATTACTTCAGTTCTAAATAATCTTTCACTTACAGAAATTTACATAAGCAGCCAGTAACACAGGCTACATTTTAATTCCCAAAAAAATAGGGATACGCATGAAATTGACACGGACAATTAAGGTTATACGCATGGCAAATTTAAAAAAAATCGTTTCTGTGGTAATTTGTTTGTTATCATGAGTAGAATCATATGTATAAGGATCGGTCAAATCTCTCTAAATATGCGTCAAAGTCTTGACGAGAAATTACGTAAATAAAAGTGAAAACCGTATCAAAATTATGTCAAGTTAGTTAGGAGTACTAAGAGAATAGATAGACCAATGCGTAAACCGCAGAGTTAACAAGTACTCTTCGTAGCGCATAAGTATCAAGAGTACCTACAAGCTCGTAGCACAGTGCGAGCTACGCCGTAGTATGGCGCGATTCGTAGCCAGAGTTGCAACACTGTATACTTTATCATGACTGCCTGACTTTGACTGCCTCTTTGGTCTAGTGGTCGTAAAGTGCGACTGCTGAACAGTCTTGGGTTCGATTCCCAGGTCGGGCAAAGTGTTATCGGGTTTGTCCATCAGGAATTTCTCAGTAGCAGCGTTGGAGAGTGCCTGGCAATAGGCTCGCTCCCTATTACATGGGAAAATTGAATATACATAGCTCGCGAAATATGGGTGTATTAATGGGTAGGTACAACACTGTTCAACCCTTCAGGGATTACAGGCGTGATGTTATGTTATGATCACTAGAACCACTCCAATACGTATTTTATTACCACAAAATGTTCTACCTGAGTCGCATAAAAGGATGGAAACTTTTGGTGTAATATCTTTCCTAAAGATTTTAATAATACTTGCTTTTTCCCGTGACTACGTCCGCGTGGAACTTACTTATATCGTACCTGCATACATATTTAAAACACTAAAACATAACTGGCGAAATGTAGGTGTACTAATAATGGGTACACCTCTGCCTAACCCTTCGGGGATTACAGGCGTGATGTTATGTTATGCATACAAACTTCCACCACCCTTTTCACCGCCTTAGGGGGTGATTTCCGGGATAAAAACTATTCTATATCCTTTACGGGATCTTAAACTATCTCTATACAAAATTTCACCTAAATCGGTTCAGCGGTATTAAGCGTGAAGAGGTAACAGACAGACAGACTTTTGCATTTATAATATTATAAAATACTAGCTTTAGCATGCGACTTCGTCCGCGCAAAAATAAAATAAAATATAGCCTATGTTACTCGCAGATAATGTAGCTTTCTAATAGTGAAAGAATTTTTAAAATCGGTCTGGTAATTTTTGAGTTTATCCATTACAAACAAACAAAAATATTTTTTTTCCTCTTTATAATATTAGTGTAGATAGACCGTTTCCTTTAAAAGTTCATTTTTTTTTTGCAAACATACTAAGGACTTGTAAGCGTATCAAAAGTTTGGGGTTAGGCGAGCCCACGATGGAGACGGAGGAATTTTTAATTTTTCTTGCCGTACTCTGAAACAATGTTTTTTTTTTATTGCGTCCGAATTTTTTTCGTAATATTATTATAAGGTTGCAAGGTTTTGTAGTGCTTCAGCTATGTTTGCTGAAGCACGAACTGATGACTTTTTCGCCATAGTTAGAAAGCGGAGCGTTTCACTTCTTGGTCGCCTGCGTGGTAGCACTAATGGCATGCTGAAGGTATTGTCCGAGCGATGGGATCTGCCCCTTTTAAAGACATGGATGAAGTTGCATGCTAGTGGATCCTCACGTTTTATTTAATGTTTTGTTATTGTACATTTTTATATTTCAATTTAATTTTAATTTTATGTCTATCTTTATTTTTAATTTATTAATTTTTATTTTATTTCAATTGTATTTTAGTTTTATTTCAATTTTATGTTATAATTGTAATTGATAATCGAATTTGTATGTTTTACTAACACTAGTTGTATAAGAAAATTGTAACTAACCATTTATGAGCTCTAAGCTTGAAATAAAGATTTCTATTCTATTCTATTCTATTATTGGTTAAAAACAGAACATACAGGTAATTGTGATGGCCCGGTGGTTAAGGCTGCTCATCCACGAGGTTGTGGTTTCATAACCGGGCACGGACATGTATGAATGTGACTTTTTCCGTTTTATATCTACTCTCTAAGATTATC
The DNA here is from genome assembly GCA_949774945.1 of Hoplodrina ambigua. Lineage (NCBI taxonomy): Eukaryota > Metazoa > Arthropoda > Insecta > Lepidoptera > Noctuidae > Hoplodrina > Hoplodrina ambigua. The sequence goes on from OX458985.1 coordinate 751,461, forward strand.
TTGGACATCATTATCATCGGTGAAGTAAAGCATCGTGAGAAAACCTGGACTTGACGAAGCTTAAAGTTACATGTTTTCACATCATTGCGGTTTTTTTAAGTTTTAGATCATAACTGGAAGGAACATATTGATTTACGAACAGTTTTTACATATTTTAACAGAACTTTAATTAAATACCAAGACAAACAAAATGTACACAAATCTTATTTAATTAATAAAAAAGGTGTGTAGTTAGCATAAAAAAAACTCATTAGCATTGATGTCAATAGGCCAAGTGCTCAAAAGGCTGGCAGCATTGCCACGTGGTATGGCAATGCTGATTCTTTGGCCCAAGAATAGGCGTTGAATTATTATAATAGTTTCTTCCCACTGCTTTACGTATAAAGTTTGAATTTAAAGATTTGTGTAAAACGCGTTGACAAGATATCTCCCCGTTTAATGAACGAACTTAAATAAAACTGTCATGTGTATAAACACTCAAATCCAAATTTATGAACTGCGAAAACCACCCTTAAGTCTACAAGAATAAGAAGCGATTCACGTCAAACCGTAACCATGGAATGCGAGACCGTACTAAACTTACACTTCTGCTTGCCTTCACGGAAAGCAGGCGTGATGTTATGTGTTAAGTATATGTTTCAATTAATTAGTATTCATGATCATATATCTAGCAGTCCAGTATGTATTTATGCAGACATATTTCGCGTTGTGATACTTCACGTGTAGTTATAATGCACAGACTATATTCAGTCGCTTACTTGTCGAGGTCGGGGATGGTCGTGTCTCGCCGCCCTGCGATTTACGAGAAAATATAACTCGTACAAAAATAAAATTAAAACTTCTAGTAGTGTTGTGGGTGTCATTAATTATTTAAATTGATTTTTAAACGCATCGAATCGTGTGGATGTTTGTTTAATTTTTTGTTTTAAACAGTGTAAACTTTTTTGTGTGAGTTTTTTTTTGTGAGTGAGGGTGTATGAATAAAAATAGTGATTTTTGAAGATAGATGTATTAGTGATAGTGTTATTTAGTGATTTTTGGAATTCAGGTGAGTGATATAATTATAATTTTAAATTAGGTTTTCAATTGAATAGGGAATGGACAATAATATTTATTTTACATTAAAAAAACATCTTTTAATAATTACTAACAGTATTTTTTTTTGTTTTATATGCACAATGACCTAAAAAAACATTTAATTATTTTTTTTATTTAATCTATACTAACTACCACATTTGATTAAATACTATGACTTAAAAGTTGAGGTTAAAAACCTTATTACCAAAGGTATTAAAAAAAAGTATGGAATTTTTCACTAATTTGGTCACGACTTTGAAGAGTCTGAGGGGTAGGCAGCACTTCTATAGTATAAACCGATATAGGAAAAATATTTATTCTTCTGTTTACGCCATTTTATTTCAAAATCAGGTTCAAGTTTTCAAAGTCAAAGTCAAATTCAATTTATTTCAATCAGTCCATTAAAAGGTAATTTTGAACGTCATTTACAAGACTTTTTTTATATAATATTAAATCTAGTTGCACATTCCATGAGGTAGTTTAGTTATGGAGAAGAATGAGCAAGGAAACTCCATAAATACTCTTAAAAAAATAAAAAATGCTTTAAGTTACATTCATTCAATAATTATACAAATCTTTACTAAAATTATAAATGCGAAGATAACTCTGTCTGTCTGTCTGTTACGCTTTCACGACTAAATCACTGAACCGATTTTAATAAAATTTGGTACGGGGTAAGTTTGAACCCCAAGGAAGGACATAGGCTACTTTTTATTCCGCGACATTATCTGCGTCCGCGACAACCGACATTTATGCGTACAAAGTCGCGGGTAAAAGCAAGTATGTTATGTTTTTTATAGTCATAGAATTATTCAGCACTTACTTTAAGTTAAATTAAAAATACTTGTGTTTACTTAGCATTATGTCATGTAATCCTACCAAATATGAATAGGTATTAAACTGTCTTCCCTGAACTGTCTTTTATAACGTGCACAGGAAAGGAGTGAAACTCTGCCTGCGTCTGTATTTTCGAACGCATTCGACCCTAATCTCTTTAAGGGTAGAGTGTACAGGCTTCTTCTGGGTGACCTCACTCCATCGTAGACTTTGTCTCTGTCACCTCTGACCTAGACTAGAGTCAAGAGCAAACCCATCTTTACTTCTATGCTAATATTAAAAAGTGATAAAGTGTGTGAGATTGTAGGGGGTAATCTCTGGATCTACTGAACCGATTTTGAAAATTCTTTCGCAAATTTGGAAGCTACGTTATTACTAAGTGCTATAGGCTATTTTATTATCAAAAAATTAGAGACCCGTAAGAAAAAATAGGCAAACGTAGTCGAGGGGCAAGTTCTAGTCTTTCATAAAACCAAACTTATTCCCTAAATAACCGAACGTAATTAATTGGTGTTTGTGTAAATTTCGGTCAGAGGGTATTTTGACCCTTCTAACCATTAATTGCAGCGATCACAGTTGCAAGAGCCATGAAAATTGTAGTAACGGTGCTGAGTTTAATGACCCACTACTTAAGTTGGGGTCAGTTTAAATTGTAGTACTCGCCTTTTTGTTATAATTATCGGGTAAAGAGAACATTTACATTTCCCCGTTATTATAATCATTTTCGTCGACTACATCAAACCTGGGAATCCAGTTCTGGAGACGTAAACGGTTACAACTTGTCACTACGTTTTTATATGAAAACAAGTTTTATTATTATTAAATCGTTTATTTCAGACTGTAAATGTCCATATTATGTTAGCGTCAGTGAACTTAAAACAATGTTAGTAACAAAAATAGTGTCTTAAAACAATATGATATAAATAAATAAATAATAATTCCATTACAGTTAATAAGTTAAATTACAATAAAATAAAAAATAAAAAAAATATAAAAATTAACAAAAAAAAAATAAAAAAAGAATTCCAACTGAACTTTGAATACTCTCACGACCCTGTACTGCTGTATGCGTCCATAAGCACAATAATTTACGTACGGTATAATCCATGGTATCATAAATAGTGAATTTCACACCAAAAAAAAGTGGTTTAACAACAATATTTTTTGCTAAATATTACTTAGCTTGATTTGCAGTAAGCGAACCTAACGTTTATGTGATTCTTCTTGTACACACCGTATATATATATTGCTGAGTTACAGTGTAAGAAAAGGTTGACATAAGGAAGCCTGAAATTATAATGTTTCATGTTCATATTTTACTGCGACAGAGAAAGCCTCTCACTGTAGTGAAATAGTTAAAATCTAATAAATAAACGTGGTAAAGCTCGCGAGAAACCGCTGTATACGGGCAGCGTAAAACCGGCCACTGTGGCTGTTTAGGGAAGGCCTATGTTCAGCAGTGGACGTCATTTGGCTGATATGATGATGATAATGATGATATTAAATAAAGTGCATGAGGTCTTGGGTTCGATTCCCAGGTCGGGAAAAGTGTTATTGGGGTTTTCCATCAGGAATTTCTCAGTAGCAGCCTCGGAGTCTGGATTTGTGCCCGGTTGATGGAAATAGGCTCGCCCCCTATTACATGGGACTAAAAACATAACTGGCGAAATGTGGTTGTACTGGGCACACCTCTGCCTAACCCTTCGGCGATTACAGGCGTGTGATGTTTATGCGATGTTTATTAAATAAAGTATTAAATAAAGAAATTCACATACAAGCAGACATACATTAACTCTCCTTTTTTTGGGGCAGTCGTGCAAAAAGGTTACACAGTAAATTATGAAATAAAATCCATTTTTTAACCGACTTCAAAAATCTTTAGAAAATGAGGAAGTTATGTATTCTAGAACAGGAAAATTTGTCAAATTAGATCAAGTTTCTTGGAATGAGAGATAGTCAGCTATAAAGTTGTATAAACCTTTATTTGTCACCCTTATTCGAGCTGTGAGTGGCAACGCCGGGAGGGGTCGCCCTAGGAAGACCTACACTGACCTTATTGGTGAGGTCCTTCAGAAAGGTCAGGTGCGGAGTACTCGCTTGTATGACGAGATGTATGAACGTAGATGAGGCGAAAGGACTATTAAAACGTATCAAGGGTTATCAGAACATAAATATACTTATTAATGCTGTAAATATATTATATCGACCTAAAATACAAGTATAATAAAACTTGCCAAGTGCGAGTCGGATTAGCGTAATAAAAATTAGTTTAGTAGTGTTCCGCACTTATGATTAAAACAACAGCCAACAGCCAGCCTTACAGTGTCTTAAAAAAATGGTTACCAGTCGCCTGGATTGTGTGTATGTGGGTCGCTGTTGTGCCGTCTCACATGGGGTGTTGCAACAGTGACCAAACGTTATTTCTTGTTTTGTTTTTTCTTTTATTTTTTGTTTAGTGTCAGTGCTTACTTACGTAGATCTAAGTTTTACTAACAGTGTGTTGAGTCTTGGTTACTCGAAAAAATAAAATTATATTATTTTTTCTTAAAAGTTACTACCTACTGTGTGACAGATAGATAGTAGATAGATCAGAACAAAGATCAGAGAACATACAGATGACATAGACTCAGATATAGGGTAGGGTTAAATAAAAGGTTTTACAAGTTTCCATAGAACTTCTTACGCGTTCTTCTCCATATGGAACTTAGTGTTTGAAACTTAGCTTCAACTTTGTGACTGACCGACTCCCTGACAATTCAAAAGTGCCTGTAAAAAGATTCTATAAAAGTAGATTCTGCCCGTGACATCGTCCGCGTCAAAGTTTATATGTAGGAACTATACATATTTCCGGGAATATACAGTAGTCTATTTGCTATCTCTGAGGAAAATTTCATCCAGATCTGTTTAGCCGTTCTGGCATTATTGAGTGACAAACATCTATCCAAACTTTTACATATATGTAGTTAAATAAATGATTTGAGTTTGAGTTTTGGGTTTCACACTTTAGGCACGGAACCCTAAAAATGTTAGCTGGCATAACGTTATTTTTGTAACAGTTGCGTGACCGCACGACACTATGGTAATTAGCATGCAACGTTACAGTATGCAGATATACCCTACAATAACTATTTTACCTTTGAATTCTTTTGTCGCTATTTTGTTTGTAAATGAGAATATTATAACGGTTGATCGCGGCCATTTTAGATAAAATTTGCTTTGAAAATACCTTTTAACAAGTTTCTGTGAAATTAGCGATAACATAGCAAATTGGGGGATTATAGATCCTACAGATACTCAGTGCGAGTGCGTGCTTCTGATCAGACGATGGCATACTTACTGCAGTGCTCAAAGCGTCCCTACACCTACACTTTAGAGGACATTAACAACGCTACTGATGAAGCGATAAACGTGGCCACCGACTGGGCTCAAAAATTATAAGTAAAAAGAAAAAAAAAGGATTATAAAATCATTATCTTGAAAAGATGAACTTTAACAATTGAGTTTGCTTGAGGTTTTTTTTTTATTTATTTATTTAAAAGCGCTTACGCCGTACTTCGTTCCATACAAACTTTCAAATGCCTATTTTTCGCGTAAGCAGATCAGAGATTTTGATTGAGATTTTGAAGATTTTTTAAATAAAGTTTAAATAAATAAATGTATCAATCTATCTTCTTCTTCTATCTTCTATATTGAAACTCTGACACTAGGGTGTGTGGGGTCGTAAGACCTGACTGCCCACACGATAAAGAAGATCTTCTTTATAAATAAAAAAGAATGGCTAATTGTGTTGCTAAGCGCAAAACTCGACAACGGTTGAACTAATGTGGCTGATTATTTTTTTCATAATTATCCGGACGAGGTTTAGGATGAAAGATTTTCTTTAAAAAATTCACCGGAAAATATTCGAAATTTAAACCTGAGCTACGCCTTAGTTTCGGTAGTAAAACATAAATGAAAGAATAGTATAATTAATAAATAATTATTAAATTAATTAGTGGTCGCAAGCGCGACTGCTGTGAATGAGGTCTTGGGTTCGATTCCCAGGTCGGGCAGTGTTATTGGGTTTTTCCATCAGGAATTTCCCAGTAGCAGCCTCGGGAGTCTGGATTTGTGCCCGGTTGCTGGCAATAGTCTCGCCCCCTATTACATGGGACTACAAACATAACTGGCGAAATGTGGGTGTACTAATCGGTACACCTCTGCCTAACCCTTCGGGGATTACAGGCGTGATGTTATGTTATGTAGTATAATTAACCGTTATAAGTTTGAGCTATTTTTATAATTGTTCACTATTCTAGCTATTTCGCGTTGTACTTTGAATAAAGTTTCGCAGACGTAGTTCCAACTGTGAAGTAATCTTAGTTACCACAAAGTCCATGTCTCGCACATTTACACGTATATAAGTAAGTTAGTATTTGCAAGTTTTGCTCACCTTATTACTAGTACTTATCTTGTTACGAATTGTTCTGAAAGGTCAACGTAGCCTCCCGATGGGTTAGGTACAGGGCCGTATCAGTTAGATACGGGCCCTCTAATAACAGGGGCCCTGAACCCGTAAAAGTATTTTTTTTTAATATTATCCACCATCTCACTCAAACTCAGCCGCAAACGGGACACCGACCGCCTCCCGGTGGAGGCGGTCGGTGTCCCGTTTGCGGCTGAGTTTGATGTATTTCCGATGTATTTCCTACTAATATTATAAATGTGAAGATGTTTGGATGTTTGTTACTTAACCACGCGTAAATCTTTGAAGAGATTTAGATAAAAATTGGCACATCGATAGACCATTTCTTGTATCAACACGTAGGATATTTTATTCAGGTAATTAGTTCAACTTACTATTCGAAAGCTTACTTTTTACCGGGCTAAGCCGCGGTCTGAAGTTTGTTACCGCCACACCGCCGCTTCAAGCTTCAGGTGGCGACGTAAGTGGAGGCGTTTGTGGCTGACGTGCGTGCCACGCTTAGCCTGTATGCTAATCTTTCTAGGATAAACAAACATATGTTTTCTTTTGTGAAAAATCTTTTCCCTCCATTTGGACTTTGCAGCAGTTCGATAGAAGGGCCCCCAACAAATTTTGATACAGGGCCCGTGTGGGACAAGCTACGTCACTAGTTAGGTAGAATTGTTCGTAACATCGCCATTTATGTTGAGGGCGAGCCTAGATATTCTTGATGAAAATACTTAATAACACATTGCCGGGCTCGGGAACTGTACCTAGGATCCCACGCTGATTGCCGTAGGTTTTAGAACATGCTAGGTGTGCCCACGGCTTCGCCGGAATTTGTGGGTATTCTTTTGCCATGAATCTAATATCATAAGAAATTAAAACCACACAGGTAGTCTTTTATAGTTCAGATTTAACATTTAATTTTACTTTATCAACTTCTGCCTTGTTGGCCTAGTGGTTGCAAAGCGCGACTGCTGAGCATGAGGGCTTGGTATCGATTCCCAGGTGGGGTAAAGTGTTATTGGGTTTTGTCATCAAGAATTTCTCAGTAGCAGCTTTGAAGTCTGAATTTGTGCTCGGTTGATGGCAATAGGCTCGACCCCTATTACATGGGACTTAAACATAACTGGCGAAATGTGAGTGCACCAATGGGTTGGTATATCTCAGCCTAACCCTTCGGGGATTACAGGCGACAATTTATTTGTGTTTTATTTTCAACCTTATTAGGTGTTTAGCCTTTTACCTGTAGATATGAAACTTTCGGTTTTGTTAGGTGTAATTTTTACACCCGCTATAGTTAAGAATGTATCTATCTATATTATTGCCAAGGTTTTTATACAACCACGTAGTAACACAATCGTGTCATTGGGGCGGCTACCGACCTAGCACCTGACGTCATGGATTCTATTAGCTTTTACTAAAGCAAACGGATTGCCGTGAAAAAAAAATGAAGTTGAATACTTTGCTATTAGCTTTAGACTTAAATTAGTTATTTTTCGCTAAATTAGTTTAGGGGTCACCAAATGACAGACCGCAAACCGTTTCCGGACCGCCAACGCAAATTGTGTGGATCTTTTTAAAACTATTATTTAAATGTGTCAGAATATGTCATCATTTGCCTAGCCATTTTGCAACTATGTTAGGGTCAGCTTTCAGTCTAAACGGATTCAGCTGAATACCAATATTTTACTCGTCAAGGAGCGACTGCCTTTTTGACCTCCGGAAATCCCAGTAACTGGGTGATACGATACCCTTTGGTAAGACTGGTTGTCAGACTTTCAGTCTTCTGACGCCCCGTAACGACTGTCAAAGATCCACGTATGACAGCCAACGGGTACACGTGTTTTCCGAGGCACAGAGGAGTCTCGGTGCGTAAATATGGTCACTCCTCAACGAACCAACCCCAGCAAGCGTAGCTTAACCTGATGGATCGACCTGTGCGATTTTTCTACTTTGCCACGAGCCCCTCGACTTTCTATATAATACAATCGTCATAATTAGGTAAATAGGTACGTACTATGACTACTAATGAGCACGTATGTTACCATGAATATAGCTGTTGCAATTATCTATAACAGGGGATTCCAAACCTTGGGTCGCGACGCTCTAGGGCGTTACAGAGCTATCCACAGGGCGTCGGGCGGTCGCTGGCACATGACGCATTAATTATAGTACAATTATTACACTGTTATATTTTTAAATACATAATAATGACATATAACATCACGCCTGTAATCTCCGAAGGGTTAGGCAGAGGTGTACCCATTAGTACACCCACATTTCGCCACTTAAGTTTAAGTCCCATGTAATAGGGGGCGGGCTTATTGCCACCAATCGGGTACAAATCCAAACTTCGAGGCTGCTACTGAGAAAATCGTGATGGAAAATCCAATAACACTTTGCCTGACCTGGGGAAATGGAACCCAATACTTCATACTCAGCGGTCGCGCTAAAATTATAACCAGTAAGTGTCATAGTGTTAAAAAGATTGAGAACCCCTGATCTATAATATTAACATAATACATTTAACATGATGTGAAATCAGCGATGTGTGAGTCGATTATAACTATCAGCAATTCAGCACCATTTAATTTATCTATTGAGGCGCGTTTATGTGTAATGACGCGAAGTACAAGAACTGATTATTCGAAATTGAGACACCTAAGTCAAAGTCAAAATAAAATCATTTATTTTTAGACCATTAAAAAGGCACTTTTGAACGTCATTTACAAGAAAGACAAAAAAAAAAGTCGAATCTAGTTGTCCATTCCAAAAGGTATTTTCATATGGAGATGAATGGGCGGTGTTACTAATCTCAATAATATTATTCTTTTGTATGCGTGTTTGTCACCTAGCCTCATAAAGGGCTGCACCGATTTGGATGAAAATTTGTGTGTATATGTCATGTTTTGTGTGTACAATGGGTTTCTGGATGATTTGAAAACACGATTCTACCCGCTAGATGGCGCTGTTCCTTATGGCACCCTAATTTGCTATAACAACAAAGAAGGAAAAATTGACGAAAAAAAAAACAGTTCACCGGATAGTTAATAATATTATTTTAGGATTGTGATGACAGTATTCAACTTCTTATTCAATTTCAATTCAGTATTCAATTTTCTTTGGTTACACTTAGATCATCGCAAGCGAAACCGCAGGCACAGCTTGTAGCCTATAATTTACATAACATCACGCCTGTAATCCCCAAACGGATAAGCAGAGGTGTACCCATTAGTACACTCACATTTCGCCAGTTATGTTAAAGTCAAATCAACCGGACACAGATCTAGACTCCGAGGCTGTTACTGAGTAACTCCTAATGGAAAAACCCAATCACACTTTGCTCGACCTAGGAATCGAGCTGCGAATTGCGACCACTAGACCAAAGAGGCAGTCCATTATTTAGCTGGTTTAGTTTAGATTCAGCCTATAGTTTAGTTAACTACAAATTCCTTTCTACCAAAAAATAACAATAGCTTCTGGTAATCAAGCCTGCAAAGAAGAGATAGTAAAATACACGTTTCCATGAACCGCGAACACACAAGGTGAAAAATTTCCAAGTTACAAGAACTTCGTCTATAAATTCATACCGATATCGTCACGCGATTCATACATTACAAGCCAGTGTTATTGGCAACATACGAAAATGTTTTGTATCTAAACTTTTGGAAGTTACAAAATTTAGCACCTCGTGTGAAACGCCCCGATATTGTGTTGTTAATGATCGAATTACGAGTGTTGTAATCGATTTTTTTATTTCGAATAATGAGATAAGTTTTAATTGGTTTGGCTTAGTTTTTTACGAGTTGGTAGCTATGTGTTGGACAAGAAGGTACCTGTAGGCTTACTCTTGAACAAAATCTAAAATGAGATTGGAATCGACATTACATGTACATCCGATCCAGTTGCCAAAATGTCTTCTAATATTTATTGGAATTGATCCAATAAATATAAGAAGACATTTTATAGAATTAACGAGTTATTTAATATTTTAAAATTTGGTAATTTACGTTTTCATTTGTATGGCAACCTCATGTCAATCGCTGTAGTCAAACATGCAGTCGATTCCAATCTCATTCTCGATTTTGTTCAAGAGTAAGCCTACTGCTATGATAAAACACACCTGGTTTTCACTGAATCTTTTATCTTTCAGAGCGTTTAACACGAACGTACGAGTACCATAATGTTTTAATTAAGTAATTATTATAAGTAGGTATAGTTATTAAATCAAATCATTATTGAAAATCGCACCTATTTATGCAATGTTTACAATTACATTTCTGTTTGATTTTCTATTATTTGATTTTGATTTTTATTATTTTTATCAGTTATCACATGAATTAAACCAATTATTATTTACGTTTTTGGTTTATTTTGTAGGAAAAACTACATTATAGTCTGTACTAACGACATGCCCCGGCTTCGTACGGGTGCAATGTTGATATAACTGTAGGTACGTATAAAGGTAAACCTTGCTCTTGAACCATTCTATCTATTGAGAAAAACCGCATTAGAAACTGTTGCGTAGGTTAAAATTTAAGCATAATAGAATAGCTATTAGTGTCTTACTGCACGACAAAGGCCTCTTCTCATACAGAAAAGACACGAGCATTGATCACCACGCTTCCTCGAGGTGTATATGAAGTGTAAAAGTCTAGGATTCCTCACGATGTTTTCCATCACTGATACCAGTGATGGCCAAAATAATAAGGTAGTTTAGGCGCTTTGCACACAGAGCAACTTAAGCTGAGGCAACTGGCAACTCTTTAAAAGTTTCCTGTAAAAGTTGATAGTTGTTATAACGTTGCCGGTTGCCGCAACTATTTAGAGATTTGTGAGCAACTTTCATAGCCGAGTTGCCGTATGCCGTTGCCGTAGCGACACTGGCATTGCCGGGCACACGGAGAGGGAGGGAGGGTGTGAAATCGCCCGAAGCGTTGCAATTGACGGTTGAGGAAACCGGCAACTTTAAAACCGGTACAATATTTGAAAGTTGCTAGTTGCGGCAACTAGCAACTAACTTAGTCATCGATTGCAGCAACTGAAAACTGTTGACGATTGCCGCAACTCGAAACTCGAGTTGTTCTGTGTGCGCAGTCCAATTGAAATGTATGTAAACAGCTAGTTGCCAGTTGCTGCAATAGTTGCTCTAAGTGCAAAGCGCCTTATGGTGTTATAATAAAAAGGTAGATGTCCGATATCGAACCCGCGCCTTACGAAAGGCCTTTACCACTGAGCCGTCACGATATCTGAACAAGAATAAGTGATAGAATAACTTATATAAGTCGTATCTTATTAATAAGAAACGCGACACCGTGTGGAAAAATACAAGTGTAATATTACGTCCAAAAATAGACGAGAATAATATCGACGAAGGTGCCGATTCCCTTGTTCACGAACTAAATTTAGGGAACTAGCATCTCTTACTAACATACAGTGAAAGAAAAGGACGGTGACAACTTAGACCTAAGTTAGCGATGTCAAGTTAGAATTTGCCTTGAACTTTCCGCGTTTTTAATCAGTGCGTTCTGAAATGTCAAGGGATGGAATTTTCAGATTAACTAAAATTATTGTTATTTATGTCTGTCCTTTTCTCGATGTATAGAAAAAGATAGAAATAGTCTAAATTAAGTTTAGCTCGTTCATAATAGAATCGCCACGAATGCCTTCTAAATTTTTTTTATGGAACGTAGTTCCTTAACGCGTCTCACGGTAAAAATTAACTGGACGTCACGTCATGAAAAAGCCTGGGCAACGTCTTTTCCTTACGTGACGATTCTTACGGGACCCAAGACCAGGCTCAGCAGTCGCGTTTTTCGACCATTAGACCAACGAGGTAGTAAATCTTCTTCTTCTTCTTTATCGTGTGGGCAGTAAGGTCTTACGACCCTACACACCCTAGTGTCAGAGTTTCTAAACCGCCTCAAGGGTCTCTGACATGGTTTCAGTAGGACAGTAATAAGCTGGTATCCAGGTTTCCTCACGATGTTTTCCTTCACCGATATCAATGATGTCCAAGATAAACTTTAGAAAGTACATACATACATACATAAACTTACGCATTTTTCGCATGCGGGTAGGCAGAAATCATAGAACGCCACCTGCTACGATCGTTACATACTCCTTTCGCCTCATCCGCGTTCATACATCTCGTCATACAAGCACGCCGGTTACGTGTACTGTGCACCTGACCTTTCTGAAGAACCTCACCAATAAGGTCAGGTAGGTCTTCTTAAGGCGACCCTTCCCTACGTTGCTACTCACCTCTGCTATATAAATTCCTTTTGTTAATCGTCTTTCACTCATCCTCTTAACATGATCGAACCATCTAGAAAGTAGATATGAATTGAAAAAATACACATTGATACTAGGCAGTAAATAATAGGCTGGTATTATTATTTTTGTAGGAACAGGTAGCCCTTAACATTATTTGTACACACATTGACATAGATTTGACACAGAAGTACCCTCCCGGTAATGTCTTAATTCCCTGGATAGAAAAGTTTTGAAGTATTCTTCACACGAGCTAGTTGGCGTGACAGTTGAATGGACATGACCTTTAAGTAGGCTCGCCATAACTTTCTGGGACCGATACGGGACGCTTCAAATAAATCAAATAAAAAAGTTGAAGTCAAAGCTTTTATTCGAATAAACTTACTTATAACAATTTTTTACTAAGGAAATTTACTTGAGGTTTTTTAAGAGGTATTGCCATCTAACGTGGCAATGCCATGCCACTAGTCTTTCGAGCACATTTCCTGTTGACGGTGATGCGGGAGAATTTAGTCATAGTATTTTCTTTTCAATTTTTTTTTTACAATTAATTCTGTAAATATTTTACACATTAATGTTATTCATTATAAAATGAAGAAAAATGTAAAATAAGTTAGTAAAAAATTAAATAAGTGAGGTAAAAAAATAAATAAAACACGCGTGTTTATTTTTTGGCCCAATCATATTTTGAGCTTGATTTTAATTTTGTAATGATCTCGTTTTTTTTAGTATAATCATATAATCTGGGGCAGATCATTTTCAATTGTCATTTTTTCCCAAAATTATTGACATATGGGACAATTACGGAACGTAGCGTGTTGTCAAGCGATGGTCAAGTACGGTGACAGTCCCGTGTATACGGGACGTATGGGAACTCTACTTTTAGGCCGCCTTGGGACTGTTTTGGGAGTAAACGAGGAATCAACAGACCTTTTTATCTTAACTTTTTGACAATAAGTAGTGAAATGGTGAACAAGCCCACTTGTTGCCGACCAGCGACTGACTTTGGGCCATTTTATAGGAACTAATAAAACGTCAATCTTAAAGTAATAATAATTTTTATTTTTATCTACACTAATAATATAAAGAGGAATACATTGTACTTTTGTTTGTTTGTAATGGATAAACTCAAAAACTACTGGACCGATTTTTACCATTAGAAAGCTACATTATCTGCGAGTAACATAGGCTATATTTTATTTTATTTTTGCGCGGAAGAAGTCGCGGGCAAAAGCTAGTATTTAATATTTTAAAATAAATTACATGACGTGTTTAAAACGAATAAAGGAAATAATAATTTTATTTATACTATGAACGGATTTTTATGCCGTACTTTTCAATAATTAGAGTGATTGACGTTTATTGGGTTTTTCTATCAGGGATTTCTCAGTAGCAGCCTCAAAGTCTGTGCCCGGTTGATGGCAATAGGCTCGCCCCCTATTACATGGCACTAAAACATGACTGGCGAAATATGGATATACACAACTGCTTAACCCTTCGGGGATTACAGGCGTTCTGTTATGTTATCTACATTACGTACGTGCGAAATCGGGGCGGCTCACTAGTCTTCAAATATACTTTTCATACATTTATCAAAGGTATTGAGAATAGACCGACCTACTTATGTACATGTGTATATAGCGACTATTACTAAGAAATACCATATGGAAAACAATTTTCCCGACTTTAAGGTAGAACTGACTACCCAGCGGCTCGGAAGTCGCGGTAGCAACCACTAGCCCAACGGGGTAATCAAAATAATTAATTAAAGTAAAATAAATAATTTATTTATTTGCAAACATATACCTACGTTTTCAATTATTGTTAATTAGGCCAATTCATATTTTAACATATAGGTTCGCAAATATTCATTAAGTTTTATTTGAACTGTTCTCGAGAATTTCAATTAAAAATCATTCAAAATTAATAGCATGGCTTTATTATTGGAATAATTAAAAATATTTAGCAGTAAAGGTACACACTCTAATTAATATAACATAGTCCATTAGTAAATATCGCGAGGAAACCGATATACCATAATATGAATGATACACATACATACATAAACTCACGCCTTTTTTCCATGGGGGTAGGCAGAAACTACAGAACGCAACCTGCTACGATCCTTACATACTCCTTTCGCCGTATCTACGTTTATACATCTCGTCATACAAGCACGCCGGTTACGAGTACTCCGCACCTGACCTTTCTGAAGGACCTTTCTAATATGAAAAATGTATGAAAGTTCTGTCTACCCGCACGGGGAAAAGGCGTGAGTTTATGTCTGTATGTGTATCGACTGACTGACTACGAGACAAAGAACCAAGTAGGTTAGTAGGCCTGTCCTATAAATACATTTCAAGGCTGAAATTCACACCGCACAAACACATATCATGTGTCTATAATAGGTACCGTTACCAGCAAAAATCTGTGTTTTTTTTTTCGATATTTACACATTCAATACTGGTTGAAAGGTACAGTCAACAAAAGAAGATTGGTATGTAGGGTCGTCAGGTATAGTTGAAGATGGATGTCTTCGATTGAAACTTAACTAAATTAATGAATTGTTTATTATCTACTTTTTAATTTAAATACATTTAAAAACATCGCTGTTGGTCCCGGCTGTCATACGTGGATCTTTGACAGTCGTTACAAGTCGTCAGAAGCTTGAAAGTCTGACAACCAGTCTTACCTAGGGATATCGTATTACCTAGTTACTGGGTTGTGGAAGTCAGATAGGCAGTCGCTCCATGTAAAATACTGGTACTCAGCTGCATCTGGTTAGACTGGAAGCCGACCCCAACATATTATAGCTGGGAAAAGGCTAGGCAGATGATGATGACATTTAAAAACATTCCTCCACTAACCTTATTGATGAGGTCCTTCAGAAAGGTCAGGTGCGCAGTACTCGTAACCGACATGCTTGTATGATGAATTATGTATGAACGTGGTTGAGGCGAAAGGAGTATGTAAGGATCGTAGCAGGTGGCGTTCTGGAGTTTCTGCCTACTCTCATGGGAAAAAGGCGTGAGTTTATGTATGTATGTACATCCATCAGTTTCTAAGAAAACTTCTACTATATCTGACGACTCTATATACCTATCTCTTTTGTTTACTGAACGTAAACAAAAGTGACGAAAGCTTTTACCATGGATAAAACATAACATCACGCCTGTAATCTCCGAAGGGTTAGGCAGAGGTGTACCCCATTAGTACACCCACATTTCGCCAGTTATGTTTTTAGTCCCATGTAATAGAGGGCGAGCCTATTGCCATCAACCGGGCACAAATTCAGACTTAGAGGCTGCTACTGAGAAATTCCTGATGGAAAAACCCATTATCACTTTGCCCGACCTGGGAATCGAACCCAAGGCCTCATGCACAGCAGTCGCTTGCGACCACTAGACCAACGAGGCAGACTTTTAACATGGATTCAGGTAATATTAGGTTAAAACTGTGACCCCTACGCTAGAAACGACAAGATTATAAAAAAAGAAGCATACACTTCTGCTACGAGCCCTGTCGGCGAAGAGTCCCGCCGAAGTAAAGTCTTGTCGGTGTTCAGTCTGTCTGCTTAGTGTCTGTCGACGTTTAGTCGTACACTCAAGAAGATCTAGTTTCATTTTAATAAAACTGATAGTTACAAACGAGTTGAACCTGACTAAAAATGAGGCAGTTCTTGGCGAGTGAAGTAAAAAATTGGCAAAACGTGACATTCACACTGAGCAGTTGAGGAACTAACATTAGTTTGCTTACGACTACCCTCTGAAAATATTGTGTTTGACAACACCCTAGAGGCGCGCCTAAAAAAAAAGTAGTGAAAACAAACTTTTCCGATTCGCTATAAAAACCGGTAAACCGTGCCGATCTCTATCGGAACTATACCGGATTTTTATTTATCGTTTCCCGTTTTACCCGCGAGCGGTGTTAGTACTGTTTGTTGTGAATTTTAAAAAAAAAACAATAAACGCTTTTTTCATTCTTTCTTTGTTTCTAGGTTTGCTTTTTTCGCTGCCGTTGTTATTGAAAACTTGTGATGTTTCATCAATAGAGACGCTTTTTTGTACTTTTTAAAGGTCTACGATTTAAAGTATTTATAAAAGGAAAAATGTTTTACTGTCTAAACGGGTTTTTGCTCGCGACTTCGTCCGCCTGTTTTTTTTACACTCGTGTTTAGTTACGTCTTTGGTTACTTGTACGCTCTAGGTAGTAACGTGATGTAATATAGCTAATACTATTCCACATCTAGTTTAAGAGATTAGCCCGTTTAAGTAAACAAACCAAAGCTTTCCAGCTTTATTAGGTATATTACCTGTACTAGCTTCTGCCCGAGACTTCGTCTACATCAAAGTTGATCGCTATCACCTAGCGGTATGAAATATACCTACTTTACGACTTATTCCCATACCTACCAAATGTACATGAAAAATTTCGTAAAAATCGGTGGAGCCGTTTCGGAGGAGTGCGACCTGCTTTGTATATGTACATACATATTATTATATAGATTAGTATAGATTATACAGGGTATTTGTGTGTGCATATTCGTATCATCATGGCGATTATTTTTTGTTTAAACAAACAAACAAGTAAAGAATTCTCTTCAGCTTTATTATATTACTAGTAAAGATGACATACATACATAAACTCACACCTTTTTCCCATGGGGGTAGGCAGAAACTACAGAACGCCACCTGCTACGATCCTTACATAGTCCTTTCGCCTCATCTACGTTCATACATTTCGTCATACAAGCACGCCGGTTACGAGTACTCTGCACCTGACCTTTCTGAAGAACCTCACCAATAAGGTCAGTGTAGGTGGGGGTTTTCGGTACATTTTTTGCTTAATTTAAATTTGAAAAGAGCGACATATCAATATTGATAATAATGTTTTTGCTATTTTAGCGACTGATGTGAGTCGGTTTGTGAAGGCTTGTCAAATATGTATGAATGTATTTTTTAAAAAAAACTGAGCATGAAATAAAACTTATAATGATAGAATTTAAAAATAAAATATTTTCTTTGACTGTGACTGCGGTCGTTGTGGCTGTTTTTAGGGGAGGCCTATGTCCAGCAGTGGATGTCAATCGGCTGGTATTTGTTTTTCGACATTCACAGGACCTTAACCACGGGAAAAGGCTAGTTTAATCTATACTTCTATACTACTATTATAAAGAGGTAAGTTAGTGAGGTCGTAGGGGGTAATCTCTGGAACTACTAAAACGATTTTGAAAATTCTTTCGCAAATTGGGAGCTACGTTATCACTGAGTGCTGTAGGC
Organism: Hoplodrina ambigua; assembly: GCA_949774945.1. Lineage (NCBI taxonomy): Eukaryota > Metazoa > Arthropoda > Insecta > Lepidoptera > Noctuidae > Hoplodrina > Hoplodrina ambigua. The sequence goes on from OX458985.1 coordinate 769,377, forward strand.
TATAGTTTATTAACAAAAAAATAAGGATCCGTAACAATAATCACGTGATCGAAGTCGCGGGGAGTGTACTAACATAACATAACATCACGCCTGTAATCCCCGAAGGGTTAGGCAGAGGTGTACCCATTAGTACACCCACATTTCGCCAGTTATCTTTGTTCCCATGTAATAGGGGGCGAGCCTATTGCCATCAACTGGGCACAAATCCAGACTCCGAGGCTGCTACTGAGAAATTCCTGATGGAAAAACCCAATAACACTTTGCCCGACCTGGGAATCGAACCCAAGACCTCATGCACAGCAGTTCCGCTTGCGACCACTAGACCAACGAGGCAGTCTACTACTAGTACTAGGTACTAGTATATTATAATCGAAAACTTTGCTCTCTTACAAACGTATATGAAAGACGTGTAGGTAGATATTTTTACACAAGAATAACTTTGTATGTGAAAATTAATTATGTAAATTAAGCTACCTACTCATTTAATAACAATTTAATAAATTACATGTAATCATTAGTGTTAATAACTTAATCTTAATTAAAACTTGACAATGAAGTCTTAAGTTCAACATTAATTAATGTTAAAATGGCAGGTACAATGTAGTCTCTGGCTGGATGAGTCGTATACAATCTCTTTCACTATGAGCTAAATACTACTTTTAAAATAAGAAGGTAATTGACAGAGAGTGTGAACTGCTGACAGGACAAACATCAAAAGTAAAATAATAATAATAATATTCCACAAACCGATTTCGGTCATGATGGCCAATCTCGTTGGAGACTAGTCAAGTGCGCAGGAGATATTGTAGTGCACGAATGTTTGTGCAAACACAGTTGCACTTCGTCTTCCCTAACTCTCAGAAGAAGTCAGTCAGTCAGTTACGTGCTTTCCGAGGCACGGGGGTGTCACACCACCAAATTCCAAACTCCAGGCTGCTACTAAAAAATAAGAACTGGAAAAACGCAATAACAGTTTTTGCCCGACCTTGCAATCGAACCTAGGAAAACACGTTCGACAGTGGCGCTTGCGATTACGAGGCCAACGGAGCAGTTAAATGAAATCAAATACGTAGTCATAATTAAACTGTGTTTCAATTCAAGTAGAATAAATATCCCAACTCATGGTATCTGGATAAACCGTGAGGTTTAAATCAGTAACATAACCCGTTCATTCCATACGTAGAATGAGGACTCCTGCGCAAAAAAAGGAAATATTCCATCATTCTCAAGGACACTTTACTCATTTCCTAAAGACCTACCATCATTACCCTCAAGATCATATTATTATCATCTCAAAATTACGTCACGATGAGTATACAAGGAAATGGAGGTTCGTCTAATTTTAACGAAACAGTATGGCCGACGCGATAAGGGCTTGAATTTTATAAGCCATAATATTATTAGTAATCAGTCACTGCTTCCATCCTCTTATCTTTCGAACCAAACTACGTATTAAATTAACTTTCTTTACAAGAGGGATGAGGCGATTGTCAATCGAGTCGCCCGATTCATTCGGAAATTTAGTCGATTCAATTTTAGATGAATCTTTAATCGAGTTACGTGATTTTGTTTATAAAGTTTTTATTAAAATTGAAGTGTATTTTTTTGTGGTTTATAGAAATATAGAAAAAGTTCTGGTTTAAACATAAAAAAAAGAAAATAATACTCTTCAATTAAAAACTCAAACAAACTTTTGAGTGAAGTTTTCAAAACATTTTTCACACAATCGATTCTTTTATCCGAACTCAGTTTAGTAAATGACTCGACTAATCGGCGCGTCGCAAACACGACCCAATAAACTCCTTAGAAAATCAATCTTCGTTTAATTAACTACTTTGCGACGGATACTCGTAAATCGATCTCAGGGAAACTGTCTCCCAATTTATTTAATTTGACGAACCCAAGGTAGTGGGAGGCAACTGTTTTTTTTTTGTGCTATCAAGATTGAACTTTGCAAAGATTTTTATGCGAAGGTAAGTAATAAAACCTCTTTATTTGAGTTTGTTTTTTTAATAACGTAGATTTGTCATAACTTTTCGTTGTTTTCTTTATTAAAAAAAACGTTGTGCTATTCTAGGAATTTCTTTTGTTTTGTGGGTGCGTTTACAAGAATGTAAACTTACAAACAAACAATTAGACAACTACGTTTAGGCCATACAAAATTTTGTGCCGTGCGGTAATTGAACCCAGAACACGCAGCGCTGTAGCAAATCGCTTAGCCGTTACGTCTACCGTATCAAGAGTTAAGAATTGCCGAACATTACATCACGCCTGTAATCCCCGAAGTGCCTTACACTTTGGGGATTACAGATTACAGATTTCGCCAGTTATGTTTAAATCCCATGAAATAGGGGGCGAGCCTATTGCCATCAATTGGGCACAAATCCAGACTCGGAGGCTGCTACTGAGAAATTCCCGAAGGAAAAACCCAATAACACTTTGCCCGACCTGGGAATCGAAACCAAGACCTCATGCTCAGCAGTCGCGTTTAATATGACCGGGCAACATTATCGGGAAAATATCGCCAGTTTAGGAACGACATCTATAACAGTTCAACTTATAAGTGTTGATTATCACCAACATCAAGTAACGTTTATTAAATCCTTTCATCTGATTTACTCAAGATAGACCCATGAAAATAGATCCTAATATGTTTGTAAGAGTGCAGAGAAGAAATATAATATTTTTTTTTCTATTAAAACTCAACTCCTTACAAATAACAGCTAGTTACATACCTTCGAACTAGGGTTGCCAACCCTACTATATAATATAATATCCTACTAGGTATATTAGAGCCCCCGCCTACTATATTTTTGAGAAAAAGATATAGTAGGCGAAACTACTATATTTTATAGGCATCAAACTCCTAAGCAATAATATTCATTTAATTAAAAAATAAAGTACCTATTTTGGAACCTACTATATTTTTTTAAACATTTTCGTTTCTTACTATATTTTTATGGGTAAGAATTTTAACTACTATACTACTATATTTGACCGACAAAGAGTTGGCAACCCTACTTCGAACCGTTGTATTCGATCGACTACCCTCAAATAGCCCCAATCGTTACATCAAACACAATAACTACACTCATATCTGTCGTCGAAAGAAGAAATAAGCAATTTCCCTCCTCCCCCTACCTCCGCCCGCGTCTAGACTGGTCAGGGTGGGGCGAAATCTTGGGCGATATTTCAAACGGACAAAAGATAATAATTTGAGACGGGACATTATCGAAACAGCCTTCGGACACGCCCGTGAGATCAAAGGCCAATTTCTTGTACAATTGTAAAGAGTTTTCTGGGCCCTATTTAACAAACGTTACGTACTGACAATTTTGTAAATATGTGACATATTACTATTTGTAAAGTTGTGATGACAAGTGCTGTTAAATAAACATAACATCACGCATGTAATCCCCGAAGGGTAAGGCAGAGGTGTACCCATTAGTAAACCCACATTTCGCCAGTTATGTTTTTAGTCCCATGTAATAGGGGGCGAGCCTATTGCCATCAAAACCAAACCTTAAACCAACCCTTAAAAAAACCTTATTATTATTACAATTACAAATATGTTAATTGTCACCTGTAAAGAGATTTTTTTTATTAAACTGGAATAAGTTAAATTGTAGGTACAATTGTAAGTACAAATTAGTAAGTACTAATTGTAGGTACAATAAAAAGATTTTTTACAAAAAAATATTACCGCCTTCAAAAATCACAAAATAAAAAATAACTTCAGCTTGGAAGTCGGCGGCTTTGGTTTTGTTTCTTGTTATGTAGGTATTGCCACCGACTTCCAAACTAAAGTTATTTTTTATTTTGTGATTTTTGAAGGCGGTAATATTTTTTTGTAAAAAATCTTTTTATTTTTCACTTTTTAGTGCTTGTGTGTTAATGTTTGAAATCCTTACATAAAGCCCTTTCAAACAATACCCACACACGATATATTTAATTTTGGTAATTGGTAGGAGGGGGGTTGACGTACCCCCTCCCCACTTCCTTTAGTCAGTCATCGACTACACGTATAAACAAAGCAATTTTTCTTGCTACGGCGGTTCTGCTGTGATTTTACAAGGAGTTCCGTTCTATATCTCCAAAGTCCATCATCAGATCATGACAATATTCCTATGGGACCTATTCGGGACTATACTCTTTCAAACAAAAAAAGAATCATCCAAATCGATTCATAATTGGCGGAGTAATCGTTGAACAAACACACAAAAAAAAACAAAAAAAAAAAAAAACATACGCGTCGAATTGAGAACCTCCTCCTTTTTGAAGTCGGTTGAAAATTGTATAAGAGGAAATAATCAAATATGAACTATACCATACCATTGTAAATTTGTAAGTCGTAATCTACAAGTTTCTGTTTAATAAAAAACTTGTAGATGTGTAAATTGTAAAATACAATGTTAGGGCTTTGTTCAGCAGTAGAATTCCTACGGCAGATAATTGATGCCACGACCGTTATGATGATAGTGTATAAGTATGCACTATCATTATGAGTGACTTTCCACAGCAAAAATAATGTCGTTTCCCAGCAAACATTTTTGCTCAAAGTTATTAAGTATGATGGGCAGAATTCGCAATTAATGGCTGTGTGATCTGTCTTTTTACACCCCATTATACTTATCGACTTAAATTCATGTCTAATTCTGGATTGATGTCCTTCCGAACGTTCGGTTTATCATTCCTTCGATCGGTACTGAATTATGAATGTACTTCTATAACATTTATTATGAAATATAAAGACTTGTGCGTGGGTTGTTTTTGTAAAAGGAAGATAACTCTTCAATACATATTTTTGTATAAAATGTCGTGACGGATTTAAGCTTTGCCTACACCATGCGCTTTCACGTTCGTCTGGCGTCTTTAACGTTCCAGATGGCCTAGTGGTTAAGGCGCCCGCCTCTCATCCATGAGATTGTGGGTTCAAATCCGGGCAAGTACCAATATGAGGTTTTCAATTTATATGTACTTTTTAAAGTTTATCTTGAACATCACTGGCATCGGTGAAGGAAAACGTCGTAATGAAACCTGAACTTACTGTTCCACTCAAACCATGTCAGAGGTCTTCGAGGCGGTGTAGAAACTCTGACATTAGGGTGTGTGGGGTCGTAAGACCTTATTGTCCACACGGTAAAGAAAGAATTCATCTCGCATCAAGCGCATGCAATATTGATTGCCTTAACACGCATGCAGCATATTGTCCTCACTTGTGCGCCCACCGTAGACGGGTCAGCTAGTAACTGGGTAATACGATACCCCTAGGTAAGAATGGTTGTCAGACTTGGGGCTTCTGTCGACCCGTAACGACTGCCAAAGATCCACGTATGACAGCCGGGACCAACGGTTTAACGTGCTTGAAGTACGGTACGGAATGATGTCAGTAATGTCTAAGATAAACTTTAGAAAGTATAAGACATATGAAATGAAAAAGTCACATCGGTACTTGCCCGGATTCGAACCCACAACCTCATGCATGAGAGGCGCCCCTTAACCGGTGGGCCATCACGACATTTTAAATAAATAAATAATCTTACATATTTACCTGTGTATAACCAGAGTCACCTTACCACAGTTAACTACGCTAAACATTCAAAACGCAAGTCGGTAAACGATCCCGAAATATCGGTACCTACAATGTGATGGATAAACGTGAGATGCTTCAAAACTGAAGTGGTCTCGTAAAATATTACGACGTTAGGCTTTTGGGGGCAGGAATTAAATGTACGGTCAATATCGTGGGCTCGTTTTATGTTTGAACGTTGACGCTTTGAAGTGGGCTTTACCGAATGCGCGGCTCATACAAACATAGTCTGGTCTACGTATTTTTGTCAATAAGTAATTAAACTTAATAGACAGCCTCGTTGGTCTAGTGGTCACAAAGTGCGACTGCTGAGCGTGAGGTCTTGGGTACGATTACCAAAGGGGCCTACCGCCATCTCTATCATTAATATTTTACGTACCATTTTAATATTGCTTTGTTATTTCTGTTGTTGGATTTGTACAGTGCGCAGGGCAATGCAGTCGACAACGCACAGCAGTCGCACTTGCGACCACACGACCATCTAGGCAGTAATTTTCTCCTATTAGTTTAACTACCTCGTTGGTCTAGTGGTCGCAAAACGCGACTGCTGAGCATGAGGACTTGGGTACGATTCCCAGGTCGGGTAAAGTGCTGTTAGGTTTTTCCATCAGGAATTTTCTCAGTAGCAGCCTCGGAGTCTGGATTATTGCGCGGTTGATTTCTACAGGCTCGCCCCCTATTACATGTCACTTAAACATAACTGGCGAAATAAGGGTGTGCTATTGGGTACACCTCTGCCTAACCTTTCAGGGATTAGAGACGTGATGTTATGGTTATTTTTTTATTGATAGGAACTGGTACTCAGAACTTCCCGCACAGCAGTCGCACTTGCGACCACGCGACCAACTAGGCAGTAATTTTCTATTACTAGTTTGAAGGTGTAAGAACGTTTTAATAGGTATCAGTAATTCATGGGAGAGTCTATGTTTATCATTGATGACGTCAATGTAATCTAAAGGCACGGCGATGGTGTAATTAGCGGTCATTGTTTACCGAATAATGGCTAAAGGGCAAATATAGGCAGATACTATTGGCGCAGTGGCTGAACTATTGACTGCTCCGCTGCGTGTTACAGGTTGTATTCCCGTACGTAGAAAAAATGTGTAGGTAAGTTTATATGTTTGTATACGCATCCTCGATATAGGAGACATTTCTGGTGTGGGGCAAGGTTTTAAATAAAAAAATGAGAACATTTTGCTTTGATCAATGTTATGTTGTCTTTCTTCTTTATCGTGTGAGCAGTAAGGTCTTACGTCCCCACACATCCTAGTGTCAGAGTTTCCAAACCGCCTCAAGGGCCTCTGACATGGTTTGAGTAGAACAGTAAGTCCCAGGTTTCCTCACGATGTTTTCCTTCACCGATGCCAGTGATGTCCAAGATAAACTTTAGAAAGATAAAGTAAGTAGTTTGATGAGCAGTGTGCGTAGTAAACGACTTTGAGATATATTTAGATAGATAAATAGCGAAAGACTGCCTCGTTGGTCTAGTGGTCGCAAGCGCAACTGCTGTGCATGAGGTCTTGGGTTCGATTCCCAGGTCGGGCAAAGTGTTATTGGGTTATTCTATCAGGAATTTCTCAATAGCAGCCTCGGAGTCTGGATTTGTGCCCGGTGTTGGCAATAGGCTCGCCAGCTATTACATGGGACTTAAACATAACTGGCAAAATATGGGTGTGCTATTGGGTACACTTCTGCCTAAACCCTTCGGGGATTACAGGCGTGATGTTATGTTTTATGTAAATAGCGAAATTTCACTCACTCATTCACTCACACACTAATCGCGAAACATCGAAAACAGCTTGACGTATAAAAATGTAGGGTAGGGAGGTATTTTTATACTTAGTAGACGTGCGCTAAGAAAGGATTTTCCAAAATTCACCCACTAAGGGATGAAACGGAGATCCAAAAGTATGGAGAAATTAACTTTGACGCGGACGAAGTCGAGCGCAGAAGCGAGTTATCTCATAAAAGTAAATAAAACAGGTCGGTGTTAGTCTATTAAAGGCAAGTACGACTTCTATTTATTTATTTATTTAAACTTTATGCACCAAAAAAGTACAAAGGCGGACTTAATGCCTAAGGCATTCTCTTCGTCGTCGTTCGTTGGTCGTGAGTTCGACCCTCTGTTACAATGTCTCATTAGGAACTTCCATAAGAAAATTTGCAGAAGCAGCGGAGTGTGGCCTTTTAATGGGAATTAACTTGCCTTTTCCCATTACCATAATTGGTTTCCCATTAACGAAATGTGGTAGTGCCATATAGTCTATGTAGGAAGCTCATATTTATTAGGAGGATCTCTGCGCCTCCCTCTAGGGATTGCAGACGTGATATAGTGTAATTGGAAAATTGGAAAGAAGAAAGCAAAATTACTTATGATGAACGATTAACGTTGTCTCAGTAATATGAAAGAAATTAATTTTCTTTCTCTCTAGAGCACGCGTAATATAAAATAGGTATACAAAAGGAATCTTAAGAAAAAAATGCTAAATCTGCTTGTTATTTCAGTAGATAACTATAGGAAAATACCTACGAGTAGTAAAAAACTGGGCAAGTGCTAGTCGGACTGGCACACGAAGGGTTATACGTACATTATATATATATATATATTTTTTTATCTTGGGACAACTCACACACGGCTATCTGATCCCAAGCTAAGCAGAGCTTGTGTTACGGTAACCAGACAACTGATATACATACTTATATAATTTATAAATACGTACATATTATAGATTAATCACACCCAGACACAGAACTAACAATCATGCTCATCACACAAAGTTTGTCCTGGGTGGGAATCGAACCCACGACCTCCGGCTTAGCAGTCAGGGGCGCTAACCACTAGACCAACAGGCCCGTCACCGTGATGTTATGTATGTTAAAAAAAAAAAATAAGGACCCAGTTGGCACTCTATAGTTACGGAACCTTAAAAATCAATTTACATCTTTCAAGCACACATATTACAGCATTTATAGAACAACCTTTAAGCTACCCTAACATCTATACTTAAACCAAAAAAAAAAACAACTAAAAAGTTACATCTATTTTTTGTTCCAACCCACCCCCAGTTCGGGCGAAAACTATTTAAACAAAGGACACACACCTCTGGTTTAGACCGACCGTATAATGAATTAGGGCCACCCGCTTTGTAAAAGTTTGAGCAAACAGCTGAACTTTCATGGGCTCTCACCTCTCAGAGTGTCGGCTTGTTTAAATTGGTACAACCTTAAAAACTACTGCGCTGTTACGGTAAACGTGTTTTGAGCTTACTTGATTTGATTACATGAATCAGATTTTTAATGGACTCTATGTATATTCTAGCCATCTTTGATCCAGACTTTCTAATACATATTTAAACACTCGCTAGCATACAAGGTATAGTTAAAGCAAGAAAGAAAAACTTTTTATTTACGTGAAAGTGACGCACAATACAAATAATATATAATGTAAATATAAACTAAATACAAAATAGAAAATAAAAAATAAAAATTAAGTGTCCTGAACGGTAATTTGCTCTACTACCGCGCGAAACGTCCGACGCTCAGCATAATGCCGTGGCCCACACACGATGGCACTAAACCACGGCGCTGGTTTTCAGCGTAGGCTGACGTATGACCTCTGTCTATATAGGCATCTGTCTCGGAACTATACGTAAAAATCATTCACCCATCGTTCCGAGGCACAGGTGCGATTTTAGAACAAGTTTAACCCAACGATTATTAAAAAATAAACGACTCCCAAAAAAGAAAAATGCCATATACCTAATCCGAAAATTATTCGGAATCTATATTTTTATAAAATGTGTTTTATAAATCTTTCCGTTCTTTCATCATCATCATCATCATCTATCTGCCTAGCCTTTTCCCAACTACGTTGGGGTCGGCTTCCAGTTTAGACTGTCTTTGTTGTGGGCAAAGTGTTAATGGGTTTTTCTATCATGAACTTCTCAGTAGCAGTCTCGTAGTCTGGATTAGTGCTCGGTTGATAGTAAAAGGCTCGCCCCCTATTACATGGGACTTAAACATACTCGCAACTAGCGAAATGTAGGTTTACTAACGAGTACACCTCTGTCTAACCCTTCGGGGATTACAGGTGTGGTGTTATGTTAGAATCTTTGAACTTTGAACCTTTGAACCCTTGTTCAAAAGTTACACCCCTATGACAGATGGACGGGCAGACAGAGGAGCTTTAGTAATTGGGTTCTGTTGACACCTTTTGCGTACGGAACTCTTAAAACACCCAGTAATCATTATCTGCCTAGCTTTTTCCCAACTATGTTAGGGTCGGCTTCCAGTCTAACCGGATGCAGCTGAATACCAGTATTTTACATGGAGCGACTGCCTATCTGACCTCCACAACCCAGTAACTGGGAAATATGATACCCCTAGGTAAGACTGGTTTGTCAGACTTTCGGGCTTCTGACGACCCGTAACGACTGTCAAAGATCCACTTATGACAGCCGGGACCAACGGCTTAACGTGCTTTCCGAGGCACGGAGAAGTCTCGGTGTGTAAAGATGGTCACCCATCCACGAACCAACCCCGGCAAGCGTAGCTTAACCTGACGGATCGACCAGTGCGGCTGTTATTACTTAGCCACGAGCTCCTCCTCGAAATCTTTCCGTTCTTTAGTGTACACAATTTGAAAACCATTTAATTACTGGTTTTAAATAAATGTCTTACCTGTAGTATACTGACGAATAGATTTGTGGTCATATTTTATCAGAAGCAAGGCAAGGGCCTCTTCTCATATAGAGAGGGCACGAGTATTGATAATAATGCTTGCTCAAGGCGGAATGGGTATTCCTGACTTATATGTATAATACTAGCTTCTGCCCGCGACTTCGTCCGCGTTATCGGTTATCGCGGACACAGACAGTTGTGAAATAAAAAAGTAGCCTCTGTTCTCCCTTGAGGTTCAAATTCTAGCCGTACTTTTCATCAAAATCGATTCAGTGATTTAGTCGTGAAAGCTTAACAGACATACATAGTTGCTTTCGTATTTATAATAACAATATTAAGTAAGGACTTTGGTTTTGACTTTATAACTTGACTTTGACTTTGATAGGTCTAAGTTTCCGCTCGATGTTTTCCTTCACCGATGTTTAAGGTAACGTTAATGCCTTCTCTGTATAAAGGCCTCTGCTCTGCATAGGGACACTAATAGGCTAGTATTATTAGTAGAAAGTAGCAACTTTTCAAAATAGTTCCTCATTCACCTGAAAACATTCACAGGAATAGGAATGACCATTGGAAAACAAAAAGAAAAATACTGTGCGACTTTTAGTTACTCTTACCTACTTCGAAAACACTGACACACACTGCTCATTAAAACTTTCCCAAGCCTTTTCTACCTTCACTGGTTCCAGTATACATTCAACAGTACTCTAGTTTTTTTTTTTCACAATCATTTACTGGTCACAGAGTAAAAAAAGTTGTACAAAAACACTGTGCGGCAACGCGCCACCATTTTCTTTCTCATTACGATGTATTGCTTGGTCTACTGGTGTTTATTACGCTGTGACTTCTATAAAAAAGGATGGTTAAATGTTTTAAAGTGAAACTAGCATCTTGTAGGAAAATAGTAAATGGTTCGGACTGTATTATGAATAGGGTACTAAGTTGCTAACACAGAAGATGTCCTGACAGCATGAAGATAGGTATTTGTTGTTATATGTTGTGTGTGTTGTTGTTGTTATTTGTTGTTGTTGTTGACTGCCTCGTTGGGCTAGTAGTCGCAAAGCGCGACTTCTGAGCATAAGGTCTTGGGTTTGATTCCCAGGTCGGGCAAAGTGTTATTCTTATTTTTCATGAGGAATTTCAGCTTCGAAGTCTGGATATGTGTCCGGTTTATGGCAATAGGCTCGCCCCCTGTCGAACCCTTCGGCAATTACAGGCGTGATGTTATGATATTTCTTAGTAGCAACCCACGGCTTGCAAGTTGATGACGTGGTTACTCCGTATCAGTGCCTCAAAAAGAACGTAAAGCTGTGGTCCTGTGTCTGATCCCTCCCCAGTTGTGTCGCATTGCCGTCCCTTTGAGAGGAGGGAAGAGGGAGTGCATCCACTGTGTTTGCGCACACAGTTGTGCATGATAATACCTCCTGCGTACTTGGCTATTCTCTATTGAAAAAATCAATGGGGAATATTATTTTTTAGGTTCAGCACAATTTAAAAGTGTTATCAAAACTCGGTTCCAGTACGTCAGTCAACTTTTTACGGGTAACTTCATTTACTCAAACAGTTAACTCTAGCCGGTCTACCACTCAGTATTCCAGACAGTTACGGAACGCGCATTATCGTCTGCATGCAGTACAATGAATAAAATGGACATTACGTGACCTTCCACTCAACCAGAAGAATCGTGAAGGGTACATTTTGAATAGTTTTCTTCGAAATTGGCCAAGAGCCAGTTCCGACTGACATAACAGTGTTTCTTATTTGTTCAGCCAGGCAAGGTAAAGAAGGAGGCAACTGCAAAATACGTGGATTCAAAAACAAAAGCTGATATTAAGGTCAACGTTAAAAATAATGTTATGAAAAATTTGAAGATTCCCCGTTATTTATTGGAGGCCAACCGCCTGTAAATTTAACGTCGATTTTACGCTGTGAGACGGGTAGATTTAAAGAAGGAAGTGCTACTTTTTCTTGCTTTGCTTGTAGGAATGAGATAGCAATATTATCAATTCCGGTTGCTTCACGATTGTTATCTTCGTTGAGCTGTTTATGCTAGATTTTTTTGGGACGAAGATTTGGAACAAAGTTTCTTATCGCGGATTGTGGTAGGTTTTAACTGGCAAAAATCGTCACGTAATGAAATAACGTTATGCCTTCTTTAGGCGATCTTCCATTTCTTTCATGTACGGGTGCGTGGAAGTGTGTAGTGCGGACAAGCATTGTATGCGGCCAGCTGTGTAACCTCCATTCTAAACACGTGTAAATTTTATTTAAACCTATTTCTTGTTATTTTTTTTATAAGGGACTCCGTTTTTGATGGGGATCCTCTGACCGCACAATATTCTTTTTCTATTTTGATGTGTAAAGTTCTTGTGGATTTCCCCTGCCCTGGGGGGCGGAAGGTTCTGTCAGACTCTACCTGACAATACCTGATCCTTTCCTTCTCACACTTACGCCGGGTATATCGGGAACATACGCGCATTTCTCAATCCCCGATTGGTAATCTTAATCCAGCTGTTCTTGTATGAGAAAAATGTTGTTGTTATTCGGAGAAACAGTTCATGTTTTTTCACACATTTTTTTTCCTAGATCAAGTCCTACTAGTGCATGTGAATTGAACTCTTGACACGATAGAACGTCTCTGCTAAACATAGGCCTCCTCTACAGATTTCCAATAGGACCGTTTGTAAGCGGCTTGCATCCAGCGCAATCCTGCGGCCTTTATCAAATCGTCTGTCCACCTTGTGGGTGGACTTCCTAGTCAATTGAACTTAATTTAAAATGAACCAGTAGTAACCTAGTTCTTACCAAGCTCGTCTTTAATCCTTAAAGAGACAGCTTTCAAAATATAATATTAATTAATTTTTACACCAAAAGCTATTAACTGTTTGCGGTTTTTCGAGCAGAATTTCTATCAAAAGCGGAACGTTTTACATTAAGCGCTTTAGCTTAAGCGATTAAGCCGCTTTAGCTGTAGGCGATCAAAGGAGAGTTGTTGATACATGGAGGGTATTAATGTATTTTAAATAGGTAGGTATTTACAGCCGACCACGGATAGGGAGGGTTCCGTGCCGTAGTAAAATGTGAGCGAGGTCAGAGGTAGAAATTACTACGTAATAATTGTTGATGGAAGAAATATAGTAACTTAGTTTTATTCGCGACTGCGCCCGCGTGAATGTTGGTTCTCTGCAGGGTTTCTTTTTTGCAAGGATCATTTTTTGTTTTTCTATAATACAAGTAGCCTAATTTACTCTTTCTAACATCAGATCACAGTGACAGTCGTTTCATAATTGGCCCTGCCGTTTTGTTGATTAATCGGAACAGATAAACAGACAAAAAATTATGGTTTAAACATTCATAATAAATAAAATAAATAAAAATAAATAAATATCTTGGGACAACTCACACACGGCTATCTGATCCCAAGGTAAGCAGAGCTTGTGTTATGGTAAGCAGACAACTGATATACATACTTATATAATTTATAAATACATACATATTATAGATAAATCACACCCAGACACAGAACTAACAATCATGCTCATCACACAAAGTTTGCCCTGGGTGGGAATCGAACCCACGACCTCCGGCTTAGAAAAAAATAAAAAATAAAAATAAAAATAATAATATAATAATTTAGTAAAAAGTTCTTATTTCGACATAACAGACAGACACTTCAATTTTGTTTATTTGTAATTTGCGCATAACATAAAAATACACGCTTATTCGCCGAAGGGTTAAATTAGGTCAGTAGCGATGTTTTTAACCCCCAAATCGTATGTACATCTTCTACGTATACCACAAGTAAGTACTTAAGTTTTACTTAAGTCTACAGGTTTAGTACCTGACCAATTTGAACAGGCTGTAAAAATCTAGTCTAAAAATATTCTGTTTGTGATTTCAAAAACAATGTGTAAAGTGAGCACAGAAAACTAAGTATGTATAAAACATTTCCAGAACTTCCTCTTCAATTTTTCTTTTAATTCTGAAAATAATTTTTATTATTTTTTAAGACAACGTCGGAGAGCTATACAAGTATATAATAGGGAGTTATTTGCCCACAGCCGGACGTACGCGAGCCAAAGATTTACCGGCTACGTGCACGCTACGTCGTAGCACTCTCGTGGCTACGCCGTAGCTTTCGAGGGCAAGTCAAGTATTTTTATTCTACTTTTCTATATTTTTAAACTGTGTAGGTTTAAGAGTACTAGAAAGAATCTTGCGTTTATTTGTTGAATCTTGTATTTTATTTAAGATTTTCTTCGTGGGAAACTTATGTGTGGCTCACGGAATAAACTATACGTTCGGCAGTTCCCCTTTATTTACGCCTCCAGGGAACATAGACCTGCTAGTAATATACATTATGTAGTATGTTATCTACTTCCCACAGCAGATTTTTCAAACAAACATTTGCAGGGAAAAAGTTCCATGTTTTATTTAAAAATGTTGGCAAGAAAGCGATACAATAAATTTCGCCCGCCCCATCTGCAATCGTCGAGCGCATTTTGATAACGAGTGGGGGGTAAGTGGAGGGGAGGGAGTACAACAGCTTCTCAACTTCACCTGCATTCAAAGCTTTTACAGATGACTGACGAGCTGTGTACCTCTGCTGGAGAACTTGTGCAGTATGTAGTTTTTACTGTAAGATCAAAAATTGTTTACATATAAGGAACAATTGGTACTATTTCCGCTTATTCAAAGTGGGGAATACAGGCACTATCTACTCTTGTCCATGAGTTGACTTCACTTGCACACACTTTAGAATTTAGGCAAAGTCATAACATAACATCACGCCTGTAATCCCCAAAGGGTTAGGCAAAGGTACCCATTAGTACACCCACATTTCGCTAGTTATGTTTAAGTTCCATGTGATAGGTGGCGAGCATATTGCCAAAGAGCCAAAGTGAAAGTTCTAAATAAAAAATTACCTATGCTATGTTTTAAGCTAGATCAATATCTATATTTGTGTAAAATTTTAATTAATTTCATCCCACTGTTTTAGCGTAAAAGTCAAACATCCATTTTGTCTATTCATCTACAAAACTTTTTGCGTTTAAATAGTAGTCATGTGTACCAAATTTCAGCTAATTACATTCAGCTATTTTAGCTGTGAAAGAGTAACAAACATCCATCCACTACAAACTTTCGCGTTTATAACATTCCCAAGGTTCGATTCCCAAGTTGTGCAAAGCGTTATTTTATTTTATTTTATTTATTTGGAACAACAAACAGATATACAATATATGTGATATAAGGAGTAACATTTACATACTTAATTTACTTAAACATAGAGTACAAGTAGGTAGTAACAAAATTATACAATTGTATATCCAACCACGTTATCCACAAAATATGTGAGTTGTTATTGGGTTTGGCAATAGGCTCGCCCTCTATTACATGGGACTTAAACATAACTGGCGAAATGTGGGTGTACTAATGGGTACACTTCTGCCTAACCCTTCAGGAATTACAGGCGTAATGTTATGTTATGGAAATAAAAACTGACAATGCTGAATCCCAAGATTAGGACGAACAAAACTTTCAGAATAAAAATAAATATACGGGTCGAATAAAGAACCTCCTCTTTTGAAGTTGGTTAAAAGCACCCGTAAAAGGATAAGGGTTCCCTTTGTTGCATAACGCAGTGTAATTATCCAGACGTCACCTCTAGACAATGGTTCCGCACAAAAGTATTAACGTCTTAATCCCTGAACTGTGTATAGCCGGAATTCTCATTCACATAAACCCCAAACGGTTGGAATACTCGTTTCATTTGACGGTGGATTACATCGACTTACTTATGACAACCACTCTTCATATTCTCTTCATTTCTCTTCATACTCTTTCGAGTTGCTCGTGGCTAAGTAATCAGTCGCACGGCTCGATCCATCAGGTTAAGCTACGCTTGCCAAGGTTGATCCGAGGATCAGTGACCATCAATACACACCGAGACTCCTCCGTGCCTCGAAAAGTATAGTAAGCTGTTGGTCCCGGCTGTCATACGTGGATCTTTGATAGTCAGAATTCCCGAAAGTCTGACAACCAGTCTTACCAAGGGGTGTCGTGTTACCCAGTTCTTGAGTTGTGTACGTGACATAGGCAGTCGCTCCATATAAAATACTGCCGACCCAATATAGTTGGAAAAAGCCTAGGCAGTTTGATTTCATTTATGTAAACTCAATCAATTAAAAAAATCCTATCCACATATTTTATGATACTTATATTTTTAACAAAATTGTCCTTGATATTGTTTGATTTCAATTAATATCTTAGGAGATAACAAGTTTATTTGTTTAAGTAATATGTACAATATTTACAGACTTAATTTTAGAAGAAGCAGTCGGAATTTATTTAAATCTAAATGGCATTATAAATTAATAATCAATGAAATCTTGTCTACCTGGTGCAGAGCAGCAATGTGGTGACTGTAAGAGCTGGTTCACATTATATCGGACCGACAGTTTTACCGCTGACCGACTATCGGGTGTTGCTGTTCACACTAGAAGCTGCCGATCCGACCTAATGTGAACACCGTTACCGTCGTTTTACCACAGCCAACTCACAAAGCAGTTGTGAGTTGTTTGTCGGTCCGACCTAATGTGAACCAGACCTTACTGTCTGAACTGACGTCGTTAGAGTGCTCGCAGACGAGCGCCACATATCATCGACTTTTATGGTGATGACAGTCGTCGATAACATCTGCCGCTCAATTCAAAGAACCGCACTAGCACACCTCAGCTAGCATTCATGGCTAGTATACAATGTACTATACAAGCTGCAGTTATGCATTCTCGTTTTTCAGGAGTTTCTCATAAAAGAAATAAAGAAATCAAATATAATTACGATACCTGGTGAATACTAAATACATAAAAGCGAAAGGTGACTCACTGCCTCATTGGTCTAGTGGTCGCAAACGCGACTGCTGTGCATGAGGTCTTGGGTTCGATTCCCAGGTCGGGCAAAGTGTTATTGGTTTTTCCATCTGGGATTTCTCAGTAGCAGCCTCGGAGTCTGGATTTGTGCCCGTTTGATGGCAATAGGCTCGCCCCCTATTACATGGGAATTAAACATAACTGGCGAAATGTGGGGTACTAATGGGTACACCTCTGCCTAACCCTTCGGGGATTACAGGCGTGATGTTATGTTATGTGTTATGTGACTCACTCACTTATCACAAAATATCGAAAACCGCTTGACAAATAAAGATGAAATTTGGCAGGGGGCAGTTTTTAGTTAGTAGACGTTCGCTAAGAATGGATTATAAAAGCTAGTTATAATAAAAACTTGTATTTTTATAGCTGATTATGTTTGACAGTACTTCAGAATAAACCTCTTTCAAAGAACAGAATTGCCCCATTGCGTATACGGTAGGCAGTGTCGCGCGACTATGTAATTGTGTGCGTGCAATCGCCCCACTTGCCTAAACTAAGCGGCAAGATGGCTAGTTCGGAAATTAAAGTCAAATTCAGTCTTTTTAAATTAGGTTTTTACAAAATCCTGGTTACAATATTCTTGTTGATTTTATATGTGAAAACAATGAAGATAAATATAAAACAGTAGTAAAAAAAATATTATTATTATGCGTCAAAGAGTAACAAATATTCATACATCCATCCGTCAATCCATTCTCTCAAACTTTCGCGCTTATATCAGGAGTAGAGTGAAGTATCACGGAGTGTTCTTCCCTTTTCAGTAATTTGTTTCAAACAACTATTAATTAAGAATAAGTTTTCATTAATCTCTTCTGAAACTGGATTGTGTAAATCCACTTTTGTTTCTGAAGAAGATCGATAAGAATTCGTTCCTTAAGAGCATTTACGCTGTACGGCATTAATTCGTATAAACTTTCAAGACCTAATTTTTTAAATTAACGATCCGATTTTAATGAAGCTTTCTACGCCTAATTAAGATACATACGACACACAAACATAAACTCACGCCTTTTTCCCATGGGGGTATGCAGAAACCACAGAACGCCACCTGCTACGATCCTTACATACTCCTTTCGCCTCATCCACGTTCATACATCTCATCATACAAGCACTCATGCATCTCATCATACAAGGCCTCGCCTAAAGATAGCTTCAATGACTGGTTCTACGCTGCTCGCATCCAGAGGTTTCCCGCGACCTTTACCAGGTCGTGGGTCAGCAGTAAACTGTGTGGTGAAGGGTAGTAGAAAAATAGGGAAGAAGCTTCCTCGGGGGGAAATTTGATTATTGGTTAATTAGTTCCCAAGATGTTTGACCGAAATTAAAAGTTCGTACGAAATACCTAAAGGTCGTTGGTCTAGTGGTCGTAAAGCGCGACTGCTGAGCATGAGGTCTTCGGTTTAATTCCCATGTCGGGCAAAGTGTTATTGTGGTTTTCCATCCATTTCTCAGTAGCAGCCTCGGAGTCTGGATTTGTGCCCGTTTGATGGCAATAGGCTCGCCTCCTGTTACATGGGACTTAAACATTACTGGCGAAATGTGTGTGGTGATGTTCACTTCTGCCTAACCCTTTGGGGATTACAGGCGTGGTGTTATGTAAAATACCTAAAAGCCATCTGTCAATCAACATAACAGAGTATAGTGTTCATTTTTGTTAAGCCAGTTATGTAATACCATAATAACTGTTTACATTTACTTTGTCAATAAGAAAATATACTTCAAAATAAGGTTATAGATTCATATCGTAACTAACATGTACCAAATAGGGTCACATTTAGACCTTGGTTCCATACAATTTAAGTTTAGCACGCGACAGTTCTTGCTCGAGATTATTATAATTAGCTTCACAAACGTGGCAACCTTGACCACATAGTGATTACGATACTGTAAATGCTTTTTTATTTGGGTAAGTGACGGTTTTTAGGGTACCGTAACAAATGGTGTAAATGTTAACGGGTTCTGTTTATGTAAGTGTTGAAAAAGTTTAAAAACTGTCTAAAGTGCGAGTCGAACACGCATACTAATGGAGACGAAACATAATGAAGCCAAAAGTGTATAAACAAAGGCTCTCGAGTTTCAAAAGACGTTTTTTGACTCTTTTGTGAACCTTATCTATAATATCATTGATAAAATTCATGTCATCTATTCACCATGCGTAACATACATATCGCAACACGTAATATTATGTACATAACATTACATCACGCCTGTAATCCCCGAAGGGTTAGGCAGAGGTGTACCCATTAGTACACAACCCACATTTCGCCAGTTATGTTTTTAGTCCCATGTAATAGGGGGCGAGCCTATTGCCATCAACCGGGCACAAATCCAAACTCCGAGGCTGCTACTGAGAAATTCCTGATGGAAATACCCAATAACACTGCCCGACCTGGGAATCGAACCCTAACCTTTATGTTCAGCAGTCGCGCTTTGCGACCACTAGACCAACGAGGCAGTCAGACCAACGAATACAATAATACAAATCCGTCGTAATACCATGTGTATAGAAAGAAAGAAAGAAAAGCTTTTTATTCAAGTGAAAGTGATGCACAATACAAAAAAAAAAAAAACCGACAGCCCCAAACAAAACAAGTTGGTACTTAATCTATAAAACTATATAGGTACAAAATAAAAAATAAAATGTCCTGAACGGAAATATGCGCCACTACCGCGCGAAACGGCCGACGCTCAGCATAATGCCGTGGCCCACACACGATGGCACGAAACCACGGCACTGGTTTTCAGTAAGCCGACGTGACATAAACTGTAACACTGTTGTCACCGCACATCATTCTCTTGTTGAGTTGTTGCCTCACACCGTCTGCAACATCACGTGTTACAACCTTGTCGCCACACATAACACCATGTGTAACATCACGCGTAACACCACGTGCAACACTCAGGTCAGGTGTATCATCACGTGTAACGCAAACTACTACAAAAACTTCATCCCTTCACGTGCGTATTTATAGTCCACAATATCCGAACTTGACCTACGATGGACCTTTAGGGATCTCCCTTTTTTGGGTCCCTGTTGACCCATGTTAAACGTCAGATACAATACATAACAACTAGCCCCCGAGTCCACCTGCCATTCATCATATTTTTCGAATAGTTGCTGTTAAAAAGGATCGATTTTGTATAGCATAATGATTGGGAAGTAAGTTTAATATAGTAAGTTTAGTTATAAAGGTGTCGACATATTATTCGTGTTTGGTGGATCTTTTTTGTAACGTCCCGGAACTGATGCTAGACGTGCAGTACTCAACAATATAAATTTTTTTAAGTTTAGATACTATTTAAAAAACGAAAGATATTTCAACCAATCTGTTGGTAGCCGAAATCTCTTTTTTTCCACTAGCTTTTACCCGCGACATCGTCCGCGTATATTTGACCCCGTTTCATTCCCTGGAAGACTGGTTGTCAGAATTTTGTTTCTGACGACCCGTAACGAATGTCAAAGATCCACGTATGACAGCTGGAACCAACGGCATGACCGAGTCATGGAAGAGTCTCTATGAGTAAAGATGGTCACCCATCCACTGACCAACCCCGGCAAGTGTAGCTTTACCTGATGGATCGACCCGTGCGCGTGTTATTTCTTAGCCACGAGCATAAATCATACATCTGTAACATCTACAAACTGTAATAAGTCCATTATACAAATTGTCTCCAGTAACGTAGTTAAGAATATAAAATGGCGCCGTCTCCTAAAAACGTTGCTTATTTATCTAACGTGAGCCAACGTCAGAAAGTTAACGAACTGCCTCTTTTTATTAACCTACAGCTCATAAATTGACTTACATTAATGATGGACCATTGGGAACGTAGAACTCGTCTTTTTTAAAAGTCACTTTTATGAAATCTTTCCCAATATTGGTAATTTTTTCACCCAATACTGCATTCATAGGCTGTCGCAAAAAAATGTGGCATTCGTTCGAAAAAAGATGAAGTTTGACGCCAATGGCGCTCCGACTAGTGTTGGGGTAGTGTCGTTTGTTCATTATTATAACGAGCGTAAAAAGAGACTCAACTAAGCCGTAAGTTATCTGTTCGTCCTTTTATTGCTATCAATTTTATATTCTGGACTTTATCTGGGAGATATTAAAGATCAAAGTTTCCGGTTTTTTACTAAAAAAGTTTTGAATGTTATAACTAAACTTTAAATACCTCTCTACAAGACTGAGGTCTTGTTGCATGTACCGTGTTTGCAATATTTTTGCCCAATGCTTACATAATGATGTTACTGACGGAAAAACCCAATAATATTTTGCCCGACCTCAGAATTGAACCCAAGACCTCATGCTCAGCAGTCGCGCTTTGCGACCACTAAATCAACGAGGCAGTTACAACTGTTTACATTATTTGCTCTAAAACTTTAATTCCCCAACAAAATTCATTATCGACTTTTATAAATAGAATCGACAAACCAACTTACATTGCCCATCACTAAAGCAAAACTCGAATGAGTCCGCGCTAATCTCGCGAAAAAAACTACCACGAGCAAATGCTCCAGTAGGGTCCCACAAATATACTTGGTTATAAAATAAAGCAACGCCTCGATACAACACAGCTAATATAAGGTGCTTTATTGCTTGGCAAATATTTATTTGCCGTCAAATAAGAAATACGTTGTTTTTTAAAGTTCTGCTTCTTTGGTATTATTATTTGGTCATTTTTTTAAAACATGTCTTGGTATGGGCATGTGAAGAGGAGGGATGAAGCGCATGTAACCAAGACAGTTATGAATGTGGATGGATGCAGAGGATGAGGTTGGATGGTGGATTGTGTGGAGTCAGTGATAGCATGACGGCTGACAGGACGGAGTGGAAGAAGAAAATGGATTGCGCTTAAACAGCTTCGATGAAACGGGGTCCTACATTTACGTGGACGAAGTCGCGGGTAAAAGCTAGTATAACTATAAAAATGAAGAGTTCTTAGAAAAAGCTCTTTCTTAAGAGACCTAACAAGTACTAATTAAAACTTTTATTCCTAAGAATAAAAGAACCTAAGATATGAAATTGTTGAAAATATATATATATTTTTGTTCTTTGACAACATGTATACTCGTTAACAAGATCAAACATAGTGTCAAATTCAAATTTCTATGTTGCATAGTTCTTAAGAAAAGCCTTTTTGACAGATGGAAAAACAACAATCTTTTAAGAGTTCCTTATTTTTCCTTTTGAAGTAGGTACCTACCTACGGAACCTTGAAATGAGTAATTATTACATAAATACATACGTACATACATAAACTCACGCCTTTTTCCGATGGGGGTAGACAGAAACCTAAAAACGCCACCTGCTACGATCCTTACATACTCCTTTCGCCTCATCTAATAACGTAATCACGTAATTATTATTGCATGGAAACTGTCTTTAAAATATGACATCGTAAAAAAATTGTAAGTTGTTCATTTTATAAAAAGTGAATCTAAAATCTTCTCATTACAATCTAAATAAAAGAAAAACAAGGAAGTTATTTAGAAACGATCGTTTTGTCCGTTTTTGGTCCAGACTCCGCTGAAATCAATGATTGTGTCCCACGGGTACAGGATTCAATTCCGGACCCAAAGTATCGAGTAACGTCGGGTCGGGTTACATTCATTTTTTACCATTCGTTCATTCAACCGGTCATTCAATCAGGTAACTTCATGGTCTTTTAGTGAGTTTATTCAACTGAAAGGAAAATAAAGAAAGAAAAAATCTTTTTTGACGCAAACTAAACATAAAAAACATAAACCGGTGTATGCCTTCGATTGATACTATTAACGTAATTAATGAACTGTTTATTATCTACTTTTTAAATTAAATTACATTTGAAAGATCCATCGGTGTCTAAGAATACTTCAACTGTATCTGACGACCCTGCATACCAATCTCTTTTGTTGTTTGTACATAAATACATATTCTATCAAAAGGTAGGAACAACTCCTCAACGCCAAACAAAACAACATCCGTACGACACAATCGCATATACAACAATACAACATCCCAAAATCGCACTGAACAGCCAATTCTGAATCGCATTTAAGTTTTCGACCGAAGAAGGAATTTTATTTATCTCCATACAATTTTAATAATGCCCGTCACTTCAATCTTAACGTGCAAGAAACAAAGTCGATATTGGTTTGTCTTAGGTGACATCTTCGTTGGATATCGAACTTGTATGAAGAGAAAAATCCAGTATTGTCCGTATACGCTGCGCCGATGGGCTTGCATCCGACTGTAGAAATGTAAAGTTATGTGTTTGTTTGTTGAAAAGAGTTTTATACATTGAAAATAAGTTATTGTTTCTGCTGGAGTATGTAAAGCTGGCTGCAATATTCTCCAGACCGAGTCACGGCGACTAATCTCAATGGAGACCAACCAAGTACGCAGGAGACATTATAGTGTACGAGTGTGTTCGCAAACACAGGCACACTCCCTCTTCCTTATCTCTCATACCGGGGCGAGATCAGGCGCAGGACCAGCGGCTTTACGTGCTTTCTGAGTCACACCAACAAGATGACCGTACTGACTGCAGAATCTAAAACAGCATTTAGGTCGCCGAACCAGTCAAGTGCGAGTCAAACTTGCACACGAAAAGTGCCGTACCACCGTATGATATTTAACACTACCTATATACAAAAACACGATTCTTGTATGGGGAGCCTCTTTAATTTGTAACTTTATTTGTTTTTATGACTTCTTGTTATAGCAGCAATACAAATACACACAATGTGCAAAAAAAAACAGCTTTATACCTATTACATTTCATGAGATACAGCCCGCTGATAGACTGACGGACGGTCAGCGGAGGCTTTGTCTGGCTTAGGCTCTGTTGGTACCTTCGAGTACGGAACCCAACAAAAAATACGACCAATTCTAGATTCCTCAAACAATTCTTAATCCAATGCAAACTAAGTTTTAAGCACCGGCAAAAAAGGTTTAAATTACAAAACATAACAACATTTGAAGTAACAAGTGTATAATACTATATTTTCTCTCTCTTGCAGTAAAGCTGCACATCTGCTGATCCCTCAAAGGGTACCCAAATGTGTACTTTGTTGTTTTTTTCCTGTGACCCCGTTATATTTGCACCACATGTACATTGTCCAACTGCTCGTCCTTGGATTGGCCCCGCAATGCGGCAGGCCACTTTAATATTTTAGTTATTCGTGACACATTGTTTTGAGTACCCTCCAGCCTATGTCCTTGCTGGTCCTACATAAGATAATGGCGATGGACTAAAAGGCTGTAATAAAAATGAAATATTCTCCTTCGTTATGAACAGTTTTGTGCCAAAATGTAGTTTAGTACTCGATGTAATTATTAACACAATATATTTTATTTGTTGTTAGTTTTTTTTCTGTGTGATTTGGTATTAGTAATTGGCTTGGTGAAAACCCGAATAAATAAAAATAAATAAGAAATAATGCTTAAATTATATTATTACAAAAATAAAAGAGGACATCGATATTGGACTGTAGCTTTTTTGCCGCGTTTAAACGACACTTAATTTAAATAATTTAATTTTTAAAAAACACTTTTAAAAATTAAACAATATTTTCTTATTTTTCAAAATCAATTCCTTTAAACTTGAGTAACTTAAATCAATATTTCCACCTGATTTATTACGCTCGTTGAAGAGAGCGACTCTTTTGCTTAATCAACCTTGAAAGGCCAGTTCTTAGTATTTAAAATTCAATATCTAGTTTCTACGTAATAACGGGTAAAACAAAAAATCTTAGTCATATAACGGATGTAAAAATTAAGGAACTTAACGATGTTTTATGATCTTTTTTTTTCTGGACCACACCTGAAAGCCTGGTAAAGACATTTACCATTTTTTATAACTGTACTTTAAATACCCTCACGACTCCAAAATTGTACCCGTATGCACCCGGATACGTGCAATCACTAACAATTATTTTTCACACTGAAAATTAAAGTAGTTTAGCAACAAAATTTATATGTTACTTAGCTTGAAGATCAGTATGCGTTAAGTTAAGTTAACAGGTATGTGTGTCTTTTTACCCGGTATGGTCTAGAACAGGTGTCACCAATAAGTTTTATTAGAGGTCTGTATTTGAAAATGGTGAGAATGTCGCGGTCCACTTAGTGATAACAAATAAAATATATATTTTTACTTAGAAAGACTGGGTTATATTAAAATGCCACATTTTTTTTTGTTATAATTAAATTCTGACATATTTAAATAATAGTTTTAGATTTGAAGCTTACTGTTTTCTTAAGGTCCGCACAATATACCGATACTGGAAATATGAAATAACATAAAGGACATTTGCCAAATGTCCCTTACGTTAGCCATTTGGTGACCCCTGGTCTAGAATGTTGTATATCTTACATAGCCGTGTGTATCAAGACGCAAACGTTAAAAGTGCGAAGTGGATTGAATCGTAAGTACATACGGTAATTCTGCTAACTAGTTAGTAACTTAGTTACCGATACGTGCTCATTAACGAATTTCCTTATTTGACTTGGAGGTTCCCATTTAATTAATTAGATAAGGTTTGTTAGAAGAGGGAGTCACTTCAGTGGCCATAATATTACATTAATTACAAATAATGTAGAAAAAATACGTTGACTCACACTAGGAATTTCTCCGGTATCGTAGGTTCATTTACAAACTCACATATACAGCCGGACCCGGCACAATTATCGTAGGCTATACAAATTTTGGTTTCGAGCGGGAATTGAACACGCGACACGTAGTACAATTGTTTTTATTTATTCATCTTACAATATCAGTATCAGAATACAAGCTCACGACTTAATTTACAAGGGTTTATTATTTATAGTATCCAAGTAGTGGTAGAACACTGACTCCTAAGTCACAGGTATTCCTAGTTTAGGAGGCAGGGTTTCATTTTCTTGTACGTCTTTAATTACTTAAAATATTAAGCATAGCTAGATATTAAGCATATTGTAAAGACTTGTAACAATAAATAATTATTATTATTACAATACATAAATATAATATCATAAAAAAAACATAAAACATTAATATCTAAAATATAGTAGTCAATCTGTATCGAGAACAGGGTCCAAGCTACCGGTAGTCAGGACTCCTGAGAAAGGAATCTCCTAACAATACGCGCCGTATCTAGGAGTACCGCTTTCTGAAACAAGCCCTTGATCCAACAAAGAGCCTTAGATGTTGGTCGAGACTCTTGGCTATTATGCCATAGGACGGCACAATCATTGCTATATTCTTTATACCTCTGCCTAACCCCTCGGGGATTACAGACGTGATGTTCCGCGTATTTACAGAGTAATCTCCCAAATGTTCTTTGCCAAAAAACCATTCATTCGCAAATGTAATGAATACATCAATGTAGCTTTTTCGGTATAACAGTAGTAAATAGCTATACTTTAGGACATGGACTATCACTCAATGTATTCTACTCAACGTAAAAGGAAAGGAATACTTGTCAACACGGTGGAAAAAACACCCGCAAAGTAAAGGCCAGGCTTGCCGAACGCAGTATTTTCCCAGCCATGGACCATTTAGCAGCAGGTAGGGTAGGCTTAAATGGCGTAGGGGCAGGGCTGCCAAATCGAATCCGGGTAATGGACAAAATATTGTAATTTAGAAGGACAGAGTTATTGGAGCGAATTATAATTTTATTACAGGGGTATGAACGGAATTGGAAGTGTTCGGACTGCTTCCGTGTGTTTGTTATCAAAAAATTTTTGCTACCATCAAAAAGGCGATTTAAAAACTCATATCCATAACATAACATCACGCCTATAATCCCCAAAGGGTTAGGCAGAGGTGTACCAATTAGTATATCCACATTCCGCCAGTCATGTTTAAGTCCCATGTAATAGGGGGCGAGCCTATTGTCATCAAATCATATCCAATTTCTTTTTATCGACTGTCCTGTTTGACTCTTGATTATAAGTGCAATTGCTGTGCGTGAGTATGATTTCTATGCCAGTAAAGTGTTATTGGGATTTTATAATAGAATTTTTTAGTAGCGGCCCGGAGTTTCGGAGTTGGTGGATTGACACTCCCGTGCCTTGGAGAGTACATAAAACCGTTGGTCCTGTGCCTGATCTCACCCTGGTCGTGTTTGATTGCCGTCCTATCGGATGATGAGAGTGAGGGAAGAGGCCTGTGTTAGCGCAAACAATTGAGCATTATAAAATCTTCTGTATACTTTGCTAGACTTCGTTGAGATTCGATCGAGACATTTAGTCGGGAGTATTATTCTTTCTTTCTTTCTTCTTTTTTATTAAGGAAAGAAGGAAGGAGTATTATTTAAAAGGCGAATTAGAATAGCTTCAAATTCTGGTCGCTCTATAATACGATTCTGAGTTCTTTGATCCGTCTGCGAAGAGTGATGATAACATCTAATTACGAGGTTTAAGGATAGGATAGCGATTGAATTCGGTTATTTAAAAAAACTTAGTTATTGCATACATATTGACGGTGTTGCACTTTCGTAGGGATTATCTGTTCTTTTTTAAATAACTGACAAAAAAAATTTCAACCTTGAAAAAAGTTGAAAAATTACAAAATTTGGGACGGTGCTTATAATAACAATAAAGAGTATTTATTTTTCTCCCCACAAAGGTTGGGTGATACACCTTAGGACTAATCAATAAACATAGACAAAAGCTCCTTTGCGAAAGACTGGAGTCCGTGCTAGAAAAACCCTGTGTTACGGATCTCCAGGCTTAGGTGTTCTATTTTATAATGTACCTAATTAATAATATTAATTATAGCTTATTCTGCGCGGGACATTCAGTTTCAAGTAAAAAATCGGAACTTTCCTCTTAAGATATTCTATTTCATAAAGTACCTTATTCATAATATTAATAATAGTTTATTCCGCGTTGAACATTCAATTTCAAGTAAAAAATCGGAACGTTCCACTTAAACCGGGACGTTTGCCAACGCCAAACATCGTCAAGAACATTGTATACACACTTAAAAACGTATCATTTCGTTGGTAGCCCTGCAAACGAATCCCATTAAGTGGAATGAACGAGTTTTATATATGCAGGCACCTTGAGGTGAGTAATCAATATTAAAGGGACCTTTTTGAGCAGTGTGTCGGCACGCAATTGTGTTTGGGAGAATTGAACTTGTGAAAAATGGTCTTTTGCTGAGAGCCACCTGCTGAAGTGTGATTTACGCTACTAATTGTGATAAAATATGGTACTTTATGGTGACTTTGTTTTTCTGGGCATTAACACATAACATCACGCCATGTGTCTGTATAAAAAAACTGAACTGATTTTTTATTTGTTTGCGATTGTAATGCGTTTAAAGCATTTATTCCTAAAACTAACATAATATCACGCCTGTAATGTCTGAAGGGTTAGGTAGAGGTATACCCATTAGTACACTTACATTTCGCCATTGTGTTTAAGTTGTAATGGAGGGCGAGCCTGTTGCCATTAACCGGGCACAAATCCAGACTCCAAGGCTGCTGACAAATTCCTAATGGAAAAACCCAATTACACTTTGCCAGACCTAGGAATCGAACGCAAGACCTCATGCTCAGTATTCGCCCTTTACGACCACTAGACCAATGTGGCAGTATTTCTAGAACCACCAGTCGGGTTAGAAAAAAAATCATTTTGTATATACAGATGCTAATAAATTACACTTTGATTAAAATATGACTAGTCCACGGACGCTCTCGGTAAAGGCTATACGCTAGCTGACTGCTTGTTTATAATCCGTTGCTAAGTTCCAAATTATTTTTTTAAAGACGGTTACGCAGTAACATTCATTGCTATTGGTCTTTAAAACCGTTAAAGAAAGAAAGAAAGAAACTGAAACTGAAAACTGTCTTTCGTCATTAACTTTAAGATTAACTGTCTTAAGTCAGGCTACCGCTCTTCAAACTGTCAAAACTGTCTCATAATCAAAGTTGTCTCAAGACCAAATTGCCTACAAAAGACAAAACTGTTTCCATTGTGTTGTACGCTCTGTCTCACGAATAAAACTTTCATAACGTAAACAAATTCAGCCCGTTAATTAATTTTAATTACCCTTAATTTGAAACAAGTCATAACTTAATAAGATACACTACGCCAATTGAATTTCGTTACAATTACTGAAAACAATATAACATGATTTCCATAATAATATAAACAAGGGTAATAATAGGCAGTTTGTCGTGACCTGAGGCTATTAGAGGCTTGAACTACCCTCATCACGTAGTTTACCTACTTACAAAGCGTTAATGAGTTTCACCTAATGCAAAGGTAAATTTTTGTTATGTTATCTTAATGGAAAAGGGAGGGAATGGTATTTTAGGAGTAATCATTTAACAGTAGGTACGCACTGCGTCACGTGAAATAATTCTTATAGAGAAATATGTTTTAGACGAAATTTAGCTTTGTAATGCGCTGTCTCTGCCACTCAACTGAGCCTCCAGAATTGTATTAATTATTCAAGTCCCACGTAATGAGACACAATTGATTTTCTATTGTTCTGTCATACCGGTAAGTCAAGCGGGGCTTGTTCGGTTAATCCATACTTCACATTATAAATGCGAAAGTAACTCTGTCTGTCTTTTACGCTTTCACGACTGAACTGATTTTGATAAAAATTGCTACGGGGTAAGTTTGAATCCCAAGAAAGGATATAGGCTACTTTTTATTCCGCGACTGCGTCTGCGATAACCGAGATTTGACGCGGACGAAGTCGCGGCTGGTAGCTAGTAGTCAATAACAATAATACCAGTCTATTTGTTCCACTGTAGAGCAAAAGCTTTTTCTTTCTACATAATACAAAAAAGGTAGACTACGCAACGGATTTTAATGCGGTTTTCAAAATAGACATAGTATTTCCAGAGGAAGGTTTATGTAAGTACATATATATCTACATTGCACCAGTGCGAAGCTGGGGCCATGCGCTAGTTAGTTATAAGTTCAGGGTTTCCTCACTCCTCGTATATGTGAATATCTTCTTTTAAATACACAAGCCACGATAGGACACGATAATCTGTCGAAAGAACGCGATACAAATGACACGATAATTTGTCGTCAAATCATAGTAAGAACGCGCCGCATTAGGTATTTAAATGTGAACTATTTTTTTAATGTTGTTACTGGATTAACTCCCCTGATTGTTATGAGTTCAGGTGAATAGATATTTGAGACACTTCAGCAAGTGGGAAATAGTCTATACCATCACAATCACACTGGTTGTCGGACGGGTCTATGATACCCCATTTCGCCAAATCATATTTGCATAGGCCTACTTCGGTACACAGTAGATTCAGAGCTTTCTGAAGTGTTCTTCGGGTTTGAAGATGTCTTGAGGTGGTGATTCTCTTCCAATAATTTGCTTTACTCTTTAGCCTCTTGAATTGCGTGTGTTGATCAAAGAAAGCGTGTTTGGTCTCTGTAGGACATATCAAAATCAAAAAGGTGTATTTGCAAGAAAATATGTACTTAAAATTACTATCATGCAATTAAAATTTTTCATATTCTTTATTATAACATATTTTTTTAAAGAAATTACAAAAAAAAATATATTATTAAAATCAATTATTTATTAATATAGCCTATGTTACTCGCAGATAATGTAGCTTTCTAATGGTGAAAGAATTTTTAAAATCGGTCCAGTAGTTTTTGAGTTTATTTATTACAAACAAAAATATTATATTTTCCTCTTTCTAATATTAATGTAGATTAATTAACATTAATTTTTAAGTTATATATAAATAAGTTCCATTCATTTTTAAGTTTCATAAATAATTTTTAAGTTCCATATACTCCTGTCTCCACTGTTTGTATGTAGGTACTGGTACGTGTGTGTTTAAAAACAATGTAGGTACCCCATATTTGCAATTTATTCCGAGCGGAAGCTATAAAAGTTGGCTAATAGCGTAACGGTGTTGATGTAGTGCTCGCGAGCGTGCTAACTGGTAATTATAATGTTTATTAGGATTTTGAACAATATGTTTAATTGCAGCAGTTTCAGTGATTCACTAGTACCTGGATATTTTGACTAGAGATGTTCCGAATAGTCGGCGACTATTCGGCTAAAAGCGACGACTATCCGGCTTTTAACTTTGTATGTGTTTTTCAATAAAATGTAATACGGTTTGGAAGGTATGGATTGACATATCGAGCCTTAGAAGAACCTTGCACCAGAGCACCAACATAAAGGTGCTCCCCTCACCAGGAGCACGAGCTCAAAACCGAATCTTGAAGTATTACAAAATGCCTGGTGCCTGATGCATGGTCTTGGGTTCGATTCCCAGGTCGGGCATAGTGTTATTGGGCTTTTCCATCAGGAATTTCTCAGTAGCAGCCTCGGAGTCTGGATTTGTGCCCGGTTGATGGCAATAGGCTCGCCCCCTATTACATGGGACTAAAAAAACATAACTGGCGAAATGTGGGTGTACTAATGGGTACACCTCTGCCTAACCCTTCGGGGATTACAGGCGTGATGTTATGTATGTATGTTTATGTACAAAATGCACAAAATCGAATCCAACTTTTTCTTGTCATGTGGTCACTGCCACCAATAGATATCTTTTTTTTTTTGGTGGTAAAAATCATCAAATGACTCTTTCCTCCCTGGGTAGGGCGGAAGGGACTGTCAGAATTTTACTGACTAAAAAACCACCCTGTTCCTTCTGTTGCCCTTTACGTTCCGGGGCCACGGTATCCTGTAAGACGTCCCGCAACCCCGGCAGGCGTTGGCCCCGTTGGGGGCCCCGTCCCTGTGTTGACAGCTCTTTGAGGCGCGCATGAACAGAACGCGCCGTCGACCCGGGCTTGGTCCTTAATCGGACGGCGAGCTACCCATTACTCGCCGTCCACAAGCCCGCGCCTACGGTGGCCGAATGTCGCCTCGCGACGTCACCAATAGATATCTGCAATACCAAAGGCTTCGGAGTTGCGTTAGAATCCTAGAGGCCAAACCTGCCTACAAATACACTGGCACCCAACAAAAAACTACAGCAACGCTGTTTTGCGGTGGAAATAATTATGCGAAAAAGTATAATTATAAACTGCCCTTCAAACCGCTAACTAAGTAGAAACATTATAATATATTACTACGGCAGCTTCAAACAATAATCGTTTAACTTCTAAACGTTTATTCGAGCAAGAAGACAAAGGCTTTCGCAACAAAAGCGTTGCGTGTGAACAAAAAACAACAATAAATTAACATTTAATCAGTTTTTTCCTTACCATAAACTATTTTCTTTACAAATAACGGTTATTTTCGTTTAGTATTCAAAAGTTGATCATATTCGTAGGGGCCACGCCATTCACATAAAATAGATTAGTTTCTTTTTTATACGTATGTAATCATAGGGTAATTTCTTTATTTAGGCAGCCGTTAAACGTGTATTCTTGCAAATTATCTATTATGTAAAAGGCAACCTTTACTGACAGACTGATCCATCAACACACAGCTTGCCTTGTAATAAAATATACATCTTTTTGATAAAGTACGTGATAGACACAATAATTTTAATACTAGAAATAAAGACAAAATTGTTAGGAATAATGGAACGCAACCATTTAAGTTCCACCATTTTGTGTAGGTGGCATTGTCAATTGTCACCAGTCAACTGTCTTGTGAACTCGAATAAAACGGCTTTATGAAAACGTGCTCAAGATTAAAAGTATTGTTAATAATATCTTCTATTATTTTACCACAACCACACACACTTTCCTTTCAAAAATAGCGCAACCATTTTTTAGATTATCCAAAGTACACACATCTTATAGGGGTACTGTATAAAATGTTACAATAAAATAACTTTTGAAATTTTAAAACTTAATTAAAGTAAATTTAAATAATATATGTCGGCGGGTCGCCACAATTCGATAGCAAATAAAAACACGTTTCCGGAATAACCTTAAAATCAAATCAGATTTGTTGATTGTAACTAAGTCAAAAATTGTATTTCAAATCATTTAATTATCAAATTAGTAATACTTATAAGAATACAAATTATTTTCAATGTATGTCACGTTGGTGAGAAACTACATTTCAAAAATAAAAACACGTGGTCATTATTTTACCACGTGTTAACATTAAAAATAGATTTACGCATGTTAATTGATTTAAAAATGTTATAAAACGTTTGTTTATAAAATAGTTACATTTTATAATGTAAAAACTAATTTTGTTGTGCGGAAGTGGGTGTTTTGTTCAAATGAATGACACACTCAATTCTACTATAAAAAGCCGAGCGCTCGCCGGACTCGGGCATTCTTACTCGAGCCGTCGTAGCGATCGGACCTCCTCGGTAAGTTGAAGAATAAATTACAGAAAGCATTTACTGTGTTTATTTTCATTATCCAAGATGAGCAGCAACCCTGACCAGGATATTAGTGACGTCAGCAATGCTGACGTCACGTTTTTTAAAACAACCGCGAGGACCCTGCCTCGTCATCAGAAGTGGGATCAGAACCAGCTCTGATTCCAACCACTTCCTCTGCAGCTTCGGTTCAACTTACCACGTCTGGAACAGTGCAGGGCAGTACCAGGTTGATAAACCCTGCCTTATTGAACGTTTCACACTCGCTAATTGGTGCGAACAACTTCAATGCCATGCAGTCCACCGCGACGGGAATACCCGCAGGCATGACGTATACATCAACCGCAATGCCAACTGCTCCGGAAATACCAGCTTTCGCAGGGATGCCATTCACGTCAATGGCATCCACCTCGTACAATCAAGGGAGCCTATATCCTCCAGGGTACCCATCGCCGCTGGATCGGCCGACACGACGACTGTGCATCCAACTACTCCAACAGTTGGATTTCCACCCCAGTTTATGATGCAAATGATGGAGATGATGCAGAGAATGTCCGAACGGTTGTATTCTCCTCCAGAACCGCGGATCAGGATCAAAGACATCTATCTACCATCGTTCGATCCAAACAGTCATGTTGGCATCAGGGAATGGTGCCAGCATATTGATAAAGCAGCTGATAACTACAAACTAAACGACCTGGACCTACGCACTAAGGTGTGTGGATTACTGAAGGGGCGGGCTAAGATGTGGATCGATGATTGGTTGGTGACTACATCCTCATGGGAAGAGTTTCGCGAAAAGTTGATCACCACATTCGAGCCCGAGAATAGATACTCTCGCGATATACTACAGTTCCGGGAGCATGTCTACGACTCAAGCAAGGATATATCTGAATTATTGTCCCGCGCCTGGGTTCTCTGGAAAAGGATTACAAAAGACAAACTGGATGATGAACTTTCAGTGGAAGCTGTGATAGGATGTATAAATGATGAGCGCCTGCGCATTGAGCTGTTGAACGCAAAAGCAAATACGGTTCCAGAATTCATCTCTGTGGCTTCCTCATTACGAAAGAAGCGCCCTCATCAAAATCCTATTACGTCGATGCCAAAATGTGCACGTTTTTCAGATACTGCTCAAACTACAACACGTTGTCAAATATGCAAAAGGACGAATCATAGCACTAACGAGTGTAGATTCAAGCCTTCGGAATCTACTTCAAATCCGCAGAAGACAAATACTACAGCAGCGGAGACATCTAAAGGTCTGATTACCTGTTCATTCTGCAAGAAAACGGGCCATACTTTCGAAACATGCTACAAGCGTCAAAACGCATTGACATCAAACGTGAACTGCATAACTGGAACCAATCAAGCACCCATTACTGTTACAATTGGTGCAACAACGATACGTGCCATCTTCGATAGTGGAGCAGAGTGTTCATTGATTCGTGAATCAATTGCTGCAAAATTACCGGGCCAGCGACGCTCTGCAGTTAACCACCTCAAGGGGATTGGCAGATTCCCGGTAATTTCATTAGTCGAGATGAAGACTGTCTGCACCATTGATAAGGATAGAAATACTATTCTTCGTGATTCCTGATCATGAGATGTCAACTGATGTATTAATTTCATGAATTTAATGATCCATGGTACCAACTTAAGCATGGTGATAACGACAGATGGAACCAGACTGATGCACCAGCAAATGGTTCATCATATAACGACAAAAAGCATCATCTTTGACAAATTAGACTGCGACCTGACGAATCCTGAAGAACTAAACCAGTTACGCACGTTACTACTACGTCAAATATGATCACCTATTTATCCGAGGATATCCAAAAACGCGCGTTAATACGGGAGAGCTCGAAATAAGACTGAAGAATGCAGACAAATATGTCGAGCGGA
Source organism: Hoplodrina ambigua (assembly GCA_949774945.1). Lineage (NCBI taxonomy): Eukaryota > Metazoa > Arthropoda > Insecta > Lepidoptera > Noctuidae > Hoplodrina > Hoplodrina ambigua. The sequence goes on from OX458985.1 coordinate 804,742, forward strand.
GACCTTACGGATCATCGAATATCTAGGCAACGTGGTATCAGACGGCCAAGTACGACCCAGCCCAAGAAAAGTGGAAGCTCTGGTCAAAGCACCAGTGCCGAAAACTGTCAAGCAAGTAAGGCAGTTCAATGGGCTTGCGAGCTATTTCAGGAAGTACATCCCCGACTTTTCACGCATTATGGTACCGCTGTACGAGTTGACCAAACAAGGAGCTAAATGGGAATGGGATGACCGACACGAGAAAGCCAGGACGACGATAATTCAATGCCTCACCTCGTCTCCAGTGCTGACTCTCTTTCAAGAAGGAGCACCGATACAGTTGTATACAGACGCGAGCAGTCTCGGATTTGGGGCAGTTCTCGTTCAAATTACGACGGATGACAACATGCGGTGGCTTTCATGAGCATGAGAACAACTGACACTGAAAGCCGCTATCATTCCTATGAACTAGAAACATTGGCAGTAGTCCGAGCAATAAAGCACTTTCGTCAGTATCTGTACGAACGAAAATTTACAGTAATAACTGATTGCAATTCGTTAAAGGCATCCAAACACAAGAGACGAGATGAAGAACTTCGACCAATATTAAATAGCCTGATTGAAAACAATCCGGTAGAAGGTTTTACCTTGGAAGACGGGGTACTGAAGAAGTATGTCTTAGATCCGATTTCCGGCCAACAACTACGAATAGTAGTACCAAAGTCGTTCCAATGGAGTTTAATTAATTCTTTCCACACTACACTCGAGCACCGAGGTTGGGACAAAACCCTACAGAAAGTTAAAGAAACCTACTGGTTCGATAAGATGAGCACCACGATCCGAAGATACGTCGATAACTGCGTGGTGTTTAGAACTAGTAAAGGCACATCGGGTGCAGCACAGGCACAGCTTCATCCAATTGAAAAGCCAACATGTGCATTTCAAGTGATCCACATAGACATCACAGGTAAATTGGGAACCCAAGAAGACCAACAGTACGTCATTGTAACAGTGGATGCCTTCACAAAATACGTACTCTTATACCATGCTACTGATAAAACCCCACACAGTACGCTTGCCGCCTTAAAACGTACAGTACATTTATTTGGAACACCAGTTCAAATAATTGTGGATGGAAGAAGGGAATTTTTTGGCGAATTCGCACAGTTTTGTGAACGGTTTGGCATTAATATTCATGCGATAGCACCAGGCATCAGCCGAGCGAATGGCCAGGTGGAGAGAGTGGTAGCTACATTAAAAAATGCCCTGGTAATGATCAAGAACTACGAGACCGAACAGTGGCACAGCATCCTTGAAGAGCTACATCTAGCGATGAATTGCACAGCACATCGTGTGACAGGAGTAGCACCACTCACGCTCATCACGCAACGAACGCATTGCGTACCACCAGAACTGCTTAAACTGGTTGACATTGACCACCAAACAGTCGACATAGAAGCGCTGACCAGACAAGTACAGCAACAAATGACTCGAACCGCTGAGTATGACAGACAACGCTTCAACTCTCGCAAGGCTAAAATAAATAATTTTCAACGTGGAGATTATGTCCTGATTAAGAACAATCCACGCAATCAAACGTCACTGGATCTCAAATTCAGTGTGCCCTACGAAATTATCAGGGTACTTGAAAATGACCGCTATATGGTCAAAAAGGTGGTCGGCAGAGGACGTTCTCGAAAAGTTGCTCATGACCAACTTCGGCGTGTGTCACAACCGGGAGACCAAGGTGCCGTGTCGGCGAGAGAAGATCTCGATACACCGCTAAACAACATTACAACCGCTCCCGATCCGGTGCTATCCACATCACAAGCTGGCCAGCCAGTTCAATCAGCTCACGACGACGAAAACTTATCATCGGATTGAAACCGGTGAGTTAAAAATCATTATTTTCATAATATTTTCAACCCTAATATCTTTAATAACAATCTACGAGAATAAAAGATCTGGAGAGTGATACCTCTGAGCTAAACCATGTGTTACCCTTGAGCTAACTATGGGTCCTTTATGCATCCACTAGTGAACCCTGAGATACCGTTGAAACACCTTGTGGAACCATGGGTAGACACGTATACACCACAGATTCTAAAGTAACAAGGCAGGGCACGAGAGACGTCTTTGTGTACTGTGCTTACAACAACAATCATAATAATAATAAGCAACATAGGTTGCTAACGGATACCTATTCGATAGCAAATAAAAACACGTTTCCGGAATAACCTTAAAATCAAATCAGATTTGTTGATTGTAACTAAGTCAAAAATTGTATTTCAAATCATTTAATTATCAAATTAGTAATACTTATAAGAATACAAATTATTTTCAATGTATGTCACGTTGGTGAGAAACTACATTTCAAAAATAAAAACACGTGGTCATTATTTTACCACGTGTTAACATTAAAAATAGATTTACGCATGTTAATTGATTTAAAAATGTTATAAAACGTTTTTTTATAAAATAGTTACATTTTATAATGTAAAAACTAATTTTATTATGCGGAAGTGGGTGTTTTGTTCAAATGAATGACACACTCAATTCTACTATAAAAAGCCGAGCGCTCGCCGGACTCGGGCATTCTTACTCGAGCCGTCGTAGCGATCGGACCTCCTCGGTAAGTTGAAGCATAAATTACAGAAAGCATTTACTGTGTTTATTTTCATTATCCAAGATGAGCAGCAACCCTGACCAGGATATTAGTGACGTCATTGCTGACGTCTCGTTTTTTACAAACAACCGCGAGGACCCTGCCTCGTCATATATATTAAAAGTACACTTTTTAAACAAGCTTATTACACATTAGAGAATTATATTCAAGATAATAATGCTTGGAAACATGCTGGCTCTGCTCCACAATTTAAAGTCTTGACAAAATTTTATCAACTGGCTGTTAATAATTCAATGGTTGATGATTTGACTTTGACTGACTTAAACCGTGACATCGTCTGGGTCCGCGATAAGCGACATTTATGCGGACAAAGTCGTAGGCAAAAGCTTGTTCTAAATATAGTCAAGACCTTATTTTAAACAATCTTATTTTGAGTAAACCTCAAAGTCAAAGTCAAATCATTTATTTCAATTAGGCCAATAAGGCACTTTTGAACGTCAAACACAAAAAACAAAATAGAATTGAATCTAGTTGCCCCTTCCAAAAGGTAGTTTTGTATGGAGAAGAATGGGCAAGAAACTCCATACGTACTCTTTTAAAATCAATGTTTACAATATTTGTTTACAGAATCATACACGACATGGCACGTGAAAGCAATGTATGTACCCTATAAAAAAAAAACTAATTAATCATAATAATTAAAAGGCACAAATTAAGAATTTAAAAGTTAAAATATGTTCAAATATACATAGTTTTCACGTGTTTACAAATATTGGAACTACAGACGACCACTCATAACATCTCAACCAACATGAAATAGTGTGTGAGTCCGCGCAATCTATCACAATAAAGGGTTTATGGTAATAAAAGAATCGAACTTTTATCAAAGCTTAGCAATGAAAATAAATTCACATTTCACAAATAAGTAATGTGATTTTTAACATGAAATAGACCTTTGAACAAACTCGCTGCTTACACGATTCTCGCAACACGTTATTTGTCAAAAACGGGTCTTACGATAAATTATATTATTTAATAAGCGTATAATTACAAGCTGCCAGACATTTTGAATAACGTTTTTTTTTCTTATTTTCCAATATATTGACTGTGAATTCTTTAACAAAGTTTCTAAATTGTAAAGTTTATTGCTCAACGCAGTACAGTCAACAAAGGAGATAGGTATGCAGGGTCGTCAGATTTAGTTGAAGTTTTGAAGAACCGATGGATGTTTTCCAATTTAATTTTATTTAAAAAGTAGATAATAAACAACCGAGGAAATCCATCGGTTTCTAAGAAAAGTTCAACTATATCTGATGACCCTGGAAGGTATCTCTTCGTTGAAAGGTCGTCAGATATACCCTAGTTGAAGTTTTCTTATTAAGTAGGTATAGTCAACAAAAGAGACTGAGAAATGGTAACTCTTTTGTTGACCAAACTAGTGTACAAAATCAAACATTTCCAGATATCAATTGAATACGGGGTTCGCTGCGTTGTACCAATACAGGCATGCAAAATTATGATGATGATGATGATATGATGATGATGGTTGATGGATGGGTGATTTATTGCATTTTATTTATGTATTGTTTTTTTATGGGCCATAGTAGCCTGAAATAAGGGAATTATTTTTTTATTATTAAAATTTATCATTAAAGTTATACAATTTCATTCCAATTAACACCTCGTACAAAATCATAAATCCAATATTGATCTCAAATTTACTCTGTCTGTTTGTCTGTCTATCTGTTTGTCTGTCTATCTGTCTGTCTCTTTTGCTTTCGCGACATGTACAGACACTTAACACTGACAATTTATAAGTGCCTGTAAATGTAAGTCAAAGCCAAAACTTTTAATTTAATTACAACATTAAATTAAACGTTTTGGCTTCGACATTCAATACAATCTTGTGATGGCGCAGTGGTTGAGGCGCTCGCCTTTCATGCATGAGGAATTTCGCCAGGAACATTCGGGGACATGATGGACATTCGAATCCGAGCATGTACCAATGTGACATTGTTAGTTCATATGTACTTTCTAAAGTTCATCTTGGTCTTCAACTCATCACTAACATCGGTAAAGTAAATATTATACATTGTGAGGAAACCTGGACTTGTAATTAAAGTCTAGAATCGCCAATCTACCTTGAGCAAGCGTGATCAATGCTCGTGCTTTCTCTGTACGAGAAAAGGTCTTTGTCCTGTAGTAGGACAGTAATAGGCTGGTATTATAATTATTTATTGAATGAAATATACTAAACCCTAAAAAGCAAAAACAATGCAAACGACTAAGCAGATACATGGAGACGTTCTTACGCATAAATAACAAATGAAATAGCTCTTTTCAGTTCTCGATACATTATTAAATGTTACATGTTAAGAGCAAATACCCTTTAAAAGGGTAGGTACCTACTTTAGGCTTTATAAGAACAGTGTTGTGACAAGATACGGGTCCCCGAGGGTATCGATTGTTGAACTCGCTGACCTTCGATAGCGTTCACCGAGTCCTTGAAAGAATTTTTACTCTTTAATTCAGTCTCTTTTTGTGGCAATAGGCTCGCCTCCTATTACATGGGACTTACATATAACTGGCGAAATGTGTGTGTACTAACACCTTTGCCTAACCCTGCTGAGCATGAGGTCTTGGGTTCGATTGCCAGGTCGGGCAAAGTTTTATTGGGTTTTTCCATGATGAATTTCTCAGTAGCAGCCTCGGAGTCTGGATTTGTGCCCGGTTGATAGCAAAAGGCTCGCCACCTATTGTATGGAACTTAAACATAGAGAAATATGGGTGTAGCGCGTACACCTCTGCCTAACCCTTCGGGGAAAACAATCGTGATGTTATGTTATGTTAAGTTTTTAATATTATGGATTATTATGATTATGTCGCTGTGAACGTTAATAACGCGGTAAATCTGAACCTTAATCCCTTTAAAATAAAATCGAATTCAAAGCGGTTTGATCATAAAATAAAATAAATGACATGTAAAGTAGGCTTCGGGACGTTAATTGAATAAGTTATGTTTATATTTCGGGATTTTCCCGATAAGTTTCAAAATGGTTTTAATGTTGATATGATATTTATTTTATCATTAGCTTTTTCCTGCGGCTTCGGCCGCTCGAATGTCGGTTATCGCGGAAGTAGACGAAATTGCGGATTAATAATTAGTAGCCTATTTCCATTCTTGAGGTTCAAGCTTCCGCTTTATTAATTTTAATCGAAATCGGTTCAGTAGTTTTAGCGTGAAAACGTTAAAGATTTTCAGATAAAATTACTTTTACATTTATAATATAATATAAGTATGAAAGTTAGTTTTATATATTAACTAGCTGCTGCCCGCGACTTCGTCCGCGTCAAAGTTGATTTCTGGATACATACAAACTTTTCCCCCTCTTTTCAACCCATTTTTTTAAAGTGTGAAAATCATCAAATGACTCCTTCCGCCCTGAGAGGTGTGGAAGAGACTGTCAGACTTATACTCACTAAATAAACCACCCTGTTCCTTTTTTAGGTGGTGAAAATCATCAAATGACTCCTTCCGCCCTGGGTGGGGCGGAAGGGACTGTCAGACTTTTACTGACTAAAAAACCACCCTGTTCCTTCTGTTGCCCTTTACGTTCCGGGGCCACGGTATCCTGTTAAGACGTCCCGCAACCCCGGTTCTGTTGCCCTTAAGGGGTAGAATTTCGGAAAATCATTTCTTATCAGATACCTACGTCATACAGAGAACACACCCTCCAATTCTGAAGTATCTACGTTTAGCGGTTTAGGCTGTGCGTTTATCCGTCTGTCAGTCATTCAGGACAAGGCATTTTATATGGACAGATAGATAAGGTATTGGTGGTATACTTTAAAAACCGGCCAAGTGCGAGACGGATTCGCAGACGTAGGGCTCCGTATCAAGTCAAATATATTTAACAAATACCCTAAACAACACAAACACGTTCCTTGTTTCAGAATTTGAGAGTTAAATTAGAGTTAAAGTGGCGGTTTTCAGTATTATATTACTGGGTGTTTTTGGGAGGAGCTCGTGGCTAAATAATAACAGCCGCATAGGTCGGTCCGTCAGGTTAAGCAACGCTTGCCGGGGTTAGTCCGTGGATGGGTGACCATCTTTACACACCGAGACTCCTCCGTGCCTCGGAAAGCACGTTAAGCCGTTGGTCCCGGCTGTCATACGTGGATCTTTGACAGTCGTTACGGGTCGTCAAAAGCCCGAAAATCTGACAACTAGTCTCACCAAGAGGTATCGTATTACCCAGTTACTGGGTTGTGGAGGTCAGATAGGCAGTCGCTCCATGTAAAATACTGGTATTCAGCTGCATTCGGTTAGACTGGAAGCCGACCCCAACATAGTTGGGAAAAGGCTAGGCAGATAATGATTACTGGGTGTTTTTAGAGTTCCGTACGCAAAAGGTGTCAACAGAACCCAATTACTAAAGCTCCTTTGTCTGCCCGTCCATCTGTCATAGGGGTGTAACTTTTGAACAAGGGTTCAAAGGTTCAAAGTTCAAAGATTCTAACATAACACCACACCTGTAATCCCCGAAGGGTTAGACAGAGGTGTACTCGTTAGTAATCCTACATTTCGCTAGTTATGTTTAAGTCCCATGTAATAGGGGGCGAGCTTTTTACTATCAACCGGGCACGAATCCAGACTACGAGACTGCTACTGAGAAGTTCATGATAGAAAAACCCAGTAACACTTTGCCTGACCTGGGTCCCTGGGAATTAAGCTCAAAACTTCATTCTCAGCAGCTCTGCGACCACTAGACCAACGAGTCTATTAAAAGTTTAAAGTTCTCTCTACAAAAAAACAATATAAAAAAATCGATGTTTCTATCAATTGATAGACACGTTACTACTACTATAGTCGCTATTACAACAAATATAAAATCACAGCACAAACTTTCAAACTCCTAGCTGCTACTGAGAAATCCCTAATGAAATAATTACCTACATAAAAAAAATTCAAAAACACGACTGCAAAAATTGCACATATTTGTGTTTTGTTTACTCGTCAGTTTTTTTACGACGTTTTTTATTAACAGTGTTATATATTTTTTTAATCTACTTGTCAAATTCTAGACGATAAACATAGACACGACCAGATTCATTAAAAAAAATAATTGAGGCTGGTATTAATTTACGTTTTAAAGTGACCACAGAGGATTCTTTTTATTTTTAACTAGCCTATGTTACTCGGAACGATGCAAGGATTGTAACGATACCCCATACATCTAAATCGGTTCAGGCGTTTAAAAGTTATGGTGGAATAAAGAATCTCACATACATACATACATACATACATACATACATACATTAATCCTGAACACATAACACTCCTTTTTTTGGGGCAGTTGTGTAAAAAAACAAGCTTTTATTTAAAATTATTACAATATTAAGTATTGGACATTGTATTGTCATCAGAATTAAAGGTGTATGCAAAATTTCAGCTCAATCGGATACCCACAAATGGTCGAAAAATGGTCTACAAATGAAAGGACAACTTACATACAGTTTAAGCTAAATAAAAGCTTGTAAAATCTCAACAACACTATCGCCCAAACTGAGGTTTGAACCCATGACTCCACGCTCAGCAGTCACGCTTCCAACCACGAGACCAACGGGATAATTCGCGCACAATATAATAAGAGACAGCCAATCTATCGCTTGGAACAATTTTCTACCTCTAGCATTTAATACAATGCTCTATTGAGCTCCAGTGTCCCGGAATGTGAGCCTGATCCAATAATAGATCTTTTGTTTTTTAAGTGTCTATTCAATTAAGAGAATCACTTCCTTAGGATTTTACCATTAATTGGTGGTATAATAAAATTAATAGCTATGAAATCCATTGTTGAGTTCAATGGGTTGAGTTGAGAGTAATGCTGCTTTTAAGTGAAATGATTTTCGATTTAAATGTTTTTTGAATTGTTCTCTAGGTATTCTGTGTGAATATTTTCTTTAAGTTTTTATTAAAGTTAAGTATGTTCTTCTTCTTCTTCTTTATCGTGTGGGCATTAAGGTCTTATGACCCCACACACCCTAGTGTCAGAGTGTCGGAGGCTTCTGACATGGTTTGAATGCGTCAGTAATAGGAACTGGTAGAAGACCAGGAGAAAGAAGAAGAAGAAGAAGACGGTCTAATATGAGTTTTTGTTAGTTTAAACGCGAAAATTGGAAAAATTCTTTCGTTTATGATATTTATATTCCTGAGGAACAGTATAGGCTGTATAACATCACGCTACTAGCTATGGGAGCGGAGCAGTAAGCAAAAACGTAACTTAACGTGGTTTAAAAAACCGGACGCGGAATATTATAATTTGACTTACCTGTTGGTCTAGTAGTTAGTGACCCTGACTGCTAGAACTGAGGTCGTAGGTTCGATTCCCACCCAGGACAAATCTTTGTGTGTTGAGCACGATGATTTGTTCTGTGTTTGGGTGTAATTTATCTATAATATGTATGTATTTAGAAATATATAAGTATATTTATAATAAAAAATAAAATGAATATAAATACATTTCATCAACATCAGTCATAATTACAGACAAACGGACAGACAGAGTTACTTTCGCATTTATAATGTTAGTATCTATTTATAGAAAACATATTTCACAAATAAAGAACAATAGTATAAAAATTATGTACTGAAATTATTATGCTTTCATACGTATTCCACAATATTGCTACCCGAATTCGTTTGCGTAATTTAGGCAAATAGTGATTACGCATCGCAAACCAGGCTAAATCGTGCAGCGTTGGTTTAGACTACTAATCATAAACCCGTGAAATTACGTGTGATCATCATGTACCTGTGTAGTACACGCGATGAGCAACTAGATTCAATTTTCTGACTAACTGACTGACTCCTTGACAATTTAAAAGTGCCTGTACATGGTGTAATTGAAAGAAATGATTTTGACTTTGATTTTATGTAGTTTTGGTTGCCGACGAAACGCATGTCATCTGACTGATGACGCAATCTGACTGACAGTACGCCTTCTGTGTGCAGTTTTGTAAAATGACCGTTGTTGTACGACAACACATACATACCACATAACATAAACATAACATCACGCCTGTAATCCCCGAAGGATTAGGCACACCCACATTTCGTCAGTTAGGTATGTTTTTAGTCCCATGTAATAGGGGGCGAGTCTACTGCCATCCAGACTCCGAGGCTGAAATTCGTGATGGAAAAACTCAATAACACTTTGCTCGACCTGGGAATCGAACCCAAGACCTCATGCACAAAAGAAAACAAAACATAATTTTTATTTTTTACTTTTTCTCAAAAAAATGTTTTAATTAGCCGTTGTTTATTATATTTTTATAACACACATATGGCATATTCTCTCTTTGTAAGTGGGTTGTTAATTATTTACAATTAGCCTGGCTGCACACGGGCGACACGTGACAGCCACAAACGTCGCCACAAACGCCGCCACCTGAAGCTAGATGCGACGTTGTGGCGACCGCCGACGTCAACCGTGTGCGGCGACTCCATATAAAATGTATGAAAACTACAGAAAACACGTCGGTGGTGGCGTTTTGTGGTTGTGGTGGGTGGCCCGTATGCGGCCAGGCTATAATGTAATTTTTAGATGTCTTTCCCTCCCCCCACATTCTTCTGCTCTGACGCATGATTTTTAATGCGAATTAATGTTAATTCTTAAATCGGGTCCTATCTCCCAATATTGAATGAAACCTACTTTAGTTTACCTAAGGTTTTGTTAAACCTAATAACTCAGTGAAATATAGTTATGAAAAGTTAGTAATGATAGACAAAAGTTTTTCAAAGTGTTTTATTAATGAAAACTAATCTTTTATTTATTTTGGACCGTTAACTTTTCTGTGGTTTAATCTAAAGGGTTATTATGAATGTTTATAAATAGTTGGTTTTAATATCTAAACGACGATAATCATATCCACTTTCTGACTAACTGACCGACCCCTTGACAATTCAAGAGTGCCTGTAAATGATTTGATTGAAATAAATGCTTTTTGATTTTTTATATAACTTGCATAGATACCAATTTTGATGTTTTATGTATATTTCGATTTTTTAGATGAGCAGTCGTGAATAGAAACAAATTCAGCCATCTGTAAATACATATAAAGTGTAATTTAAAGTGCTTAATCTAACACGACATCAAACAAATGCTACGGCGTAGGCAATCCGCTACGAGCTACGCCGACTACAATATCGTAGCACACAACCGATCGTCTACACGTCGGCCGTCAAGTCATTATTCTCTTACCACTCACATGCAGTGGACGTGTGTCGTGTTATTTGATAAGAATAAAAAAAATATTAAACCTTTTTACTAGCGATTTTAATTAATTCAAATGCATATTCCGTGTTTTCCTTTCATCAGATCAGCGTATATAAAGGAAACATGAGCAACGCAATCCCATTAACTGCTTACGTAATTCAGTGCAGTGTTTCTATTCTAATTAAACGCATATTCCCGTTTGTGCCGGCGACGAATGTAAACCCCATTTAGTATTAATGCGGCTGTTTCGTCGCGCCTTAATTACAAGCAAACTTGTTGGGAATTATTCAGTTTTTAATTATAATACTGGATTAAAGAAGTGACCGCCTCTGTTTTGGTGACTGTTTGGTGTTGTGGGTTTGTTGTGGGTGGATGTCTGTTTGTCTATAACCTTTTGTCCTTTTGAAGTTTACAATCAAACTATAAAGTTGATTTTGCTAAGGGCGATAAGGTTGATTTTTGTTTGCAGGATTTTTTTTATTGAAATACACGTGTGATTGACTGATCGAAAGATTTATTATTTACTAAACAGATAATGAATGCTCATCCTATACACTTTGCAGTTTTGCAACCTTGTCAAATTAAAGGATACATACATAAACATACATAAACTCACGTCTTTTCCTACGGGGGTAGGCAGAAACTACAGAACGCCACCTGCTACGATCCTAACATACTCCTTTCGCCTCATCTACGTTCATACATATCGTAAATTCAAGGATGTTATCTTCAAAGTCATATTGGTCGGGCGGTGTACGTGTGTTAGGCATCAAAGGATTTCTTAGAGGCCAATGCGACATGAGATCCGCTTCACCGCCAACCGCGGCGGTGCGCGGTGCCGTATGTAATCGTCTTACATCGGATAAAAAATAAACGCAAATGCGTAATGACTAAAACACAAATCTCCAAAAACTAAACATAAAATGACAATCACAAACTTACTAACTACGTTTTTTAGCGGTTAGTGGGTCAGTACTAAAATTCTGTTTGCTCATAAAGAATTCTATTCACTTTGTAGGGGAAAATTTGAGCTGTGCACACAGGTACCTGTTCACGAAAAGTCTGGAATGTGCTTTTCAGGGTGCATAGGATTTTAGAATTTAACTCTGGATTTCCGAAATGGCAGTTTTTCCGCTTTGGGCTATGAGACGAGCGGAAAAAAGTTTCGGCAAATTTTTCATTAAATATTTTTCGTTTGAATAGGAATTAAGTATGCGGAACTGATCGCTGATAAGGACGTAAAGTTCTCGAATGGAGACCACGCACTAGCAACCGCAGCGTTTGTCATTTGATAAAGACCACAGGATGGCGCTGGATGCAAGCCGCTTCCAACCGGTTCTATTGGAAATCTGTAGGGGAGGCCTATGTTCAGCAGTGGACATCCTACGGCTGATACGATGGGGAATTAAGTGCTTTGTGAAAATGTGCGGTAAAGTTAAAAAAAAAACACCTAGTGAGAGAAAGTTACTGTTACAAGCAAGGCCATCATTTTATGTGGAAAGGAGTGGAACTGAACCCGCGTAACCCGCATCCAAACCATTTCAATTTCTCCTGAATCGTGGGTGTGCTTGCAAATATTTGTTCAAGGCGAGAATCGAGCCGCATCGAATCAAATCGCAGCCAGTCGCTTAGCCCATGCGCCAACCGTGCCATCAAACATCTGTGACGTTTATTTTATCTGTCAAATCGGTCCAGCTGGTTGAATTTATTGAGCAAGGCTATGGGCTACTAGCTGCTCCCTGCGAGTGATCACGTGGGTATTTTTCACTTACTGCTCCGTCCCGTGAATCTCAGCGTGATAGCCTCAAGACTCTGGCCGTCATGTTATACAAAAAAAAAACAATCCGACTAGTAGTTCCACAGATTAGCGCGTTTAAACAAACAAACATACTTAGCTTTGTAATATGAGTATAGATATCAAAGATTTGTGTCATATCTGTGCCAAGTTACAACATAAATCATGCATATTGTTGCTCTTTCTTTATGTCCATGGGAATAAACTCGTGCGTTTTATTTCCTACCAGCCAGGCTACTGATTTTCTCCTAAGGAAATTGTATAAATTATTGCATGTGTAAAAGAATTGCTTCGGGCAGTAAATCTAAAGCTGTCTGGTATAAAGATCGATAACTTTGGCTGTGTTTCTTTTGAAAGAAAGAGAATTTTAAACTGAGCTAGCAGTTTTGTTGCTGTTTGTACTTTTAAATACACTGTGTAATTTTAATGATTGTTTTTTTTGCGGTGTACTAATGATTTTGTTTTGTCTATAAATGATTTTATATTTGTTTTTGTTCGGATTAGAGCTGGTAGATTATTAATTGTGTAAAACAAAACTAGAAAGAAATAAGGATGTTTTTTTTAAATTATACATACATACGTAAACTCACGCCGTTTTCCTATAGGGGTAGGCAGAAACCACAGAATTCCGTATTTGAATTTTTTTTTTAATTTCGGGACTTCGATAAGCATCTCGTCGACTCTTCACATACCCAGAGAGGTGGCCTTCTCTTTAGCATTAAAATTTGCCTAACAACGTGACAATGTTGCCAGTCATAAGGATATTTACTCCATTGACATTTATATTAATTGTACACGGTAATTTTCTAAGTTTACTGTTGAAGTTAATTACCTGAGTACCATTATAAATAAGAAAATTTGTATGGATGTATGTTTGTTAGTCAATCACGCCGGAACGCCGTATTGGATCTTGATGAAATTAGGTACAGAGATAGATTATAGTTTGCAATAGCACATAGGTTACTTTTATCCCGGAAAAATTTACGGTTCTTGTGTGACAATGTATTAACTTTGACGGGCAGTAGTTAGTTATTTTAATATATAACTAGTTAAAAAAAACAACCTCGTTGGTCTAGTGGTCGCAAGCGCGACTGCTGTGCATGAGGTCTTGGGTTCGATTCCCAGGTCGGGCAAAGTGTTATTGGGTTTTTCCATCAGGAATTTCTCAGTAGCAGCCTCGGAGTCTGGATTTGTGCCCGGTTGATGGCAATAGCCTCGCCCCCTATTACATGGAACTAAAAACATAACTGCCGAAATGTGGGTGTTCTAATGGGTACACCTCTGCCTAACCCTTCGGGGATTACAGGCGTGATGTTATGTTATGTTATGTCCTACCTATAAACTACCCACCTGTCAAATTTTAGCTTTAGTCAAGGAGTTTTAGAGAAAACGTGTTGAGTCAGTCAGTGAATGAATGTGTGACCGAGAGTATAGGTAGGAGATGTCAGATAATAACAGATTTTGCGACAGAGCGTTATTAAGGGTGTCTGACTCCCACGCGAGCTAAGTCGTGGCCTAAAGCTACAAATATAGTTATAAAAGATATAAAAAGATACATAATGGAGTCGAAAGTTACTTGTTCCCAGCATCGGTATTATGTTTTTCTTTTGGACATTATCTGAGAATCTTCTGATTTTGGAAATATTGACGTTATAATCTTTTACCTCGGGGTTTATTTATTTAAAGTTAATTAACAAGTAACAAGACTCAATTTTAGTAACAATATTTCTTAATAACTACGTTAGTAAACTTAAAGCTAGTAAACTGAAAGTTAGTTAACCTACAAGCTTTTTTTGTGCGCGTTGGTACTCCTCTTGGAATTCCTCCGTCTTGGGGGTGATGGAGGGGCATGTCGGACACTTACCGGCTAAAACCACCGCAGTGTTCTACCTCTGCCTATGGCCTGGAGTGCGGGATTTGATAGTTTGCATTAACTGCTTCCCCGGTATGAGAATCATTGCTACAACATCGGTGTAGCAAGCTTGCAGCAATTATAACAACTTGCAACAACTACAGAATCATGTATTGAATCCATGATAAAAGATTTTGTTACCTATATCCCGTTTTTCAATTTTGTACTAACCAATTATTATCTTTACAGATTACTGGATTACGGCGGAGAAGGGACATTAAATAGGTAAGTGAGATTTTTTATAAGTACCTTTAGAGATTTCTTTACTTTTTCACCTATGTCGCCCCATTCTGGGAATTTCTTCTGCATCGGGGGTGTGTTTATAATCATATAAACTCACACACACTAACAACCAGATACGAAACAACCTGTAAGTCTAACAAAAATTTCTTAGCGAGGGAATCGAACTTGAGACAGGCAGCACAGCAGCAACTCTAAAAAACATGTTATGGAAATTAAATTTCGGATCATATTATGGATACGGATATATGAATAAAATTATACAGTTTTCGGATACCGTTACGGATATAAAATTGTTTCGGATTATCCGATAGTTTCGGATAGTTTGAATTACAGATGGATTACATAACATAACATAACATCACGCCTGTAATCCCCGAAGGGTTAGGCAGAGGTGTACCCATAAGTACACCCACATTTCGTCAGTTATGTTTTTAGTCCCATGTAATAGGGGGCGAGCCTATTGCCATCAACCGGGCACAAATCCAGACTCCGAGGCTGCTACTGAGAATTTCCTGATGGAAAAACCCAATAACACTTTGCCCGACCTGGGAATCGAACCCAAGACCTCATGCACAGCAGTCGCGCTTGCGGCCACTAGACCAACGAGGCAGTCGAGATGGATTAATTTTTAAAAAATGGTCAAAATTATGGATGGCTTACTAATACAGTTAAACAATAGGAAAAAATAAAAACTCTAAACGCGAAAACCCACCATGTCTCAATTAGACTATTCGAAGCTTTTATACCAGATTCGGTTACGTTTTCGGATATTTTTCATCGGATTTCCAATAGGTAGTATTGGTTACGGACCTCCATAACATCCCTGCACTGCAGTACCCCGTACTTCGATGATAAATCGTTTAAAACCACGGGCAAACCCCCAGTGTACAGTCAACATCATAAATGAGTTAATGTAATAAGTTAGTATTTGTATTTCAGAAAGTACTTTGTCAATTATTGGTACCAAATTATTAATATTTTGCAAAAACATTTGATAAAGCAATGAGGCTTGTTTGTGTTAACAATAATTGTATATTTTACAGTAATAATACATACATAACCTCACGCCTGTAATCCCATAAGGGTTAGGCAGAGGTGTACCCATTAGTACACCCACATTTCGCCAGCTATGTTTAAGTCCCATGTAATAGGGCGCGAGCCTATTGCCATCAAGCGGGCACAAATCTAGACTCCGAGGCTGCTACTGAGAATTCCTAAAGGAAAAACCCAGTCGCGTTTAGTTTCGTCTTTGTTTCTGCTTCATCCCCGTGTGTCGCAGCGTGATGTTTAGTCTATACCTCATGAATTTCGCAATCATATAGTGTACTATCACATATTTAAAGGATTAAATGGTTTTGAGTATGTAAAGATCGTAACAGGTAGCGTTCTGTAGTTTCTGCCTGCCCCCATGGGAAAAAGGCGTGAGTTTATGTATGTGTGTGTATGTTTTTGTGTAAGGTAGTAAACTTTTCTTTAAAATGTGGTTATGTACTTTTTATTCATAAACTTTGGTTGTTGACTGTACATCAAAACTTATTAAAGCACGTTTTGTGGCCAAACTCTTAAAGGGGCCGGTACCATTAGCAGATTTCACTTATATTACGAGTTTCTTTACAAAGCCTGCAACTGAGAGGTTCTTACGATAATCACTCTGAGCTTTGTGTAAAGTTTATTTTTGAGAAAATTTAGCGCGTTGCGGTACCCACTAAGTGCGCCACACGAAGGAGTACCTATTTAATCGCGTGATGAAGCTTCTCTGTTTTTCATTAACGGTTTTGGAGTTTGTAAATGTTTGTTTTTGGGTTGATTCGTGATTGTGATCTAACTTAACACCACGCCTGTAATCCTTGAATAGTTAGGCAGAGGTGTACCTATTAGTACACCAACATTTCGCCAGTTATTTATCATCAGTTTTTCGACATCAATATTTTCACCTCTTAAAATTTTATCTTAGTTTTAGTTTTTTTAGGCACTATACTTAATTGTTTGGAAAATCTAATTATAGTTGGCTAAATATACACTTTATGTAAATGTTTTTATTTGACATACATACATACATAACATCACGCCTGTAATCCCCGAAGGGTTAGGTAGAGGTGTACCCAATAGTACACCCATATTTCGCCAGTTATGTTTTTAGTCCCATGTAATAGGGGGTGAGCCTATTGCCATCAACCGGGCACAAATCCAGACTCCAAGGCTGCTACTGAGAAATTCCTGATGGAAAAATCCAATAAAACTTTGCCCGACTTGGGAATCGAACCCAAGACCTCATGCACAGCAGTCGCGCTTGCGACCACTAGACCAACGAGGCAGTCAACGGCGGCGGTTTTTATTTGAATAAATTATTATTATTATTTTATTCTTATTAGTTATGTTTGAGTCCCATGTAATAGGGGGCGACCCTATTGCCATCAACCGGACACAAATCCAGACTCCGAGGCTGCACAATGTTTTGTGTGCCTGACATTGAGCTCAACCATAAACTGTTGTATGCCACCAGAAATAGAAGTCGTTTCTCATCAAACATTTCTGCTGTGCATGTTAATAAGTTTGATAGATTAGTATCTGTAGTTAACTACTATGTAATGTGTCTTTTTACACCCCATATGCATAGTCAAGCCGGGGTTGCGGGACGTCTTAACAGGATACCGTGGCCCCGGAACGTAAAGGGCAACAGAAGGAACAGGGTGGATTTTTAGTCAGTAAAAGTCTGACAGTCCCTTCCGCTCCACCCAGGGCGGAAGGAGTCATATGATGATTTTTACCACGTCCAAAAAAAAAAATGTATAATCAACAAAGGAGATAAATACAGGGTCGCCAGATATAGTCGAAGTTTTCTTAGAAACCGATAAATGTTTTCTTTAATTTTAAAAGTAAATAATAAACAGTTCATTAATTAAGTTAAGATTCAATGGAAGACATCCATCGATTTCTAAGAAAACTTCAACTGTTTCTGACGACCCTAAATACCTATTTCTTTTGTTGACTGTAATTAAAATACTTGTATTATATTGATTACTAGTTTATTTTGACTAAGGGCTAAAATAGAATAGAACAGTTCAAAACACGTAGGCAACGTTGTAACACATTGTTAAAAATACATGCGCCTTCCCTCCGACCTATATAAATAGCCTAAGTAAATCTCCACTCTGGTACCTACATAATAGGCGCTTGAAATACTAAATTAGTGTTGGAATACACTCACTAATTAAGAACAATATGTGGATTACAAAACGTTGTGCGATGATAATTATAATTTATGTAAAATGCTTGTTTATTTTAGATGGAAATAGACTTGACTGTCTCGTTGGTTTAGTTGCCGTAAAGAGTGACTGCTGAGCATGAGGTCTTAGGTTCGATTTGCAGGTCGGGAAAAGTGTTATTAGGTTTTTTCATCAGGAATTTTTCAGTAGCAGCTTCGGAGTTTGTGCCCGGTAGATGGCAATAGGCTTGCCCCTATTACATAGGACTTAAACATAACTGGCGGAATGTGGCTGTACTAATGGGTACATCTCTGCCTAACCCTTCGGGGATTACAGGCGTGTGTAACTGGGTACCAACTTTTGAAAGAGTCGGGAGACTAAAAGCGTTTCACTCAGATGTTTGTTTCGTAATATTTCGAAGACACTGTTGGACTTATAATGGAGCCGTTTATCATGAGTTTTGAATTCTAATTTATTATATAAAACATTGGCACTTTTTTACTTGCTACTCGCCCCGACTTCGCTCTGATGCAATGTAGATGTTATCGGCAATCTGTATAATTCAGGTAGTCGGCACAGTAACTAGGCAATGTATAAAATACCTGGGGTGTCCAGGTAATGTTTGAAATATCATGAATGTTATTGTCGATTGACGATTACGCACTTTACATAGTTAATTAATACAATTCCTAGGGATTGTATAGAGTACCTGTTGGTCCATCGGCAATGTGCAAAATAAATAGATTTTAGTCAATATGTTACTGTATTATTAGTCCGAATAATGATAAATCTTATAGTTAATCGAAGCGAGCTTGGGACTTGGGGCACCCCGACTCGGATAGGTAAGTATAATTATGTTATTTAGTTTTTTCTTTTTAACATCATTTCGGCTAGTGGGCAAAGTTTAAATAAAATTGTAGGTAATTTTTTACTGACACTATGAGTCTTGGTACTTGAATATAAATGATTTAATTTAATTTGAAACAACAACAAATTAATGAATTTGTTTCAATAATAAATTTATTCAAGTTTTTCTTAAAGCTCTCGAGACAACCTTTGATAATGATAAATAGTAAATAATGATAAATAAGCTTCGAATTAACCCATAAAATAGTCTGTAGAATAATTTTTGAGCAAACATAGATCATTTACCTACTATAATTTACGGCTCGTAGTGGGGGGATAAAAAAACCGGCCAAGCGCGAGTCGGATTCGCGCACGATGGGTTCCGTACCTACAAAAAAAGATATGTTTCATGTATAATTGTTATAGCTGTCATAGTAATTACAGACTCTGTGGAAATTATAAATGTCTGCCTGATACTGTTTAAAATATACAGCTCTGTAATTGACGGACGGACAGACAGACAACAGACTCTTAGTAAAATTTACTTATTTTTTCTATAATATTAACTATTTTTTAGTTTTCTCTTCTTCTGGATTTTGAATTGAGCTATTTTTTATATTTAGAAAAAAACTTTTTTTTTTTAAACCAAATTTTAACTTAATACAACTCAGGCCCGGAAATCCTTGTCACCTTTATAGATAGTACAAGACATAGATAAAAAGTTTAAAAAGATTTTGGCCGCCATAACATAACATCACGCCTGTAATTCCCGAAGGGTTAGGCAGAGGTGTACCCACTAGTACACCAACATTTCGCCAGTTATTTTTTCAGTCCCATGTAATAGGGGACGAGCCTATTGCCACCAACCGTGCACAAATCCAGACTGCGGGCTTCTACTGAGAAATTCCTGATGAAAAAACCCAATAACACTGTGCTCGACCTGGGAGCCGAACCCAAGACCTCATGATCAGCAGTCGCGCTTTGCGACGACTAGACCAACGAGGCAGCATTTATTGGCATTATGGCCAGTTACTAATTAATTAGGTAATGGGGTTCCGGTTCGCACCTCACAGGCACGGAACTCTAAAACAGGCTTATAAACTTTATAAATGTAGACTTTCATAATGAAAAAGTGGTACAATAATTGGTTAGCGACTTTTTTTTGTAGACTAATTTGGAAGTCTACGTATTCTTGAGGTTTTCTTTTGTAAATAATGGAAGCTACGAAAAAGAAAATGGACGTCGTAATTATTTGTTATAATAAATAATACAAGCCAATTATTCCTATTATTATTTGGCCTCTTTTTGTACAAAATAGGTTCGTTGATCACCAGTCCGCTTGCTCAAAGCGGATTGGTGATTTTAGACTTATATTAATCATAAATGACTGCCTCGTTGGTCTAGTGGTCGCAAATGCGACTGCTGTGCATGAGGTCTTGGGTTCGATTCCCAGGTCGGGCAAAGTGTTATTGGGATTTTCCATTAGGAATTTCTCAGTAGCAGCCTCGGTGTCTAGATTTGTGCCCGGTTGATGGCAATAGGCTCGCCCCCTATTACATGGGACTAAAAACATAACTGGCGAAATGTGGGTGTTACTAATGGGTACACCTCTGCCTAACCCTTCAGGGATTACAGGCGTGATGTTATGTTATTAATCATAAATTTAGGTTTCCTCACCATGTTTTCCTTCACCGATGTCCGTGATGTTGAAGATAAACTTAGAAAGTACTGAAATATAGTACTGGCTCTCGGTTGGGAACTCAGAGTATCGTGTATGCGATCTACGACATTTGATTGATTATTACTAAATTATAAATATGAAGACGTGTGTTGCTCTATTACTCATAAACGGCCGATTGAAAATGGATGAAATATTTTAATTTAACTCATGGGATAGGTACTTTTTTTTTGTATATGCACGCATCTCTGTGTTAATTAAACCATCACAATTTCTTTCAAAAAACATCATCTTCTAAAATTATTTAATTAATTGTACTTTATTTCGGCTTAAAATGCCAATAAGTCATTTCCAATTTTAGGCTATCTGTAGGCCGTTTTAATATTTGTACTGCGCGGGAATCTAACCCGCGGCACGCATAGTGCAGCCAACATACCTAAGTAAGGATTGCATTAAGGTCAATCCTTCATCTTAAAAAAAAAAAGTTTTTGCTATATCTACAATAGTTCCGCTGACACGCTAACCGGTTGTCAAGTACGATCGGAAGCAAAAGTTGCTGAAAACGTCATATTATTTAAAAGAATAACTCGAACTCTGCTCTAAACCTTCGCATAAGGAAGGGTTGAAACTTTTTGATTTACGCTTTGCCATGACTTCTGGCTTCATAATAAATCATTCGCTTAAAGACATTTTAATATTTTCCTTTTTACTATTATCGTATAAATGTTTCTGTTTATAGTAATTATGTATATCTAGTTGTGAGATAAAGAAATCATTTTACATAACATCATCGTTGGTCGGGTGGTCGCAAAGCGCGACTGCTGAGCATGAGATCTTGGGTTCGATTCTCAGGTCGGGCAAAGTATTACTAAAATTATCCATCAGGAATATCTCAATAGCAGCCTCGTAGTCTGGATTTGTGCGCGGTTATTGGCTATAGGCTCGCCCCCTATTACATGGGACTTAAACATAACTGCTGAATTATGGGTGGTAGGTACTAATGGCTATACCTCTGCCCAACTCTTCGGGGATAGCAGAAGTGAAGTTATGTTAAAGACTTGAAAGTTTGTATGAAGTGCCGTACGGCATAAAGGCTCTTAAATTTAATTCCGCAATAAAGGATACTTTCAAGTCTTTATCCCCTAAGTCGATTAAAAAATGGTCACAACGACACGATAATATCCAGCAAAGCGGCTTTTTTATATAAAAATAGTTGTTGTATCGTATTTCAAACAAAAGTTGGTACACAGCTGTGGTTGTGCGCCTCAGGCTGAAGTTTTTCACAAGGAACGCACTGTGGCGAGCGAGCCTGGCCATCGCAGTATAAATATTACTGGATTAAAAAATATGCGCAATTTTTTTCACTTTTTCTTTTAAGACCTCAATTCTTGAGGAGCTAGTATTAAAAAGTCATGCCAAAAGAGATAAAACCATTTACAACATAACATCACGCCTGTAATCCCCGAAGGGTTAGGCAGAGGTGTACCCATTTGGATACCCACATTTCCCCAGTTATGTTTAAGTCTCTAATAAAAGGGGGCGAGCCTATTGCCATTAACCGGGCACGAGGCCAAACTCCGAGGATGCTACAGAAAAATTCCTGATGAAAAATCCCAATAACACGCCCGATCTGGGAATCGAACCGAAGACCTAGAACTATAGTATTTTGCTATTTTCATTAAAAAATCCTTTTATTTTGGTCCTGTAGAATTAGGTTAAGTCTTAGCTTATTTCAGGCAGATTAAAGGATCAAGACTAAATAGAACAACATCATCAACCACGCTCTTATCTGCTCTGATCAAGTACGTACTCTAATTACAATTAAGATAATTATCTCTTAAGACTATTTTATTACAATCTTTTATTTAGCTTGTACTGTTCGTATGTATGTAAGTAAGTAGTCCTTTCAAAATGCGCAAACCGTTTTTCACCCATTTGGGGGTATCAAATTGAGGTGAAATTTTGCATACACCTTTAGTTGTGGTGACAATACATTGGTGCCGATTCCCTTGGTCACAAACTAAACTAAATTAGACTATTTCCATCTTTTCATCTCAGAAAGAGACTAGTGTAAATAAGAGCTGTCAAATTTAGTCAATCTGACACATCCATACAATTATAGTCGACATCTTAAAACGTATGGATTAAAAATACGGAGAAGTTCAAGGCAAAACTAATTTGACATCTCTAACTTAGTTCTTTAATGTCACGGAATGTCACCGTCCTTTCCTTTCGCTGTATGTTAGTAAGAGATGTCAATTCTCTAAATTTAGTCTAGTTTGTGAACAAGGGAATCGGCACCAATATCAAATTAAAGCTAGATAAACAATTAATATCATCCGCGCATAGCAAAGCTTACTATTATAAATGCGAAAGATTGAATGGATGTTTGTTACTCATTCACGCCAGTAGCTGAACGCTATGAATAAAATTTGGCACAGAGATAGACATTATAGTCTTGAATAGTACATAGGCCGAAAAAATGATCGGATTTTATGTGATAATAATATCAAATGTGACGCGAACGCACTAAAGCTACATACATAAACTCACGCCTTTTTCCCATGGGGGTAGGCAGAAACCACAGAACGCCACCTGCTACGATCCTTACATACTCCTTTCGCCTCATCTACGTTCATACGTCTCGTTATACAAACACGCCGGTTACGAGTACTGCGCATCTGACCTTTCTAAAGAACCTCAACAATAAGGTCAGTGTAGATCTACCTAGGGCGACTCCTCCCTGCGTTGTCTCTCACCTCTGCCATATAAATACCTTATGTTAATACGGTTCAAAAATAATTTATTTCTCTAAGATTTACATAATCACTTATCGAGAAACAATGTTCTTATTACTAAAACTACTTATAAAAGTCCAGGGCGCACGTCGCACAGATATTATTTGGTTACTTTAATAAATCTGGGTAAGTAGGTACATCGAAAACTAGGTACAGTTTTTAGTTTCAGTTTACCCTAGGTACATAAATACATGTACGTAGGGGCCATTTTTGACATGTCTTTATGTACGTAGGGACCGTCGAAATACTTTAATGCGCTTGACTTTGTACACGTCGAACGCGTAATCTCAATGAGTACTATTATAAAGCACCGTGCACATTACACTTAATGATATATTTAGGTTGAATCTGCAGAAGATATGCTTTTTTAATAATTTTTTTAAAATGTAAAATTGTATTAGGTTCTTTAATATTTTTCGGTAGGGAGTTATAAAGTTGTGCTCCTTCGTATTTGATGTGTTTAGTTCCGTGAATAATCATCTTTTAATTACCCTCTCAACATAACCGAATCATAACCATACCGTTTTCTAACTTTGTCAAAAGCTAATGATTTTAGAAAGACAAATTAGCAGATTTTCCACCTGTTAATCAAATATATTTGGGCCAAGTTCTGTGCCTAGTGCTTGGCCGAGGGATTACGTCCGAAACGCCTTAAGCTGGGCTCTCTAGTGACATTTGTGTCCGAGTTCCCTTGACACTATAATCTGTCTGGTGTCTGTCTGGCGTCTGCTTGGCTTAAGTAGTATGACGGGTAGGTTTATAGTAAAAGTGTTAGATACTGTCAAGCTTAAGACGGAACGTAGTAGTGTAACGTTTTAATCTGAACTAATAATTATTTTATAGAGAAAAGATTTGTATTTTTGTTTTGTAAGGGATAAAACCAAAAACAGCTTAACCGATTTTAAATCATATTATCAGCAACAATACAGGCTTTATCCAGCTTTGGACGTCGTATGTCTGATATTATGATGGTAGGCTATATTTTTTTCCTAAATATTAGAAATTCTTAAGAAAACTCATGCGTTTGAAGTCGAAAGCGGCTATTAATAAACATAAATATAACATCACGACTGTAATACCCAAAGAGTTAGGCAGAGGTATACCAATAACATCCACAATTACACAACCCCCACCCCCACAATTAATTAATTATGGTAATTACACCCACATTTCGCCAGTTACGTTTATGCCCCATGTAATAGGGGGCGAGCCTAATGCCATCAACCGAGCACAAGTCAGGTCTCCGAGGCTGCTACTGAGAAATTCCTGATGAACAAAACCCAATAACACTGCCCGACCTGAGAATCGAACCCGAGACCTCATGCACAGCAGTCGCGCTTTACGACCAATAGACCAACGAGGCAGTCCCCTAACCAGTTAGTTTACCACTAATATATAAAAAACTTAGATACTAAGAATAATCTTCTACCAATTATAACAAATCTTAGATCTAATCAAGTTAGCCACAACAGATACAGGGGATCACGGAAGTTGAAAGCCGAGAAAGAAATGGTGGAAAAGACGTTTCTGGTTTTTAATCTTCTTTAACATTAATACTTAATTAAATAAAATTACTTTTGTTAACAACTTCAAAGCCTATGTTTTCAAAGAAAAACGTAATTAGTTTTAAAACAAAAATAGCTTACGGATACAGGCCTTTTCTTACACAGAGAAGGCACGAGGCACATTGATCACACGCTTGCTCAAGGCGGGTTGGCGATTTCATGATTTAATAAGTCCAGGTTTCCCTCACCAATGTCAGTGATGTTTAAGATAAACTTAGAAAGTACACGTGAACTAAAAAATCATTCGTATTTGGCCAGATTTGAACCTTAATTATAAACATTAATCCTTACTTTGAAAAAGTACTTTTGTTTAAGATCCTCTAGCCTATTGTTTTAAAAGAAAAACGTACCTAATTCGTTTTAAAATAAAAAAATACTTTACAGACACAACAACATTCAGTGTCTAAATTGCTATAGCAAAAGACAAAATATATTATTATTCAGAAGCAGCTTTTGCCTGCGACTTCATACACACATACACGACATTACGCCTGTAATCCCCGAAGGGTAAGACAGAGGCGTACCCATTAGTACACCCACATGTCGCTAGTTATGTTAAAGTCCTATGTAAGAATGGGCGAGTTTGCTGTCATCAACCGGGCACAAATCCAGACGTCGAGGCTGCTTCTGAGAAATTCCTTATGGAAAAACTCAATAACATTTTGCCAGACTTGGGAATCGAACTTCACGCAACTCAGCAGTCGCACTTTACGACCATTAGACTGATGAGGTAGTCAAGTATATGAATTCCTTTTGGTAATCGTCTTTCACTCATCCTCTCAACATGACCGAACTGTCTAAGCATTATAATATAAGTAGTTAACATTCTGTCTCTCAAGCTGAAGTAAGTATTGTAGAAATGAAAGGAAAACAATTTACCACAGACCGAGTGACTAACAAAGGAAAGTATGCTGCCAAAAGATTATTACACATTCGTCTGTTTTGTCTTCATCTTGTAGAATTTCTGGCATTTTGCCATGGTCATCTTGGCTTAAAGGGATACGGGTCTCGAGAAATATCGTGAAGAGAGACTTACATTATATTTCTTTTGTAGTTGTAATACTCGTCCATTAAATATTATTAAGTAAACGATATTACTTTGCTTATTCAAGTTATTAATTTTATTTATTTGTAAAGATTGTATAGACATCGGATCTGTACAATCTTTACAAAAAAAATAAAATAAAATTGTCCGTTTGTAATATCAAAATAACAGAACTCACAAAGTGCAAACGAATTTTTAAACGATACTTTTATCAAAATTTCAATATTTAGAATTTTTGTCTATCTGTCCATCTGTTTGTTTCAGCTAATCTCTGAAACGGCTAAACCGATTTTAACGGGACGTTCACTGGCATATAGCTAATATTGATGTATTGTTTTTATTTCTTTGTAAGAATGTAGTTTTACTTAGTATGACGTTAATATTTTTTAGTTATATTTAGTTATACTACCACAACATAATGTGGTGTACCTACAAAGAAGTAAGAAGTAACTTAGACTTAACTCACCCAACAGAGCATGTTTCTTTTAACTTATCCCACACTCACACTGGGCTTCATGTGAAACATAACTTCAGCCATATGTTCCCTTTTTTACTATAGTCTTTATGCAGATCTGTCCTTTGTCGAGGACACGAAATTATGGCACAGACAAAACTTTTGTAGCGATGTTATCCCTTATGCTGGGGCTACATTAGCGGGCAAAAAATCGTATCGCGTTGGCGCGCTAAGGCGATTAACATACGTCACCGCGCACCGCCGCGGTAGGCGGTGAAGCGGATCTCTTATCTCGTTGGCCTCCATAAAATCCATCGTTGCCTTTCACGCGTACACCGCGGCCGGTACACGTGTGATAATCGCCGCTTCACCGCCTATCGTGGCGGTGCTCGGTGCCGTGTGTTAATCGCCTAAAACATCGTGTAAGAGAGACGCCAAGAGTTCTGGCAAAGGAGGACGGAGTTTGTAGCTGAACTTCAACAAAGAAATAAATGGAAGTCTGAGACACTTGAACCGAAGATAGGAGACATGGTGATCATACGCGATGTTCTTATCTACGTTGGGTGGCCAAAGATTCATCGTGACGGATTGTGTTGTTCTCTGTTGTATGGCTGGTCAAAGACAAATTCTGGACGATACGGAAGTAACGTAGGTGTAGCCACCCATCCATCGACAGTACCCCGATAGTATATCGCCTTCGCCCGAATACGACGCGTTGCAACGTTCTACCCGGCCATGCTCATCGCGTTAACACGAATATTTGCCATAGCCCGCTTATGCAGCCCCAGCATTATATTTTCTGTATCACGTTAAATGTTAACGTTTACCATATTCGGGCCAAGGACGGTTTTAATGTCTTTTGCGTCTTTGGCATAGTTGGTTACTTATGGTGGGTCGTGTTTAGTTGTTTTAGGATATCTTTTGTTTGCGTTCGTCTGCAGAGACTAAAGAAAGCAAGAAAGAAAGAAAGAAAAACTGTTTATTTACGGGAAAATGGCGCACATAACATAAACAGACAAAATAAAATTTATACATAAAGTAAAGTAGAAACAAGTTTGTATTAAATTTAAAAAAATAAAAAATCATGTAAACACAAAAAGAACTATGCGCCACTACCGCGCGAAAGAATAAAATTTCACAGGAACGAGATAAAAATTATCCTATGTGATAAGCTAGAATAATATCCAACGACAGCTGATTCCGTTCAAGCGTGAAAAAGTAGTTTAGTTATGGCCATTGCTGATTTTTATGCGCATGAGACATTTTAACTTTGTTACTGGGATGGCATCGCTGCCCATACCAGGATACTGATACCAGAGGTCTTGCAAATGTGTATAGGCAACAGTGACCACTTACCATCTGGCGGACCGTCGGCTTGTTTGCCAAACAAAGACGTAAAAAAAAATTGGATTACCCGACAAAATAATAAGTAACTCACGATCTGGTTCGATATTTAAAAAAATAATTATCGTTTTGCTATCAGGAAAGGCCCTTCAAGGTTTCTTAACACCGCCTATTTAGAAGTACCTATTAAGAATAAAATATAGTCTTCAAATCCAATGCCTTTGACGGCCACTTCGCTTCAAAAGTGTTTTACAAATAATTGCGATTTATTTCTGTTGTAAAGGGAAAGGTAAATTAGATTACCGTAATCCTGTCGAGATTACGGTACTTTATCAAGTTTCTGTGGAACTTTTGTCAAGTTTTAAAAGGACAATTTTGAAGATGACTGCGTAGTTTCTTCTTGCTATTAATCTGAAATACGTCCTTTTGTGATTGATGACGATTGTTGAGTTGATCCTCTTCTTGAATTAAGATGAAAATACTGATATTATACTCGGAAGTTGATTTTTAAGACAATTGATTAAATCGTTTATAGTTCCTTTTCACAAATGCAAGGGACATGAAAAAATAAATAGAAGAAAAAAATACGTAAAAATGTAATTCTTTTTGGACTGCGTTGGTATAGTGGTCGCAAGCACGACTGCTGTACATGAGGTCTTGGATTCGATTCCCAGGTCGGGCAAAGTGTTATTGGGTTTTTCCATTAGGAATTTCTTAGTAGCAGCCTCGGTGTCTGGATTTATGCCCGGTTGATGGCAAAAACGTGTTCAAAATGTTTTAAGTAAACTTTAAATATTCTCAAAACCCTGTAATTATTGTTGCAGGATTCTAAATAATAATTGTAGTCTACACCTAAAACTATATCAGTAAATTTATCGAATGCTGCTAATTTAATTTCATCTGAACTTTCTGAGAAATTGTCAGCCATTAAAATATTTGCTGACACATCTCCAAGCGGCGCACTCAAAAGAAACAAAAGACGAGCGCTTCAAATTTCACCTTTATTTACCTCCAACGTTTCACATTGCAAGATAATTAATTAAAACAATATTTTGATTCATTGTGAAACACAGTGCTTTGTTGGATGAAGTGCAAAGACGTGTTTCAGAAAGGTGGCGGTTTCAAAGATTGCAATAAGACATAAAGGGGTGGCCGCTGTTTCTCAGAAACTTGCTGCATTGAGTTTGAAGTGCTCTTAGTGAGAAAAGATGGGAATGTAAATTGCGATGTACAATCGTCTTGTATTTTATTTTTTGTACCAAAGTAAGTTGTGTTTCTTGCTCGTTCTTCTCCATAGAGGCCCACCTCCGTTTTGGAACGAGCAACTAGCTTCAACTTTCGGACTAACTGACCGACTCTTTGACAATTCAAAAGTGCCTGTAAATGGTCTAATTGAAATAAATGTTTTGACTTAAGATAATAATGTAGTGTAACAATTTTTGATTTTTGTTGGAATGAAGCGTGTTTGTTGTAATTATTTATATTACTAGCTTTTGTAATCTTCGTGCACTCCCTCTACTCTCACTCTCATAGTCCGATGGGGCGGCATTTTGACACAATTAGGGAGAGATCAGGCGCAGGACCAACGACTTTACGTGCTTTCCGAAGCACGGGGGTGTCACACAACCAACTTCCGATTCCTTTTCCTTGAAAAACCACCCTGTTCCTTCTGTTGCCCTTTACGTTCCGGGTCCACGGTATCCTGTTAAGACGTCCCGCAACCCCGGCAGGCGTTGGCCCCGTTGGGGGCCCCGTCCCTGTGCTGACTGCTCTTTGAGGCGCGCGCGAACATAATGCGCCGTCGACCCGGGCTTGGTCCTTGATCGGACGGCGAGCTACCCATTACTCGCCGTCCGCAAGCCCGAACTTCCAATCCCTAAGGTGATTAACATACGGCACCGCACATCGCCGCGGAGAGCGGTGGCTGTAAAGCGATTGTACGCGTATTAGGCATCAACGAATTTCTTAGAGGCCAATGCCACATGAGAACCGCTTCACCGCCAACCAAAACCCAATAACACTTTTTGCCCAACCTGGGAATTGGATCCCACGGGACCAACAAGCAGTCATAGTACACGTAACGTTCCACGCACACAGCCTCACGTAAGTATAATGTGTACCGGTGTTGCCAGTAACAAGATGGCTATCTTTATTTACAGTTCCAATAAATTTACTATTACTCCATTCTATGTCTACTCGAAACATTATACGAATTCTCTGAATTTTACAATACCCTTTACTCCTCCTTTGAAAATTACACTCAGTTGTTCGTCTAAAGAGAAAATATTAGGGTTGGTACTTATCCTTTACTTGAAGTCTACCTGACTTGTAAATCTAAAGTCTTATCTTAAGGATATTGAAGTTTTTGTTACCTTTGAAAGGATGTCAGATCTTTGTTGGGTTAAATTGGTCAATGGAGATTTGTTCGTTCGTCTTTTGCGATTACATCTAAAAGCATGGTGGTAGAACCGGATTATAAAAAAAAATATTTCTGTCAGTCCGGGAAAAGTGTTATTTTTTTAAAACGATGACACTAGAAAATTCCTTTGTTGCATTTTACAAACATATCAATTCTAACCAGACCCAGAATATACTAATCCATACAAATATTTGTTTTGTCCGGGTATTAAATCCGAGACACGCAGCTGAGCAGTCATTCGATTAGCTACTGAGCTAACCGCGATGATATAAGTGCCAGCGACCTTGAAAGCACAAAGGAGCCGTCGCCTGCTAGAGCCCCCTCTCCAATGCGCACCAATTTTATTCGAAAAACAGCCCACGTTGATTTATTAAACACAAAACAAATAAAAATCACATACTAATATTTAGATAATTAAATTGCCTTTTAAATGATGTAATTTTTATAAAAAAATATCTCATACTGTTTACGTTATTATCGGTTTTTTGTCCTCGTTAGGCATTACTTTGCAAATTAATTACACTATGTTATAAATATATAACTTCAAATATTCACATATCAAATTACGTAAAAAACTATCTAGTGTAACATATATTAAAAAAAAAAAATACTCGTCGCTTAGACGGTATTATCGATTTAAATCATAAGAAGTCGCATAATTATCTGCACCTTAATGCACACATAGATTTGCTCTGATCAAGCTTGATGTTTATGATTTGAATAAATACTAGATATACAGATTAAAATATACTTTGTACCTATCAAGATCGTTTGTGAGCTAAAAGTAACGTTGTATAAAGAAATTAAAATTAAATTTTAACTAAGAAACCACCTACTCAGAATTTAAAATTGCAAACGGATTTACACAAAAAAAGCCGCTTACTCTAAAAAAAAAAACGCTGAATATACTTTCTGAACTTGTTTCTTTCATTTGAGCTTAGAATTTCGTACAAACCAACCAAATACGTTGGAAAATATCTTTTGAAAGCAATATTTTAAGGTTAATTTTGTCATGGATCAGTGTTATTATAAATGAAAATTACCCGTTTATAATGAGTATGTTTGAAAGTTATACTAGGCCATGTACTAGTAATTATAGCACAAATGTTGTTTCAACAGATATAAAACACAGCTGCGGGTAACCTAAACCTTCAGGCAAGTTTTTGATACTGAAATAATATTAGTACCTACTATGAATTTCAAAGCTTGTAGTTTAATCGTAAAGTATAATAAAATATGCTCAGAAATCATTTAGATTTTTTTTTTATATGACCTTTTGTTTCAATTTTTTGTTTAATTGTTGTAAGATATTTAATTCAATTCAATTCAAAACATTTATTTCAGACTTTTTAGGTCCATAGAGTGTTAGTATTACATCACGATGACTCAAAGCTATGTTAGTAATTTACAAATACAAAGACGCCAGTCCGCCTACAGAACGTGCAGCCCAATCCAATGCCTCCAAATAGGACTATGGATGTAGTCTGCAATTACCCTCAGGTAACTGTTGGGACTGCCCCTCACCCTTCGCATCAGCGATGCTGCTACCTAATACCTGATATTACCTATATTATTATGATTATTTTTTGTATATATTAATTACTAGTTTTAACCCGCGACTTCATCGGCGCAAATGTCGGTTATCGCGGACGCAGCCGAAGTCGAAGTCGAAATCTAATAAAAATCTAATGTCTTTCCCCGGACTATCTCCATGCCAAATTTTATCGAAATCGATTCTGCGGTTTAAGCGTGAAGAGGTAACAGACAGACAGACACATATTCGCATTTATAATATTGGTATGGATGTAACTCTATGCTGTCTAAGGGATATCGTATTACCTAGTTACTGGGTTGTGGAGGTCAGATAGGCAGGCGCTCCATGTAAAATACTGGTGTTCAGCTGCATCCGGTTAGACTGAAAGCCGACCCCAACATAGTTGGGAAAAGGCTAAGCAGATAATGATGCTATCTATACTAATATAATAAAAGTGAAGAGTATTTTTATTTGTTTGTTGGTTTAAACGCAGTTGGATTGAGATAAATATTTTTGTATATGATAGCCAAATTCATGAAGATTAGTATAGGCTATTTATATCTGTCCAAGCGTTACGTTACCATTACGCTACAACCTAAGGGAGCGGAGCAGTAACCAAAGTTGTGTGTTAACGCAGGTGAAAAAAACTACGCGAATGAAGTTGCGGGCAGAAGCTTGTATAGTATGAATTCTGATTAAAATCAATATTATAGATTAGTAATTAAAGTCTATAAAGAATTGTCATTGGCATCTGACCATTAATAAACATACATAACATCACGCTTGTAATCTCCGAAGGGTTAGGCAGAGGTGTACCCATTAGTACACCCACATTTCGCCAGTTATGTTTTTAGTCCCATGTAATAGGGGGCGAGCCTATTGCCATCAACTGGGCACATAATTAGACTCCGAGGCTGCTACTGAGAAATTTCTGATGGAAAAATCAAATAACACTTTGCCCGACCTGGGAATCGAACCCTAGACCTTGTAGGGTTCATCCTACCACATAGTTTATTTATATTTATTACATAAACCCACACAAATCAACACAACATAAACACAGCCACACTATTATTATCATTTAGGTTTATTGATAACACTACTCATTCATTCACGGCATCTATAATGTTTACATTATACTGTCGGATGATGTTGAGGGACCATGCCCACGATCACGCGGGACTAGCGTGATAGTGACGTACTCACGTACCTGCGCGCCAGGGAGCTAGCGGCGGCGACACGCGCGCCGCGAGCTTAGAGGTCAGTCGGTCAACGACCTCGCCGCTAACTACTGCGCCCGCGCTTGCGCTAATTACTTGTGCGAATATCGTTCCTTCGAATCTCGAGGATTGTTATTGTTACAGTATTGTTACGTGGACTTGTTATTCGTGTATGTACTGTGATTGTGTTTACTGTGTGTCTACTGTCCCTACACTCCTTCTGTGCTCCTGTAATTTACTGTGTTGTGGTACGGACATTATATTACCTACGTAAGTGGATATTGACTTTTATTACACCTTACCGAACGTACCACTCCGTACAACGTACCTACACCCGTACCAAACTGGTGACCCCGTACAGAACATTTTAAATAAAATGAGTGACAGTGAGACTGAACACACCGCGTCGTCGCAGCCCGCCAGCCACGTAACACACCGCGCGCGCACGGCCAAGCGTCTCTCGGGTCCAAAGGTCGAGTCAGCCGACGTGTACCGCGGCAACTTACACTTGCCGCCGTTTTGGGCCGAGGAGCCCGAAATTTGGTTTGCGCAAATCGAGGCGCTGTTCGAGAATGCGGGGGTGTCCAGTGACGCCGCAAAATATAATTACGTCTTGGGTAATCTGGACACCCAAGTTTCGAAGACAATGAAGGACTTCATTGGGGCCCCCCCCGCCACCAACCGGTACCAGTCGCTCAAGGCGGAGTTGGTGCGAAGACTTTCAGCCACCCAGGATCAGAAGGCGAAGCAGCTTCTGATGCACGAGGAGCTCGGGGACCGGAAGCCGTCCCAGTTCCTCCGACACCTGCAGGGGTTGGCAGGACCTGCAATGCCTGAGGACTTCCTGCGCACCGTCTGGAGCAGCCGACTCCCCACCAGCATCCAGCCCCTCCTCGCATCGCAGCCCCACAGCACCCTGGAAGCGCTGGCCGAACTGGCTGACCGCGTCCAGGACATGGTCGCGCCAGTGCCGCACGTCGCAGCAGTCGCGCCGGCACCCCATGTCGCAGCAGCCTCGCCAGCCGGACCCACGGTCAGTGAGTTAGCAGCCGAGATCGCCGAGCTAAAGGCTGCCATGAGGGACCTGACGCTGCAGCTGCGGGACAGCCGATCGCGGAACCGCTCCCACAGCCGTGGTCGAGACGCGCGATGGCACTCACGCAACCGCTCGTCGACCCGCTCCAACTCCAGCTACCGGCAGCATCCCGTCTGCTGGTACCACACAATGCACGGCGCGAAGGCGAAGCGCTGCATCAGGCCCTGCGACTTCCAGCAGGGAAACGCCGCGGGCAATCGGTGATGGCGACGGATGATTGCCCACGCTCGACTGGTCGCCTGTTCGTCACGGACCGGACCACCAAGACGCAGTTCCTGGTTGACACAGGTAGCGACCTCTGCGTCTACCCCCGTCGTCTATTAAGTGACCGTCGCGAGTGCACAAACTATGACCTAGTGGCCGCGAATGGGACGCCCATTAAAACGTATGGTCTTGTGGAGGTGAATTTAAATTTAGGACTCCGTAGGGACTTTAAGTGGCGTTTTGTTGTTGCCGAGGTAACCAAGCCAATTATCGGCGTAGATTTTTTAAGCTCTTACTCGCTAGTCGTTGACTGTCGTAATCAACGACTAGTCGATAGTAGCACCAACATATTTACAGTAGCCTCGAATCACTCAGACTCATCTTTATTTTCTGTAAAAATTTCCTCTGGTGATTCGAGGTACCATAAAATTTTAGACGGGTTCCCCGACATCACCCGGCCCGCCGGTACACTACGCACTACACCACACAACACCGTACACCACATCCGCACGACCCCAGGTCCTCCAGTCTCATCTCCATTTCGGCGACTAGCGCCGGACAAACTAAAAATTGCCCAGCGGGAGTTCCAGCTGATGCTGGACAACGGAACTGCTAGACCGTCCGAGAGTCCATGGGCATCACCACTTCATCTCGCACCCAAGAAGGACAACGGTTGGCGACCCTGTGGTGATTACCGGATGCTTAACGCCCGGACCGTTCCTGACAGGTATCCGATCAGGCACATTCATGACTTCTCGCACAGCATTTCCGGGTGCACAATTTTTAGTACTATAGACCTGGTGAAGGCCTACAATCAGATACCTGTCAGTCCAGACGACATTCCGAAGACGGCAATCACCACACCGTTCGGCCTGTACGAATTCCCGTACATGACGTTTGGTTTGCGTAACGCAGGCCAAACTTTTCAACGTTTTGTCGACGAAATGACCAGAGGTTTGGACTTCTGCTACTGCTACTTGGATGACTTCTTGATCTTCTCTAGGTCACAGGCGGAGCACGAGGAGCATCTCCGCATTATATTCGGCAGGATGAAGGACTACGGCATGCTGGTCAACACGTCCAAGTGCGTTTTCGGTGTTCCGGAGGTAACCTTCCTAGGCTACCACATCTCCGAAAAGGGCACCAAACCACTGGACTCCAAGGTCGACGCTATCAGCAGCTTCCCGCCGCCCAAAGATGTCCGTCAGTTGCGCCGATTCCTGGGTATGCTTAATTTTTACAGGCGTTTCATACCCCACGCAGCACAGATCCAGGCGCCGCTTCACGCCCTCTTGGTTGGCAACGTAAAGGGCTCGCAACCCATATGCCTTGCGGACAATACTTTGCAAGCATTTGAGGACTGCAAGGCTAGCTTAGCTAACGCTGCTCTTCTAGCTCACCCCGATTGCAATGCCAATCTCGCGTTAGTTACTGACGCGTCGGATAACGCAATCGGCGCGGTGTTACAGCAGCTTAGCGACGATGGCTGGCAGCCTTTAGCTTTCTTCTCTAGGAAGCTCAGCCCTTCGCAAACGAAGTATTCTCCCTATGACAGGGAACTGCTGGCCATCTACGAGGCCATCAAATACTTCCGCCATTTGCTCGAGGCCAGGCACTTCGTCGTGTACACGGACCACAAGCCGATCAGTTTCGCATTCCACGAGAGGAAGAAAAACTGCTCGCCTAGACAGTTCCGTTACCTCGACTTCATAGCCCAATTCACCACCGACATAAGGCACATCTCCGGAAAGGACAATGTCGTAGCCGACCCCTTATCACGTGTGGAAGCGGTACAGGTGCCGGTTAGCTTCGATACTCTCGTGGAATCGCAAACTTCGGATCCAGAGCTGTCCCAGCTACTGCAGGAGGGATCATCGCTGGATTTGCAGAAGGTGCAGGTCCCAGGGGAGCGTACTTCTGTGTACTGTGACGTCAGTACAACGCCTCCCAGACCATTTGTGCCCGTCACGCTACGAAAGCAAGTCTTCGACAGCTTGCACTCCCTCAGTCATCCTGGCGTCTCAGCGTCCGCCAAGTTAATCGCGGAACGCTTCGTTTGGCCAGGCATTAGGAAGGACTGCAGGGAGTGGGCACGAGCTTGTCTCGAGTGCCAGCGGGCCAAGGTTAGCCGACACGTTTCTGCGCCATTAGGGTCGTATCACCTCCCACGTGCAAGGTTCACCACTGTCCACATCGACCTTGTGGGCCCGCTCCCAATTTCGCAAGGCTTCAGGTACTGTCTGACGGCAGTCGACCGTTTTACCAGGTGGCCGGAGGTCGTACCTATCGTCGACATAACCGCCGAGACAGTAGCTAAAGCGCTGCTATCAGGATGGATTGCCCGGTTTGGTTGTCCCGCAGACATAATTACGGACAGAGGTCGACAGTTCGAGTCGGCCTTATTTGAACAACTGGCCAGATTAGCCGGTTTTCAGCACAAGCGGACAACGGCATACCATCCTGCTTGTAATGGCATGGTGGAGCGTTTTCATCGGCAACTCAAGGCGTCCATTATGTGCCATGCAAACGACAAGTGGACAGAGGCATTGCCGTGGGTATTGCTTGGTATACGGAGCGCATTCAAGAAGGATGTCCAAGCATCTTCAGCCGAACTTGTTTATGGCGAACCGCTAAGACTCCCAGGTGAATTCTTCACTCCTAGTGACGAGGGAACGACCGACGTCACAGACTTCGCCGCGCGCATCCGCAGGTTAGCCCGTAACCTGCAACCAACCCCAGCATCCCGCCACAACAAGCCCAGCATTTTTGTTTATAAGGATCTGCAGACCACTGATCACGTGTTCCTTCGTGAAGACGCATTACGTGGCGCATTGCAACCAGCGTACACTGGTCCTCACAAAGTTCTGCAAAGGGGAGACAAGGTCTTCCGCATCTTATGTAAGGGCAGAGAGGTCACGGTCTCAATCGACCGCCTTAAGCCAGCATACACTTTGGCAGACAAAGCTGACCCCGAAGAGGTCACTCCACCTAGCAGTAGTAAGGAGTACACCACTCGCTCAGGTCGTCATGTCAGGTTTCCGGATTTTTATCGCCCTTGACGGTCTCTGGAGGGGGGTGATGTAGGGTTCATCCTACCACATAGTTTATTTATATTTATTACATAAACCCACACAAATCAACACAACATAAACACAGCCACACTATTATTATCATTTAGGTTTATTGATAACACTACTCATTCATTCACGGCATCTATAATGTTTACATTATACTGTCGGATGATGTTGAGGGACCATGCCCACGATCACGCGGGACTAGCGTGATAGTGACGTACTCACGTACCTGCGCGCCAGGGAGCTAGCGGCGGCGACACGCGCGCCGCGAGCTTAGAGGTCAGTCGGTCAACGACCTCGCCGCTAACTACTGCGCCCGCGCTTGCGCTAATTACTTGTGCGAATATCGTTCCTTCGAATCTCGAGGATTGTTATTGTTACAGTATTGTTACGTGGACTTGTTATTCGTGTATGTACTGTGATTGTGTTTACTGTGTGTCTACTGTCCCTACACTCCTTCTGTGCTCCTGTAATTTACTGTGTTGTGGTACGGACATTATATTACCTACGTAAGTGGATATTGACTTTTATTACACCTTACCGAACGTACCACTCCGTACAACGTACCTACACCCGTACCAAAACCTCATGCACAGCAGTCGCGCTTGCGACCACTAGACCAACGAATTAGTCGACCATTAATTAAGTTCTAATATTCACTGTATGTACTAAATAAATTATTAATTCGATAATTTTACTACTTGATCTTTCCATTAAAAATATTATTCACAGGAAATATTTTCTCGAAAATTGTTTAGAGGTAATAACCGCAAATCAATCATTCATAGAATTTTAAATGAACTTTTTGAAGCTGTTCCCCCAACTTAAGGACTTAAATAAATTGATCCCGATCGTTTTAGTAAATCCTGAAATACAGTTTGACCCTTAATTGTAAATAATCCTACACAAAGCAGGGGTCAGAAATGTTTTTAGTTTTTTGCCTTCCACGAGGACGTGGTCGCAAACATTTACAACACACGTACATGACATCACGCCTGTAATCCCCGAAGGGTTATGCAGAGGTGTACCTATTCGTACATCCACATTTCGCCAGTTATGTTTAAGTCCCATGTAAGCAGGGACAAATTCAGACTCCGAGGCTGCTACTGAAAAATGCCTGATGCCAATAACACTTTGCCCGACCTAGGAATCGAACCCAAGACCATCATGCTCAGTAGTCGCGTTTCACGACCACTAGACCAACAAGGCAGACAAGTCGATCTAGTAAATTCATTAAATATTTATCACAACCTATCTCCCACTATC
Organism: Hoplodrina ambigua; assembly: GCA_949774945.1. Taxonomy (NCBI): domain Eukaryota; kingdom Metazoa; phylum Arthropoda; class Insecta; order Lepidoptera; family Noctuidae; genus Hoplodrina; species Hoplodrina ambigua. The sequence goes on from OX458985.1 coordinate 843,325, forward strand.
ATTAAACCTTCGGTGTTACACGCCCCAAATATCAAACATTTACTTCACGCATACATTTTCATAAAAAATACATAAAACCCCAAACACGATGCTTATTTATTTATTTAGGTGACCGCAAAAATCAACGGCATCCATCTTTGAATACCGGTATGACCCCTTAACACGGCGGCGCGAACCGCGAATACATTTTCTATTGAATGCGTGGAGATTCCAAACCCTTCGCGAAATCTACTAGATTTACTTAAACCTGGTGGAAACTCTGTGAATGTTATAGCAATGGAGGAAAAGCGATTTAGATTGTAATCAACAGAATAATACAACACTGTAATGGTGGGGCTACATTAGCGGGTAACGGTGAATATTCGTCTACACCTTAATAGAGTGGTGGAAAATGCTCAATGAATTAAATCCGCCTTTGTACAATGAATTTTTTACATGTGCGTAAATTTTAAATAAATAAATAAATATTTGTGTAAACGCGATGAGTGGCCGGGTAGATCGTTGTAACGCGTCGTATTCGGGCGAAGACGATGTACTGTATTATCGGGGTACTGTCGGTAAACTGGCCCGCATCAAAGGGATTTGTCGCGACAATATTCGCTTGTGTGACTACATCTACATCATGCTGCACAATAGAGAACAACACAATCCGGCAGATGAATCTTTGCCCACCAATGTACACAAGAACTTCGCCTATGCCCATATACGATGTTTTAGCGAACCAACGCGACTCGAATCTTCACCCGCTAATGTAGCTCCAGCATAAGAATCAGGAAACCGTTTGTGCGTAGAAAGAATTTACTGGTAACTATATTATTTAGGTTATGTATGTAATTTTCGTCGATTGCTAAGCTGATTTGTAAATATACGATTCATAACGGTTTATTGAACAAGAGGGAAAGAAGAAAGAAAATGAATTGCTATAAAAATATTAATACCAGCCTATTACTGTCCCACTGCAAGGAAAAGCCTCTTCTCATACAGAGAAGTGACGAGCATTGATCACCATGCTTACTTAAGGCACAATGGCGATTTCAGAGTTATATTTATTGTAAATCAGGAGTAGGATTCAGGAATTTCTCAGTAGCAGCCTCGGAGTCTGGATTTGTGCTCGGTTGATGGCAATAGGCTCGCCCCTTATTACATGGGACTAAAACATAACTGGCCAAATGTGGGTTTTTTTTTTTTTACCGATGGGAAATCATCAAATGACTTCCCCCGCCCTGGGCGGGGCGGGAGGGAGTGTCAGACTTTTACGGACTGAAATGTGGGTGTACTAATGGGTACACCTCTGCCTAACCCTTCGGGGATTACAGGCGTGATGTTATGTTATTTATTGTTAATCGAGGTTTCCTCACGATGTTTTCCTTTACCGATGTCAGTGATGTCCAAGGTAAAAGAAAGAATATACGAGTTGAAAACATCAGACTGGTACTTGCTCGGTACCGAATCACAATTTGTATGAGGGGTGACCAGGGGGGGCCCAGACCACTAGGCCATCGTGACACGATACAAAAAGTTAACTAGTACACGATATATTAATTGAGTCATCCTTCGCCAGTAACAATTAGAGTGTAAAGTTGATTCCGATTAATTTGACTGTCATTATGCGTTCAAAGAATTTTTAACTTTATTTCTTAAGGTACTTGCTGTTGCCCGCGACTTCTTCCACGTTAATGTCAGCTATCGCGGTCCAAAAAAAGGCCCATGTTCTTTCCATCGGTTTAGTTGTTTAGTCGTGATAGCGTAACACTCAGACAGACAGTTACTTTCGCATGTATAATATTAGTATAGACTTATCCGTGACCTAAAAGAATAGTTAATGAAAAACTCCCCACAATTTATTAATCTTAGAATTATTTCGTTCCATCTTTAAAACAGAACGTGTGATACAAAGAAATATAGTAAATCAACGTCTATTAGAAAGAAACGATCTTTGGAACCTTCATCAAGTGACTAATGAGGTGAATACAATCAATTGCTATCCCAGAATCGATAGTAGTTAGGGAAAATGGGCCCTTTATTGAACCTTAATATAATTAACCCGAAGGATCGACAATCCAAAGGTAATTAATTGTAATAACGAGGGAAGGGAACTATCGTGATATAACCTAAATGAAGAACATAATCTTATGATAATTATTATAGGCTAGGTTTTTTCCATGACTCCGGCAACTAATTCAGACGAACATAAAATTCTACGTGCTTGCCCACTATCTCTTTGTATTATGGAAGCTTCACAGACAAACGGACAGAGGTACTTTCACATTTATCGGTCAGTTTTTACGGTGTTTGTGAAAGTTATGTCACTACTCACTGACTAAACACGAAATCTCGAAAACTATTTGACCTATGAAGCAGGAAATTTGGCAAGATATACATAGGTAGGAAACGTCAGCTTAGAACGGATTTAACTATAACGTTTGCGTGGACGATTCTAACTTTGAGTGGACACTATCGTAACTATTGGGCCTAAGTCTGCTATTTCTGATCAGATACGAGTACAGTGGTGTCCTGGGTGTCATGTATCCTGGATCAGTACATTGCATAAGTACGAGTATCTTAGTTTATAATACAACACTCTATGTAAGCTTTGTTGCACTTCTATGTTTATCGATATAAAATTTTGGAACGTAATTCTCTAACGCGGTTGCGGTAGGTGTTAACCAAGTGACCTTTTCTCTCTGTCTGTTTCTATTGTACGGGTTTGTGCATCAAAGTTAGGAACTTCCTGACGGGAGTCTTCCAACCGTACAATTTTTTGTTTTATTTTTAAAGAAGCGTATAATAATGTCACAATGATGTGATGGACATCGTTATTGTTGTTTATGACAATTTCGGCGTCACTTTGTTTTTCAATAATGCTAGAGTCAGTATTTCAAGATTTCGAAGAGCCAACTCTCTTTTATCTTAATTTAATAAAGTAAAATTGTCACAAAACAATTGCAATTCTAAACATTGAATAAAAAACCGTTCCTAATTCAAATTGCCCCACAGATCGTTTCTCTCAAATAACACAGTACCCGCAACTTACATATTCAGTAGGGATCCTGCAACGGTAAACTTGGGTAAATGAAATATGGTTTTAGGAGTTATAAGGGCCTCCACTTAAGGCTTGCCTTGCTCGAGGCGTTTCAGCATGTAGAGAACAATAATAGAACCCTAAGTAAGGTAGATCAATAAACAAAAGAACTTGGACTATTAGCTTGATGAAGTGACTTTGGGGACTCGAGAGTGGATTAAATGTAAAGCCATGTGTGTAGAATGATTTAATCAAAGATGCTTTATGTAGATGATGTTATGATTATTTGTGTAATTAGTCTGATTCACCAATTGAGGTACTGGTGCCGATTCCCTTGGTCACAAACTTAACTAAAATTAGACTATTTCCATCTTTTTCTGTGAAATAAAACAAGAAAGAGACTAATGTAAATAAGAGCTGTCAAATTTAGTCAAACTGACACATCCATACAATATTATAGTTGACATCTTAAAACGTATGGATTCAAAATCCGGTAAAGTTCAAGACAAAACTAATTTGACATCGCTAACTTAGTTCTTTAATGTCACCGTCCTTTCCGTTCGCTGTATGTTAGTAAGAGATGTCAATTCTCTAAATTTAGTCTATTTTGTGAACAAGGGATTCGGCACCAATGGCCAATTTTGCAAAAAAGCGCAATATGCAGTCATATTGTTAAGAAGTAGATAATAGTTACAGAAAAGAAAAAGATGCTCAGAAACGCAACACTTGTAATCATTAATGAATTATAAAATATGAAGCAATTTTCTATTTACTCAAAAATTAGTTGAGCTCCTGAAAAAAGAACATTCAAGTTCTTATGTAATTATGATATGTTACGATTACATACGTTACGTAAATGTTTTTCCTGGAAGGAACAACAAAAGAGGCCCGGCTATTTGCGTATGAGAAGTTATATGTTTGTAAAAGCACCCACGATTTAGGAGGAATTCCTAGTGTGAGGCAACGTAATAAAAATAAAAAAACTTTTGAAAAAGATTTGGCTCTAAACTTATAGGATATCAGCCTATTTTTAGGATTCAGGTCTTTTTAGCACCTTAAACAGCAGTATTAGTTTTCACTTATAAAAAAGTAACAAAGGACATAAGCTCATAAGTACATTTTAAAGTAAAAGTAGGTATTACATAAATAATTTCGCCAAAGTAGACATTAAATTCATTTTATATTTAAATAAAACCATCTATTTCAGTAATTGTATTTGGAAGCAAACAATTTATCTTCAATTGAGAGATTCTGTAATTGACAAGAACAAGTAGGTACAGACTACTATTAAATATTATAGTAGAAAATTGACTTGTACAACTATTAAAAAACTAGCTTCAGCCCGCAACTTCGTCCGCGTGGTTTATTTCACCCGCGTTTATTTGTGATTTGTTTACTTCTCCGCCCCCGTTTGTCGTGTGACATTATATAGCCTATAGGTACTGTTCCTCGTGGCTCTAGCGTGATGTTCTATAGCCTATACTATTCCTCATGACTCTATACAAAAGATTTTTTAAATACGACTGTTAGATCTAGACACTAGCGCGTTTAAATGAACAACAAAAATTCTTCAGTTTTGTTATATTAGCTTTTGCCTACGTCTACGCGTGGTTTTGTTTAGGTGTTCACTGCTCCGTTCTTGTAAGTTATAGCGTGATGTTCTATAGCCTAGTACTATTCCTTATAAATCTGGCTACGTTAAAAAATATTTTTTTTTTAAATCCGACTTGTAGTTCCAAAGATAAGCACGTCTAAACAAACAAACAACAAAAAAACTCTTTGGTTTTAGTAGATTAGTGTAGATAATATTTAAATAAAGAGAATACCCAGAAATTGGTTTGGTATACAGTGTACATTTAATAGCAATTGTTGTTTTGTTAGTTGTCATATCGTTTGATCGTGTTTAAGTAAGTTTAATTGGCTTTAGTATTTCGGTAGATTGCTATCGATTTTCTTATTGTTTGTGTAAATAGTATTTAGTTTGTCTATTGTGTTTAACCACTGGATGCGGGAAGCGTAGGACCGGTCTTTGCAATCTTTAGGGGAAAGAAAGAAAAAATGTTTATTATTTATGTTTATTCGAGGGAGACTATGTTTAGGCAAACGTAGTGTGGAACGCTCTGCTGCATGGTGGACCAACGATTTAAAGAAGGTGGCGGGCAGCGGATGGGTCCGGGCTGTCCAACACCGGGATGGTTGGCGCTCTTTGGGCCGATATGTTACGGGAGGCCTATAGCTCGTCGTCCGATCAAGGACCAGGCCCGGGTCGGCGGCGCGTTCTGTTCTGTTGGCGCGCGCCTCAAAGAGCTGTCAGCACAGGGACGGGGCCCCCAACGGAGCCAACGCCTGCCGGGGTTGCGGGACGTCTTAACAGGATACGGTGGCTCCGGAACGTAAAGGGCAACAGAAAGAACAGGGTGGTTTTTTTAGTCAGTAAAAGTCTGACAGTCCCTTCCGCCCCACCCAGGGCGGAAGGAGTCATTTGATGATTTTTGCCACCTTAAAAAAAAAGGGGAGGCCTATGTTTAGCAGTGGACGTCGTTCGACTGATAATGATGATGATGATCCTGTTTAGTTTATATTTTGCGTGTGAAACGGTCAATTTGATTTAGTTGGCCGTGGTTGAGCGATTGACTGGTCGTTTAATATATCGGTGTGTTCTGCTCTTCATCATCTGCCTAGCTTTTTCCCAACTATGTTGGGGTCGGCTTCCAGTCTAACCGGATGTAGCTGAGTATCAGTATTAGTATGAAGCAGCGTTAAATAGCAAATATAATATAATAAAATCATTAAAAAAAATCTAAAAAGAGATAAATTTTTAAATTATTGTTTTGTTTTGTACAAAATATACCCAATTACCTAAGACTGATTACTAAGAAACAACCAACAAACGGCCAATTTTTCGTAAACTCAAATAACTTGTTATTATTTCGCTCGCCTATTATAATATTAAGGATAATAAAATAATAGTTAGAAAACCAACCTGTATATGAAAATAATCAAATTAAGATTTTAATTTATGTAGCACAATATTAAATTACTGAATAAACAATCATAAAACATCTCGACCTCGTCTGTGGACATTAAAACTTGTGATAAAACAAAATGGTGGAAAATTTGCAATTTTATTTAATTCCCAACACAACATGGAACTGAGAATAAAATGACGAGCCATGAATGAAATCTAAATGAATTTAAAAATAAATGCCTACTAGCTTCTACGCGCGACTTCGCCCGCATCAACGTTGTTATATTATGCCACGGAAACCGTACTTTTTTCCTGTTAAAAAATAGCTTTAGTTGCTATTCCAGACCATAATTTATATCTGTGTCTTTCATCCAAATCCGTTCAGCCGTTCTAGCGTGATTGAGTAACAAACACCCAAACATTCTTATTTATAATAGTAAGATGATATCAGGCCAATTTCTGACATTAGAACGATCAATATCTTGCCGTAGTAGTTATGTCGTTATGGCTGTGTTTAAGGCGGCGATATCTTATAATAATAATATCTTAGGACAACCAACACATCGCCATCTGATCCCAAACTAGGCAGAGCCTATACTATGGTAACCAGACAACTGATAAATATGATATATTTCTAAATACATACATATTATAGATAAATTACACCCAGACACAGAACAAATCATAGTGCTCAACACACCAGGATTTGCCGTGGGTGGGAATCGAACCCACGACCTCCGTCCTAGCAGTCAGGGTTACTAACTACAAGACCAACAAGCAGAGTTTGTTATAAATGACTTATTCAATTCAAATGTACCTTCTAAGTTTATTACTGATATCGATGAAAAAAAAACATCTCGAGAAATATAATTAATATCTAGTCGCAATTTCATCTCAGTAGTCAATGAAAAAAATGTACTTTAATTTATTAAATGTAAGTATTAAGTATTTTTAATGGATTGAGTTTCTTTTCATAAAAAACTGGAATTAATAAGTCAAAACTAAGTAAATTAATGAAAAAACTGAAATGATTTTATGAATCTTTGATAAATTTTCAGTTGACATGACACAGAAAACATTACAAATAATAAAACATAGGAAAAATATTGAGAAAGTGGGAATTAAAGGACTATACCCTTATACAATAAACACCGCTTTGCTTCTTACATACGCAACAAAACAAAACCCACATTATTTTAATGTGTTTAAAAATAAACCTAAAACAACAAAGAAACTTTTACAGCAAAACAATTTCACAAACCTCATCAACACACGTATTTTTGAGATTTTTTCACTCGAATTATTCCTTTCATTATAATTATAATCTTGGGGTGGATTTCGCGAATCTCTGGGGTGGGATAGACCCCCAGAATCCGGGTTTTACTTTGAAAGAGCTCACACGACATGACCTTAGAGCCGCCTCCTCCCGCCCTCGAGGGACCATGATGAGTTGGAGCAATTACAAACCAAGATATGAAAATTAATCCAAATAAGAGATAACAACACTTATAATTGGCTTGCTACGTAAAAATTATAATGAAGACTAAATTCTGTTAAATCTCACTTTAATGATGGCATTAATTCTGCTGACTAACCTTTTTTCCTTGTCTTGTGGCATGAAGTGGGTTCCCTTTAGGGGAATGGTAAGTCATACTTATGTTTTTTATTCTCGCCTTGAGCCCTTTTTGGGGAAAATTAAGATTTATGGTCAAATTCTCCTTTTAGGCTTAAACTTCTGTCTTATAAACTCGGAGGTACGGCTTCCGTTTATTCTTCATCAGGTTGATAAGGAACTAGTGGAACACACTCGACGTATATTGCGGCCGCTTGTCTGGCACTTAAGTGGCGGGTTTCCGGCTCAGGATATTGATTCCAGCCGCTTCGTACCCAACTAAGAATAACATATCTCACGGGTGTCGTAACCGCGTCCATTTGTATATTGATATTTGGAAAATCTTATGTCCCTAAGGTTTACGTTCGCCAGATGACGGTAAATCCGTGTAAGCTTACTATTTTGTAGATAAAAGAAATGATCTTATAAGCTGATTGAATCCTGTAAAATTGGAGGCCAGTAAATGAAAAAGAGGTAGGGATATATAAAACAAAACAAAAGCCAGTGCTCAGACTCTTTATTATTCAATAAAGCTTGCATGATTAAAAGGCATTAGGTACTTTTTGCATGCTGGCAAAAACGTGTGGGATAAAAGGCCGATAAAAAAACCGTTTCCTAAATATGACAAGGCCATTTTGCACAGGGACTCTAAAACGGGCTGTTTCGTAACCAGGCCAAGGCTTCATCGTGTTTTGATGAATTGCCATACTGTATGCTGTCCAGCAAATCCTTCATACCATTTTTGAAGCATAAATCTGTGACCCTCCCCATGACTACAAGATCCCCAACTCTTTATTATACGATAATGCGGTCGTGAATATAAAAACCCTTTGTCTTTTATTTACAAAAAGAAAGAGATAAAGATATGACATACGAATAAAGGGGATCCTGGAATTTTGTCAGAACGATTCCATTTCAACTTTTTGTTAGGATCGCAAAATGTGGGTTCGTGATGAATACGTTTTTTGCAGATATCGTGGTTTTTTATCTATAATGCTGCGTTTTATGCCTGGGTTACGTTTTTAATATATTACGTCCAAGATTTTAGGGACAGCAGGCATAACTTATAGTCTATACATACTTACTTATTCACTTAAAACTTTTTTACACGAATTAGAAGTGTCTGTGTGCAATGTCTAAATAACAGCATTTTACTAAATGCATAGACCAATCATTTATTTCAATTAAAACATTAAAATGCACTTTTGTCATATTAATGTTTACACGGTACATAAGTCAAAGACACAATTTTCAGATAATTTGACTGTCAGATTGTCTGTTGGTTTCTGGCGAATCTACAAAACGGCTGGATCAATTTTGACGGAATACTTTCACTGGCAGATAGTCGATATTACAAGGATTATAATACAAACGACTCCACCAAAATAGAAAAAAATACCTATTCGTTCAGGTTGAATCAACGTTATTTTATATGCTCTCTAAGTTACAGCTCATGATTAATAATTTACTAAGACCATGGTAGCTTTAAATAAGATTTTATTTGCCGCGCGCTTTCTCGGTTTTAATGTAATATTTCTTATCTAAGTTGACCTTAAAAGTGCGTCACCTACAAAGTGCGAAGTTACGGGTACTTATTTTTTATGGTGTGACCTTTAATACCCGATGAAAAACACATAAAAGTCGGCAGCTACTCGCACCTATTATTAGTATATTTGCGTGATAGAAAACTTGACAATGCAGGCTGTCGTTGATTTATTGGAAAGGGCCCTTTAAGAGCGTTGTCGCCATACGGGATTTCTAGTCCTTATTTTTTTTTTCAAATTAATTTTGCCGTTTAGCGCTCGTACATTAATTTGCACCTACCATGTTATCTCTTCACCACATTTGGTGGACTGGTAGAGAATGTCTAAGGCATTAAGTCCGCCTTTGTACTTTTGTTGCATTAAGTTTAAATAAATAAATAAAAATCGGTTCATTTACAAAAATAAGGACGTGAATGTTTGTATGAAATTCCGTACGACGTAAATGCTTTTAATATAGGGTATTACCTTTTCAGTAAGTGGATTTTATGGACAGCTAATGGTGTGAAACAAGCCAGACATAATGGAACGTTGATAGGACATGTTGTTTCCTTATTTGGTAATTTGTCAATACTAAGAACTTCTGTTTTGGTGAAATTATGTGTGTTTACAAGTTGTTTGCTTGGTAATAAGTTTTGTAATATGTAGTAATTTTGTAACTGTCTTGCTTATCTGTACTAATATTGTTAAGCTGAAGAGTTTGTTTGTTTGTTTTCGTGATCGTGCTAATGTCAGGAACTACTGTTTCGTATTGAAAAATTAGTTTTGTGTTGGATAGTCTATTTATCGAGAATAAAATCACGCTGCCAATAGGAGTGGAGCATCAATGAAAAATGTTGCAAAAACGGAAAAATATTTCTCTTTAAGGTTTTCGTTGCGTGCGCTGCGTAAACGGTTAAAGTTACGCAAAAATCATGACGGAATGGTTTTCCTTTAAAAGTTCTAAAAAAAGTCCGCGATTTTTAATCATGACATTAATCCATATAAAAATATCTTACTTATCTTCTTAAAATATTAACTCAATACCTTGCATGTCTGATTAATCAGTTTATGTAAACGCATGTTTGACAAATAAATATTCTTTTATCTTTATCTTTTATCTTTACTAAATATTTTGTCGTTATTCACCACAAGTATTTAATTTTGACCAAATTCTCCCTTGACGTCATTTAATTTCAATGCATATCTTATTATCATACTTATAAATTAACTCTCCAACAAAATAATGAACAAGTACCATGCGTGCATACGCGGTATACCATACACGGAAGCGGAGCCAAAGACCAAAGTTAAAAAAAAAAAAACACAGACAAAGGCGGGAATAAAAGCTAGTGTTTGATATGGCAACCGGCCTTTTGTATGGCACGTGTAATAGAAAAAGTTCAGCCGTTGTATAGCGCTGTCTCTTTCACTCGCGTCAGTGTGAGTATCTCTTTCTAAAGTTCTTGTTAAATTCAAAGTCCAATTATTTATTTCAATTAGACCATTTAAAGATACTCCCGCATGTTATTTAAAAGAATTTAATTAAGTTGCCCCTACCAATAGGCAGTCCAGTATCGTATGGAAAACACATGTTACTTGACTGCCTCGTTGGTCTAGTGGTCGCAAGCGAAACTGCTGTGCATGAGGTCTTGGGTTCGATTCCCAGGTCAGGCAAAGTGTTATTGGGTTTTTCCATCAGGAATTTCTCAGTAGCAGCCTCGGAGTCTGGATTTATTCCCGGTTGATGGCAATAGGCTCGCTCCCTATTACATGGGACTAAAAAAAACATAACTGGCAAAACCCTTCGGGGATTTCAGGCGTGATGTTATGTTATGTTATGTTACTTACCCATAGTTTATAGTAATGGGCACTGTGACTCAGCAAGTAGGAACATAACACTCTTCTTTCTTTATCGTTTGGCAGTAAGGTCTTACGACCCCACACATCCTAGAGTCAGAGTTTCTAAACCGCCTCAAGGGCCACATGGTTCGAGTAGCCAGTAATAGGCTGGTATAAGTCCAGGTTTCCTCACGATGTTTTCCTTCACCGATGCCAGTTATGTCCTAAATAATTTAGAAAGTACACATGAATTGAAAAAGTCACATTGGTACTTGCCCGGATTTGAACTCACAACCTCATGCAAGAGAGGCAAGCGCCTTAGCCATTGGGCTATCACGACCCTTTGACTTAACATTGAGTTGATTTGATTAGAATCTATACTAATCCCGCGCTGATACTAATTCTGTACCAATCTAGTTGGTCTAGTGGTCGCAAAGCGCGACTGCTGAGCATGAGGTCTTGGGTTCCCAGGTCGAACAAAGTGTTATTGGGTTTTTCTCAGTAGTAACTTCGGAGCCTGGATTTGTGCCCGGTTGATGGCAATAGGCTCGCCCCGTACTACATGAGGGACTTAAACACAACTGGGAATAACAGGATACATTATAATTTTAAAAATAAAATAATTACAACCACAAAAGAGCACAGATTAAATTCAGACAATTATGTACGTCTGTTTTGTAATCAGTGAGCCGTTATCTCAAAGCGGACTCTTGAAAATTTGACATGTGTGTGTGTGTGTGGAATTAATTAAATATTTCTCTGTTTTGTAATGTTCTTCGGGGTCTTTTGGGCGTTTCATACTACTTCATCATCTGTCTAGCCTTTTCCCAACTATGTTGGGGTCGGCTTCCAGCCTAACCGGATGCAGCTGAATACCAGTATTTTACATGGAGCGACTGCCTATCTGACCTCCACAACCCAGTAACTGGGTAATACGACACCCCTAGGTAAGACTGGTTGTGAGACTTTCAAGCTTCTGACGACTCGTAACGACAGTCAAAGATCCACGTATGACAGCCGGGACCAACAGTGTTTCATATCTACTACTTACGAAATGTAAAAAGACACATCACATAGGTACCCGTTGACAAGTTAACAGAAACAGTTTTATATCAACTATTGCTAATAAGCACACATAAATTGAATAAACCTTAATGGTAAAGGCAGAGGGTTCAAATTCGTTTGTTTTTAGGGTGGGTCAGATAATTTTGACAACAGACTGTACATACTTGTACGTACTTAACTAGTCTCCATTGACATAGGCCCCTGCGGCAGAAAATCGTTTTAGAAGAATATTACTTGTATTTTACGTGAATTAACTGCAAATCGGATTTTAAATCGTGGTTAATTTAAAAATATCGTGATAATCTTAAATCAGAGGCAAAAAGCTCGTTTCAATTTTTAATTACGCCCTTGGTCGAGGGTTTTTACGCAGTTGACGTAGGTCATTAGTGGTATCCCATAATTACTTAATTCCATATCGGCTGTATGTCGATAAACTTCTCGTGACCGTTATCGCCATCTTGAAACCCGAGGTTTTCATGACTTTATCGTAAAATGCAGACTTTATTTTCGTTCAAGCACTTATATACTTTATTTTAACTTTGGCTAGCTTTTATACAGAACCAACGGCGATAAGTTTTGGGTATAAAAGTAAATTGTAAAGCCAGACTAATATTAGAAACTGGAAAGTTTGAGTTGGTCTTTTGTTACTTTGTAATCTCGAAACGGCTGAACGGATTTGGATAGATTTTAGCGTACCTACTGATGGTAATAATACCAGTCTGTTTCTGTACCACTGCAGGGAAAACAGCCTATTTTTGGGCAGAAAAGATACGAACATTGATCACCACGCTTGCTCAAGGCGGATTGGCAATTTGAGACTTATGTATACCAGGTTTCTTATGATGGTATTCTTCTTAGCTGTCAATGATGTCAAAAATAAACTAAGAACAACATGATTGAAAACGTCACATTGGAACTTGAACGGTATCGAACCGGCAACCTCATGAATGAGAGTCTGATATCTTAACCACTGATCGAACACAACAGTGACGACAGCAGTGGTAGTTTGAGGTGAAAAATCATTTGAAGTCAAGTCATTTATTTCAATAAGACCATTAAAAGGCACTTGTGAATGTCATATACAGGGTCATTGAAAATTTACCCGATACCTGAAAAGGGATCATTGTACTCATCATCATGAACAACTTTTACTATGGGACCAACCCTGAAATCAAGAAAAATAAATCAGCTGTTTCATACATTACGATCGTGTTGTGTAGCATTTTTGTAGGAAACAGCTGATTTTATAATAAAAACTAGTTGCCTTTTCCAAAAAGCAGTTTTGTATGGAAAAGAATGGGCATAAAGCTCCATACTTGCTCTTTTAAGATAGGTAAATGTGTTACAATATTTTCAACCGACTTCAAAAAGGAGGAGGTTCTCAATTCGATGCGTATGTTTTTTTTTGTGTGTTTGTTCTACGATTACTCCGCGAATTATAAATCGATTTGGATGATTCTTGTTTTGTTTGAAAGAGTATAGCTCCGAATAGGTCCCATAGGAATATTGTCATGATCTGATGATGAACTTTGGAGATATGGAACGGAACTCCTTATAAAATCACAGCAGTACCGCCGTAACAAGAAAAATTGCTTTGTTTATACGTGTAGTCGATGACTGACTGAAGGAAGTGGGGAGGGGGGTACGTCAACCTCCCTCCTACCATTTTCCAAAATTAAATATATCGTGTGAGGTATTCTTTGAAAGGTCTTTATGTAAGGATTTCAAACATTAACACACAAGCACTAAAAAGTGAAAAATAAAAAGCTTTTTTACAAAAAAACATGACCGCCTTCAAAAACTACAAAATAAAAAATAACTTTAGCTTGGAAGTCGGTGGCAATACCTACATAACAAGAAACAAAACCAAAGCCGCCGACTTTCAAGCTAAAGTTATTTTTTATTTTGTAGTTTTTGAAGGCGGTCATATTGTTTGTAAAAAAGCTTTTGTATACAGAATTTCATAATTATATATAGTTGTCTTCTTCGCTCAAAAAGAAGTATATCATGTGGAAATGTAACTGGGTCTTACAATCGTAGCTGCATACAAAGTATATTGAACCTTCTTGCATAACATATATAATACATTTTTGCATGTCGGGAATATGCAAAAATGTAGCAGGGGCTTTAATTAGACATTCAATTAGTTTTAAAAGCATTTTCAAGATGAATATGTATGTGAAAGACGATTATGGAACAGTTTAACAAATGTATGAAAAAAATTATGTGTTACTTATAAATTTCACCAATGAAACTGATGAACAATTTGCACTATTTGCACTGTCCATCTATATCATATTATGCGGCCAAAAGCTATCAATATAAATAAAAATGAATGACTTGAGCGCAACACTCAAAAACTTACCCCCTAAGGGGATAAAAAGGGTACGACATTTACGCAGACGAAGCCGCGGGTAAAATCTAGTATAATTCCTTCAATATTCTAAATCTAGGACAAAAAGTATCAAATAGTATTTCAATCAAGGTGTAAATTGAACCCTCGGGTACCATAATTACCAGTAGAGTGATCGCAATACCTATTACTACCTTTTTAAAGAACAATCCGAACAAGGTCAGTGTGTGGCCTTCGAAGGGCGACCCCACGCAGCGCGGGGGGGAGAGGGGGGCGGTTTATCCGTTTTCATCCGTCTTGTAGATACCTTTTATTATTGACCATTGCATTATTGACGTGGATCTATTTACTTTTATTACAGGAGATTTATACGTAGTATAGAGAGTAATGTGAAGGGTGATGGTGGGGTCATCAGAGTGTCCCTGGCTCTTGTACTATGATTTCCTGTATCAGGAGCAAATTGTTTTATCACTTTGCCAGGAAGTTACCTGAATTTAATTCAGTAAATGGTTTTAATTGAAATAAGAAGAGGGGCAATTCTACTGATTTTTAGGAACAATCGCAATCTAAGAATAATATTTTTCCCTTTCTCGTGAATAAACAGTTTTTCTTTCTTTCTAACCTCAATCTCAATCTGTCAAAAATAGCTTTAATTAATTTAATTTTGTTTTTTTTGAATTGATTGTTGATTTAACGAGACTGTAACTAGATTTTCAACGTTTTTACACGACTGCCCCAAAAAAAAAGGAGTGTTATGTGTTCAGAGTTAATGTATGTATGTATGTATGTGAGATTCTTTATTCCACCATAACTTTTGAACGCCTGAACCGAATCAGATGTATGGGGTATCGTTACAATCCTGGCATCGTTCCGAGTAACATAGGCTAGTTAAAAATAAAATGAATCCTGTGTGGTCACTTTAAAACGTAAATTAATACCAGCCTCAATTATTTTTTTTAATTAATCTGGCCGTGTCTATGTTTATCGTCTAGAATTTGACAAATAGATTTAAAAAATATATAACACTGTAAATGACAAACGTCGTAAAAAAAAACTAACGAGTAAACAAAGTACAAATATGTGCAATTTTGGCAGTCGTGTATTTTAATTTTTTAATAAAAGTAGCTTGTTAATTCAGTGGAATAAACTTTCTGAAATGACACGATTTGCAATTTTTTTTTTAATAAAATTTGTTGGGCCGAATTAACGTTCTATTCTGTGTTTTCAGGTAAGTTGGTGTCATCATGTGGTCCCGCTTCATTAAGCAACTGCTCGTCATAGGTCGGTAATTACACTATTTGATCCTACTGAACGCAAATAAAATTATGATAACACACATCACGAAATATCGAAAGCCGTTTGACGTATGAAGATGAAATTTGGCAGGGAGGTAGTTTATAGTTAGTAGATGTCCGCTCAGTAAGGATTTTGCAAAATTCACCCTCTAAGGGGACGCAGCGGGGGTCTGACATTTACGCGACCGAAGTTGCGGGCAATGCTAGTTTTAAATAAAAATCCAAATAATACCAATAAAACTGAGATTTAAATAAAAACAGATATGAAATTCATACATAATAAAAGAAAATAAAATGAAACCAATTTAAAATTCATTAATTCGTCAATACTGATTTAAAATTAGTATAATTTATATTAACTTAAAAATTAACATAACATGGAGATGAATTACGATGTCAAAGTAAGAACATAATGACTACCAAATATTTTTGCAAGGAAGTGTAATATGCTCTGACCGAATTTTGGTCGCGACTGCCAATCTTAATGAAAACTAGTCAAGTAAGCAGGAGATATTATAGTGCACAAGTGTGTGTGCAAACACAGGTGTACTTCCACTTCGCTCACTCTCATAGTTCAATGGGATGGCTATCCGAGACTACCGGGCAGGACAAACAGCTTTACGTGCCTCTCAAACTCCGTGTTGCTACCAAGAAAAAAGGCAAGGCAGTGTACAGTCAACAAGAGAGACAGGTATCCAGGGTCGTTAGATATAGTTAAAGTTTTCTTCGAAACCGATGGATGTCTTCGATTGAAACTTAACTAATGAACTGTATGTTATCTGCTTTTTAAATTAAATTATATTTGATAACATCTAGTGGTTTCTAAGAGAACTTCAACTATATCTGCCGACCCTGCATACCTGTTACTTTTGTTGATTGTACATTTGAGACAGAAGAAAAAAAACTTAAACAAGCAAATTGTGTTTCAACACTTTCTTTTACAGGAAGCGAATAATTTTACATCAGCCCTAGACACCTGACCTATTTCTGGGGGTAAAATAAATGTTGCCAAGCCAAAAGTGGTGGGGAAAATTCTTCGTTACGTATTCATGGAGTTTATATTTTCATGCGGCGAGTTAAGTGAGTGGCGCAATTTTTTTGTCACTAAGTGTAAGTACACGTCCGTGCAAATAAATTTATCAAGTTGGCGGCTCGGCGGCGGTTTTGTGGATTATTTTGGCATGGAATTGCAAGATTTGAGGTTTATATAAAGTATAAACCAATTCTTTTTTTTATAAAAAACTTTTTCCCACACTAGGAATTTCTCTTTCTTTGGGTGCTTTCACAAACATATCAACTCACATACACAAAAAGTCAGACCGGGCCCGCACACAGACGCGTTAATTTAACCAAATTAAAAACGTAAAAAAATCTAGTCAAAAAGAAGAAATAAGAAATCTGAAAAAAAGAAAGAAAAACTGTTTATTCAAACGAAAATGAAGCACATAACATGAAAAGAAAAAATTCTACGCAAAAGTAAAATAAAAACAAGTTGGTCACAATGATTACTAAAAATTAGACAGTGAAAGTCAAAGACAAATCATTTATTTCAATTAGGCCATTAAAAGGCACTTTTGAACGACAACACTTTTTTCTTTTTGGCTGCCTCGTTGGTCTAGTGGTCGCAAAGCGCGACTGCTGAGCATGAGGTCTTGGGTTCGATTCCCAGGTCGGGCAAAGTGTTATTGGGTTTTTCTATCAGGAATTTCTCAGTAGCAGCCTCGGAGTCTGGATTTGTACCCGGTTGATGGCAATAGGCTCGCCCCCTATTACATGGGACGTAAACATAACTGGCGAAATGTGGGTGTACTAATGGGTACTCCTCTGCCTAACCCTTCGGGGATTACAGGCGTGATGTTATGATGTTATGTTTTGAACGACATATACAACAAGAAAATAGAATTGAATCTAATTGATAGATAGACACAATGTAGGTACTTGATTATCTATCGGTATTGGTAGTGGCGCATTTTTGTATTTATTTGATTTTTATTTTTTAGATTTGGTACAAACTTGTTTCTACTTTGCTGTTATGTACAATTATTATTTTTTCTTCTTATGTTATATGCGTTATTTTCACGTGAATAAACAGTTTTTCTTTCATTTTCTTTTGTCTAATGGAAAATCCCAGTAGGTCCTGACCCGGATATCGAACGAAGACCAGCTCACCAGAAAAGAGCGCATCTTTTCATTGTGAATGATGCAGTCAGTTTTTATTATTACAATGTTATAAAAAAAACCGTTATACGTCATACCTGTCTAATGGATTCAGGAGTACAAAGGGTCCAACATTTACGGGCTAAAATCAGAATGCTCGATGATGCGTCCGGAATATTAAACTGTTTATGAGGGGTAAGTGGAATTTCAACAGGCTTCATGATAAAAATATAACCTCGCTAATGCTTACCTACCAAAAATGTAACGTGGGAAACGTTTTGAGAAAAAATTGTAATGGAAAATGAAGCGTGTATCGCATATCATGGCAGCTTCTGATATAACGGGTGTGAAAAAAAACGATGCTGAAAGTTACATGTTTTCCCATCACCTCAAAGCCTTCTGGTTACAGAGAAATTGAAAATCAAAGTTCCTTTGTGGCAAACAGGAGACCAATAAGTGGGGTCATCTTTGAATAGGTCTTTGATAATTATTTTATTTAGTTTGTTCATATTTAATTATCTTCTATATAATTATATAAAAGAAAGTCGTGTTAGTTACACTATTTACAACTCAAGAGCGGGAGAACCGATTTGGCTAAAAACTGGTAGGGAGGTAGTTAAGAACCAGGAGAAGGATATAGGGTACTTTGAATTACGAAAAAAAAATGGGTTGGGTATTGGTAGGGTCGGGTAGGGGTACGGGGTAGTGTAGGGTAGGGTAGGGGTAGTGTAGGGTAGTGTAGGGTAGGGGTAGTGTAGGGTAGGGTAGGATAGGGGTAGATACCACGCGAACGAAGACGTGGCGGGTCAGTTAGTCTTATTTAAAAACAAGTTTCAAATAATCTAACTTTAAACACTTCCACGACCCCTCTCCCTCTTCTGTTGCATATACCAGTAAGCACAATTTTTGCGTGCGTTACATTGCACACTACCTTAAACAGAAATTACTCACACCAAATATAAAAGTCGCCTGCCTTGTAAGTCTAGTGGCCTTAAAGCGCGACTGCTGAGCATGGAGTCTGGGATTCAATTGTCAGCTCGGATAAATTGTTGTTGGGTTTTTCCATCAGGAATTTCTAAGTAGAAGCCTCAGAGTCTGGATTTGTGCCATCATTTTGACCCATCCCTTCTATAACATGAGACTAAACATAACTGGCAAAATGTGGTTGTGTTAATTCGGGGATTCGGGGACTACAGGCGTGATGTTAAGTTATGTTATAAAAGTCATTTCTCAGTCATACAATTGCTCAATGTAACTTAGTTTGTTAAGCAGAATGCGTAGTTGACGGCTGTGCGAAGTGTGTTTTTACCAGTTTTTACACCCCGTAGATATCTTTAGCACTCGAAACATTGTAAGACATTGGTGAAGGAATGGAGCGTTTATAATGCATGACCGTGTGAAAGAGATAGACATGACGGTGTGAGTGAGATAGATGACGTAAGTTTTCGATGAGAAAAAATATATTTAGAAGGTGAACGATGGAAGACTAGTTAAAATGTTAAACTAAAAAAAATTGCCTAAAACAATAATAATAATCTTACTATCTTAAGATAGTAAGATCATATTTTACTAGCTTATGCCCGCGACATCGTCCGCGCAAAAATAAAATAAAATACAGCCTATGTAGTTACTCGCAGATAATGTAGCTTTCTTATGGTGAAAGAATTTTTAAAATCGGTCCAGTGGTTTTTGAGTTTATCCATTATAAACAAACAAACA
This sequence comes from Hoplodrina ambigua, assembly GCA_949774945.1. NCBI lineage: Eukaryota > Metazoa > Arthropoda > Insecta > Lepidoptera > Noctuidae > Hoplodrina > Hoplodrina ambigua. Next base: position 862,878 of record OX458985.1, read on the forward strand.
AAAATACATTTTTTTCTCTTTATAATATTAGTGTAGATTTAATTTATAATATATACATAATTTATTATTTATTATAAGATAACTATAACAAATGTGAAAATGATGGATAATAATTATAATAGTTATTATCTCCTTTAAATAAATAAAGGAGATAAAATTTGTTATTATTTATTTGCTTGAAAAATGGTGTTTTACAGATCTTAAAATACAAAAATATTTCTTCATATTCCGCTTGGTAACGTCATGGATGTTTGTTACTAAGTCACGACAGAACGGCTGAATGAATCTGGATGAGATATGGCTGCATAAAGATAGATTATAGTTCGGAATAGCACATAGGTAATCGTTTATCCCGGATAATTGTTCGGTTCCCGTGGGTTTATATTCTTTGATGCGAATAAAGTCGTGGGCGCAAGCTAGTATTAATATTAAAATATTGATACAGAGAGGGACTCGTACAGAGTGGGAGTTGATTAAGGAAACGAATGAAAGGGAAGCAAATGGTTTCCCCGGCTTCAAATTATTGAAATATCTATACAAAACCTCCCACCTGTCCTGTGAGTTCGATACCGAACAGGTACAAATATGTGACTTTTAATTCAATTAAAATCTAGGACTTCACTGATATCGTAAAGGGAAAATAGCATGAGAAAATCTTCATTTATAATATAATTAATACTAGCTTCAGCCCGCAATCAGTTAAACTTTCCCTATTTTGTATATGACGTTCAAAAGTGCCTTATAATGGCCTAATTGAAATAAGTGATTTGACTTTGACTTTGACTTTGACATTGACGGTGAAAAGATCGCAGCAAAAGAAAATACTTTTCTGTCAACAAATTGGGTTACACCAATAGCGAAATGGAGAGATACGTTACATAAATTGTTCATGTATATCCCGTTCCTAGATCAAGGTGTAAATAAATATATGTTTACATTTACATATTATGCTGCGAGGGACGCGTGTTTGTCATTCCTCACACGTGATGTGATTCCTGACTGCACGGCAACGTACAGAAGCTCAGGTAACACTAAAAATGATCATCATCTGTCTCTCTCGAATGGACGGGCCACTGCGAAAAATACTGCCAAAGTGGATACAAAATGGCCGCCAAACACTACCCGTGTCATACGAATATGAACCTTATTTCAATCGGATACACAATATGGTAGACATAACACGTTTTGACAGGGCATGTCTATAGGTATACCTCTATGATATTGAGTTATTCTCTTCTTGGGGAAATGAGTTGAGTCATGGAGTAAAGAGGTTGGTATCAGGTCTGTATGAAATATCCTACTTCACAACCTATCACTACCTAAACACAAAATCTTTCATAAAAATCGATCGAGCCGTTTTGGAGAAGTGCAAACACAAACACGGTGACTCAAGATTTTATATATTAGTTTAATTGTCATTAATAGTGGCTGGCATAACAGGATTGTGCTTTCGTCGAAAAAAAAAAAACATAACATAATATCACGCCTGTAATCCCCGAAGGGTTAGGCAGAGGTGTGCCCATTAGTACACCCACATTTCGCCAGTTATGTTTAAGTCCCATGTAATAGGGGGCGAGCCTATTGCCATCAACCGGGCACAAATCCAGACTCCGAGGCTGCTACTGAGAAATTCCTGATGGAAAAACCCAATAACACTTTGCCCGACCTGGGAATCGAACCCAAGACCTCATGCTCAGCAGTCGCACTTTGCGACCACTAGACTAACGAGGCAGTCAAAAAACAATAACTAAAATAATTATAAAAAATTCATTTGTAGCAAAAATTGAAATCCTTTTATTAATAATAAATGAAATATTCATTAGCATGTAAAACTAATTTATTGATACTACCTATATACCTTTCCTTAAAGCCGTATTTAAGGTCATGTAAAACCTACATTTTATTTAACCTTTAAAGGCATCGTGGGCTTATGACCTTAGTTGATTGAATATGTATCTCATGGACAAAATAATATGGTTCGAAATTAATTTAGGACTGGAGCCCACCTGCACCATTTGAACTTTTACCTTGTGATTAATTATTTCGAAGTAAAATGTGTAGGTTCGAAAAAAATGTATCTAGTCATAAATATTAGATTAATTATGTGACGACTTCCAACAAAATGTATTACAGGTTAGCAGAAGTTAAAATCTTGTTTTGTATAAATGCAGTCTTTTGTAAATAAATATTTTATTATTTAAACTTTTTGCAGCAAAAGATACAAGAGCAGGATTAATGGCTTAGGCATTCTCTGCCAGAAGACTTGTTTTCATTATCCTTTTATAATTTTAAAAAGGAATGGTTATGGTTCCGCGCAAATAAATAAACCAACCAAATAAATAACCCACGGATAACCGACATTCATGTGGACGAAGTGGCGGGCATAAGATAGTACTTAAAAAAATATTATTCTTAATTAAAAGTCTGCCTAGACTTGTCCTACCATGATAAAAAATATACAACCTGTAAATAATAGCTGTGACGGTAATATTTTTCTTTTCTATTCTTTACTATGTTCCGTATACCTTTAAGAGAACCATAACAAAACATCACGCCTGTAATCCCCGAAAGGTTAAGCAGAGGTGTACCCATTTAGTACACAAACATTTCGCCAGTTATGTTTAAGTCCCATGTAATATGGGGCGAGCCTAATGCCATCAGCCATGCACAAATCCAAAAAATAATAACAATAAAAAAATTGAAAAATTCCACAATAATCGTGTTCCAAAAACCTCTTTAACATCTTGTTTACCTCCTCTTCTAAATCTCCAAACGATACACATCAAATACTTGGAAATAAACAAATTCTTGAGGCGAGTATGCTGATCAGTTTTCAGGGATGACAAAAGAGCTGGCTCAGCGATTTCGTCGGAAGGATGAGTAAGACCACTTGTGTAGTATGAGTGCTGTTCTGAAGATAAGTCACTTTGAGAACAATCTGATATCTCTACTTACACAGCCAGGAGATGTAATTTTATAAAAGAAATTGGTTTTTATCTCTGATGTAGGTATCCAGGGTCATCAGATATAGTTGAAGTTTTCTTAGAAACCGATAGGTGTCTTTGAGTGAAACTTAATATGTACTTCAAGCCACACGTAATAAGACACAATTGATTAACTACTGTTCTGTCATAGCGGTGTGGCAGCCGAGCTTTGAGTGGTAATTATTGAACTGTTCTTTCTTTATCGTGTGGGCAGTAAGGTCTTACGACCTAGTGTCAGAGTTTCTAAACCACCTCAACGGCCTCTGACATGGTTTGAAGCGGGATAGTATTAGTTCTGGTTTCCTCACGATGTTTCCCTCCACCGTTGTCAGTGATGTCCAAAATAAACTTACGTATGAATTGAAAAAGTCACATTGGTACTTGCCCGGATTTGAACCCGCAACCTCAAGCATGAGAGGCGGGTGCCTTAACCACTGAGCCATCACGACAGTATTGAACTGTTTATTAACTACTTTTTAAATTTGAAAATTGCATTTGAAAACATCCATCGGTTTCTAAAAAAACTTCAACTACATCTGACGACCCTGCATACCTATATCCTTTGTTGACTGTAGATCCACTCAGTGATTTTTTTTTTCTTGGGGAAATCCTTTTGTTCGCTTCCATCTAGGGGAAGGTGGAGGAGTGTGTCGGTCTCTTACCGACTAAACCCCCACGGTGTTCCTGCAACTACCTTTGGTCGGGGCACGTGGGTCTTGACCCGCATCACACAAGGGGGGTTCCGTCACCCGGTATGTGCATTACCCATAGGCCGCTGCACTGACTCCATAAAGGCTTGAACAACACAAGCGCGCCTTACCCTCAGTCCTGTCTCACTTCGAGTAGACCTATCCGTCTTTAACCTAGATCTATGGAAGTGACAAAAAAATTTGCTGATCCATACATATTCGTTCGCATGACTAGACAAAATGCCTTGTCTCGGAAAGCACGTAAAGCTATTGGGTTCCGGTTGTCATTCGTACATCTTTGACAGTTGTTACGGGTAGTCAGAAGCTTAAAAACTACATACCGTGTTACCTAGGATCTAAGTTGTGGAGGCCAGATAAGCAGAAGCTTAATGTAAAACATGGTATGCTGCTGCATCTGGCTAAGGATGCAAAAACATATTAAACGGAGCCGATATGTACATATTGTTCTTTGTATTTTTACAAAAACCAGCTTTACTAAAATCAGTTTTACGAAAACGTAACATAATCCCTGAATGGTTAGGCAGAGGCATACAATAGCCACATATCGCCAGTTATCTTTAAGTCCCATGTGATAGAAGGCCTACTGCCATCAACCGGGCACAAATATAGACTCCGAGGCTGCTACTGGGAAATTCCTGATGAAAAAGCCCAATGACACTTAGCCTGACCTGTGAAGCGAACCCAAAACCTCATTCTCAGCAAAAAGCAAGAAAGCGCGACAATGAGGCATTCGTGGTTTTACTCAAATCAGTTAAAAAATATATAATTACATAACTTAAAATACCTCATGACCAGCAAATATTTTTTGGTCATAGTAAACTAGATTGATGGGCAGTATTCATAGTTAACGGCTATGTAATATGTCTTTTTACACCCCATAAAGTGTCAAACTAAATAAAACCTGTTATAAACAGACTTGTCTTTCTGTGTTCCCCACCGTACATAGTTTCTACTTAGTATTGCAGAACTAGCTTCCCTTTCGTTACACTTTCATACAAAATATGTTACCAACGCTGCGACATAAACTTTATTGTTGCCAAACTAGTTTCGCCTCTCTAGGTAAGGGGTTTCAGGTAAAACTAGAATATGCTGACGTAAATAGTGTGAGTGAACTCGAGTGTTTTTCGTTGTAAAGTGTTTTAATACTTATAAGACAGGTGGAATAGACATCGTAAGGAAAACTTTTATCATTCAGTGGGAAAGTCAGTCATTTTTTTTATTTCAACATAACTTCACGCCTGTAATCCCTGATTGGTTAGGCAGAGGTGCTCCTAGTAGTACACCTACATTTCTCAAGTTGTGTTTTAAGTCCCATGTATAGGGGCGAGCCGATTGCTATCAACTGGGCACAAATCCAGGCTCAGATGCTGCTATTGAGAAATTCCTAGACCAACGAGGCAGTAATACGTATATATAAAATAGAATAAGTCATGTGTCTGTAGGTACTGTCACTGCCTTCCACCCGTTACTGGAACAGCATCAGTTAAGTTAAAATTCAACATTTTCCTTTTTTGTAGTTAGCGATATAGTAGCAGTAAAATGTAAAACAGGAATGCGGGTTATAATTCCTTTTCGTGGAAAAATGTTTCAGAGAATAAATTAATTTTGAATTTTTGTTTCTTTATTTCCTTCGGGTAATGTGAAACAAGTGGTGTCTTTGCTTTTAAATGGCTATGTATAACATAACATCACGACTGTAATCCCCAAAGGGCTAGGCAGAGGCGTACCCACTAGTACACCCACATTTCGCTAGTTATGTTTAAGTCCCGTGTAATAGGGGGCGAGCCTATTGCCATCAACCGGGCACAAATCCAGACTCTGAGGCTGCTACTGAGAAATTCCTGATGGAAAAACCCAATACCTAACACTTTGCCCGACCTAGGAATCGAACCATAGACCATCGAGCAGTGGCTATGTATGTTATCTTAAAGCCCTGTTCATAAGGTGCTTTTTTGCATCTATTGTCATAAAACTCAACACCGTTAATTTTCGATTCTGTGTACTTTTTTAAATCATTAATAAATACTATCTCTTCACCACCTTTGATTGACTGTTAAAGAATGCATATGGCATTAAGTCCGCCTTTGTACTTTTGTCGTATACATTTTTAATAAATAAGATAATGATGAATCATACCTATCAAATAATGCGGGTAGTGAAAAAGTAACATGGAATTACACTAAAGAAAACTGTAATATTCATCAAAAATTTCGTTAAATTAATCGTCATGAAATCCTTAAAAAAACATTCCTAAAATCTCATATCACAATAAAATTCCTGCACATAAATATTACTATTGAAGTAAACGACAGACATATTTTAGTAGTACCCTACAGGGTACTACTAAAATATGTCTGTCGTTTCCCAATATTACAATATTGAATTCGTCGTTTGGCTCGACGCCGCATGAATTTGAATTATAGCTGAAAATCCGCAACAAAGCTTTTGATATTCAGTTAAGTGACCAAGAAATAATCTCAAGTTCCTTGGATATGTTTCAGAATGCGGATTTTCCTTTAAACGCACTGGGCTTGTAAAACGCCGCGGTTTCTTCTTCTTGGGATATTTTATGGAATTTGACAATGTTTCTTAACATTTGTGAAGTTTTTTCTGATACTGCTGTGTTATCTAAATTATATTGAAGTGTCTATTTGTAATGTTAAATAACTGATTATTATTCCACATTCTGTATTTATCATATTTTTATACATATTTTCTTTAAAAAAAATATAAATAAAATAGTTAAAAAAAAATGTATAGAAATGGTGCTCCGCCCGCAACGAGGTGGTAAAACCCAAGCTACTTATTATTATTACTATTATTATCTGTCTGTTTGTTTCGTCTAATCTCTGAAATGGCTAGACTGATTTTGAAGCTAGCACATAGCTGATGTTATAGAGAGTAAGTTAAGCTACTTTTATTTTAGAAAAATAATTAGAGTTCCTTGCAAATAACATAAAACCGACATTCACGCGAACGAAGTCATGTGCAGAAGCTTTATCATTTTTTTTCGATTTTGTGTCACGTTTCATTATTGCAGCAACAGACCAGAGTAACAGAAAAATAATAAAATTAAATACACAAACACAAATTTAATAAAGTTCTCAAGGCGGGGCAGTGGACTACTAAGACAGAATTTCGTCCCGGAAATAACAAAAATAAAAGCATAAAATTCAGTTTAAAGCTCACTGCAATGTTACCGTTTATGACTTGAAAATCGCGTGACCGAAGTTTTACGTTAGTTGTTAGTAGTTTTAGTTTTTATTACTTTCGAACAACGTGACATGGACATTAAAAATCCAGTTTTACTAGACCTAACTGAATATTTTATGACTCATTTCTAGATATATTGCTGAATTCACGGATTAACTGCAGCCGGGTGGGTAGTTTAACGTTGATAAATCGTGCTTGCATTTTTTCATTTGCTTGTTTTTTTTTTTAACTTACATGGTAAAATAATAGTAACTCAAGCCTTTTATAGTATAACTGCAAGACAAAGACGTCTTCAAATACTTAGAAGGCGCGAGCATTGATCACCATGCTCTTGCTCAAGGCGGATTGGCGATTTCAGACATAGGTACTATTTATCACACCAGATTTTCACACCATGTTTTCCTTTGTAATGCCAGTGTCTTCTATAGTGACTAACGACATCTTTTTCAACAAAACTAAGTACAAAATTTTAAACTAATAGTTCAGTATATACTAAAAATAGTTTAGTTATTGATTAAAACTATTCTTTCCTTCGGTTATGTCTTTTCTTGGATTTTTAATACCAACCAACTTCGTACTAAATTTTATCAAAATTGTGTCAGTGGCTTAATCGTGAAAGCATAACAGACAGACAGACAGAGTTAGTTTCGCATTTATAATACTAACAAATATGTATTGTTTATGCATAATTATTAAAATTTGTAAAAAAAAATCGCCAAAAAAAACGTCGCGGTTTTCAAACCGAGTGCGAGTCCATCCACTCAGAGGCTTTCTTTAATCCCCCTCGTGACAAAATAAAAGGTTCTACCTTGTCTCTTTTTTATTCGTCTGTAATTTGTACATTTCACGCCACAGCGGGTTCAACTGCTTGAAATTCAACTTAGATTTTTTCTAGAATCCTCTTGTTTTTTAGGTACGAATGGAGTGATATTAATTTTTAATATAATTGTCTTTTAGATGTTATAGTTTTTCGGTTAGTTGGATAAAAACAAGAATATTTTTATCTGCAACATTGGTTGTGAGTCCTTTTCAATTTCAGGGGAGTATGTCCTGGATATCACTGACGTCGGTGAAGGAAAACGTCATGAAGAACCTTGGATTACTTTCGGCCGATTCTTTAACTATCCTTAAATCATTCTCTCACCCAATTCTGTAAGAGAATGATTATCTAAAAGAAATTAATTTTGATTTATTTTAGAACTAGTATATGCCCGTGACCTCGTCTGCATAAATATCGGTTATGTGTGGTGCCATTTTTAAATTAAAGTAATATAAGTTACTCTTTAAAGCATTAGCTCACTGCCAGTGATAGTCCCGTCACAATCGGTGCAGACGTTTTGGAGATTAGCTGGAACAAACAGACAGACTGTGTAAACATTCACATGCATTTAGTAAAAAGCAAACAATTTTTTTTTATTATCTTAAAAATAACTTAACAGTTAAATAACATATTTATTTAATAATAGTTCTAAGTTTAAATCGTGTACCGTTTTATTCTCTACAAGACTGGCGTCTGGTTAACTTAAAATTCTTCGCGAGACAGATTCGTCTGGTAGAAACAAATCGATGTTGTATCCGTTCAATCTGCTACTGTCTCTATTTCTGTACACCTGGCAGGTGTCGTTAGACTTATACAAGTTATTTTTACACTGTAAATGTTTTCATTGTTGCTTTTGACTCGATTGCGCTAGAAGGTTGTTGTACAAGGGTGTGTATATTTATGCATATGCTTTAGCACGCTCTAGCCTAAATGACTGCATGGATTTTAGATTCAGAGCTGTAGATATCTTTGAAATTCTCTTTTTCCTCTCCTATAATATGCATCATCATCATCTGCCTAGCCTTTTGCCAATTTTATTGGGGTCGGCTTTCAGTCTAACCGGATGCAGCTGAATACCAGTATATTACATGGAGCAATGAGCAATGAGGAGCATGCCTATCTGAGCTCCACAACCCAGTAGGTAACTGGGTAATACGATACCCCTTGGTAAGACTGGTTGTCAGATTAATTAGGCGTCTGACGACACGTTACGACTGTCAAAAATCTACGTATCACAGCCTTACGTACTTACGTATGATCTCCTATAATAAGCACACATAAACCTTCCGGAAGAAATTTCCTAAATTACAGTGAAAACCGCATTAAAATCCGTTGCTGAGATTTAAGCGTACAGAGGTACAGATGGCGGTAAGCGACTTTGTGTTATACTGTGTAGAGATAGTATAGATACAAGGTAGATATTTCCATATACAGGTTGGATTCCACGTACAAATAGAAAACAGATCTACGTTCTCTTAGCCCGAAGGTATTCCGAAATTTACCGGCTTCCGTCCAAAATAGTAGATGTTATCGTCTCTATCCGGCATTCCAGATGTTTTGAATACGTTCCGAATGCGTGGGCGCCATTGATTGCTTACAAATTTCTCGGTATTCAATAAGATATTTGTACGATTTGTTTTTGTTCTATTAATAAAGAAAATCACGATAAGCGACGTCTTTTGACTGGAAGTTTTTACTTTGTGTAGGTGTTTTGTTTTTTATAGGTCAAAGATTTGACAATTGTAAGGATTGATCACGAAATGGTTTAAATAGGATTAAATACTCGTATTTCTCAAAGCGTTTTTAAAATTCTTTCGTTTATCGTGTGGGCAGTAAGGTTTTACGACACTACACAGCCTACTGTCAGACTTTCTAAACCGCCTCAAGGGCCTCTGACATGGTTTGAGTGGAACAGTAAGTCCAGGTTTCCTCACGATGTTTTCCTTAACCGATGCCAGTGATGTCCAAGATAAACTTTAGAAAGTACATATGAATTGAAAAATTCACATTGGTACTTGCTCAGATTTGAACCCATGCATGAGAATCAGGTGCCTTAACCACTGGGCCATCATGACACACTTACATACACACATTAACATTATAACTTGTATAAATAAAAAAAAAAAACGAAAAAAAAATTATCTGCAGACCATTTTAAAAGGTGCGTAAAAAATAAATGAATACAGTAGAAAACCTCTTTGTTTTTCTTTTAGTCTTTTAATTGTCACGATATTTCGAAAAAGACAAAGAATTGACACTGCAGTAACAATTCCAACACCATTCAATATTTCTTTGACTTCTTTCTATCCTATGACGACTGAAGTGCAAAAAATTGTATTCAATTACTTTTTTTGCAGACATCTTAGTACTTAGCAAAATAGAAACCTGCGCTAACATCGAAGTTTTGAAGAGCCAGCGAGTTGCTATATAAATATTTTTATTTGGATCTCCGTAAAAGTTTTCAAAGGAAGTACTCATTATGTAAACACGCCTTACTGAATCCACTTCTAGGAGTTTTCAAGAAATCCTGGAGCTACAGAATACAAAGGAATTAAAGTTCAACATTTTTAAGGAAATTTAATTTGCTTTCGTTGCAATGTTGATTTTATATTGAGTGGGAAACGTGTTATTTTTGTTTGGCATTGAAATTATGCATGATACTTTAGCACTATGATATGTGTAGGTATGGTCTGCGACCAAACATAGTGGAAAGTGAGACAACTGTTAAAAGAACAGGATTATCCCAAAAGTTGGTAATATGTCAGACTGCCCTGTGTGTGCTGTTTACCTAATAACAATATTGGTGCCGATTCCCTTGTACGCAAACTAGACTAAATTTAGAGAATTGACATCTCTTGCTACAGCGAAAGGAAAGGACGGTGACATTCCGTGACATTAAAGAACTAAGTTAGCGATGTCAAATTAGTATTGTGCCTTGAACTTTTCCATATTTTTAATCCATACGTTTTAAGATGTCAACTATAATTGTATGGATGTGTCAGTTTGACTAAATTTTACAGCTCTTATTTACATTAGTCTCTTTCTTGTTTTATTGGACAGAAAAAGATGGAAATAGTCTAATTTTAGTTTAGTTTGTGACCAAGGGGATCGGCACCATTGTCCCACTGCGGTACAAAGGCCTCTTCTCATACAGAGAAGGCATGAGCAATTGAGTATTAATCACCACGTTTGCTCAACGGATTTTCTATTTCAGACCTAGGTATAAGTCCAAGTTTCCACACAATGTTTTCGGTCACCGATGTCAGTGCCGTTCATGAACAACTTAGAAAGTACATATCAATTGAAAACCCTACAGGGGACGCCTTTAGCGTGTAGTCGCTTAATTTATATGATTTAAGTCCTGGCTAGAAACCTTAATTTCTAAGGCACCTCATAACAGTCCGGTAAAGAAGCCAACAACCTCTCAGGTTGACCTGTGTAATGCCATTTCGAACAGAAGAAACCTTGCTTACCATTCCATTCCATTAGATTAAACCGTGTTGTATTCATATTATACTATATTAAAAAACTTAAACAAGTGTGTTTGTAACTTTTGTATAAGTTGCCATACGGAACAAATATATATAGGTATGGCCACAGGTAGCAGTTCCAGGTCTAGTTGTGGGTCGTCTACGATGTAGGAGAAATTCATCAGATGGGGTCAAAAGAAACAGGCCTGACTATGCACAATCTTTTACTTATAGAAACATACGTTATTGCCGAATATATCACAAGAAAAGTTTTATTGTATACTAGCTTTTTCTCACGACTTAATCCACGTAAATGTCGGGTATCGCGGAAGCAGACGAAGTCGTTGAAAAAAAACTAGCCAATGTCCTTTAGGGTTCAAACTTACGCCGTAAGAATTTCACTAAAATCGGTTCAGTGGTTTAGTCATGAAAGCATAATAGACAGACAGACAGACGGACAGTCAAGAGTAACTTTCGCATTGATAATGTTAGTCAATTCGACTTTCACACACACGAAGTCGAGTGCAGAAACGACTGGTATATAACCTCGGAAAGGATTTAAAAAACTCCTTCACTTTACTAAAGGAATTTATGTTTAAAACATTTTGAAGCGAGTAAATGCTCAGTGCTTTGCAATCTTGCTTGCTAACCTGTAATTAAAAGTTAACTGAGAAAAGCGAGCTATTAACTAAACCCATTTATTAGTTTTGCGGTCTCTTATACAGGATACCTGTTGATATTTGTATCTGTGAACTATTCGTTTGCATACTTAAAAATGTATAAAACTAACTGGTACCAGCGGTTTAGCTCGTATTTTACGGTGTGCCGCGCGGTTAGGCGGTTCACGCGCCTGTCCGCGCGTATGTATTTAAAGCGGTTTTATCACAGACACTGGCAAGAATTCCATGGGCACTCTCGATAATTTTGACAATAATGGGAGAAAATTTAACTCTCAGCTTCGTGTATTTTTACCTCTGGTTTACTGTCGTGATGGCCGCAGTGGTTAAGGCACACACCTCTCATGCATGAGGTTGAGGGTTCAAATCCGGGCAAGTACCAATGTGAATTTTTCAATTCATATGTACCTTCTGAAGTTTATCTTGGACATCACTGACATCGGTGAAGGAAAAAATCGTGAGGAAACCTGGACTTTACTGTTCCACTCAAAATCATGTCAGAGGCGCTTGAGGCGGTTTAGAAACTCTGACACTAGAGTGTGTGAGGTCGTAAGACCTTACTGCCGACATGAGAAAGAAAGAAAGAAAGACCTCTGGTGTAACTGTCTTTCCAATCTCAAACATTTTCAATAAAAATCCGTTAGATCAGGATTATCTGGGATATCGAAAACCGAATAGAAATTTCTGTGAACTGTAAATGCATTTTCTCTGCAGTTTTATCGTCTATCCGCTCTAAAACGAATATCCACAAACTAAATTGTTTCTTCCAATACCGTTCACACTTTCAAAGTTACTGGAAACACATTTTTTTTAGTAGGTTAATACTATTTTAGAATTGTCTGATGGATTTCGGACTGACATTTCTATAGATCCCTCGATGACCTCATTAGTCTAATGCTCGCTCGTCCGACTGCCGAGCGGGAGATTCTGGGTTCGATTCTCAGGTCGAGCAAAGTATTAGTAATTTTTTTTGGAGAAGTAGTGCCAGAGTGATGGAAATAGGCTCATTTCCATGAGACTTACATACACTAGTTGTTGCACGCGACTCTGTACGCTGCTCCGCTTCTGTGGGTCGTAGCTTGATGTCTTAGTAGCCTATACTATTATACCTCATGTGTCTGGCTATCATATACGAAAAGATTTTTTCCAATTCGACCGGTAGTTCCAGAGATTACCCCAATTAAACAAACAAACAAAAATCTCTCCAGCTTTCTTATATAACTAGCTTTCGCGAAAAATCCATTTCTCCGCCCAAACTATAAACCTCCGTTTCATCCCCACGGGGGGTGAATTTTGGAAAACTATTTCTTAGCGGTCGTCTACTAACTGTAAACTACATCCTTGCCAAATTTCATTTTTATACGTCAAGCGGTTTTCGATATTTCGTGATGAGTGAGTGAGCGAGTGACTTTTCGCTTTTATAAATTTAGATACTATGCATTTAGGCAGCACCTAACCTAAGCATTGTCAAAGTCGAATGCTAAGCTAAAGTCAAGCTAAAAAGAACAAAATCCATAACAGACTCCCATCATCCTTCAGCCTTGAAACATTACTTAATGCATAAAGTATTTAAATTCCAAAACCTCATTAACACACTAATAGCTCCAAAAGAAAATTCAGAACTTATTAAAGAACAAAATGTCGCTTAAAATAAGCGACATTAATCCAAGAAGTGAAATTAAGACGAACGCTTCACTGAGACCTCTCCTTAGTGACAGACGGTAGGCAAAAAAAGGTTTCCTGACAAAGATTAGTTATGCAGAAGGGACAAAGGACAAGGATTATGCAAAGTGGGTGGGATGTAGCTAAACCTTCGTATTTTGTGAAGCACAACGGTTGTACCCTATGTTAAGGAGACTTTACTTACAGCGAAGTCCATATGAACGAGCCTAGCCGTATTTTGGTCAATAATTAATTAAACTTAGTTGATTTAATTTTTTACCTCTTTTTGCCCGCGTGTTCGAGTTCAAACTTACCCTGTACCAAATTTCATTAAAATCGGTTCAGTTGTTTATTCGTGAAAGCGTTACAAAGAGTAACTGTCGCATTTATAACATTTACCTACGAACCTATATTTTTGGTGATAAAAAGCCGATGTACTATTTCAAACTATTTCTATCTCTGTGCTGAATTTCATCTAAATCCGTTCAGTCGTTCCGACGTAATTGGGTAACAAACATACTTTAAAACTTCCGTATTTAAAATAGTAGTAAGATTACTTTTGTTTGGACCGCTCCGTTGCTACAGCCCTCTTAAAGCGAGGGTTTTGCAAGCGGGGCTGAGTTCCTCCCTCTGTATACAAGAGCCCCGGATTATTTATTCACAGGGTTAAATAATAAACAGTACACATTATAAAATTGCTTAACCATCAAAATAATGTGTCAGCGTATACCGTACTCAAAGGACTGACGGAAAAAAGGGTCAGCGCATTTTATTAAATTGTTACTCGCTAATTTAATTAATTAATTGAATGTTGTGATGGCCACGTGATTAAGGCACCCGCCTCTCATGCTTGAGGTTGTGGGTTCAAATCCGGGCAAGTACCAATGTGACCTTTTGTTTTTTTTTTTCTGACTGACTTTCAAATTACTCTTTCCGCCCTGGGTGGGGCGGAAGGGACTGTCAGACTTTTACTGACTAAAAACCACCCTGTTCCTTCTGTTGCCCTTTACGTTCTGGGGCCAAGGTATCCTATTAAGACGTCCCGCAACTAATGTGACCTGACCTGACTTTATTGGTGAGGTCCTTCAGAAAGGTCAGGTGCGGAGTACTCGTAACCGGCGTGCTTGTATGACGAGATGTATGAAGATTAGATGAGGCGAAAGGAGTATGTAAGGAGCGTAGCAGGTGGCGTTCTGTAGTTTCTGCCTACCCCCATGGGAAAAAGGCGTGAGTTTTTGTATGTATGTACCAATGTGACTTTTTCAATACATATGTACTTTCTAAAGTTTCCTGGACACCACTGACATCGTTGAAGCAAAACATCGTTAGGAAACTTGGACTTATTACTGTCCCATTCAAACCATGTAAGAGGCCTTTGAGGCGGTTTAGGAACTCTAACACTAGGGTGTGTGGGGTCGTAAGGCCTTACTACCACACGATAAAGAAGTGAAGACTAATTTAATTAAATAATATAACACAATTTTGTTGTTTGAGTAACTGAAACACGTCTTGTACGTTGTAATAGCGCAGTGGTTAAGGCACCCGCCTCTAATGCCTGAGGCTGTGGAATTCTACAAATATTATGAACTAGGTTCTGCCCGCGACTTCGTCTGCGTAAAGTAATGTGCCGTAATGTCGCTTATTGGTGATTAATTATAATCTTGTTTCTCCATACAAATTTTGGACCCCCGTTTCATCCCCTGAGGCGATGAATTTTGGATAATCCGTTCCTAGCAGACCTTTACTACTTTATTTATTATTATTTATTTATTTAATTTACAACAGTTAAACCAATTACAGTAAATCAATCTGAAAAACGTTATTACATAAAATGCAATAAAGTGCACCAACAAAACATGGTAAAAAAAAGGTTTAAAAAGAAATAAAATAAAAGAAAACATGGTACGAAGAATTATACACTTATATACCTATTATGCATTCGTCTCGCAGTACCTCAAGCATTCTGACAGGATCACCTTCCATTCATCCGCAAACACATCACAATTCGGTCTGTTGTCCAGAAGAGGTCCGGTCCGGTCCGGTCAGGTCTGGTGTAATTATATATTAATTCCTATCACCTTGGTAAATTTCATCCTTTTACATTCCCTGCCTTTCATCTTTATACGTCAAGCGGTTTTCGATATTTCGTGATGAGTGACCTTTCGCTTTCACATATTTAAATAGCGGCCATTGTAGTACAAACTATACAAAAAGTTCAAATGTGTACCTAACGAGCCCTGTGACAGACGGGCAGACAGCTTAATAGGGCCGCCGGGACCCATGGGGCACGAATCCCTAAAAATGGCTCATCTGAATCAATTTCACAGCTACTCTATGGTGTAAGGGGGTTGTAATAATAAAACATTCATGGGTTATGACTACCCATCATTCGTGACGTCATTGTGTCTCGTGAAAATTGAACCAATGTGTCTCAAAGAGGAGGGGAACATACATTTTCCATTTTTATGGAGTCATCCAAGTCTCATTCTACATGGGGTAAGAAGGGTAGTAAAGGGGAACACACGTCGTGTGTTTGTGTATATATTTTTTCTCAGTAAATGCAAACAGGTGTTTCTTTACGATTTGTCTTTAAGAAGTTAAGTTTGTTTGTTTATAAAAGGTCATATATGGAAGTACCTATTCGACACAGAACATAATATCACGCCTATAATCCTCGAAGGGTTAGGCAGAGTAGTACACCCATATTTCGCCAGTTATGTTTAAGTCATGTAATAGGGGGCGAGCCTATTGCCATCAACCAGACTCCGAAAAACCCTATAACACTTTGCACGACGTGGCAATCGAAACCAAGACTTCATGCTCAGCAATTGTGCTTTGCGACTACTAGGCCAACGAGGCAACCGTGTGTTGCACTACAATATCGCAACCCTATCGGTAATCTAAACCTATTATACAAGAGGATCCATACGGCATTGAAAGCCTTTTGTGTATATATGGTGACTGGTAATTTAGTGTACGATATTCAATAAACACATGATTGTACTAATGATAATAAACAAATTACCAAATATATTTTTTTTTCCTTTTTAGGTTTTTTTTTTTGGTAAATGTATGTTGTCATGAGTACAATCATGTGTACATATAAGTATCGTACACTAATTTACCAGTCATCCTTTATAATAATACATTAAATCAATACTGTTTCAATAAATGTACGACATGAGGTCGTTGCCATGCATTGCCATACTGGCATTTATATCAAAGATGGCGCCAGAAACTTGCAATTCCTTTTAAAACGACATCATATTTCAATGTTGAAAGGCAGGGGTTGGCAACGTTCACGCATTGCATACTAAAAACTTGAAGATGTGTAGGTCGCGAAGTTAACAAAGTATGCTTGGCAGCGCTTCAACTGACTAAACAAAATGTATGATTCATAAAATTGAAAAATGTCTGCCTATTACATTTTTAAGTAAGTGTTTTGATGGCCCAGTGGTTAAGGCGCCCGCCTCTCATGCATGAGGTTGTGGGTTCAGATCCGGGCAAGTACCAATGTGACTTTATCAATTCATAATGTACTTTCTAAAGTTTATCTTGGACATCAGTGACATCGGTGAAGGAAAACATCGTGAGGAATCCTGGACTTATACCAGCCTAGTACTGTTCCACTCAAACCATGTCAGAGGCCCTTGAAGCGGTTTAGAAACTCTGACTCTAGGGTGTGTGGGGTCGTAAGAACTTACTGCCCACACGATAAAGAAGATGGCCCAGTAGTAACGACAGTGGTTTCTCAACCTTTCTGAGCTAAAAGACAATTTGACAAAAAAAAAATGTCTTGTCTTAAACCACCAACTGATTTTTGATACATAACATGACGCCCGTAATCCCTGAAAGGTTGGACAGAGGCGAACCCATTAGTATACATCCACATATCACCAGTTATGTTTTTAAGTCCCATGTAATAGGGGGCGAGCTTATTACCCACAACCGAGCACAGATACAGACTCTGTGACCTATTGAGAAATTCCTGATGGGAAAACCCAATAACACTACCTGATCTGAGAATCGATACCAAGACCTCATGCTCAGCAGTCGCGCTTTGCGACCACGAGACCAATGAGGCAACTAATTTTTTTATTTACCAGGTATTGTTATTTTGGTTGCGGGACGTCTTAACAGGATACCGTGGCCCCGGAACGTAAAAGACAACAGAAGGAATAGGGTGGTTTTTTAGTCAGTAAAAATCTGTCAGTCCCTTCCGCCTCACCCAGGGCGGAAGCAGTCATTTGATGATGTTTACCACCTAAAAAATAAATAAAAAAAATGTACAGTAATTGTATTAAACAATTTAAGTATTTTTTGACAATCTCTTAAAACACGACGAAAATGCAAAACTACACCTTGTATACCAGACTCATAATACCGTTTAAGCATGAAAGAGTAACAAACATCCATCATCCATCCTCACAAACTTTCACGTTTATATTAGTAGAAGGATTCTGTCTGCTACCCCGTATATCATCTCAGTCAGACAATGGGAGAACAAAAGCCGTGACTGCAGATGATAAGTACTTAGTATTACCAACGTTTTCTTTGCACTAACTTAGCTTTGGTTTCAGCAGAGATATTTCAGCAAGTTTCGTAAGTACAGCCAACAAAAGAGATAAGTATGCAGGGTCGTAAAATATAGTTGAAGTTTTCTTAGAAACCGATGGATGTTTTTAAATGTATTTTAATTTAAAAAGTGGATAATAATTAGTTTGTTAATTAAGTTTAGTTTTAACCGAAGATATCTATCGGCTTATAAGAAAACTTTAACTATATCGACGACCCTGGATACCTATTTCTTTTGTTGGCTGTACATTGTTAGTTACGTAATGGACTCAGATTCCAGTGTCTTCAGACTTCGTAGCTTTAGCATGGCTGAAATTTTAAGAATGGAAAAATGAAATTTGTTGTTATGAAGGTATTTTCATTTAATTTTTTCATTTTTTTTTAACTTTGGAAAAAATATTTTTTATTTATGTTAACCTGATTCATGAGGAAAGGGCTATAGGAATTAAAAATGGCTATTTAACATGAGCGAGTGAAGTAATAACCAAAGACGTAACTTAACGCGGGTAAAAATAATCTACGCGGACGAAGTCGCGGGCTGAAGCTAGTCTTAAATATTTCTGTCCTTCAAGTCCATAACCGCGGTAAGCTCGCACTGAGGACCCAGCCTTACGGCTCACCTTTCTCCCGATGTCAATTAACCTTTAAGACCCAGATCATGCGAAAACACCAAAAAAAGTACAAGAAAAACCTACACCCTTAAAACCCTAAAAAAAGCCGGTCAAGTGTCAGTTGGACTAGCATACAAAAGGTTCTGTACCACTGTACTAAAAAAAAAAAACACAATATTAAGGCATTACATTTTATTAGTCCGCCTTTGTACAAAGTATTTTTTTTTACATGTGCATAAAGTTGAATAAATAAATAAATATTTAACATTAAAAGAACAGGATTCTTGAAAAGGGGACGAATTTTCAACTTTTTTTTATTACTTAAAAAAACATGTTGCTTTAATGGAGATCCCCATTTAATTTTTTTTTTTTGGTTTTGTGTGTTATAGTTATTGTTTCGGCGGAAATAGAACTACACTCCCTGTTAAACTTTTAACTTTCTACCTAAGTATTATTACAGTTGACAGACAATCAGACGGATGGCGGGGGGTTAAAATAGGGTTCATTTGGCACCCTCTTGGTACGGAACCCTAAGAAGTATATTTTTATTCAATGTTTGCCCTAAAACCCGAGGCGACATTGTAACAGATCTCAAATTAGAAAAAAAATACGAACACGCTTTGTAAAGGTATCGTATTGTTTGGACAGAAAACGTTGTACTTGTCTGTACTTGTTTAAAAAAGATATATTAAATAGCTGGTTTTTTATTCTGAATTGGTTTGATGTGCCGCCATCTTATGTTTCAAGTGATGACTATTTGTCAATTCTAATGCGATAATACCAACACAAGTTGCGCGTTTATAAATAATATTAGGCAAGTAAGTTTAAGGCGCTTTGCACACAGCGCAACTATTGCAGCAAATGGGAACTGGCAACTAGCTGTTTACATACATTTCAATTGGAGTGCGCACACAGAGCAACTCGGGTTTCGACTTGCGGCAATCGTCAACAGTTTTCAGTAGCTGCAATCGATGACTAAGTTAGTTGCTAGTTGCCGCAACTAGCAACTTTTAAATATTGTACCGGTTTTTAAAGTTGCCGTTTTCCTCAACCGTCAATAGCAACGCGTCGGCTGATTTCACACCCGCCCTCCCTCTCCGTGTGCTCGGCAATGCCAGTTTCGCTACGGCAACGGCATACGGCAACTCGGCTATGAAAGTTGCTCACAAATTGCCAAAAAGTTGCGGCAACCGGCAACGTTATAGCAACTATCAACTTTTACAGGAAACTTTTAAATAGTTGCCAGTTGCCTCAACTTAAGATTCCGAGAATAAGTACTAATCTTACTACTATTAAAATGCGAAAGTTTGGATTTGGATTACGGAATTACGCCAGAGCGGCTGAATGAATTTGGATAAAATTTGGCACATAAATAGATTATAGTTCGAAACAACAAATAGGCTACTTTTTATCCAGAAAAATGAACGGTTCTCATGGGATAATTACTTTGAAACTAAAAACGACGATAAACTTTGAGCAAACGCAAACGAAGTCGCGCGCAGAAGCTAGTTTAAAATAAAAATATCTGTCAATTAGGTACCCTATCTGTCAACCAGATTCCTCCACGAGGCCTCTCCTGCCTCGCATATCTTGTCGCAAAAACCACCTTTTACGAGTACATCTCCTAAACTGTGGCTTTTTAATAACCAGCCTTTTTATCCACACCACACAGACCCATAAAATAATAAAAAACAAATCCGTACACAAAATACGACCCACCTCAGGCACTTCCAGTAAAGGTGGAAACCCACTGCCGCGCATGCCGTGCACGGGTACGCAGCGCGTTTTAACTGCGTGGGTCTACGTTTTCACTGCAGCACACGCTGTGAATGAATATCAACTCACGTCTATCTACAGTAGCGATCATAAGTGGAGCGGCAATTTAACAAAGCAATAGGTTGACACTTTGGTTTCACTTACGACCTTTCGACGCCGTATGCGAATTCTTAGGTGTGTGTTGGTACTACAGATCTAGGTACGGCCAGTACCGCGTGTTCACAGCAATTCAAACCTTAGCATGCTACTGCACTTATGACCGCTTACTGTACGTCACGCTTCGCTTTACAAGATAATACGAGTATATGTAATTTGGTAGTTGACACCACCAATCAATCACCAATCGCACTTATGACCGTAGCGATCATAAGTGCGTGCGTAGCCTATCCGTGCGCCGCGGTGAGTTTCCACCTTAACACGGAAATGTATGTCAACATTAAAACGCTTCAAAGGGCGGAAAAAATATGTTTTTATTTATTCTGTCCTGTAAACAGAGACCGTAATCATTCGGTACTGACCTCGGCCCTCCTGAATTCATAATGTTGGGACCAGAGACAATGGGTGCCGGTTGAAGATTACAAATTACGTCACACTTTCTCTTTGGACCTGCTCGACCATTTCCGGTGAGTGAGACGAAAGAAAAGGTGACCCGTCTCATTGTTTTGTAAAGTTGAATGATTTATGATTTGCTAACCGTACCTACTTCGGTACGGTTAGCAACAAAAGTCGATTTACATTTCAGATTCTTTTTAAACTTTTTTGACTGCCTCGTTCGTCTAGTAGTCGCAAGGTGCGACTGCTGAGCATGAGGTGTTGGGTTCGATTCTCCAGTCGGGCAAAGTGTTATTGGATTTTCCGATCACGAATTCTCAGTAGCAGCTTCGGAGCCTGGATGTGTGCCCGCTTGATGGCAATAAGCTCGGCCCGGTATCAGGACATATGCGCGAAAGACATTTCCGCGCCAGACATTTGCGCGAGTCCCTTTGCGCGCCAAGACACATGCGCGAATGGACGTTTGCGCGCCTAGACCTTTCCGCGAACAGACACTTGCGCGAATGGACATTTCCGCGCCAAGACACTTCCGCGACTCCCTTTGCGCGCTGGCCACTTGCGCGAAAGACACTTCCGCGATAGACATATGCGCGCCTATACTTGCGCGATAGATACTTCCGCGAAATATGCGCGAAGTATATTTTTATAAAGGACAATGGGCAAAATTCTTGAATTAGGGTTCCGTTACTTTTTTACAAAATATGCGTCATGGGTGTCGTGTCCATGGTTTTCGAGGGTGCTGATGACGAAAATGAAGACTAAAAGAAAATCCAAGATGGCGGCCGGAAAATTTTCCAAGATATGCTTCATGGGTGTCGTGTCCATGGTTTTCGGGGGTGCTGATGACGAAAATGGTGTCAAAATGAAAATCCAAGATGGCGGCCGGAAAATTTTCCAAGATATGCTTCATGGGTGTCGTGTCCATGGTTTTCGAGGGTGCTGATGACGAAAATGAGGTCTAAAAGAAAATCCAAGATGGCGGCCGGAAAAATTTCCAAGATATGCTTCATGGGTGTCGTGTCCATGGTTTTCGGGGGTGCTGATGACGAAAATGAGGTCAAAATGAAAATCCAAGATGGCGGCCGGAAAATTTTCCAAGATATGCTTCATGGGTGTCGTGTCCATGGTTTTCGGGGGTGCTGATGACGAAAATGAGGTCAAAATGAAAATCCAAGATGGCGGCCGGAAAATTTTCCAAGATATGCTTCATGGGTGTCGTGTCCATGATTTTTGGGGTTGCTGATGACGAAAATGAGGTCAAAATGAAAATCCAAGATGGCGGCCGGAAAATTTTCCAAGATATGCTTCATGGGTGTCGTGTCCATGGTTTTCGGGGGTGCTGATGACGAAAATGAGGCCTAAAAGAAAATCCAAGATGGCGGCCGGAAAATTTTCCAAGATATGCTTCATGGGTGTCGTGTCCATGGTTTTCGGGGGTGCCGATGACGAAAATGAGGTCAAAATGAAAATCCAAGATGGCGGCCCGAAAATTTTCCAAGATATGCTTCATGGGTGTCGTGTCCATGGTTTTCGGGGGTGCTGATGACGAAAATGAGGTCAAAATGAAAATCCAAGATGGCGGCCGGAAAATTTTCCAAGATATGCTTCATGGGTGTCGTGTCCATGGTTTTCGGGGGTGCTGATGACGAAAATGAGGCCTAAAAGAAAATCCAAGATGGCGGCCGAAAAATTTTCCAAGATAAGCTTCATGGGTGTCGTGTCCATGGTTTTCGGGGGTGCTGATGACGAAAATGAGGCCTAAAAGAAAATCCAAGATGGCGGCCGGAAAATTTTCCAAGATATGCTTCATGGGTGTCGTGTCCATGGTTTTCGGGGGTGCTGATGACGAAAATGAGGTCAAAATGAAAATCCAAGATGGCGGCCGGAAAATTTTCCAAGATATGCTTCATGGGTGTCGTATCAATGGTTTTGAGGAGTGCTGATGACGAATATGAGGTCAAAATGAAAATCCAAGATGGCGGCTGGAAAATTTTCCAAGATATTTCTTCCGGCCGCCATCTTGGATTTTCATTTTGACCTCATTTAAAATTATGGTAATCATGTGTATCGGCGCAAGTGCATTATTTAAAGAACCTCGTCAACTATATAAGATGCAGCTACATCAACGAATAATTAGATTAAGAGTTGATTACAATTATGATCACGAATTAATTGTTTAAAAACACAAATTATGTTAATGTTATTTATTTTGAGGGTTAATTAATTATTATTGATGATTAATTAATTATAATTGTATGGTTCAATTAATTATCAGTTTATTTACTCCAAAAGATTGTAAAAATAATCATTTATTTACAAAGTTAGAATCCTAACCTAAAAACTCAAACACGTGCGCCGAGCACGTGGTTAGTGTCTATAAATACAGGCGACAGCCACAGAGCGGCTCAGTTGCGCACGAGCCGTCGGACGGAACACATCTCTGTGAGTCATATTTGTACTTTTTTTGTTTTTTTTTTTTTTGGTTTTTTTTTTTTTTTTTTGAAGATGATTAATTAATTATAATTGTATGGTTCAATTAATTATCAGTTTATTTACTCCAAAAGATTGTAAAAATAATCATTTATTTACAAAGTTAGAATCCTAACCTAAAAACTCAAACACGTGCGCCGAGCACGTGGTTAGTGTCTATAAATACAGGCGACAGCCACAGAGCGGCTCAGTTGCGCACGAGCCGTCGGACGGAACACATCTCTGTGAGTCATATTTATACTTTTTTTGTTTTTTTGTTTTTGTTTTTTTTTTTTTTTTTTTTTTGGGACAAGCCCGCCACACTGTTCCCACCCACTGCAACTCCTGAAAGCCAGAATCAACAGTGGAGGCCACCAGAAAAGCGTCGAGGCAATGAAGCTCGACGAGTCCCAGAGAAACGATTTACTGTCTTGGGTCCCGCAACGAAATATTTATATTGTCGTCCTTGTAAAAAGTGTTTTATTTGAAGAAGATGGAAAATAACCAAGAGTGTGATGTCAGCAATGCTTTTTTTTTTTTTTTTTTTTTGATGTGGTAAAAATCATCAAATGACTCCGACTGACGAAGGACTGTCAGACTTTTACTGACTAAAAAACAACCCTGTTCCTTCTGTTGCCCTGCAACCCCGGCAGGCGGTGGCTCCGTTGGGGGCCCCGTCCCTGTGCTGACAGCTCTTTGAGGCGCGCGCGAACATAACGCGCCGTCGACCCGGGCTTGGTCCTTGATCGGACGGCGAGCTACCCATTACTCGCCGTCCGCAAGCCCGCGCCTACGGTGGCCGGATGTCGCCTCGCGACGTCCGACGCCCTGGGCGTCTCCCGCGGCGGCTGGGGCGTGAGGTGGTTCTCTCCGTCACGCGGCCCGCCTCCTCCTTCGCTAGCATTACTGCTTCGCAGAAGGAGGTGACTGCATCCCATTCCCTCTCGCCCCGGAGCATGGCCTGAACCAGGTCCGGACGCGAGAGGTTGCCGCCGCCTATCACCTCCGTGAGGGCACGGCGGTGCTCTGCCCAAGCGGAGCAGTCCTGCACCGTATGCTCCACCGTGTCCTCCGGGCGATCCACACAGTGGTGACACCCGGGCGTTTCCTCCCGCCCTATCCGACACAGGAACCTCCCGAAACAACCGTGTCCGGTGAGGACCTGCGTCAGGCGGTAGGTGAGGACGCCGTAGCGCCTCTCCAGCCACACCTCAAAGAGGGGTCTTATCGCCGCGATTGCGGCGTGCCCGAACTTGGGTTGCGACAGTCGCATCTCCCATCCCGCCATGAGATCGCACCGGAGCTCACTCCGCAGTGCACGATTTGCCGCGGCAGCGGGGTTTCACCCCGGCGCTGCGCGTCCACACGCCACTCGTAGACGCGCTGGAGGACTGTTGCCTCCAGATCCCACGGCGGCAATCCGGCAAGGAGGCTTGCCGCTTCGCCGGAGACCGTGCGATATCCCCGGATCATCCGGATGGCCATGACCCTCTGGCATGCCACCAACTTGGCTGGTGGCCGCCGCCTGATGGTAGGGGCCCCGTAGAGGGCCATGGACCGCACGACTCCGGCGTAAAGCCTCCGGTAGGAGGCGCCTGGTCCCCCGAGGTTAGGCAGGAGCCGCCAAAAAGCAGCCCCAGCCCTGTCCAATCGCGGAGCCAGACGTCGGAAGTGCTCCTTGAAGCTCCACCGGCTGTCGAGGACGAGACCCAGATACTTCATCGTCGCCTCGACGCCGATGTGAACCCCTCCCACCGTTATTTGGGAACCCGACGGTGGCGCGTTCCGAAGACCATGAAAGCACATGGCCTCGGATTTGTGCAATGCCACCTCGAGTCCCAATTGCCGGATTCTTTCAACGACTGTCGCAACCCCTCGCGTCGCTAGGTCGGCCGCCGCCTGGTGCGACTCTCCCTGTGCCAGGACGAGCATGTCGTCAGCGTAGCAGACTACGCTGACGCCGTCAGGGAGGTCGGCGCGCAGCACCCAGTCGTATCCAATGTCCCACAGAAGCGGTCCCAGGACCGATCCCTGTGGGACACCGCACGACATCTCTCGCCGGTTCCACTCTCCCCGTTGGCCGGGGTAGATGACGGCCCTATCCGTCAGATAGTCCTCGAGAACACGACGAACGTAGGTCGGCATCCGGTGATACCGGAGTGCCTCCCTGATGCAACTCCAGGCCAGGGTGTTGAAGGCATTGGAGATGTCGAGAGACACCGCCAAGACGACCCTGCCCCGGGATACTGTTTCCCCCTTCGTGAGGGCCCTCACGCGCATGATGGCGTCCACCGTGGAGCGCCCCCTGCGGAAGCTTAACTGGCTCTCCGCAAGGTCCGGCCCGGATCTCCCCAGGTGCCCGACGAGGCGGTTTGCAATTACTCTTTCAAAGAGCTTGCCCACCTCGTCGAGCAGCACGATGGGCCGGTATGCGGACGGTGAGTCCGCAGGGCGCCCCGGCTTCTTGATAAGGATCAGTTCCTGTACCCCTCGTACAGCTCCGCCTCAATGGCTGCCGCATTCGGAGGTCGGATGCGGCACCGCCTCGCGTAGTGCCGTTATCTCGCGCGACCACCAGTACACCTGACGCCGGGCGCTTCCTGGCCGGGCCCGGGGCATTGCCATGTCGCAGATCACGGACATGGCCTCCTGGAACCACTCCGCCTCGTCGTTGACGTCGGCAGGCCTGTCTGGTGACGACACCCAGGCCTGCACGAACGAGGCTTCCAGGAAGAGCTCCCGGTCCGGCTGCTTCAGCGCCCATCGCGGACCACTCGGGGTCTGTCGGACCGGCGTATCTGGGATCTGGGCGGAGACGTCGAACCGGATGTACCGGTGGTCGGAATATGTCTCCACCCCCTCCTCTACGCGCCAGTCAACGACACGTGGCGACAGAGCGAGGCTGGCGAACGAGATGTCCACCACCGACTCGCCCCGCATCCGTACACACGTGGGGACAGAACCCCGGTTCAGGATGACCAGGCCTGTCTCCAGAGCCCAGTCCTCCACCATCTTGCCCCGTGCATGGTCCGTGTACCGGGAACCCCAAGCCACGTTCTTGGCATTGAAGTCCCCGAGGACCAACACAGGGAGGGAACCGAACCCGGCGACGACGACTCCTAGCTCCCTAAGGCAGACGTGGAACTCGGCGAGAGTTCGGTTCGGGGAGAAGTAAACGCCTACCACGGCGATCTCCCCGAACCGTGCTGCCACACAGCCCCGTCCTCTCTTGACGCTCTCGAGAGACGGGGTACCGGCGGCAGCCGACGCGATTATGACTACCGAGCCGTCGAGGTCCGCCACCCAGTCATCCCTGGGTGGGACAAAGTACGGTTCGGCGACCACCGCGATGTTGATCAGCCACTGCGCCATGCTCTGGACCAAGAGATCCTGAGCGGCGGCGCAGTGGTTGATATTGGCCTGGAGGAGGCGCAATGGGGCCGTGACTAGCCCTCCATTACATCCCCCTCCAGGGCCCTCCTCGAGGGCGGAATCGCCCTAGCGGCGGCGACGGCGGCGACAGTGGCGGCGGCAGCGGAGGGCCTACCTCTACCGCTGGCCTTGGCGGGTGGGGCGCAGGCCTTGCCTCCTGCCCGGTGATCGGCCGGCTTGCCATCAGCAAGTCATCAGCACCCCCGAAAACCATGGACACGACACCCATGAAGCATATCTTGGAAAATTTTCCGGCCGCCATCTTGGATTTTCATTTTGACCTCATTTTCGTCATCAGCACCCCTGAAAACCATGGACACGACACCCATGAAGCATGTCTTGGAAAATTTTCCGGCCGCCATCTTGGATTTTCTTTTAGACCTTATTTTCGTCATCAGCACCCCCGAAAACCATGGACACGACACCCATGAAGCATATCTTGGAAAATTTTCTGGCCGCCATCTTGGATTTTCATTTTGACCTCATTTTCGTCATCAGCACCCCCGAAAACCATGGACACGACACCCATGAAGCATATCTTGGAAAATTTTCCGGCCGCCATCTTGGATATTCATTTTGACACCATTTTCGTCATTAGCACCCCCGAAAACCATGGACACGACACCCATGAAGCATATCTTGGAAATTTTTCCGGCCGCCATCTTGGATTTTCATTTTGACCTCATTTTCGTCATCAGCACCCCCGAAAACCATGGACACGACACCCATGAAGCATATCTTGGAAATTTTTCCGGCCGCCATCTTGGATTTTCTTTTAGACCTCATTTTCGTCATCAGCACCCCCGAAAACCATGGACACGACACCCATGAAGCATATCTTGGAAAATTTTCCGGCCGCCATCTTGGATTTACATTTTGACACCGTTTTCGTCATTAGCACCCCCGAAAACCATGGACACGACACCCTTGAAAGATATCTTGGAAATTTTTCCGGCCGCCATCTTGGATTTTCTTTTAGACCTCATTTTCGTCATCAGCACCCTCGAAAACCATGGACACGTCACCCATGACGCATATTTTGTAAAAAAAAGTAACGGAACCCTAATTCAAGAATTTTGCCCATTGTCCTTTATAAAAATATACTTCGCGCATATTTCGCGGAAGTATCTATCGCGCAAGTATAGGCGCGCATATGTCTGTCGCGGAAGTGTCTTTCGCGCAAGTGGCCAGCGCGCAAAGGGACTCGCGGAAGTGTCTTGGCGCGGAAATGTCCATTCGCGCAAGTGTCTGTTCGCGGAAAGGTCTAGGCGCGCAAAAGTCCATTCGCGCATGTGTCTTGGCGCGCAAGTGTCTGGCGCGGAAATGTCTTTCGCGCAAGTGTACCAGATCCGCTCGGCCCCTATTACATGGGACTTAAACATAACTGGCGAAATGTGGGTGTACTAATGGATACACCTCTGCCTAACCCTTCGGGGATACAGGCGTGATGATATGTATGTTTATTTTTTTAAGACTTTTTTGCCTGCTTCGTTAGTCTAGTGGTTCCAAAGCGCGACTGCCGAGTATGAGGTCTTGGATTAAGTTCCCAGTTCGTCAAAATGTTATCAAATGCTATCTGCTCAGAAGCAGCCTCGGAGTCTGGATTTGTACCCGGTTGATGGCAATAGGCTCGCCCCCATAACTCGACATAACTAGCAAAATGTGGGTACATCTCTGCCTAACTCTTCGAGGATTACAGGCGTGATGGTATGATGATGTTACCATTTCTTTTGAGAGTCGTTTTAGTAATTTGAGATATCATTTCTGCTTTCACCAGTGTTGAAAGAAGTGACGTCACATATCTGAAGATTATGTAGAACATTCACAGTCCGGTATATCTAGTACCTACAGGTATCAATGCCACAGGAATAGGTTACCTGTGAACCGCACTGAAACGTAACGAGTGATTTAAATTTCATGAGTTGCTTTGTGGCGTACATTGTACGTTAATGCAATTTGTATTGCTGCTCAATATGTGTGTGTGAGTGTGTATTCGCTGAATCTTGAGCTGTTTTATGGACAGTTTTAATTTCCACTGGTTAAAACCCCCGCCTTCTCATGCACAAGGTTGCGGGTACGATTTCGGGCAAGTACCAATGTGACTGTTTCAATTCATATGTACTTTCTCCGCCTTATTATCTATCCTTTGCTTTATCTATATAAATTGTAATCTTCTTCTTTATCGAGTGGGCCGTAAGGTCTTACGACCCCACACACCCTAGTGTCAGAGTTTCTAAACCACCTCGTGGGCCTCTGACATGGTTTGAGTGGAACAGTAAATTCAGGTTTCTTGACGATGTTTTAGTTGTAATAATTTACCCTATCAATAGATACAGTAGTAGTATACAGTTCAGGCAGATGTCCGCAATGGTCTCGACTCTCTGCACGCAAAAAAACATATAAATAATTGCTTTTTTCAGGTCGTATATAAATACGTAATCCCTGTACTAAACGCAGTAGATAAACAAAAGAAGGTTCACTTTCTTCGGGATGTTATAAGAAAATCACATAACATCACACTTGTAATCCCCGAAGGGTTTGGCAAACGTGTACCCACATTTCACGGACTTAATGCCTTGGGCATTTTTACCAGTCTACCTTGCCGTAGGCGCGGGCTTGCGGACGGCGAGTAATGGGTAGCTCGCCGTCCGATCAAGGACCAAGCCCGGGTCGACGGCGCGTTCTGTTCGCACGCGCCTCAAAGAGCTGTCAGCACAGGGACGGGGCTCCCAACGGGGCCAACGCCTGCCGGGGTTGCAGAACGTCTTAACAGGATACCGTGGCCCCGGAACGTAAAGGGCAACAGAAGGAACAGGGTGGGTTTTTAGTCAGTAAAAGTCTGACAGTTCCTTCCGCCCCACCCAGGGCGGAAGGAGTCATTTGATGATTTTTACCACGGCAAAAAAAAAAAGGGTGATGCAGAAACAAAACATGGTAGCTGCGCAGGTATGATTATTCCCAAGAATAAAATATAAATGAATAAAAATTGAAAGTTCTGTGAATTAACGGTTCTTGCTTTTCATAGTTTTTTATTTGTCTTCATGGTTACAATATACATCCTACAAAATAAGCAAAGTAGAGAGGTAAAAATACATAGATGGAAAAATACAACAAAGCAATTGTGACGGTTAAGGGATGATTCTCATTAGAGCGGGTCGTGCCCGGGGCGGGGCCCGGACGGGGCACGGTTTTAAATCTGTTACATATATTTTGTATGAATCAATTTATATTACA
The DNA here is from genome assembly GCA_949774945.1 of Hoplodrina ambigua. Lineage (NCBI taxonomy): Eukaryota > Metazoa > Arthropoda > Insecta > Lepidoptera > Noctuidae > Hoplodrina > Hoplodrina ambigua. The sequence goes on from OX458985.1 coordinate 893,063, forward strand.
CAGTGATTTATCCGTGTCCCGTCCGGGCCCTCTCGACGCACTTCAATACCACGTCGGCACGTCCACGCCCCGGCCCGGGCACGGCCCGCTCTAATGAGAATCATCCCTAATCTCAGTAATAATAGCCATAAAACCTACTGACCTTCTGTCTTAATTTTACAATATGGCGGCCACAACAACCTTTAGATTAAAAGGTTTAATCGTTCAACCCTCCGACTGACGTTCGAGTAAGCCTAACGGATCGTATTGACACATTCCAATTGCGCGGCGAACAGGGCTCTGATGATGGACAATGGGTTAAAAAATAATTTGGAAATTGGCAATACATGTATCCAATATGCATGTGTAAATGTATTTGACTGCCTTGTTGGTCTAGTGGTCTCAAAGCCCGACTGCTGAGCATGAAGTCTTGGGTTCCATTCCCAGGTCGGGCAAAGTGTTATTGGGTTTTACCATCAGGAATTTCTCAGTAGCAGCCTCGTTGTCTGGATTTGTGCCTGGTTGATAGCAATAGGCTCTCCTGGCGATATGTGGGTGTACTAATCGGTACAACTCTGTCTAATACTTCGGGGATTACAGGCGTGATGTTCCGTTAGGTAAAACAATACGTCAAACTAAAACGTTATTATCTTAAATTCATGTATTTTTACCCAAAAACCAAGTTCAAAAGACTACGATACGTACGTATTGTTATAATAACAGACTCAAATAAATACACATTACAGAATCACCTTCAAACATCTTTTGATATCCAAAAACAATCTCTTACGTACCTCATAATAAAACCTACATTACCCTAATAACACGAAAAGAGAATAAATGTATATCCCATTGAGTGGTCATAAAGGGAAATTAAGTTTTTCAGATGTTACCTGAGCCACAGAAATGTTGGCGACCCCGAAATACCTTTGGGGCGATTTATTTTTTTACGTAAATGTTACCAGACAAAAAAAAATGCAAAGCACTGGAGAGGTCAATTTATATCCAACACTATATTAAGGAGAGGATTTCGTATAAATCGGTGGTATTTTTTCAAATGAGAACACAAAATGCCGGGACTTTCTATGTTCAAATAAAGGGTTTTTTTGTATGGGACAAGTTATGAACTTAAGATGATCTCGTTTTGGTGTCATGCAAAAACTTAGGGTACTTTTTACACACTAACGTTAACATTAACAAAAAGTTATTGCTGGGAAATTAGTTTTATTTTTGTTGTGAAAAATTACTGTTTATAGATTTAACACCCGTCAAACATTGTATTTCTAAGTGCATGCAATTTTACAGTAGGTGTATTTAAAATTTTAGTTTTAACAGCAAAAAAAAAACAGCTGATCCATACATTACGATCTTGTTATGAAGCATTTTTGTAGGGAACAGCTGATTTTTTTTTCATGATTTTAGGGTTGGTCCCATAGTAAAAGTTGTTCATAATGATGAGTACTATGACTCCTTATATGTATAAACTCACGCCTTTTTCCCGTGGGGGTAGGCAGAAACTACAGAACGCCACCTGCTACGATCCTTTTTCCTAAATATAACTCTAAAATCAATCCGCCTTGAGCAAGCGTGATAATCAATAATCATGCTCGTATACCTATGAAAAGAGGTGGTTGCCTTTTAGTGGTACAACAACAAGATGACGTAATATTTTTTAAATTAAATTTGGACACACTCAGGCCCTCGACCGCTCCGGCTCACATTTTGCACCACAGCACAAAGTCTCCATTCGTACAAACACCCTAATGGCAAATTTGCCGTGTACGGGATCCGGTTAAACGTACCTCCCGGTCTTCTCGCCTCCCATTTGCAAACACTTTGATATCCAAATTGTTGGCAAATTTTTTGACAAGCTACCCTTTGTGGATCCAATAACGATTTATTATGTAAATAAGGTCTTTTGCAATTATATTTTGGGATTTTTTATATCAAAGTGATCACTTGCCCCAGTGATTTGGACCAAAGAGAGGATTGGATTGTAAAAAAATGTTTTTTTCAAGTAACGGTTTACGGTTCAAAGATTTAGAGGCGTTTAAACGAAATCATTAAAGTAGTCCAGAATTATGAAAGGGGTTTTTTTGTAAATATTCTATTTCGAAGCCTTTGCAAGCTAGTTGTCGGTGATTTATTTACTTAATTTTAAAAAAGGAATGGTGATTTTTTTTTCCAAAATTTTCATGTTCGTATGTAGTCTCAGAGGACCGCCAGAAAGAGATGGCGAGAGGATCTGGACGCATACCGCGATCGCTGGTTCGAGATGGCTCTGGAAAAGAGTTTCTGGTAGGACTAATGTAAAGCTAGAAAAAGAAAATATGTACTAGATTCTTGCATTAAATTCGGCTTTTCCGAAGAAAAAAAATAAAGAAAGACTTGTAAAATACCTCTCTTATGTTATTTCAAGAGTTTCCGTACTCAAAGGATGCTAATGGGACCCTATTACTAAGGCTCCTCTATCTGTCCATCCATCTGTCCTAAGGCTGTATGGATACTTAAAATTGTCAGTGTGTATTACCTTCTACGTCTGCTAAAACAACAATGGTGCCGATTCCCTTGGTCACTAAAACTAAACTAAAATTAGTCTATTTCCATCTCTTTCTGTCCAATAGAACAAGAAAGAGACTAATGTAAAATAAGAGCTGTCAAATTTAGTAAATCTGACACATCCATACAATTATTATAGTTGAGATCTTAAAACGTATGGATTAAAAATACGGAAAGGTTCAAGGCAAAACTAATTTGACATCGCTAACTTAGTTCTTTAATGTCACCGTCCTTTCCTTTCGCTGTATGTTAGTAAGAGATGTCAATTCTCTAAATTTAGTCTAGTTTGTGATCAAGGGAATCGGCACCAATAACAGCCGAACGACTTCCACTGTTGGACATAGGTGTCCCCTAAAGATAGCCACAGTGACCTGTCCTGTGCTGCCCGCATCCAGCAGTTTCCTGCGCATCCAGCGGTGACCATTAGGCAGGCACGCAGGTCGTCAGTCCAAATAATGGGGCCTTCCCACACTGCGCTTTTTGGTACGTAGTCTTGAGAGCCTTACGACCCCAACGGTCGTCTGCTCTGAGAGCTATATGTTTTTGCATGTAGCGTTAAATATACTTCATGAAATCCCATGCGTACTCAGTGTAAGCGAAAATCTTGGTGAAAATAATGACGTTAAAGTCCACATTTGAATATATTATAATCATTTAAATAGGCCGAATATCTTGACCTTTCCACAAAGGTTTCTCACTAAACAGAACATCAAATATGTAGACTTTATCAACGTTATATACCTATATTATATACCATGAATATAACCGACCATTTTCGGTGTCCTACCCCTAATTAATACATTAACATAATTTGTTGTTAGGCGGATAATATAGTGATAGTATCTATTTAATAGCTGAAGCCAATGGTTGCTACATGATATGAAATTTTCGATAATGGTTTCCACATGTTAATTTCTCACGGTAAGGGTCGAAATTGTTGTATTCAATTTGGATTATTTCAAATACGATATCGAATGTAGATATGTGTTTTAGAGGGTGTATTTTAAGAGAGTCTTTGGGAAATCACAGTAATTTGTTGACAATTTAAAAGTTTCTTTAGTGGCAGTATGTGGTTGGAGAACTTCTTGTAGGAAACGACGAATTACTAAGAAATAAATTGTTATCATTTTGTTTAAAATTGGTAAGTCAAATTGTAGTCGTAATTATACACAAACACAATGCAATGTAAAAGAAAATGGGAGAGCATCAGAGTCTAAGATTGACCTATCACGATTACCTATATAATCTTGAAAGCATATACAGATTAAAGATATTATCTTGAAAAAACTTGGAAAAATTAAAGAAACCTTTAATGAACTTTATGAAGAATTAGATATAAACAACCAGATCTAAGGTACTTCTTCTTTGGCCTGGCCTTTTCCCGATACGCGGGATCGGCTTTCCCAATAAAGCAGCACCAATTATTTCGGTCTTATGCGTCCTCTTCCGCAAGTCCTCTTACACCTTCGTTATCCATGTGGTTGACGTCTTCCTCTCTCCTCTTCTTTGAAACCACGGAAATGTACTTTTTCACGACATGGTCATCTGTTCGCTAAAGTAACCACGTAATCTTAGGTACAATGTAAGGTGCAATATTAAAACAGTGACCTGTCGAAGTTGCCTTTCAGTGGTTAGAAAAAAAAAAAGTGAATTTTGACACCACATTCTAATATTTTCGAAAGGAATAATAAACATAACATAACATAACATCACACCTATAATCCCCGAAAGGTTAGGTAGAGGTGCAACCATTAGTACACCCACATTTCGCCAGTTATGTTTTTAATCCCATGTAATAGGGGGCGAGCCTATTGCCATCAACCGGGCACAAATCCAGACTCCAAGGCTGCTACTGAGAAATTCCTGATAGAAAAACCCAATAATACTCATGCACAGTAGTCAGCGCTTGCGACCAGTAGACCAACAAGGCAGTAGGAATAATGAAGACTTATCATACTCCCTTTAGCCAAATATGCAAAAATCTAGATTCCTGGCGTCTACAGACAAATTGCTTATGGAACTTTTCCTACAGACCCACTATCTTAACTTACAGCAGTCGCGCTTACAACCGTTAGACTAGCTCGAAGGATTATGATGACTCAGCATTTAATACTTATTTCCTTAAGTAGGTACATACATGTAACAGTAACAACAGTAACGCTTTTTTTTTTAGGTGGTAAAATCATCAAATTACTCATTCCGCCCTGGGTGGGGCGGAAGGGACTGTCAGACTTTTACTGACTAAAAAACCACCCTGTTCCTTCTGTTGCCCTTTACGTTCCGGGGCCACGGTATCCTGTTAAGACGTCCCGTAACCCCGGCATACGTTTGGCCCCGTTAGGGCCCCGTCACTGTGAGGGGCCCCGTCCTTGTTTATACTTAACCTGCCCCGCGTTTTTCTGTGAAAGCTATCGGTTTCATACATTTAGTAGGTTGCTCCACGCCACGCGGAGCGGGAGAAAACGTGATCACTCCTATACTAAATGTATAAACCTATAGCTATTCGACGCGTGGCGATACCCGGAGCAAATTAAGTATAAATGCAGCTATAGGTACATGTGAGCGAAGCTGCAGGCACAGCTAGAGTTAGATATAAAAAACCTACATTAAAAGTAAAGGGACATGACAGAATAATGATCTAAAAACCCACAGGCATAAATTATACTCCAGAAATAACATCTTACGAAGTACTGACATTCATTAAAAGAAACAAAAATGGACGGCGTTCTTAAAAACCATTCAATCTTCATCACAAAATAAAAATGATTAAAATACTTAGCACAGACTTGCGTCTCATAATAATTTACGTTGCTCAAAATTTATGGATACTCCAAGCGAGTTCAAATGTTTTGGCTCACTTCCAAAGACTCGGGCTGTTTAACTAGGTTTTAGGATTTTGAAATTATTCATCATTGATTCTGGTTAAATTGCTTAGGGACTTTCTTTGCGGGGTACTTATTGCCTCGGGGGAAACTGTTGGCAGGCAATTTGTTGAACGTATTTCGTAATTTCTTGGCTTATATATTTTCTTGAGTCGTGTGTAGAGATTCTGTTTTCCACGAGTGATTTTTTGGTTTCTTGGAAGGAATGCTGCGGATTTTATTTATGTTTGTCTGGAGATGTCTGCTTTCTGTCGCCACGCCAGAGATGATATTATCGACCAGAAAATATCGATTGTTTATTAACACTTTGGCATGCTATCTATGTTATGATATGTTGATAAAAAACTGTGAGCAACTGTAAGTAATTAGCTAAAAGTTGCTTAAAACTAATTTCTCTGAGATAGGTGCTTGCAAACGAACCTACAGAGTCTTCACGATCAAAACTTGCTTAGAATAATGTAAAATTAACATAACGTCACGCCTGTAATCCCTGAATGATTAGGCAGAGGTGTACCTATTAGTGCACCCACATTTCGCCAGTTATGTTTTTATTGCCATCAACCGGGCACAAATCCAGACTCAGAGGCTGCTACTGAGAAATTCTTGATGCTCACTCAACAACATTTTGCACGATCTGCGAATCGAACCTAAGACCTCATGCTCAGCAGTCGCGGTATGCAACCACTAGACCAACGATACAGTCAAATTTAAAATTAAGCATCATTAAATAATTCGGAAAAATGCGAGGAGTTTTGTCCAGTTGGCTCCTTTCGTTAGAATAAAACCCATTTCTCAAAGGTCATGTTAAAAGAGACACACATAAAGAGGTCCCTATATATAAAAAAAACACACCAAACATTATGGAGTCGTCACACAAAACAGACATTATAATCCTTTGAATACGAAATTGTATCAACTAAACGTATTTTTCCTTCACATCGTTGAACGAATGTTCTTTTTATGTGTCCCCCTCTCATTATTTTTCAATTCGATTCGTGGGTGAACGACTATGAACGACTAACGTTGGGTATCAATGTGGACTCGTAAAATTTGATACATTCCCGTCAGCCGGGACGTTTGGAGCCCAATAGCGACAATTTAGCCTTCGATCGTGAAGAGCATAATGTTTTTAGCGATTACTCTTGTAAGCTTCAGGCTTTCGATTATGTATGATAGATAATACTTATACTTATCATTTTTTCATTCATGAAAGTCTTTTGTACGCAAGGTGGAGGTATATTTTGCGAGATTTTTTCGCATTCGCGGGTAAAAGCTGGTTAATTGGTTTTTTGGAAATAAAAATGATTTTATTTATGTATTTTAAAACTTTATTATTAATAATTGGCATTTAATGCAAAGAACTTATACCTATTTCTTTTCAAATTATTGTAACATAACATAACATAACATAACATCACGCCTGTAATCCCCGAAGGGCTAGGCAGAGGTATACCCATTAGTACACCCACATTTCGCCAGTTATGTTTTTAGTCCCATGTAATAGGGGGCGAGCCTATTGCCATCAACCGGGCACAAATCCAGACTCCGAGGCTGCTACTGAAAAATTCCTGATGGAAAAACCCAATAAATTATTGTAAACAAAATAAATTATTATATTTAAAACAAAATCACGCGCCATGATTGCGCACCATAGTTGTGATTATAATGTTATAGCTGCCCGATGACATAACCCAAAACCTGTCGTCCGGCAAACTTACATTATGACGTCACACGCGCTTGAATTTGTTCAACTTTTTTTTAATAACTTTGGAATTAAAACGAAAAAAAAATGTTACAAATCTTACCATCTCACCAAAAATCACAAAAAAACATTTATTTCAAAAACCCACTTTTATAACGCAATCCAATCAAAGATGTGGCAAATATAGTTTATTTTGATGTACGCGTAATATAATATATGGATACGACTGTCAAAGATCCACGTATGACAGCCGGTACCAACGACTTACCGTGCTTTCCGAGGTATAGAGGAGTCTCGGTGTGTATATAGTCACCAATCCACGATCAACCTCGGCAAGTGTAGCTTACCCTGGCGGAGCGGCCCGTGCGGCTGTTATAATACAGAATATCATCCTTAACTATAAGCACACATTTCTAGTATCCATTATATAGTGACAATCTCTACCAGTATTAATAACTTTTTAGGATTATGTATTTCCAATAAATCACAACGTTATATAGGCAGAATGGACCTCAGTTAATATCACCCAAAATAAACCTATATTACAGAGAGCTAATATCAATTAAGGGCTATTTCAATAACTTTCAATATTGTTTCAGAAATGAGCCCTGTGACTTGGACGTTAAAGTCTGTTTTCATAAAGTTCTAGTACCAATCAGAACTAAGTAAATAATAAACTTTGTTACTTGTAATAATAGTAGGTTTTGTCCGCGACTTTGTCTGTGTAGACTTCAGAAATGTAATAAAAATAATAATATATACAGGGTGTTTGGCGCATGGACCGACAAAAATTTTTGGGGGTTTGGTGTGGCCATGTACTAGTTTTCACCCTTAGACCCAATGTCCTATATGTCACTGTATTCGAGAAACGATTTTTTTTGTTTTTTTTTTTAAATTACCAGAACTATCACCTTTAAAACGTTATAACTTTATAGTCTGTAGTTGTATTTACACCAAATCACTTTTATTGCGTTCTCTGGTGTATTATTATTCTAAATAAAACATAAATTCATAGCACTACATGTAAAAAAATACTTGTCAAGCTTCCAAACTCTTAAAAATGAAATAATGTATGAAAAATTACAAATTCAAAATTAATTATAAAAAAAAGTCAAAGCTTTTTTGAACTTCACTAGTACATGGCCTCACCAAACCCCCAAAAATTTTTGTCGGTCCATGCGCCAAACACCCTGTATATATTTTTTAAATTCAAGAATGATAATTTTATTTTACAGGGTATAGAATGTACAGCCAACAAAACAGATAGGTATCCAGGGTCGACAGATACAGTTGAAGTTATCTTAGAAACCGATGGATGTCTTCGATTGAAACTTAATTAATAAACTGTTTATTATCTACATTTTAAATTAAATTACATAATTATGAATTACATATGAAACATCCATAGGTTTCTAAGAAATTTTCAACTATATGTGACCCTGCATACCTCTTTTGTTGACTGTACAACAGTGTTCTTACATTTTCTTTGTCTTTGATTACTGATCCGCTCCTGTGGATCGTAGCGTGATGTTATAGTGAATCAAAGGTTGGGACTTGTGCCCTTAATACAAGTTGTTCTGATAACTTAGCATGGGTGCTACTTACAACAACATCATAAGTAAGTAATATATTATGATAAATATCTATCTATTAATCATATACAAAACACAATAAGGTTTCCAATCCGACTGGCAGTTCTAGAGATTAGAGCGTTCAAACAAACAAAAAACTCATCAGCTTTATTATATTAGTATTATATTATCATTAGTAGATTCAACCTTTCAGCCATACTGACATAAAACAACGTGTTTGTAATTAAAATTAAACCTGTCCTAATTTATCCCACGGGAGAACAAAAACGATTTACTTATATATCCTGTGAGTTAAGATATAATCCATAATTATACAGGGTAATTGAGAATATACCCGAAACCAGAAAAGGGGTCATTGTACTCATCATTAAGGCGCTTTGCACACAGAGCAACTATTGCAGCAACTGGCAACTAGCTGGCAACTAGCTGTTTACATAATTTTCAATTGGACTGCACACACAGAGCAACTCGAGTTTCGAGTTGCGGCAATCGTCAACAGTTTTCAGTTGCTGCAATCGATGATTACTTAGTTGCTAGTTGCCGTAACTAACAACTTTTAAATATTGTACCGGTTTTTAAATCTGCCGGTTTCCTCAACCATCAATCGCAACGCTTCGGGTGATTTCACACCCTCCCTTCCTCTCCGTGTGCCCGGCAAATCCAGTGTCGCTACAACTATCAACTTTAACAGGAAACTTTTAAAGATTTGGACTGCCTCGTTGGTCTAGTGGTCGCAAGCGCGACTGCTGTGCATGAGGTCTTGGGTTCGATTCCCAGGTCGGGCAAAGTGTTATTGGGTTTTTCCATCAGGAATTTCTCGGTAGCAGCCTCGAAGTCTGGATTTGTGCCCGGTTGATGGCAATAGGCTCGCCCCCTATTACATGGGACTAAAAAAAAAAACATAACTGGCGAAATGTGGGTGTACTAATGGGTACAACTCTGCTTAACCCTTCGGGAATTATAAGCGTGATGTTATGTTATGTAAGGGATCGCTATGCTCGAGTAATATTCATTGATTAAATTAATAATGAACTAAGAAATAATTGAAATACAGTTGAAAGTTGTGTGCACGATCATTCAGCTTTTATTTTCTCAAATTAATGAGAGCTGCTTGAGTTTATTTATTATTTAATTACTCTCCACACTTACAGTTACACGTAGTTACAACCGACACGTGTATCAATTGGACAGCAATTAACAATAGAAAATAATTACAAAACAAATTACATCAACAATTATTACAACTTAATACAACTAAAAAATTGTCTCAAATGTAATTGGAGTTTGTCAACACCCGACTGTTTATTAGTCGAAAGTCAAAGTCAAATTATTTATTTTAACTAGGCCAATATAAGGCACTTTTGGACGTCATATGCAAGACCAAAAGAATCGAGTATAGTTGCCTCTTTCAAAAGGTAATTTCGCATGGAGAAGAACGGGCAAGAAACTCCATTCCATACCTAGTCTTTTAAAATCGATGTTTCGAATAAAAGTATTATGCACCGAGATAGCTTAATTTCTTGACGCATATTGTGCGATACAGGACCCCTTTTTTTAATTTGGTAAAAATCATCAAATAACTCCTTCCGCGCTGGGTGGGGCGGAAGGGACTGTCAGACTTTTACTGACTAATAAACCATCCTGTTCCTTATGTTGCCCTTTACATTCCGGGGCCACGGTATCCTGTTATGACGTCCCGCAACCCCGGCTACAGGACCCCTGGATTGGCTAATAGATGGCGCGCGTCCAGCCGCGTTTTTTAACCTCTCAAATGTCGCGCAAAGGTACAAAAGCGTATAGATACTTAAGTGTTCGCGAAAAATAATTCCAACAGTCGTCGGGTTAATATTGTTACTCTGTCTGCACCGACCCTAACACAGCAGAAAGATTAATTGAATTATAAAGCTCAAGCTCATCTGTCCTAAACTTCAATTTCCGCTACACTACTCGCATAGCCAAACTTCAAACTTGATGAATTCTCCACAATTGACGCGAAGCTCGTACAATTAATTTTAACCAGTTAAATGTTCATACATGCCTCTATAAATGCCCAAACATAACAGGTACTAAGCAAGGTTCCCGAACGGTTACGGTACACCACAAGTTCCAACTATTTGGAAAACCACCCACGCGTACGTAGCAGTTAGATTATGTTTTTAAGTGATTTTGCAAACTTTCTAGTTCGGAAGTTGGGGGGAGAGTGATTAATTAATCAACGGTGTGTTAAACAGACGTTATTAATCTTTGATTAAAGCTGAGTTTGAAGCGTGTGGATGGAGTTTTTACTTGAATTAGTAAAAACTGTGTCAGCTGTTTGGATTTGAATGGAAAAGTTGAAAGTGTAGCGTCATGTTAATTATACGGACAAAATGAAGACATCAGTATAAAAATAGACATGTTTCTAAAATTATCTCGGTCAGGGAAATCTGCTTTTTATATCTATACAATTTCTGCCCGCGACTTCGTCCACGTAAATGTCGGTTATAGGCGATCTAATCTTGTTTCTTCATACACACATTGGTCCCCTTTTTCACCTCCTAAAGGATAAAATTTAGGAAAATCCTTTCTTATCGGATGCTTACGTCATATAAAGAACACACCCTCCAAGTTTCAGGTCTCTACGATCAGCGGTTTAGGCTGTGCGTTGATCCGTGTGTCAGTCAAACAGTCATTCATTCAGGACAAAGCTTTTTATATGTATAGATAGTTATTTTAATTATATTTTTTTGTTTATGATGGATTTGCTCTTGAATCTAGTCTAGGTCAGAGGTGACAGAGACAAAGTACCCAGAAGAAGCCTGTTTACTCGAACTTTGGACAGATTAGGGTCGAATGCGTTCGGAAAAAAAAAACTATAGTTTCTATTTTGGTTGGCGTCACAAAATACTTCTGTTTAGGAACCTAGACTTATATATTAATGTAAGTCTGATTCTAAAATTACCAATTTGCCTTAAGCAAGTGTGGTGATCAATGCTCGTGCCTTTTCTGCATGTGAAGATGACTTTGCCCTGCAGTGTGACAATAATGGGCTGGTATTTTTATTATTATTACTATACGTCACGACACCTAAAGCTATGTCGTGACGGGAAGCCTGCGTGTGCTCGCTAAGCATACATTATAATAGTAATATTTATTTGTAGAGATAAAAATAAAAATACGTAATCGGTAATATAATATTCTGCTATGTCCCCTTTGATGGAGTGCCCCATAGGGCATAGGGCGACGTTCAAAGTGCCTTTTAACAGTCTAATTGAAATAAATTATTTGACTTTGACTTTGACCTGCACATCAAACGATCTGAACTACGCCTCAGACGTGAACAAAACGTGAACCCACAAATTGAACAAGAATAGTATACAATTTGTACAAATGTATCGTCAAAACGAAAGAAGAAGGTGAAATAAAAATATAAAATATTTTATTGAAGAAAAGCCTTAATGCTATATTATAAACTAAGAGGCTTATGCTATGTGCAGTCAACAAAGGAGATGGGTATCCAGAGTCGTCAGGTAATGTTGAAGTTTTCTTAGAAACCAATGAGGCGTAAGCCTGTGAGCTTTAAGTTCAAAATGAACACATACATTTTAAACTTAGAGCTCACTGTCGACGGCTGACTATGCGTTTAGTGTGAACGCGGCCTTAAATTTACTTTTTAAATTTTACAATTTTTTGTACAAACATACACATAATATAACATCACGGCTGTAATTCCTGAAGGGTTAAGCATAGGTGTTTAAGGCCCATGTAATAGGAGGCAAGCCTATTGCCATCAACTGGACACAAATCCAGACTCCGAGACTGCTGCTGAGAAATTCCATTCCATTTAGTTAAATATCTGCCATTTTTGCGAATTTAATTAAGTATGGTTTATCCGATTAGGTTGAGCTATTGAGTAGTTACGAGCGGACTTAGAAACGGACATACATACTCACAAGTCTAACACATAGCTCTCCTTTTGGGCTTCGCCGCAGTCGAGTAAGGAACATAAGTATGTAATTTCTTTCAAAATTCTCTTACAACGTTATGTAGATACAAATGCGCGTTGCATCTATAAAGATGTCTCCAGCTCACATATTAATGTACGTACGTGTCGTTAGCACAATACTTGCTCCTCTCTATCTAAATTACTAAGAACCCGACACGCCATCCGCGTTCTCTGTCATTACCGCGTTTCATTAGGAAGCTGACACAATGAGACTTTATCACGGTAGCAAGCTGAATTGAGGAATACCTTCTTGGTATGTTAGTTGCGCTCGCGGCTGTGCTTTGAAACTTTTTAATCTTTATAAAAAAAAAATAAGTTAAAGATATTTCTTTTTGTTTGAACGAGTTAATCTCTGAAACTGCTAGTCGGATTGGAAAAATCTTTTTGTTTAAGATAGTTAGATTCATGAGGAATAGTATAGGTTATATATCATCACGACGACGTACGACATACGGGAGCGAAGCAGTAATCAAAGACGTAACTTAACACAAAAAACCAACCGTACGAAATCGCAGGGAGCAGTTGATGGTTTACCCAAAAAGTTTGTACGGTTGCACGCTAACTGGTACATCTTGAATAGTCAGCTTTTTGTTATATTTCAATTTTATTTTTTTTACAGAAAAAATCAGAAACTACTTTATTATTTTCATTAAGTACGTTTGAAAGAAAGTCAACGACAAATCATTTAGTTCATTTAAAGGCTCTTTTGAACGTTATTACAAGACAAAAATATAATTCAATTTGTCCTAAACACTTATTGGAACTAAGAAACACTAATAATTAATTTGAAAAATATGTTTTTATAATATACTATTATAATAAATTCATAAAAAATATCGATTCTCCTTATTTCATTATTCCGAAGAAAAATTACCGGTTAAATTACCAGACAATAATTTAATCATTTACAATCGACAGCAAAGTACAAAAACATCGATTAGTAATTTCCCGATCTGTCTGATTTCGTTTAACGACTGCGGCATCTCTATGAAATAATTTATGCTGTAGGTATAAAGGTAACCCTTTCAAGGATAAGTGGGGCCCGAACTGTGAGGCATCCCTAAAGTTACTTTGAATATACAGGGTGTTTTTTGAGTTTGAGAAGGGATTGTACGCCCAAAACCGAGAAACCAGGAATAGGGAAAATTGTTGGTATGTAAGAATATACAAGATTCAATAATTTAGAGAAAATATATCTTCATATTTCGGAAATCTAATGTATAACATTATTAAAACATGCTGAGTTTTAATTTAATGCATATTTCTTTAGGAGCAAACCTATCTAATAAAATATGACCAATTTATATGAAAAAACTTTGTTCACGTGAACGTTCTCATAAATGTCGGTTATCGCGGACACAGAAGAAGTCCGCGACATAAAAACTAGCGTATGTCCTTTCTTGGAGTTAAAACTCACACCGTACCAAATTTCATCAGAATTAATTCAGTGGTTTAGTCGTGAAAGCGTAACAGACAGACAGAGTTACTTTCTTATTTTATCTAGTCTATCTAATTATATAAAAGCGAAATTTCACTCATTCATTCTCCCACTCGTTTCGAAATCTCAAAAATCATTTGACATAAATGTATAGATAAAATTTGCAGGGAGTTCGTTTATAGTTATTACTTAATAATACTAACTCGATGAAACGGGGGTCCGGATTCATCATCAGATTACGATAATATTTCTATGGGACCAATTTGGAAGTATACTCTTTTAAACAAAAGAAGAATTATCCAAATCAATTGTTAATTGGCGAAGTAATCGCGTAAAATATAAATAAATAAATAAATATCTTGGGACAACTCACACACGGCTATCTAATCCCAAGCTAAGCAGAGCTTGTGTTATGGTAACCAGACAACTGATATACATACTTATATAATTTATAAATACATACATATTATAGATAAATCACACCCAGACACAGAACTAACAATCATGCTCATCACACAAAGTTTGTCCTGTGTGGGAATCGAACCCACGACTTTCAGTCTTGACTTTTTTAAGACTAGAGACTTTTTTAAGTCGGTTGAAAATATTAACTTTGGGGGATCTAGGATATGTACTGAATCCATGGCAACAAATTTTCCTTACGATGTCCTTTCCATCCAATACACTCTTACACAGCCATGCAAAAATACTCACACAATCACATTACTCACACACACACAAACATTAATTATTTGTATCAAATTCCTTCACGAATTCAAAGAATTACACGTCAGGCCAAAATAAACTGGGTGTTGTTAACATTATAATTTTCGAGGATAAAGTGTTGTAATACTGAAAATCTTGGCTTAAATGTGTATTCCGCTCACGAAATGAGTGGGCCGGATGTGTAATGTTCAGAAGGGTTGTTTTCGTGTGTGTTTTTACTAAGCTTTACAGTTTGTAACGTATTATGAGTATGTCAAGATTAATTTTTGTCTTGTAAGAAGCTTTCGGAATTATGTTTGAATTTTCTTAAAACTTTCGAAAATACTATCTTATGCATGCGTCCGAATGGTTTTCACTATATTGCGCGGAACTCTAATTGTTTTTCTAAAGTAAAAGTAGCTAAAGTTACTCGTTACAACATCAGCTATTATGCTAATGAAAGTCTCGTCAAAATCGGTACAGCCGTTTCGGAGATAAGCTAGAACAAACAGACAGACGAAAATTTAAAAAGTCGTGTTTTTGGTAAGTACCTTGTAAAATTCATATTTTGATATTACAGTCAGACACTTCAATTTTATTTATTTGTAAAGATTGTTGTTAAGAAAATGTGGACTTCAATAATTAAGTAGTCTATCCACTAAACCTTACCATATCATGACTATACTATGAACGTATAAGGCAAAAAATAATAATAATTGTATTGAAAATGTGAGCCACCTAGACTGTTCTGTATGCATAAATAAATAAATAAATAAATATCTTGGGACAACTCACACACGGCTCTCTGATCCCAAGCCAAGCAGAGCTTGTGTTATGGTAACCAGACAACTGATACGTGCATAATTTGTGCATAGTAGTGTTTGCATAGTTAACGGTTATGTGATTGGTCTTTTTACACACCGTAGGTACAGTAAGGGGTCCTAAGTGCAGTAGCATGCTAAGGTTTGAATTGCTGTGAACACGCGGTATAGGACTTGCCTACATCTGAGTGTAAAGTGATTAAATGTATTAACACAGTATCTACGAAAAAACAATATATTGCTATGTGAGATTGCTACTCCAATGATGACCGCTACTGTACCATTTTGGTCTCAAACAACTTGCAACATGTTACAACCCGGATATTGGCTACAAACATTTAGTGCTACACGTTGTCTTGAGTTGAGCCAACACTGTCAGGGCTTGGAGCTCTGCCCACCCGTTTGGAATGACGATGACGGGTGTGACATAGTACGTTAATACAGTAAAAGTGTTACAACGCCTAACATTTCAATAAAAAATTAATACCAGAATACATACATACAATAAACTCACGCCTTTTTCCCATGGGGGTAGGCAGAAACTACAGAACGCCACCTGCTACGATCCTTACATACTCCTTTCGCCTCATCTACGTTCATACATCTCGTCATACAAGCACGCCGGTTACGAGTACTCTGCACCTGACCTTTCTGAAGGACCTCACCAAGACCAGGATCTTGGAAAATAACTAGCTTTTGTCTACGACTTCGTCTGCCGTAAATGTCAGATTCCAGTTTTAGCCTCGTGTTAACAGGATACCGTGGCCCCGGAACGCAACAAGGGCTACAGTAGGAACAGGGTGGTTTTTTTAGTCAGTAAAAGCCTGACAGTCCCTTCTGCCCCACCCAGGGCGGAAAGAGTCATTTGATGATTTTTATAACTAAAAAAAGGGGGTGAATTTTGGAATATTCTTTTTAGTCCATGCCTAGGTCATAATAACTATCTGCGAGCCTTTCAGCGCAATCCTTTTAGTGGTTTGAGCTGTGTGTTGATGGATCAGTCATGGTCACTCAATAACGGTTGCCTTTTTATATTAATGACCGACTGATGACTGACTGATTAAGCGACTTTATACCAATATATAATATCAACTGCTATGGCTTATATCTTTATTTTTATTATTACTACGGTTTTATATCTATCTTCATTGTGTTCACATGTTTAATCAACAAGAATAATGTAACCAGGATTTTGTAAAAACCTAATTTAAAAGAGTGTCGTGGAGTTTCTTGCTCGTTCTTCTCCATAGAGGCCTACCTAGCTTCAACTTTCGGACTATCTGACTAACTCCTTGACAATTCAAAAGTACCTGTAAATGGTCTAATTTAAATAAATGTTTTGACTTTGACTTTGACTTTAATTTAACCTTAAGATTTTACTTACTTGTCAGTCACTTGAGAACACTTTTTAAAAATATTTTTGTCTATATTTTTATTTATTCATTTAAGGACTTTGGAAGACTTACAGCAAAAATGACAATAAAGGTACACACGACATTCGAGAGATCTCTCTTTCATGCGACCTAACCTCTCTTTTTAATATATGCCCCCCCCCCCCTCTGTAACTTCATTGTAGACGGGGTACCATGACCGCAATTGTTTTTCCATTATCGTTCCGCGAAACAAAAACAGACTGGTATCGGAATGACGTCACAACAATGATGAAAGAGATAACATTATTTATTCGTATTCTTGAGCGAGTTGATTAAGTTACAAGATTAATTTGATGGTTTTCGGAATAAACTCATTTAGCGTTAATTATTCTCTTTGATTTACTTTAATGATCGTTTTATGTTGCTGGTTCACAAATTCTTAACTTAATCTTGAGACCAGTTAATAGGTAACTGGTCGAGATACCTCGTTTGTAATCTTACTGCTATTATTAATGTGAAAGAAAGGGTGGATGAATATTTGTTGCTCAATACAGCTGATTGGATCTGAATAATATTTTGCACAGAGATAGATTATAATCTGATTTAGCATATATCTCTGAAAATATACAGTTCCCGTGAGATAATATATCGACTTTGACGTGGATGAAGTTACGGACAGAAGCTAAGTTAGTAGTAATTTGTTTTTTATATAAAACTGACATAGCTCTCAGAATTCAACTGGCAGTGGGCAGAGTGATGTAACTATTTACATAACATATCATGACATCACTGACTGCCTCGTTGGTCTAGTGATCGCAAAGCGCGACTGCTGAGCACGAGGTCTTGGGTTCGATTGAGGGCTAGCCTAACCCTTCGGGGATTACAGGCGTTATGTCATGATAACATAACATCACGCCTGTAATCCCCGAAGGGTTAGGCAGAGGTGTACCCATTAGTACACCCACATTTCGCCAGTTATGTTTAAGTCCCATGTAATAGGGGGCGAGTCTATTGCCATCAACCGGGCATAAATCCAGACTCCGAGGCTAGGTTAGGTTAGGCAGAGGTATACCCACCTCTGCCTAACCTTTCGGGGATTACAGGCGTAATGTTGGGAACCACACCAAAGACCTCATGCTCAGCAGTCACACTTTGCGACCCCTAAACCAACTAGGCAGTGTGTGTATGTATGTGAAGTAAAACTGAAAATAATCTTACAAACTCTGCGCTTAATTCCTCCATCTCCATTAACGTACATAATACTCTTTTACTAAGTAAATAATAAATGCAATCAAAACATGTTTATAGTTAGTAACTCGCGGGGGAGTATTTGGGTGAGCAAGCTAAATTGTATTTGTGAAGGAAACACTTTATCTTGAGAGAGAACAGACTTCTCACCATCATATTTTATTAATCCCTTGCCTGATGTAAATGTGCCTTCTTACAAGTGAGGGCGTTGTGTGTATGTGAGCGGGGAGAGGGTTAGAATAGCGTTTTGTGCAACATCGGTATTTGGTCTTGGGGTTGTTTACATTAAATCGTTGACCCTGACCCTGTTGCGCCTGATTTCTCTATTGTTTCTATATTTGAAAAAGTAACAAAAATGTAATACATGTCAGTGAAATGATGACAAAATCCAACTCACAGCGCCCTTTAACTCAATCCATAATAATAATAACAGATTTCTTTGGCAGTCCGAATATGACTTTAGCTTTGAATTGAGAAGTTATAAACATAACATCACGCCTCTAATCCCCGAATTGTTAGGCAGAGGTGTACCCATTTGTACACCCAGTTATGTTCACCAGTTATGTTTCATGTCCCATGTAATTGAGGGCTAGCCTATTGCCATCAACCGGGCACAAATCCAGACTCCGAGGCAGTTACTGATAAGTTCCTGATGGAAAATCCAAATAACACTTTTTCCGACCTGGGAATTATACCTTTGTGACTAACGAGACGGTTGCAGGCAATTGAGAACTTATTTAGTTAAGGAAAATAAAATTGGACCTATTTTCATTTTGTGCTAAACGATTTTTCTATATAAATTCCTCATTTAATTATATTTTTTATTTAAAAAACAGGTACCTATCCAAATTCACGCTTTCTTTGCGACCTGTCTTTACAGTCGGAGGTTTGGAATTTAAAAATAAAATTAAGCGTGTCAGTTTTCTTGCTCGCATGTGCATATTTTTTTACTAAAGCAAATGAAATGAGACCTGATGGAATAACAAAGTTACGAAGTCTGTTTACAGGCTGTGTTTTTAATGGCACGTAAAAATTTGCTCAAAAAATATATATTCATGTTTTGTCGCTTATGAAACTCATGAAGGCTTGTGACTTCGCATGATTTTTTACGGATCCCTATTTTTTAAAATATACTATAGCCTGTGCCACCTGGGGATAGTGTCCTAAAATTGATTTTTTTTCTATTAATCAGCTCTGTAGTTTCGGGTCATATTCAATGCAACCAAACAAACAAACAATCAAATCTTTCCTCTTTACAATATTAATAAATAGTATAGACTAGCTGCTGCCCGCGACTTCATACGCGTGGTTTTTTTTCAGTTATGTCTTTGTTTACTGCTCAGCTCCCGCCGGTTGTAGCGTGATTTTAGATAGCTTATAGTATTCCTCATGAGTCTGGCTATCATATGAAACATATTTTTTTCAACCCGACTGGTAGTTTCAGAGATTAGCGCGTTTAAACAAACAAACAAAAAACTCTTTAGTTTTATTTTATTATATAATATAGTTCAAAAACATATTTATATGTCTGCCTTTTCATATATCAACACAGCGACATGACAACACATTTATTCGACAGTTTATGCCTATTTGTTTATGTTAATAAGCTGAATATATCCAAAAATAATCCGGGCACGTCAATGTTCACTTTTTGATATAATTTGACTGTAGACCGTACAGATATTTATTCGTTGCGGCAATCGAACCCTTTTTTTTGTTCCGGGTTGGTAAGGGGAGGAAGGGGTCGATCAGACTCTTACTGAGTAAAAACCACCCTGATGTTCCCTACCTACACTTCTGCCGTCGATCCCAGGAACGTACCTATGCGCCCTCTACAATCCCAGACTGGTGCCCTGTTGTCAAGCATTTGCAAGTACAAAGTTCATGTCTCGAGATGTCTTTAATACGGCTTCAATTGAATTATTCCCAAATCACATTTCAACAATGTACAATGATATCATTTTACTTAACTGACATGAAATTAATTTTATCATTCTCTTTGTTTCAGAATCAGACATTCGTGAAATTTGAAAACAGTAAGTTTTTACAAGAATTTCGTATAAATTGCATTTTTAAATAATTGTATTAAAATAAGAACGTTTTAAAATATTGAAACAGAGTCCAAGCCCTTGATTCGCCTCCTTATATGTTGGTCTTATTATTATTTATTAATAATATAAACAACTTGATTTATTTTTACATACGTAGGTATATATAAAAAACAAATACTATCTAAATTTTACTTGAACACACTGTTATAAAAAGACAAACAAAATTTTAAATTTGAGAAATTATTTACTATCTGTAAAAAATACATTAAAAAATTATTTAAAAAAAAACAAATAAAATAACCAGCAAGCAAGATTGTTTTTAATTTAAAACTATAATTCATAATATGTTTGTCCGAAAAAAGGTGCCTTAAAATAAAAAAATAATCTACTGAACCACGCATACTTCACTACATAATTTTCTATACACTTTAACCTAACCTAACTCAGCAGTAATTAGCGGATGAAAAAAACCTGTTAATTAAGACCAGTCGATCAACAAAGGCGCGCCGCTTTTAGGTTGAGCCAATTATTTTGGCAACACCTTCCTTCGCTTAGCGGTTATATTTGTCATTAAACACAAAGGTTTTTTTAATGTAATCGCTATTTTAGTAATTAGTTTGCTGTATCAGTAGTAAACCTATATCGGAATAATACCGGACCTTTTTTATCGTCCGGTAATACCGGAATGAATAGTTGCCAAACTGCCTCGTACCCGACGGTCGGGTCGCAGTCTTTGGTTCGATTCCCGGGTCGACCTGACCATGACCTTACTGCCCACACAATAAAGAAAGACTCAAACGTACCAGAACTTGCACGATATTTCTTGCATCGTCTAAATGAGCTTTCAGGCTAAATCATTTCAATACAAATATGAATAAATTGTCCTCCATGTAACAAAATTGACGCTTCATTGACTTTAACAAACAATGCTTCAAAAATGATTTAAGACTCGACTGCCAGTTCAAATAGACAGCACTGTGAATGCCAAATGTGACAGTGGCGTGACGTCACATGATAAAGACATTCAGGGCTATTGATTTGTATTGAGGGGAACACGTCTGCGACGGTATTTGGAGCTGATGTATGAGCTTGCAAAATTATTTCTTTGAGACATTCCCATATTCTTGTTACTAAGGTAAATTCTAAACGAAAGGCTTTATTGGGAATCTTTGTTAAGGAAAATAAAAGTGTAAACCGGTATTGAGATTCCTAGAATAAAATTCAACCTCCGCCGTTTTGAATTTTCTTTGACGTAATTTAGACTTAACACGTTGAAGAAACAAGCTTCTTTATTTAAAATAATTAAAAACACGACTGTAAAAATTGCACATATTTGTACTTTGTTTACTAGTTAGTTTTTTTTTACGACGTTTTTATCTAGGATTAGGTAACGATACCCCATACATCTAAATCGGTTCACGCGTTTGAAAGTTATGGTGGAATAAAGAAACTCACACACATACATACTTACATACACTAACTCTTAACACATAACACTCCTTTTTTTTTGCAGATCAATGTCTAACTATTTCAGAAACATACATCTTGGCTATCACTGACAGCGATGAAACTTGGGCTTACATGAATTAAAATGAATACAAGTCTGGAATGGCCAAGCCGTCTTGAGCAAGCATGTTGGTCAATGTTCTTGTGAGAACCTTCTCTGCATAAGAAGACGCCTTGGCCCTGCACTGGGTTAACAATAGACTGGAATTATTATTAATACTAATAAAAAATACTGATGAAAAATCATAATCCTTCCTTGTAGATAATTTTAATTTTAAAGGCAACCGTTACTGACGTACTGATCCATCAAACCACTGAACAGATTGCGTTTAAAATTTGACACGTAGATAGTTGTTACGATGTAGGCATGCGCTAAGAAAAATTTTTTCATAATTCACCCCTTGAGGAAATGAAACGGTGGTTCAAAGTTTGTATGGTTAATTAAGATTAGCCGATATTTACGCGAACAAAAGCTAGTAATTGTAGTATTGACTGCCTCATTGTTCTAGTGGACGCAAGCGCGACTGCTGTGCATGAGGTCTTGGGTTCGATTCCCAGGTCGGGCAAAGTGTTATTGGGTTTTTCCATCAGGAATTTCTCACTAGCAGCCTCGGAGTCTGGATTTGTGCCCGCTTGATGGCAATAGGCTCGCCCCCTATTACATGGGACTTAAAACGTAACTGGTTAAATGTGGGTGTACTAATGGGTGCACCTCTGCCTAACCCTTCGGGGATTACAGGCGTGATGTTATGTGTTATGTAAAAGCTAGTAATTTATATCCATAATATTTAATATTAGGTATAGATTCATCTAGATAGTCGCGAAATTAAAAGATAGGCCACAGATACAGACTAAGGTTCTAAATATATCTTATCGTAATTCTAGAGAGTAGTAAACCACTAGAATATTCCTTGATTTAGGTACTAACCTAGACAAAATAGCACAAGTACCAACCCATTCCACACAAGCTGTGCGAGCAAGTCCATTATAATAGCCAATGTTAGTGGTAATAAAATATATCTGTTCGCGTTAGCGCAGAAAATAATATGAAACTTGCAAACGTAGTAAAATTTTAAATAAATCTCAGTTTACTTCTGCAAATGTTTCATATTTCGTAGTTTAGATTTTAGTTGGAATGCATAAATACAGTTTTCAGTATATTTGATTAAAGTTTTAACGCTTTTGTTAATGGAATTTAAACCTTAAGACACAAATAAGTGGATATAAAATTCAGACAAAAAGAGCCACTTACATGAGATTATAAGTTAACATTATAATTAATTTTCTAAGTAGCGGTCACCGATACCTTACCTACTGTAGTACGTTAAGTAATAAGCCACTATAATAAAAAAAAAACGACTGCAAAAATTGCACATATTTGTACTTTGTTTACTCGTCAGTTTTTTTTTATAACGACGTTTTTTATTTATAGTGTTATATAATTTTTTAAATCTACTTGTCAAATTCTAGACGATAACCCTATGGTTATCGTTATTAATTTATTGTTTCAATGAATCTAGTCGAGTCTATACTAGACTAGATTCATAAAAAAAAAATTGAGGCTGGTATTAATTTACGTTTTAAAGTGACACCGGTTTCTTTTTATTTTTTACTAACCAATGTTACTCGGAACAATACAAGGATTGTAACGATACTCCACACATCTAAATCGGTTCAGGCGTTTAAAAGTTATGGTGGAATAAAGAAACTCACATACATAAATACATTAACCCTGAACACATAACACTCCTTTTTTTGGGGCATTCGTGTAAAAATAGAAAAATTAAAGTAAAAAAAAATAATCAATACAAACTTACAGTTTTGGTTTTATAATAATCGGCTTTATTCCTAAATAGTCGGCTAGTAAAATTTTAGTTGAGTGTTGTCAATTATATACTGTGAAAGTCGTGATTTAAAACCGCTGAAGGAGCACACACTTTTTATAAGTGATGGTAAATTATATAACATTGCGCTCCTTCATATTTGTCGAATAATATCGTCGTACATCGATTACGTAAGTGTAATAAGCTCGGAAACTTCTTCCTCCTTTTCAGTAACATGATTGAAAATACCAGCACCCTCTAAACAGAACCTCAAACCAAAGTTTACCAAATAAGATACGTTAAACTTAACCAGTCTTTCAGTAGACTTCAGCGCTCGCAAGGCATCAGATAGCTGGCCCCGAAGTATATTCTGCTTTAATAAACTATTTACGAGATCCTGTGGTAGCCGTTACAATGTAGTAGCCGGCTCACGATGTATGAGCAGCATTAATTCAAGTCTATAGACTACTAATGCTACTATTTTATTAATAAGTAATGGTAAAAATGGTGAATGTTTTTTTTTATTATTTGGTTACTAGCTTTTGCCCGCGACTTTCTCCGCGCAAAAACAAAATAAAATATAGCCTATGTTACTCGCAGATAATGTAGCTTTCTAATGGTGAAAGACTTTTAAAAATCGGTCCAGTAGTTTTTGAGTTTACCCATTACAAACAAATAAAAATACAAATTTTTCCTCTTTATTATTAGTGTAGATTTAATATATTTACACATAACATCACGCCTGTAATCCCCGAAGGGTTAGACAGAGGTATACCAGGGAGGGTACACCCATATTTCGCCAAGGTCAAGGTCAAGGTCAAGGTCAAAACATTTATTTCAATTAGACCATTTACAGGCACTTTTGAATTGTCAAAGAGTCGGTCAGTTAGTCCGAAAGTTGAAGCTAGTTGCTCGTTCCAAAACGGAGGTAGGCCTCTATGGAGAAGAACGAGCAAGAAACTGCACGGCACTCTTTTAAATTAGATTATTACAAAATCTTGGTTACATTATTCTTGTAGATTCTATATGTGATCACAATGAAGATGAATATAAAATAGTAGTAAAAAAAATATAAAGAAATTAAAGCAATAGCAGTTAAGAGATGACCAATCCCAACTGACAGCACTCGTTCACGAGCATGACGCATGGATCAGCACCACCTAGCTCAACCATTATGGAGGGAGCCAAATGATCCAACACACGCGCCACCATCAGCGAGATATTTGAGTGAGCATGACAAGCTCTCAACTGCCATGCTTATTAAGTCAAAACACATCGTAACTTAATAAATAAGAAATGCTCCATGGTACTCACATTTACAAAATTGAAATAAATGATATTAAATTATACAATACTAACACTTTCAGTGTACTTATTCAAAAACAAAATAAAGCCAGTTATGTTTAAGTCCCATGTAATAGGGGGCGAGCCTATTGCCACCAACCGGGCATAAATCCAGATTCCGAGGCTGCTACTGAGAAATTCCTGATAGAAAAACCCGATAACACTTTGCCCGACCTGGGAATCGAACCCAAGACCTGATGCTACAATACTATTTGATTATTATGATTTAGTAGTTTTTATATAAGGTACATACATTGCTTTCACGTGTCATAATGTATGATTCTGTTTGCAAATATTGTAATCATTAATTTTACAAGAGTACACTAGATACGTATGAAGTTTTTTTGTCCGTTCTTCTTCATACAAAACTACCTTTTGGATGGGGCAACTAGATTCAATTCCTTTTTTGTTTTTGTATATGACGTTCTAAAGTGCCTTATAATGGCTTAATTGCAATAAATGATTTGACTTACACTTTGACTTTACGGTTTAAAAGACACATTCATATAACGTACGGAAGAACAGGGCGAGAGCAAAAGTCTCCATGAACCCCTCCATGAACCCCTTGATTACAGAACGCTAAAAACGTTGAATATTTTCATTATCTTAAGTAAATAACAGGTTAGATCGCTTTTGTTTTCAAAGCCCCTCAAAGGTAAAGTAAACGCCCATCAAAGTCTATTTTTTTAAATACGGCTAGACTTAGTAATTGACTTCAAATTCGATGTAAGAACAAAAGACAAGTAATTATTTTTTTTAATAACATAGTACTTGAAGTTTTAGCCTAGGTACCTAATTTTTAATTAAAACTTGTTGTTATTATAAAAGTAGGATTAAAAGAAAATAATCTTTTGTAGATAAATACTTTTTTTAAATATTTTGTGTTTTCTAGCTTATAGAAAAAACTATATTTAGGAGAGTTTACACCTTACAGCATTTTATGCAAACTGTGAAATCCTTATTATTCGAAATGAATGAATCGATTTTAATGAAACTTTCTACACATCATATGCAGGATACATAGGTCTAAAAAGTTAGTTACCACGCTAGCATTCTAGCTAGTTGCATAATATTTAAAATCTTAAATGTATATAAACATACATAACATTACGCCTGATAACTCTGAAGGGTTAGTTAGGCAGAGGTGTACCCATTAGTTGTTGTTTGTTTATCGTGTGGGTAGTAAGGTCTTACGACCCTACACACCCTAGTGTCAGAGTTTCTAAACCGCCTCAAGAGCCTCTGATATGGTACACCCACATTTCGCCAGTTCTTTTTAAGTCCCATGTAATAGAGGGCGAGTCTATTGCCAACGACTGGGCCCAATCCAGACTCCAACGCTACTAAGAAATTCTTGATGAAAAACCTAATAACTCTTTGCTCGACTTGGAAATCGAATCCATGACGTCATGCCCAGCAGTCGCGCTTTGCAACGAGTACACCAACGAGGCAATCCAAATGTATAAAAAGAATTTCTTTTTCCTTTTTATAATTACTGTTTCATACTAAATCGAAATGACACGACGTTACAAAATGTTAAAGTATATAAATATAAACTTTACTTTTAGGGACATAATTACACTGAGTTATGGGAATAAACCGCTTCGGCTGGCCGTCAGTTCTCTGTCCAATTTTCTGAACAGCACACTAAGCGAAAATATTTTTAGCCTAGCATTTTATAAACAATTGTTTGTAAATTGTTTATTTATAATTTTTATGAGGGACTGCCTCGTTGGAGTGAGGATTCCCAGGTCGGGCAAAGTGTTATTAGGTTTTTTCATCAGGAATTTCTCAGTAGCAGTCTCGGTGTCTGGATTTGTGGCCTGGTTAATGGCAATAGGCTCGCCCTCTATTACATGAGACTTCAAACTTTATGTAAGTGTACTAATGGGTACACATCTGCCTAACCCTTCTGGGATTACAGGCGTAATGTTATGTAAACTCACGCCTTTTTCCTATAGAATGTGTGAATGCTGTATTTTAGTCATCCTTTAGATTTTTCGCGTGCATTTTTAACTGATAAGAGAAAAAAACCTAATCGAGTGCAACCAACCACTCACTAATTGACGCCACCAACGCCAAACGAAGCGAACTTATACATTTCTAAACCCAATCTAAATTCACGTACACAAAATGCTACAATAAATGGCAAGTTTCAGTCGCTACATGCAAAATTTACGTTGTAACAGTACCAGATTGAGTACTAAAAAATCCACATGGCTGTGCTAATTTTTTTGGCTTTACTTCACTGTTTTTTAGCGTTCCGTACGTGTCACCGCAAAAACGGACCCTTTATAGGATCACTTTATTGTCTGTTTATTCGTCGTTCTTTTTTTCAGAAACACGTGGAGGCATCAAGGTGAAATTAATATTAAATACCTACTTAAATCCTCTACACATAGGAGCAGTGAAAAAAATATACTTCTAAGTTAACGCAATAAGATAAGATCGTTCATGGCGCATATATTTTGACGCTCGTTTGGTTATCAAAACCATATAGGGGACTTTCATGAAATTAAGCAAGAAGCCATGCCATGTTAAGGATAAACCGAAATCCGTTTTGTAGTTACATTACAAAATAACAACTTCCTTGCGATTTAAAAAACAAATAATTGTATGTTGTCTTAAATATTGTATGGTTGGTACGGAACCCTTCGTGTGCGAGTCGCAACTCGCACTTGTTTTTACTAATCCCTGAAGTGGGGCGGAGAGAGTTCTTTTATTCGTTTAAATTTGCATCTATATGGAGTTGTAGACGCACTTGCACCATGGTTCTCTATAGAAGTGAAAAACACACCTCATATAGCCGTTAATTACGTTTGCTAACCATCAAACTAAGAAATACATACATACATAACATCACGCCTGTAATCCCCGAAGGGTTAGGCAGAGGTTTAACCCATTAGTACACCCACATTTCGCCAGTTATGTTTTTAGTCCCATGTAATAGGGGGCGAGCCTATTGCCATCAACCGGGCACAAATCCAGACTCCGAGGCTGCTACTAAGAAATTACTGATGGAAAAACCCAATAACACTTTGCCCGACCTGGGAATCGAACTCAAGACCTCATGCACAGCAGTCGCGCTTGCGACCACTAGACCAACGAGGCAGTCAACTAAGAAATATTGAGCAAAAATTATTTCTGGGAAATTACTTTTATTTTTGGTGTGAAAATTCATTGTTTAAGCAAGAAAGGTCACGCAAGTAAAACATTATGCTTACTGGTTTATCCGTCAGTAAAGGGATATTTAGGTATAGTGTATTTATAACATTTGGAACTAATTTTTGTAAAAAAAAAAAAAACAGTTGGAACTTTGACCTTCCTTAACCAGATTCAGATAAATCCATGATTCAGAACAATAAAATAACACAATAAAGAGAAAAAATGCACATAAACTTATTTGTATAGTTAGTAAAATATCTGCGGAGTTTGGATTTGTGCCCGGTTCATGGCAATAGGCTCACCCCTACTACATGGGACTTCATAACTGGCGAAATGTAGGTGTACTAATGAGTACACCTCTGCCTTACCCTTCGGGGATTATAGGCGTGATGTTTTGTTAGTATAATATTGTCCGTAAAGAAAATAGGCAACGATTAAAATGTTTGTTTTAAAAATTAAAAAGGTCCATAATTTTAACAAGCATATAAAAGTAGGGATTTAACTGGCCTTAGGCCGACTTGCACGAAAAACTTAAACCAGATTTAGTTATTGACATTCGATTTCTTTAATTACCTTTGTACACCAAACATACTGATATTAATTAAATTGTAAGGCATATTTACAATTTTTAAGAGTTTATCAATTAAGCAATTTTCTATTTATAAGAGAAGAGGATGAGAGAGGATGCAGTGGATGAGTTTTTTTTTTATCGCATCGCAACGGGAGAATTGACCAAAAGGCACTTTTAGTAATACTTACAAGACTTTTTTAGTCCCATATGGCGAGTCTTTTGCCATCAACCGGGCACAAATCCAGACTCCGAGGCTGTTACTGAGAAATTCCAGATAGAAAATCCCAAAAACACTTCGCCCGACCTGGGACCCCAAAAACCTCAACCCCAGGACCCCAGCAGTCGCGCTTTACGATGACTAGGCCAACAAGGCAGTCCAGTGTTAGCATCTAAATCGGAATTAAACGATAACCCTTGTTAGTGCAAGCGAGCTTTCGAAAATCAAAGCCATAATTTCATTCAAAATTCATAGGACTTAAGTAATTTCATTTAAGCTTAGATAGTAAACCCACTACTTACTAAAGTGTGTAAGAAATGTTTTACCAAGTAAGCATTGTTTGAGCCTTAAGCCTTTAGCTGAAGGGCTAGGCTTTGATATAAAATAAAATATTTGTTTAAGTAGGTACCCAATACATAATTTATGTTTTGTTTCTCGCTGTGGGCGACGTAATAAACGTAAACTTGTAACGTTTATCTACGATGTAAAACTATTAGATTTCATGTTTTTTTGGTAGATAGGATCGTTTAGTTGTTTCTTCGAGACTTGTTTGTCGAGCTTCATTACCTGAGCGCTTTTCAGGTGGGAAATTTTAGTTACTTTTGGGAACGTCCAAATTCAAATCTGTCAAAATTGCCTATAATTTACCGACTTTTGTACATTGACTGACGCTGAGATGAGATTGCGACTACATTTTTTTGATAACGAGAATCGATTGTCACTATTAGATGATTCTGACTTTCAGGAGTTACGGTCGTCGGAAAAGCGGGGCGAGCTGGCTAAAATAGGGCCCCTTGTTCAACATTGAGCAACAAAAATTTAGACGCTGGTCCAACGCATTCTTAGGTCAAATTGCATAGAAAAATGCCATGTGAAACCGATGTTTAGCTTACAAAAGGCTAACGATTAAATAATTATGGTCATTTAGTCGCAATCTCATGTCAACGAGAATCAGTGTCAAAACATTGCTAAATTAGAAGCCATTTTTGACATTATTGTAACTGAGATTAGATTGCGATCGTTTCTGAAAGCTAGAAGAATTGCCTCACATACAAGATTTTTTTATCATAATAATCATGGCGAGGGGGGGTATTGTCGACAAGAATAATACATTTGGCCCCCTGTTGTTCAATACTTTGTCTTTTTTCTTCAACCTTCAAATAAGGTTCGCAATAACAAAGTCCCTTCATTGACAATATTTTTCTTTTCAATACAAATCAGGATCCGAAAATTTACATCCACTAAATATTCTAGAGGCGTATTCTAGCATCGAGAAAAAAGTGAGTAAAAAAATGTTTCTCGTTTATCGAAAATTCCAGACAAATATGTGTTTGGGAAAAAATGACAGAGACGCATTCTGCGGAATAGTTTTTATGCACGCGAGGAGTGTTATTAACCGTTCTGATGTATAGGGGCGTTTTTTACGAAAAATTCTGGGGCATTTTCAGGGCGGACACGGGGGTGGGTCTTTATAGGTTCTTGACGTGAGGGATACATCAGTTTTGTAAACGAGGGTGTCATATTACAGATCATCTGTTCTGTATACACTTTGTCTCTCTTATTTACATTTTTTTTTTCGCGAGCTTTGTCGACTTTGATAAACTTTGAGGGCGAGATAAAAAAAATGTTGCTTAACTTTACAAAACATAACATAACATCACGCCTAAACCTCGATGAGTTAGGCAGAGGTGTACCCACTAGTACACCTACATTTCGTGAGGTTTGTTCAAGTCCCACGTATATGTTATGTCCCAATAGGGGGCGAGTCTTTTGATAACAACCGGGCACAAATCCAGACTTCGAAGGAGCTACTGGACAAGTTAGCATATTATCCATGACGCTTAATCAGTATGTCGGTGATGCCAAACAATTTAATTTGTTGGTGCTGCGGGCGCTATAGCATGTCGGTAACGCAGTCACATTAGCTTGTCGGTGACGCGAATCATTACCATATGGGTGACGCAGTCACATTAGCTTGTCGGTGACGCGGACATGTTAACATGTGGGAGACGCACACACAGTAGCATGTTGGTGACGCGTACATGATCACATGACGGTGACTGGTTCACATTAGCATGTGAATGACGCGGACACATTAGTAGTTTGGGGACGCGGACAACTTAGCATGTCAGTGACGCAAACGCATAAATTTTGCCACTACCAAAAATTGCTCAACAAGCCTAAAGAATTTTGTTGGTACGATATTAAATCATTGTTTTGCTTCTATCTGTAGACATGGGGGCGTTTTTATCCTCTTGTTACGCATGACAGAATAACCCACACAACTCGTGTTGATCGTGTTTTATGTGACACTTATTTTTCTAACCGCGTCGGTAGTTTTACAGGTGGATAACGGTCGTGGAATGCTTTGATATACTCTTTAGATGAGGTATTCTTTTATTGGGGCCTTACTTAAAAACTACCCACGTTTTTGAATCTAAACATTGTCTCAATGAGAAGAACTATGCTTATAGTTTTTTATCTAATGCTGCTTCATAACATTTGGAATAGGTAGGTAATAAATTAAAAATTTATAACCAGTTATACGCCGCAGTTTCATCCGCGTTTAGCTACCTACGCCTTTGGTTATAGCTCCGCTGTCGTGGGTCGTAGCGTGATAATATATAGCGTAACATGAACCTGGCTATCATATACAAACAAATAGATGCGTTTAACCGGTCACCTGGTCAGCCCCGGCTGACTTACCGGCAAGTTAGAACAATAGAAAAATAACTGTTTGTCATTACTGACTTGAGTAATTAAACAAACAAACAGACAAAGCTCTCTTAAGCTTTTATCGCTACCAGCCTACTTTTTTTCCTAATGAAAGACCTCTTCTTATACACAGAAAACACGAGTATTGATCACCACGCTTGCTCAAGGCGGATTGGAGATTTCAGTCTTATACAGAGTGTTAGTGTAAACACCATTATCCTTGAAACCAGTGGTTTGATTTCACTAATAGAACATAAATTCAAAGAAAAAAAAAAATTTTTTAAGTAAAGTCTCCATTTTTCCTGAAAATTATTTCACCCTATATTACAATGATGTAATTAGTTAAAACTTATGTAGGTAGTTATAACGGACGGCCAGTGCAGCAGGTCAACGCCCTTAGCGGTGATTACGTAACTCGGGCGCATAGTATCCATGACTTTACGGACGGTGTCGGACAGATTTTTTTTAATTTTTGAAAGAAATCTTTGTTTATTTATTTTTAAATTCAGATAAACATTTTTTATAATAAATCAAGTACCTATGGTTTTAGTGACAACGGTGTTTACACTAACAGTCTGTATTAATTTTGAGGCCGGGTTTCCTCACGATGTTTTCTTTCACCGATGTCAACGATGTCCAAGAAACACTTAGAAAGTACCTCCACATGAATAGAAAAAGGTCACATTGGTATCGCCCGGAATTGGCACCCACAACCACTCCATCAGGACATTGACGTCATGGCTTCCGAAAAAATAAAACATCTGCAAATCAGTGCTTATTTCCCCCTCATATAATTTCTTCGACAGTAACGATCCCATTCGTCGCGGCGCATATGGTGTGACCCTATGTAATAAATCCGTGTATGGCGTCACGTGACCTCAATTTTTCACCTCGTAAAATGTAAAGCTAGTCGCAAATGTATTTGGACATGAAAAAGGGGTAACGCTTCAGTAATTTTCTAGTTTTTATTTTTTATTTTTATTAGGGAACGTAAAAAGTGTTGTGATCCTATAAAACATAAAGATTTGGGTTTAAGTCCGGGCAAGTACCAATGTGACTTTTTCTAATTCTTATGTACTTTCAAATAAGTTTATCAAATTCAAAGTCAAATCATTTATTTCAATTAGGCGATTATAAAGCATTTTTGAACGTCATTACAAGAAAAAGAATCTAGTTGCCCCTTCCAAAAGGTAGTTTTGTATGGAGAAGAATTGCATCAAAAATCTGCCTAACCTTTTACCAACTATGTTGGGGTTGGCTTCCAGTCAAAATACCACCATTTTACATGGAGCGACAGCCTCTCCGACCTCCATAACCCGGTAACTGGACAGCCGACAGCCCTTGGTAAGACTGGTTGTCAGACATTTCGGGCTTCTGACGATCCGTAACGACTGTGAAAGATCCACGTATGACATTTAGGATCCGAGGCAAGGAGGAGTCTCGGTGTGTAAAGATGGTCACCCAACCAGGGTTGGTTGTATAATTATGTAACCAAAAACTATCCTTCCACAAAAACGCCATAGACTTCCTTCATCTGCTTTTAATGCACCACAAGATGGTCCAATATAAGAATATTACCTACCTGGAAAAAAACTAACGTTGGCATAATATGGGCTAAGTAAAAAGGGTTGGATTACCTCAGTCAAGGTGAGCTCCGAGAGAACTTGATTTAGGCCGCATCTGTTCCTGAGATTTCATTGTTTTTGGGTTCCGTAGACAGATGTATGGAAAAAACAGGTTGTGAGTTTCAACAAGACCTTTTTAGGGTTCTGTACCTAAAGGGTGCTAACGGGACCTTATTAATAATAGTCTCCGCTGTCCGTCCATCCGTCTTTTTTTTGTTTATTCAAAATCTGCAGAAAATAAAGTTACACAAATCCTGCTAAACTGCATAAAAGTTGTCAGCGGGCTGTATCTCATGAACTGTAATAGCTAGAGAGTTGAAATTTTCACAGAATGTGTATTTCTATTGCCGCTATACCAACAAATAATATAAACAAATAAAAATATAATATGAAAGGTCCTTAAACAAGATACCTGATTTTTTACGTTTTTGGCTTTTAATTTTCAACACTTCTAATCTAAACATTTTTTCTAAAGTTGTAAAGATTGAATCTAAACTACTTCGTTATCTCATGCGGAACCCAAGTGCCTCTCCAGCAGACAATTGACCGGTTTTTCCTCTCTTAATAGAATTGCAATACATTTTTTTGTTCTATTTATGTAGGATCTAGTTATTTATGTAACGTAGAAACCAAAAAACGGATAGATCTGGATTTAACCAGAATTTTCTAGATAGATCCGGTAGCAAGCAATCAGATTAGGCCTTTAGGTTGACCTTAAATTCAAATTTGGCGGATTTGTGTCAATAGTTTTGAGATACTGTTGGGATTTTTTCCTCTCTTTAACCCTCGCCGTAAATAGCGGGTGTTGTAAGTTTAACGTGGGTATTTATTTATTATTTACTAGCTATCGCCCGCGGCTTCGCTTGCAAGTTAAGTTTAAAATTCGATCATACTTCGAAAGACATGTGGCGCCATCTAACATCATAAGAACGTTATTGCGATTTTTCTCGGGAACAGTACTTTTTTTCGGGATAAATGGTACCCTATGTTCGTTCCTGTACACCTGGCAATGTATATGCAAAATTTCAGGATCGGTTCAGTGGCTTAGACGTAAAACGGTAACAAACAAACAAACAAACTTACTTTTGCATTTATAATAATAGTAAGGATTTATTCATTTAACTCAGGTAACAAAGACTCATAACAAATATACCTTATAGACCACCTTACCTTACCCTTACCTTACCTTATTTATGTGTCTGTCTGTGACATCGTAGCTCCCAAACGGCTGAACCGATTTTAATTTAGTTTTTTTTTATTGGAAGGTAACTCGAACGAGAGCGTTCTTGATTGTAAATGAATCTAAGCCTGAACAGATCAGTGGAAGATCCACAGGTCTGTACGACTCGATATTTGGTATTTCGTAACTATGTTTTTTCTTTGTTGTTTTGGAGATTTTTATTTTAAGAAGTCAGGAACAGCTGTAATCGTTTTATTTTTTAACATTCTTTTGTCTATTTTAAGATGAAATATTGTATTTTTTTTTTACTTACCTAATTTTCGTGTAAAGTGTTCGGTTAGACGCATTTTCTTTTCATAAGTCTTTGGGTTTATTTTGGTAAATTAATTTTTCGGTGAAGCTATCTCAGGATAACCCTTTGTGGTCTTAGAACATTATCTCCAGGTCAGTGCACTTGTATCTTCATCAGACATCCTAAAATAACTAGGAACATTTGGAATGCCGTTCACGTCTGCATCAACAATGCGAGCCTTTGTCCTGTTCTCTGTTAATTTGCTTTGAGAAATATCTTGACAGACTCCCCAGATCTAGTAACGGAGCCCAACTTGTTTGTGCAAGTTGTGCCTAGTGCACTACTTGTATCATAGTATTTGACTGCCCCGTTTGACTCGTGGTCGTAAGAGCGACTGTTGAGCATAGGATCCTGGGTTCGAATGCCAGGTCGGGCAAAAAGGGTAATGACCCTATAAAAACCCAATGGGGTTTTTCCATTAGGAATTCTCAGTAGCAGCCTGTGCCGTCCATTCAGGATGTGGGAGTGAGGGAAGAGGGAGTACCCAATATCACTTAACCCGACCTGAAATAAACCCAAGACCTCATGTTCAGCAGTTGCACTTTGCGATCACTGGACTAAAGGAATAAAAATGCTAAAAGGTATGTTGTGGAAAAATATTAGCAAAAGACTTTCGCTGACTCGATGCTACACACAACACAAGTATGAGGCCCAAATTGCCTCATCCTATAGTTTTACTGAAACTGAATAAAAATAACATTAAACAAGTTTTCATGGGTCCCAAACGCCTCGTTTAAACACGGCTATTTTTACTTTATAACTGCGCTGACGTGAGCCACTTTCTATAGGGCCATTCTAAATTCTTTCATCCACTTTTAAAAGAGAAACCGCAAAATACATACTCTTTCCCAATATGTAAAGACCTTCCCAGTCACGAGTGCTCGACATGCGACTCTAAAATCATAACATTAAGGTATAAATTACAATGATTGACGCGCATTACTGAAATATAACAACTATAGTAATAAACTTTTGACCCCAAAAGTTTAGGGTCAAAATTGGGAATTTTCCGAGCCATGTAGATCGAACGATTTAGGCAAACCCAAACGACTTTTGAAATTTTAAGTTGGTTAAATCATGTTCCGGTTGCCTTGTTCGTATTTTTAGTTTAAGTATTTTTTGTTATAATTTGACCCTAAAATACTGAAACTTTTAAACTTGGGTCTTTTTAAAACAATATACTCTTAACCTTGACTTAACTGTCTTGTGGTCGGTTTCGTTTCCCACGTTGGGCAAAGTGTTATTGGGTTTTTCACGCAGAATTTTTTCAGTAGCAGCCTCCGAGTTTGGATTTATGCCCGATTGATGGCGATAGGTCCGCCCCCCCATCGCATGGGACTTAAACATTACTGGCGGAATGTGGATGTACTTATGGGTACACCTCTGCTTAACCCTACGGGGATTACAGGCGTGATATTTGTTTATGTTATTAAATTAAATATTAGATAATTTACCTTCAGACTGATTTCTGAGGAGATAGTGGTGATCCATAATATGATATTATTATGGTGCGACATTGCATGACATGTGGCGGGTGTTCGACCGGTCTGTAGCGTGCGCTACGTGTTGGTACGGTTGGCAAAACAGGCATTGAAAATAAATAAAATACTTATAACCAAAATACTAAAAATATACCATTATCTGCCTAGCCTGGTCACAACTATGTTAATGTCGGCTTCCAGTCTAACCGGATACAGCTGAATACCAGTATTTTACATGTAGCGACTGCCTATCTGACCTCCACAATCCAGTAACAGGGTAATACGATCCCTTTGGTAAGACTGGT
Organism: Hoplodrina ambigua; assembly: GCA_949774945.1. Lineage (NCBI taxonomy): Eukaryota > Metazoa > Arthropoda > Insecta > Lepidoptera > Noctuidae > Hoplodrina > Hoplodrina ambigua. The sequence continues at coordinate 929,679 of OX458985.1, forward strand.
TGTCAGACTTACGAGCTTCTGATGACCCGTAACGACTGTCAAAGATCCACATATGACAGCCAGGACCAACGGCTTAACATGCTTTCAGAGGCAAGAAGGAGTCTCAATCCGTAAAGATGGTCACCCATCCACGGATCAACCCCGCCAAGCGTCGCTTAACCTGATGGATCGACCCGTGTGGCTGTTATTACTTAGCTAATTCTCGTTAACATGTAAACATAAAAAACGCACTGTAACCGCACCGAAACGGTACCGCACCGGAACGGTGCCGCACCGAAACCACACCGTTGTAATACCTGTAATGACGGCGAAATAAATATTATTTAAAAGGAAAACCAATTGAATTCGCCATAGCATGCACAATACAGACATTTTTTCCAAGAGAACAAGTACGTATGATATCATGATAAAAAACCATTCTTATGTCGAATCACGCGATTTGCAGGAAAACGCAATAAATCAACTCTTTGTTTGTCTTCCCTAAACAATAACTAATTCGTTCATTATTTACGTGCTTTTCGAAGCATGGGGGTGTCGCATTGCCAACTTCGAAATTTCGGGCTGATACTGAAAAATTCCTAATAGCCCTTCTTTTATCGTGTAGGCAGTAAGGTCTTACGACCCCACACACCCTAGTATCAGAGTTTCTAAACTGCCTCAAGGGCTGCTGACATGGTTTGAGTGAGACAGTAATAGGCTGGTATAAGTCCAGGTTTCCTCATGATGTTTTCCTTAACCGATGTCAGTGATGTCCAAGATAAACTTTAGAAAGTGCATATGAATTGAAAAAGTCACATTTGCAAAACCAAATAACACTTTTAGCCTGACCAAGAGGCCTTTGAGGCTTTTCAGAAACTCTGACACTAGGGTGTATGGGGTCGTAAGACATTACTGGCTAAACGATAAAAAAGAAGAAGTAGAGAAGAAGAAGCCTGACCAAGGAATCGGAACAAGGTTTCCACGCATAACAGTCGCGCTTGCGACCACCGGTCAGTTAAAAGCAGGAAGCAGATAAGTATGGTGGCAGTACCACCCTGGAAAAGCTTTTTCATAAACATCTCTTCGGGGCTCGCTGAAGGTCGAAGACCTTTTCATTTTTATGTGAAAAGCGACTTTGACTTTGACGAAAGAACATTGATCACCATGCCTGAAACTGTCGACACGGAGACACCAATTGCGTGTCGGCAATTTCAGACTTCGTTATGGCAACTTTTTTATTACGACGCAAGGCCATTAAAAAAGTCGTAAACTAATTTAATCAGTAAACGCTTGAGAAGTTTTGCTATACGGAACTGTTTCAATGGTTTGTTGTTACTTTCGGTAATTTTTATTTAATTGGGTAGGTATTTCTTTTTATGGAAAAGATTCGTGGTTAGTAGTACATTATGCTTTTAACTTAACCAGTTAGTTCGAGTCCCAGGTCGGGCAAAGTATTATTGGGATTTTTCATAAGGAATTTCTCAGTTGCCGTCTCGTAGTCCTCAGGTAGCATGCTCTCCCCCTATTACATGGGACTTAAACGTAACTGGCGAAATGTGGGTGTATTAATGTGTACGTCTCTGCCTAATCCTTTTTGGATTACAGACGTGATGTTATGCTTAACCAGTTACCTAATCAACTGCCAAATTCCAAATTGTAGTTCCAATCATCGTTCACTATTTTGTCATTTAGTAATTGTATGATTGAATTTATTTAGTAATTGTATGGACTTTAAAAGAGACCTCTGAGTTTGTTTCGGTGTTTCTTCTCAGAGCAGTCGGCTAGGAAACACTGGACTCATCTAGTTTAAAATGTGACGTGTAAAAGTGTTATTTATAACCAATTTACTGAATAAACATCATTTCATTTCATTTCATTTAAGCAACTCCGACATCAAAGCCGACTGTTGTTCAACAAAGAATAGCTCGTCTGCCCAACTCTTTTACTAATTAAGTTAAATGGGCCTGTTTTAGGTTATGGTTCACCACAATAGTTCGATTGGTTTGGGTTTTGAACCGCCAGCGTTCAATTGGGACCCTCACTATGCAAGCAATAATATGCTCTATAGTAATTTTCATTGATGAATTGATGAATAACTAAAATATTAAACCAGTCAATGTGTTACATTTTGCCACTAGCTTTTGTTCACGACTTTTACCACGTAATTTCGTTGCAGACCTTTATTATTTTTAGAGTAAATTGTAGCCTATTAATTTCAGGAATAACGCTGATTCTTATTAGAAAAAAAAATCTAATTGGTCTATAAACATATTGGTTATGTTTGTAAATAGACTTCTATGGGCCTAGTTACCCGAAATAAACGAATTTTATTTATTTAAAAACTCCGGAGATTAGCGCGTTCAAACATACAGACGTAAAAACTTTTCAGCTTAATCATATTTTTGTAGTTTCCTGTTTTTAACGGGTCCAAGTTTGATAAGACTCCCCCCTGTCTCCGAAAGTACGCACAGCCGTTCGTCCTGCACTTAATTTCTCCTCGGTCGTGTCGGATTGCCGTTCCATCGGACTATGAGAATGAGGGAAGAGGGAGTGCACCTGTGTTTATGCACTATAAAATTTTTGATTTTCGATTAGGGAGCCTCTTAAAAATGCCTGTAGTAATTGTAACCACATTTTATTTTTTATATTTTCTCTAGTGACGTAAGTACCCTATTAATATTCCTATATCATCTTTTCTAGTATTCAAGTATCTACTAAACAAATAACAAAATGAACATTGCCAATTAAAACTTTATTTCGCGCATCATACGAGTAAGTTTCCAATGATAAACATGGCCGGCTTCACAACATGAGCGCTCACCAGTTTATTGCGAGCAATATTAAAAGTTATATAAACGGACTGTAAAGTTAAATTAACTGTGAAAAATATCGCGTATATATTGGCAATATCTATACAAATAAATAATGTTGAAATGTCTGTTTGTAATGTCAAAATGTCAGAAAACAAAATGTTTTAATTTAAAATCTTTTTTAACTTCATTTGTATGTTTATAATGAAATTTTGCAATCAATATTTCACCCACTTCCGCTGAAGCTTTCGGGCTGAAAATAGGCTGAAAATAACGTTTGGTTGTCACACGTGGATCTTCAACAGTCGTTACGGGTCGTCAGAAGCCCGAAAATCTCACAAGAGTCTTACCAAGGGGTATCGTTTTATCGGTTGTGGCGGTCAGATAGACAATCGCTCTAAGTAAAATACTAGTATTCAGCTGCATCCAGTTATACTGGAAGCCGACTCCCACATAGTTGGGAAAAGGCTAGGCAGGTTAATCGATATTTAAATACATAATTGTACAATATGTGTCACGAAAGATGAGACTTGACACACCAGACAATCTTTATTATTTCTTAATAAATATTATAATGTTGTTAAAAATTTGAATATAAATGTTTTCGAAATATCCCTGAATAGATACACAAATTATGGATAGCTATTTCGTACATCCTTACCTGCGCAAGCTCACCATAACTGACGCTTGTCAAGTTTCATCTTCGGTGGAAGATGAGACTTGCTCAAATCAAAAAATGATTTTTTTGGTTAGCGCATGACCCATGCATGTTTTTTATATGACTCATGCATGTTTTTCATACGTTAGTAGACTATAAAAAACAGCTGCAAAACCTGTTTTGTTGCCACTACACGTTTTATGCAGACCGTACTACGGGTAAAAAGGAAACGCGGTCGGATATCGCCTCTACATCATAGAGCCACTCGTTCGCTAACGTGTGGCGTTTTTGGGGTTTTCTTTCTATACATATATCTTTTTGAATAGCTAAGGGATTTTGTTCGCCCCGTTATTTTGTGTTGGTCAAAAATATTGTGAATCCTTTGGAAGTTCAGCTAAGTCTGTATAGCAGCTAAGATCCCCGAAGGGTTAGACAGAGGTGTACCCACTCACATTTCGCTAGTTATAAGAGGGCGAGCCTATTGCCAACAACCGGGCACAAATCCAGACTCCGAGGCTGCTACTAAGATGTTCCTGATGGAAAAACCCAATAACGTTTTACCTGACCTGAGAATGAAACCTCATGCTTAGCAGTCGCGTTTTGCGACTCCTACACCAACGAGGCAGTTCCGATATCTTTTTTATTTAATCACATAAAGGATGATACAAAAAAAAATCAAAAACAAAAACTTTGACCAGTCTACTTCCCACCTACCTAGTCCTACAGCAATAAAATTACTGAAACATCCTATTTACAAAACGTAAGATAACATCAGAATATATTGGACCAACTAAAACTGTTACAAACCCAATTAAAACATTATACACAACAATAACAAGAGATCTCTTTGATAAAACCAAATAAATCATTAACTGTTAATACAATAATAACTTGCCGCAAATAGTTAATTAACTATTGAGTTAATGGTTACGTTGTTATTGTTGTAGTGTATTTAACTCTAATAGGATCAAGATTGTTTAGGTGTTAAGTCTAGACTGAGTGGAGAGAGCTATTATTAATACTAGTTATCGAGATATGAAATTCTTAAGAAAGTTACATGTTTTTCCGATAGTTGCGATAATATTTTCGTTTTCTTCTTTGTTTTCTTACTGTTACATGCACTCGTAAGCTGTTATCAGAATAAAAATATTTCCAAAAAATTTGACACAGAAAATCAACAGCCTTATGTCAGGCAAAAATATCCCAGATATATTTTAATAACGTCTAACTCTTATACTACAAAAAGTTGAAGAACATAAATACATGGGGGTGTTCTGGGAAGCCCAATAAGAGATGCTTCCGAAATATTCTTTTGGACATCGGGAACTGGATCTTTTTTTTTAACTCGTTCGAGTTTATTGCCTCGACGCTTTTCTGGTGGCCTCCACTGTTGATTCTGGCTTTCAGGAATTGCAGTGGGTGGGAATAGTGTGGCAGGTTTGTCCCAAAAAAACAATACACAAACAGCAAGTCTGAAATAAAAAAAAAACAGCAATTCTGTACATTTTAATCTTATTATTTTGCGTGTTTGTAAGGAACAGCAGTATTTTTTTTTGTCATGTTGCAGAGTAGTTATAGGTTAATAACCGTTGCTTGAATATATTACTAAAAGATTTCAATTAAAATTCAAATTCAAAAACACAACACGATCCTTCTTTGTTCACAAACTAAAATGACTCAATTTTCAAAGAAACAAACTTAATTCTAAGGTGTTTGAACCACGATAATTTATCAACTGCAGCCAACCACTAAATCCATGTACCTATCTTAATTTGAATCTAAAATTTAAACAATTAATCAGTACGTCTCATAGTTCACCGCAAACTGGGCAGAATTTTATTACGTTGCAACACAACACTTTTATAGTTCTAATATAACATAGTGTTGCAAGTAGGTGCGGCTTCAGAATAACAAATTTTGAATTTTTCTCACTTTGCAAACGTTGGCTAGAAACTTTCGGAGTACATTGGCGTGTAACGGAAAACTAAAGAAATCCCTGAGGTAAGGTAGTGACGTCAATTTACGTGTATTCGCTTTTGGTTCGAATCCAGGGAAATGCAGCGGAAAATCAATGTTGACTGTTCGAATACAAATTCTTTAGAGTGCTTGTATTTCGGTTTAAAGAATTTATTTCTCATAAGAACTCACAGTCCGCTTATAATGAGATACAAATATTACTTAATACTATAATACAAACAATACAATGTCCTCCAGAGTACCTATTAGAAGCTATTGTTACACACATGTTGCTTAAGCTTAGATTTAAATACATTAATGTTATCGCATTCTTTAATATCGTCCGGCAAATCATTATACAGCTGTGCTCCTTCGTACAATATGGTCTTTTTACCGAAATTAGTGCGTACGCTGATAACTTCAAGTTTGTTTTTACGTATAAGAACTTATTTACTGGCACAATACTAGAGTTATTTGACGACCTTTTAATATAAGATTTGATATAAGCGTTCCGTCTTTAAGTCTCTAGTAATATAGGATAACATCACGCCTATAATCCAGATATTTCCAGATTTCGCTAGCTAAATTTAAGTCCCATGTAATATGGGGCGAGCCTTTTGCCATCAACCGGGCACAAATTCAGACTCCGCTGCTGAGAAATTCCTGATGCAAAAACCCAATAACACTTTATACCTGGAAATCAGACCCAAGACCTCATGCTCAGCAGTCGCGCTTTGCGACTTCTAGACTAACGAGGCAGCCAATATAGTAGAATAGTATAATCGAGGTAGTCTGAATATATAGTATTTGACATCATATCCGATCTTTCATATCAACTTTCTTTATGCTTGTTTAATAATTTAAAACAACAAACAATACATGGTGGGGATTGTTACTTATTCCTCCAAAAATCCCCACTTGTCTGGGTTTATATCTATACCATTTTTTTTTAGGTGGTAAAAATCATCAAATGTCTCCTTCCGCCCTGGGTGGGACAGAAGGGACTGTCAGACTTTTACTGACTAAAAAACGACCCTGTTCCTTCTGTTGCCCTTTGCGTTCCCAGGTCACGGTATCCTGTTAAGACGTCCCGCAACCCCGGCTATATCTATACCTAGTGTGGGAATTGTCGGTGGGGATTTCTGGAATAAACCATAATAGGTTGTTACAAGTAATATAAAAGAAGTTCGTCATACACAAACCGCACTTCCCCGCTAGCTTCTTTCGCCCAGGTGCACTCGTTTTATTTAGTACCGCCGACTCTTAATGTCTCCCAGTCACGAAATTGAGTTATACAAGTTGAAACATTTTTCTTTGTCGACAACACTGATGGATTTTCTTTTCTTTATGGTAATCAATGAGAGACATGTTCTGTGTTTTAATGTGAAGGAATATTGATGGAGGTTTTTGTGTTCTTTGTTTATTATGTTCGTTACGTTTATAAGTAATGGCCGGTGATTTATTTATGACTATTATTAGAAGGAACATGGGTTTTCTCACGACATGTTAGCTAGTCTATTCGCTATAGTAGACGGTGAAGTTGTAATGTTTTTTTTTTAAGCATGGATTTAATCCTAACTTCCTAACTTATATTATAAATGCGAAAGTAGATTTGTTTGTTACCATTTTACGCCTAAGCCACTGAACCGATCATCCTGAAATTTTGCATATACGTTGCCAGGTGTAGAGGAACGAACATAGGGTACCTTTAATCCCGAAAAAAAGTACTGTTTCTAAGGGAAATCACAATAACGTTCTTATGATCATAGATAGCGCCACGTGTCGTTTCATGATTTTAACCCACATTTCACCAGTTATGTTCAAGTCCCATTAAAAGGGGGCGAGCCTATTGCCATCATCCGAGTACTCATCCAGTCACCGACGCTGCTACTGAGAAATTCCTGAAAAGTAAAACACTTACATGGTCAAAATATATGAAATAGCTTTATTTTGGAACAGTTGTAATCCTTCTAAATAACCGATGGATTTAGATAAGATCATTAAAGTTTAATTTCTAAGAGTTTTTTTTTATTAAATCAAATCTAGTTGCCCATTAAAAGGTAGTTTCATTTAGAGAATGTGGCAGTCTTTAGTAGAGGGTATTTCATAGAGCTCTAAAGTGAACTACGGTCATCCGCTCAGTAAAACACATTGACCTTGATTAAGGTCAAGGGTCAAATAACAGCACGTGTAGAGGACGCTTTGAGGTTATTAAAAGTTATTCTAATTGCGTGTCGCATGGTTTTAAAAAACATACTTGAAACTTTTATTGTGGTCATAAAATAGTGGAAAATAAGAGTTTAGATATGGTTTTTGTTTTAATCCGAAGTACAATTTGAACAACGAGGGCATAAATATGATTATTTTAATGTTCGACTTGTGATTGTGACTTTTCAAGGTTACGTAAATATTTTTAGATGAGGTTTTTTTTTTGCGTTTTCCTGCTCTTTTGGGAAGAAAAAAAGAAAGAAATAAGCCCACTTTTCTTCTTTTCGAGTCGATGATTTTAAATAATTCATTTATGCCACGAGACATATCGAAGATATAAATAAAATATGTTTTTGGCTTTTTTTTAAGGTTGTAAAAATCGTCAATTGACTCCTTCCGCCCTGGGTGGGGCGGAAGAGACTGTCAGACTTTTACTGACTAAAAAACCACCCTGTTCCTTCTGTTGCCCTTTACGTTCCGGGGCCACGGTATCCTGTTAAGACGTCCCACAACCCCGGCAGGCGTTGGCCCCGTTGGGGGCCCCGTCCCTGTGCTGACAGCTCTTTGAGGCATATGTTTTTGGCTAACACGGTTCTAGTTCAATCATGGATACCATATAGTGGGCATCCTCCTTCCATGTTTACTACGAGTATATTATGTAATTAATTTAGAAAATATAATTAATATAAATAATAGCAGCTTGAAATATATATTGTATTAATAAAATATTGAGGTCTAGAGGTTAAAAAATACATGATATTGTCCATTTTAACCTCTAGACATAGATCATAAATTTTGTTAGGCATTATATATTATTTCTCGATTACACGAGTATCATTGTCGTCTGTTTAACGAGGTAATTACGATATAATTATTTTGACTGAAAATGTAGTGGTTATTTTCTTATATAAAGAATAATTGGGCTAATGGAAAATACTAATAGCATTACAAATGGTATATAATACAAGCTCATATTCATATTCATTTATTTGCATGGCATAATGTGATGCCAAGATGATGCCAAGCGCTTGAAGTTAAAGTACAGTCATGAACATTTAATTTTTACATAAACCATTTACATGTATACACACATAACTTCACGCCTGTAACCCCGAAGGGTTAACAGAGGTGTGCCTATTAGTACATCCACATTTCGACAGGTATTTAAGTCCCATGTAATAGGGTACGAGCCTATTGCCATCAACCGGGCACAAATAAAGACTCGGAGGCTGCTTCTGAGAAATTCCTGATGGAAAAACCCAATTATATTTTCGCGACCTAGGAATCGAACCCAAGACCTCATGCTCAGCAGTTGTGCTTTGCGACCACTAGACCAACGTGGCAGTCAAAAACCAGTATTAAATGTTTAATCTAAATTTTAAATACTGCTACGACACCTATAATGCTGCATGCACCCGAACTATGCCATGCAATACCATTAATAGTAATTTATAAAACACAAGAAAAATCGCGTGTAAAAGATGTATGAACGTGGACAAGGCGATAGGAGTATGTAAGGATCGTGGCAGGTGGCGTTCTGTGGATTCTGCCTACCCTCGTGGGAAAAAGGCTTGAGTATATGTATGTGTAAGAAAAATCCTGCAAAAATTTGCCCAAACTTACTAAGTTTGATGAGTAGTATGTGTTTAAGGACTACACGATGTGTCCTTTTACGACCCTTATATTATCATCAGTAGGTAACTCTTTTCGTTCACTGTACAATATAAATTGTAGCGAAATATACGATACGTGGCAGATACGAGACGGTGCAATACCGTGAAATAGATAACTGTGAAATAATAGCTAGCTTTATTTGCTAGCAGTGTAAGTTATTGTGACCATGATAGAGACAGAAAACAGGATTTTTCCTATCTAATAAAACTACATCAGAAAATAAAACAGGTCTTTTTTTTATTAGGTACTCCGTTTGTCTAAAACAGGGCTGCTGAGCGTGGCCTGCTGGTTTCAATTCCCAGGTCAGGGAAAACGCCATTCGATTTTCTTTTTTTCTTGTTTTTTTTTTTTATTTATTTTTTTGTTTTAATCCAACTTGTTTTTATTTTGCTTTTGTGTACTTTTGTTTCTTTTTAAGTTATATGCGTCACTTTTGCGCGAATAAACAGTTTTTCTGTCTTTCTTTTTCTCATGGGAATTCAGGACTTAGCCAGCAGCCAGTCTAAAAGTAAGCGGTGTGACACCTCCGAGCCTCGGAAAGCACGACAAGCTATTGTCATAGACGAACTCATAATTTAATCAGGTGTTCACAGTCTTGAACTGTCACTGACAGAATATTATTTTCGATTAACGTAAGTAACGTATTTGTAATCTCGTCTCAAAGCTAAAACTTTTAATACAAAATGGACGCATTATCGTATAATGACTTCTGTGCCCCTTTTTCAATCACACAGCTATAAATAAACTTTAATTCCCAAATTGGCCTATATAGCATAATCCTTGGCTAAGAATAGATTATCCCTCTAACGTGGGGTAACTTTGATATTTGACAAAAGATTTTAAGAGCGTAGGCAGATTGATAACGTCAAACTACGTACTAAAAGGATTGCCAAAAGGTCACAAAGGGACTGGATAAGGCTTGAATTATTCTACTAGAAAAAACTTGACGAACAAAAATATTGTATATGTACTTCTCTTAAAAAAAAAGAATTGGAGAAAAATAAATGAAATGGATGGAAGAAATAGACGGATGGCTAGTTATGCTTCTCAGTAAAGTATAAAACAAAGTCGCTATCTGCTGTCTGTACACTTAGATCTTTTAAACTTCGCAACGGATTTTAATGCGGTTTTCATCAATAGATAGCGTGAATTAAGAGGACGGTTTATTCGTATAGTTATTATCTACATTGCACTCATGTGAAGCCGGAGCGACTCACTAGTTAATAACATTGGATTAGACGGTTGTTTTATACCCTGTATGTATATTTTGTGGCTTGACAAAATATTTAGTGTGTGACCACGCATTGACTCGAAGGCTACTTAAACTTGGTGTTGAATACCATGATTGTTTCATGGGTATCGCCAAAGTTTATAAAATGACACTTTAGCTGATAGTTATTTTAAAACGGATGTAATTGTAACGAAGCCGAAAATCGTATCGCAATTATGGGAAAACCAGTCATTTTTCCATCATTGCAAATTAGATGTTTGGACCATAACTGGGAACCTACTGGTCACGGTGATATTGAAGGTCAAAATTTCAACTTTGCTGACGTATTTTTACGTAAAGCAGTTATTGTTATAACTAAACTTTAAATACCACTACTAGCCCTGTCCTGTTGCATGCACTCGAAAGCACAACGCATAGAGTGCACGTAAACAGTATTTTTTTGAGAGAAAAAAAAGTTTCCCAGCAATAAACCCTCAATGTTACATAGTGTGATGGTCAGTATTCCTAGTAATTGGCTACATGATATGTCTTTTTATATCCCGTGTACCTCCAACAGAAAAGATGAACCCTTTTTAGGGTGAAATGGGGTACTAAAAATATCGAAAAATCAGGAATCTACGCCGCCAAAGCTGCGGTAAAACCGCTAGTTAAGTGAGCCTCAACCACGAAAACAAATAAAACAACAAAAGCCTCCTTCATCAGATATATCGATACAGGCTATAAGCAACCTTTTGTACTTTGGTCTTGGACAAAAGGCGTCCGTAAAAGTTGGGCAAGCCAACCTGTATATTACGTGTTCTCCGGACACCTGCATAGCAAAATTTCAATTTATTTTACGGCCTGCCTCGGACAGCGATAGCCGCTGTGGCCAAAATGAAGAACTACATAGTCTATATATACCACAGCTATCGTGTTGGGGGTATTTGTGCGTTTTTTTCGGTATTCAAGGTGTGGTGGGCATTTTTTTTTGTTGGTGACTACGAGTGACGGAGTGTAAAAGGGATGCCTTTGGTTTGGTGTAAAACTGTTTTCAGGACCGCCTCGTTGGTCTAGTGGCCGTAAAGCGCTTTGGTTCGATTCCTAGGTTGGGCAAAGTGTTATTGGGTTTTTCCATTAGGCATTTCTCAGTAGTAGCCGCGGAGTCTGGATTTGTGCCCGGTTGATAGCATTAGGCCTGTTCCTTGCTCGGCACACTGAATATAAACATAACTAGCTAAATGTGACTAACCTAACCATGTAAAACTGTTTTTGTATAAAAATAACTTGTGAAAAATTCACAACAATTTATTCAGGGTTTTGTTACAAAACTTTGGTACAAATAATAATGTTATAAAAAGTTATAAAGCTTACTTAAAAGAGTGCGGTTACTTAAGAGGGTATGAGTACCAGTTATTAAACAAAATGTTATTGTTCTTATATTTCAGTGAACATAATATTTCTTGAGACGATTACTGAAATACGAAATAAACTTTTCCATTTTCCTCGTCCATTGTCTATTGCCTCTTATTCGTCGACAGATTTTGTAAGCGGAGCTTAGGTATCGGATGTCTTAAAAAATAATAGAAAAATGTTGCAAAACGTTAACGAAATATAACTCGCCGCGTTAGGATAAAGTGGTAAGAAAATGTTAAAAGTAAACTCACATTTTCGTCAGTTTATGTCCCGTATAATAAGTGGTGAACCTACTACCATTTAACGAGTGTAATAACACTACCGGATCCAAGAAACTATATTGCCCAGATGGATTTTCAGTCCTGGCCAATTTTGATGAAGATAAGTCAAATGTGCAAGAGGTTTTATAGTGCACAATTGTGTGCGTAAACACAGTTGTACTCCCTATTCCCTCACTATCATATGATGGGACGGTAATCTGACAAGACCGGGAAGAGATAAGACACAGGACCAACGGCTTTACGCGTTGAAGCACGGGCGTGACACCCCCAACTTCCAATCTCCGGGCTGTTACTAAGAAAATCGTCATGGAAAAACCTAATAACACTTAGTGTGACCTTGGTATCGAAATCAGGAGTCCACGATCCTTTGTACTACTCAAACTAAGCAGAAAATAATAACCAAAACGATTATTTAACCTCTTTTAGTTTACTTTACAAATAAAAAACAGAAGAATTTTATTAAATAATAACCTTGCTAAACCCTACAGAGAAATTCTAAGTATTTAACATAAAAATAAAAACAAGATAAAAAACCTCTTTGATATCAAAAGGCCTGTAGTAGTCCAATCTTCTTGTCAAGGCTCATTAAAAAGGGCTTTATGTACAGAGTAAGACAATATTTAAACGAGGACTTATCCTTTCTGAAGTAAGGTCACCCTACTCGGAGCTAGTATTGAATTAAAGTAAATAATAACTGAGTACAGTTTCAAAATGACCTGAGAATGGGTTCAAAATGAAATATTACTGGTATTGCGACATTGTTTTATAGTTTTCAATTTTCGCTTCGGAAGTACGATGTTTGAGTGCACTCCTCGCTGGAATGTAAGTTAAAGTCTTTAGAGAAAGAAGTTTTATTTACTGTAAGGTATTTTGTGATAGGATTGTCTATTTGTTATTAGCTTTTCTTCGCATCTTCGTCCGCGTAAAGTCAAAGTCAAATCATTGATTTCAATTAGACTTTAAAAGGCACTTTTGAACGACATTTACAAGAGTAAATGTCGGTTTTAGCGGATGCAGGCGAAGTTGCGAAATAAAAAATAGCCCATGATCTTTTTTGGTTGGGGTTGAAACTTAACCCGTACCAAATTTTAACAAATTATACATAGAATTTGTTTTTTTTTTCTTTCTACAATTATGTAGTATTTTTTACTACCTCGTGTAATGGTCACAAAGCAGGACTGCTGGTCAAAAGGCCTTGAATTCGATTTCCAGGTCGGGCAAAGTGTTATTGGGTTTTTTCATCAGGAATTTCTCAGTAGCAGCCTCGGAGTCACCTCTGCCAAACCCTTCAGTAATTACAGGCGTGAAGTTATGTTGTAATTTTTTAGTTTATGTAGAGGAAAAGCATAAAATGAAAAATATTATGATTACCAGTCTGTTATATGTATTTATATTTCTTGCATTCTTGTGAATTACCGGTTGGCCTTCACTGGTCTATAATCTTCCCCGATAAACGGATATTTTACTTTTTCTTCAAATCGGATTACTTGATTCCAATCTACTGACCCAATTTACCGAACGCTGTAATCTCCAGATTATGGCGTTCAAACAAACAAACTTTTCAGCTTTATAATATTAGCACAGATAAGTTTCAGGTTTTCTCACGATGTCTCAAATTAGACTTAATAATGAAAACCTATTTATATCACATCTAATACAGATAAATAAAATGGAAGTGTCTTTTTGTAATGTCAAAATGACAGCTCCTAACAAAATAAAATATGAATGTTTACAAGATGTTTATTGAAAAATAAAAATATTGCCTGTGTCTTTGACTGTCTGTTTATTCCTCTCTCTCTAAAACGGCCGGACTGATTATGATGGAGTAATTTATTTTGGTAAAAAAATTAGGAATCCACGCAAAAAAGTCAAATTTCGCAAATAACTGATATTTACGTAAATGAATTCGTGGACAATTAAATCATCAGCATAATTGAATAAAAAGACTTAAACAAAATTATTTACAAACCAAAACTTGAACAAAACAAAAAAAACACTAACGTACTTTTTCTATCTTACTCCATACAAGAATAAAAAAACTGCCAAAAATTACTAAACAAACATTTTAAATCTGTCATCAAAAGTATATGTCATCTTATCCGAATGGTTTCCATTACTGCAGAGCACACTTTAGTATAATGAAGAGAATCAAAGGGAATAGAGTCGTTCAGCCGCGAAATGAGACGGCATCCAGAAATGACAGACGTTTTAGATGATGCCTTTCGACATTTTTGTTGTGTACACAGAAGGATGGGTTGGGAGGCGAGCCTGTTCGGGGATTTGTTGGATCATACATACAGACACGAGGGAAGGTGACTAGAAATCACAACAAACAGGACCAAACAACCAAACAAAGGAGTGAAACTCTGTACTCTTTTTTATATTTATTTTATTTTATTTTGTTACTTTTAAAGGCTTACAGGCTAATTACATGATAATAAGTAACAACAACACTTTATCCAGTTGCTAATAACAAGCCTCCACAGATAATATAACATATCGATTAACAAAAGCAGAAAAAAATAAGTTACATACCAAGTAAGTAAGTAGGTTTCAGTTTTTATAGGTTTAAGTTTTATTATTATATATGTTGCTTCATATCGAAGAAATCGTTAGCAGGTCCAAGCTAAAGACGACCGTAAACAATAGGGTCTACGACCATACTTTAGGGATGGGATATCATCAAATGATTTCTTCTCCTTTGAGCGGAGCGAAAGGGAGTATCGGACTCTTACTAACTATAACCCATCCGTGTTCCGTCTAATGCTCTTTGCGTTCTAGAGCCTTGGTAACTATTTTGCACAAAATCCGCAACCCTGGTAGGGAACTCACTACCTGCGTCTGTATTTCTGAAGAGATAAGGGCTAACCCTAATCTCTTCAAAGAGAGTGAACAGGCTTCTTCTGGATAAGCTCACTCCATCGTCAACTTTGTCTCTGTCACCTCTGACCTCAACAAGAGTCAAGAGCAAACCCATCTCAAATAAAATAAAACAATAAACTAATGCTTAGTATACAAGGCGGAAGGAAAATCGTAACGAAAATAATTACTTTTCTCTAGTTGACCAAGATAAAATTTCAAGCAATGCCATGCAGCACAAGTAAAGGAAGAAATCCGATATCCGAAAATTTGTAGTTACATTACAAAATAATTACGTTTTGCGATTATAAACTTATTTTTTTATATGTTGTGTAAAGTATTGTGTGTTGGTACGGAATCCTCCATGTGCAAGTCCGACTCACACTTTGCCGTTTTTTTTATAACCGACAAAATATTTAATTTAATTTTGGGGGTCTACAACCAAGTACTAAGTCCATAGTAAATTCAATAATTTATCATTACGATATCGTTTCCATCAAATACGACAAGTCATTACAAAAATGACAATCTAATAAAATTACCGTCGTATCATTTTCGATTATTGTACACATAATAATACGGCTCAATATCTATCTAACATTACAGAGATTCCGGCCTAATGGCATGTACAGACAACAATTAAATTACCCCAACATGCTAGCACAATTTCCCGTCCATAAATCGAGGCCGTCAATACGACACGTAATTCGTGATGAGCTTAGGGGTAGGGACGCTTTACACAGCACGATCTTTTATTCATTACGTATTATGTCACGAGAACGACGTCCCTGAGGGTATGTCAATTGTCTCGTTAGATCAGTTAGCCGTTCTGGGAGATTGGAGGAGTTGGCTCAGTTTTAGAGTCAGTCGATACATTTGGAAACAGCTGATCGATACTCATTTTCTTCTTTTCGAAACCAAATATTCATTGTAAACAAGACAATGAACAAGATGGTTCAGTCATGCGGAGAAGATGAGTGAAAGGCGGTTAACAAAAGGAATTTATGTGCCAGATGTGTGTGTGGCAACGCAGGGAGGGGACGCCCTAGGTAGACCTACACTGACCTCACTGACCTTATTGGTGGGGTTCTTCAGAACATGACATGACCCCATGTGCGTAACTCGCAACCGGCGTGCTGGTATGACGAGATGTATGAACGTAGTCGAGGCATAAATCTCGTCATCGATCATGCGTGATATGGTGATCTGTGGTTTCTGCTTACCCCCATGGGAATTTTCAATATTGTTATATTAATAGTACCCTAAATTGTAGATTTTTGAGTTCCTATAAAATATCTGTAAGACCTGTTATATCTACGAAAATCACACTAATAAATACTTTGACTTTGAAAAATATAGAAACATTAGCTAAACAAGGTTATTCAATACTTGTCTTTAACACTCTTAATAAATAATATTCTTCAAAAGGCACCTCACTTATTCACAGAAATACCTAAACCAAAATAAACACAAAACTCCGTCTTATATTCCCGATAATTTCCGCTATTTTCTAGCTGTTTACCGGTCCTATCCGGTATGAAGCGGTTTGAACTGGTTTAGCGACGGCGTGGATATCAGGATAAATCCGGTTCTGCGGTGTATTCAACGGTCGAGAGGCAATAAACGTTAACCCTTTGTTGAATAGTAAATACGAATACGGTGTTTTATCCAGTTTATGTATGTGAGGGTTTTTTTTTGCAAGGTTTATTTTCTGTGTTATTGCGTTGCGTGCGCAGTTGGAGATTAGTTATTTATACTGAAGAAAACTAAAGAAGAGGAGAAAATAAACACTGTAGTGGTTGGCTTTAATTAAGATATTCCGACGTTTGCGGAGGCAGATGTATCTTTTCATTTAACATAGAGTATGTTTATGTTTAAAAAAAATACCAGCTAATTATTGTGTTACTGCAGGGCCAAGGCCTTTTGTCGTAAAGAGAAGGCGTAAGCATTGGTCACCACACTTGCTGAAGGCGAGTTGGCGATTACAGATAAATGTTAAAAGTCATTGATGTCCAAGATAAACTTAGAAAGTACATGATTATGAACTGCAAAGTCATATTGGTTGTTAGCTGCATCGAACCCATGCTATACAAAAACATAAATATTCTAAGATAAACGTGAAACAGATAGCAAGTAACAACGAAATAAAAAAATCTTTTTGTATCAAACTATATTATTTATGAAAGCCAATTAAAATTATTTATTATTAATTAAAATGTGAATTTGTTTGACAATCTTTCATAGTTTCACAAAATTTGTTTAGTGTTAGAGTTTCTCAGCGTCTTCCTTAATAAAATCAGCAGCTTTTTCACCAATCATAATCACGGGCCCATTAGGATTCCCTCTTGTAATAACAGGCATTATACTTGCATCAGCAACTCTCAGTCGTTGTACACCAATCACTCTCAATCTGCTATCAACAACACTGCCCATTGCGCAAGTCCCAGCATAGTTACTCAGACCAGAAAACATGCAGGCAGAATAGCATTTCCAATACTCATCACTGCCTTTTTCAAATTCATTACAGCTTCCTGCTGTAGGATCAATCATTTTTGCTTCAATACTTCTGAAATACGTTGTATTAACAACAGGAACAAAGTCTTTTACGTATTTTACTAAGTCATCAAGATCAGCTTCATTGGATAAATACCTAGGTGTTATCACTGGAGGGTCCATTGGATTCGAACTCCTCAGTGTAACGTCGCCTCTAGATTTTGGACGTAAATTCACTATTTCGTTAAACAAACCCATTCTTTCTATAGATTGGAGAAAAATGTTGTCACATATATCGTTACTTAGCCTATAGCCGAAGGAACAAAAGTATAAAATCAAGTTGGCGTGTGCTGAAAAAGACATCGTTTCATAGTCTGGATAAGGCTGACTTTTATCTAAAGCTGTAAATCCTATTGTGGGAGAACCTGCCATAATATTAGGGTTGATAGGAAGTAGCTTACTTTTTTCCATGGCATGAAGTATGACAACTCCAGTATGATCTTGCAAGTTCTTTCCTACTGGGAGGTCTGATATAACATTAATATTTTTGTTTTCTAAATCTTCTTTAGGACCGATTCCTGACAGCAAAAGTAGTTTAGCAGAATTAAATGTACCAGCAGAAACGATGACTTCTTTAGATGCCTTTATATTAATAGTTTCACCATTTTCTAAGAGAGCTTCTACTCCAACGGCATTCTTGTTT
The DNA here is from genome assembly GCA_949774945.1 of Hoplodrina ambigua. NCBI lineage: Eukaryota > Metazoa > Arthropoda > Insecta > Lepidoptera > Noctuidae > Hoplodrina > Hoplodrina ambigua. Next base: position 947,923 of record OX458985.1, read on the forward strand.
TCATCAAAATTTACTTTTGTGACTAAAGTATTTTTTAGCAAGTGAAGGTTTTTGCGGTCTTTAGCTGGTCTCAAAAATGAAAAGGCACTGCTCTGTCTGCCACCTGTTCCTATATAAACGAATGCTTTAGAATATCCAAGTCTACTTCCTGGATCATTAACAATATCATTACCGAGCTCCTCGAAGCTTTTTAAAATGTCGTTTAAGTTTTTGTGAGGATCTTTTGTCAGGCCTTCTAATCCTTTGGTACCATGATTATTAATGTCTGTTGACATGAGAAAGTCCTCATCTTCGATTCTCTCACTTTTTTTAAAGTATGGAAGCACGTTCTCCCATTTCCAGGTAGGGTCATTAGTTATTTCAGCCCAGTTTTCGTAATCTGTGGGATGTCCTCGAGTGTACAGCATATAGTTGAGAGAGCTAGAACCTCCTAACATCTTGCCTAAGCTCGGTTCAAAATATGGCTTTTGATGACATTTTTTTGTAAAATCATCGTTTTCTGTTGTGTAATTCCAGTCAAATCGAGATCTTTTGAGAAATAGCGTGCATCCTGGTACCTGTAAAAGAAAATGTATATAATATACAGTTTTTCTTTCTAGACATTTCTATTTTAGTTACTTTTGGAATCTAGTATGAATATTAGGCCTTTCATGTAAACGATTCACTGCTTTTTTCAAGTTACATAATTTTATTGTTTATACATTAAGAGCACGTCATACGGCATGACATAAAAATTTTGAATTCTAAAATCGAAACAATTTATAAACTCTATATAATTTTAAGAAAACCAGTTTTAACTACCGCTGCCTCTATAATGTCTACCTCTGTAATTTCGGGTATATACCTGAAAGTATAATTACGCAGTACTAGAAAGAGTGAAGAGATCTCAGCAAAAATTTTTGCTCATAGTCACTTTTTGATCTGCAGTATACAACAAACTGGTAAACAGTTGGTTTATGATGTTTTTTTAACACCTCGTACAATAGTTTTAAAGCTGCTTTAAAGCTACATAAACTTACAACACTTTCAACAGGTGGATCTCCACCGGCTTCAATAAGAAGAACATTGATATTATCATCTTCTGTCAGTCTGTTAGCTATAACGCTGCCGGCTGTTCCTGCCCCCACTATTATGTAGTCGAAACTTGCACCATCTGAAACATGTTTGATGACCACTGTATCTTATTCATACTATTAAAACATACATACTCGCGTATTAGAGAATGTATGAAAGAATATTTTTTACGTTGACGGTACTGGGGGCTTAGACAAAGTTACATCGCTTCGTCGATTGACCACGTGACTTAACGCGGCTTATGTCAATCCCATATATTTTAGTATTTTCTAACTTCGTTATCGTTTTGCAATTGTCACTTTGTTTAAGCCCCCTCTGTCGGAACTTTTAACGTCATTTAAAAGAGAAACAAAAATATTATTATATTGAATCTAGTTGCCAATTTCAAAAGGTAGTCTTGTATGGAGAAGAAAGGGCAAAAGAAAACTCTTTAGGTACTTAAGATTTAATAGCTCGGTATTTAAAATGATCATATCGTTGATCATAAACTAACCTGGAACGACAGCTTGTTGGGGCCACAAGTATGCAGTGAACTGTAGAATAGCCAGATATTTGAATCCCGTCTGGATGGTCTCGATTTTCGACAAGACAGCCGCTGAATTCATGGCTCCCGTCGTCTCACCTTGAAACAGAAAGAATTTTTAATAAAGCATAACACAACATCAAGCCTGTAATCCCCAAAGGGTTAGGCAGAGGTGTACCCATTAGTACACCCACTCAATTATAACTAATCAACTATAACAAAGATACGACCAATCAATGGACGTACTTGTTATGAGCTATCAAAACGCCCTCCACATTCTGTATGGCAATAGTAAACTGTGACGTCATTTCCTTTCTCAATTTATTTAAGGACAAATTTTTCAATCGTCAAATAACTCATAACGGAGGTATTAATATGGCTGTTTGACACCTTTTGTATTGAAAATATGTCAAACTGTCATATTTTTTATACCTCGGATGAAAGTTACCTGACTACTGAAAAATCAGCCCTAAGGCTTTTAGGCATTTACAATAGTCAGTATAGTGTTACCTATTTAATTGCAGTAAACTTTTTTTTTTAGATGGTAGAAATCATCAAATGACTCCTTCCGCCCTGCGTGGGGCGGACGTGACTGTCAGACTTTTACTAACTAAAAAACCACCCTGTTCCTTTTGTTGCCCTTTGCGTTCCGGGGCCACGGTATCCTGTTAAGACGTCCCGCAACCCCGGCAGGCGTTTGGCCCAGTTGGGGCAATTGACACAAGCAGAGTGCACAGCACTTGTAAATTGTAATATCAAGTCTTTTAAAGCTATCGATGTTATAACATGAATAAATCAAACGATTTTATAGGAGACTAGTTTCTGCCCGCGACTTCGTCCGCGTCAAAGTAGAAATAATTATTTGATTTTGAAGCAACTAATAGTCCATTTTCACAGTTAATTGATCGGGTTTATAGAGCTAAATTTAAGTATTTCTTTTAGAGAACTTGTGCCTTGGAATTATTAGTTAATCGTGTCAAGTACCCAATAGTACTTCTCCATAGAGACTTAAGTTTTGTAAAGACCAATTAGCTTCAACTTTCTAACTAACTAATCGACTCCTTGACAATTCAAAAGTGCCTGTCAATGGCTTAATTGCTTAGACTTTGATTTTGATTTTTTTAGGGAAATTAAGACCGTTTACGCGGTACGATATCTTTTGTTCTATCTATTTCGAGTAACAAGACACGTATATATCATACATACATAACATAATATCACGCCTGTAATCCCCGAAGAGTTAGGTACACCCACATTTCGCCAGTTATGTTGTGGTTATGTTTTTAGTCCCATGTAATAGGGGGCGAGCCTACTGCCATTAACCGGCCACAAATCCAGACTAAGAAATTTCTGATGGAAAACCCCAATAACACTTTGCTTGACCTCGAAAGATTTTTAATAAAAAAAAAACTAAAAATTATTCTACTATAGCTCTTAAGAAGCAAAATTATAGCAAACTTACTATTATATAGGTATTAAATAATGCAATTACCTTGATAAACGATTAGTTGAACTTGTCAATTAAAACTAACCTACCCAAACTTATCGAATGACTATTTATGCTATGATTTTGTTTTATTTTTACTTAAAAATCTGATAAGGTATTGTAGTCAATTTTTACCGAATGACGTGCAATAAAGCGTTGAATAATTAACTATTGCTTGCACAAAAACTAAAATAATCAAAAATAAAATATATGGGATGATGTTTTTTGGAATAAATATTCCTACCAGTCTATTGTCCTATTGCTTGCACAAAAACTAAAATAATCAAAAAATAAATGTATAGGATGATGTTTTTAAGAATAAATATTCCTACCAGTATATTGTCCTCATTATCATTATCATATCAGCCGAACGACGTCCAACGATATGAATGAACGGAGAGTCAGTGATTGCATGACGGCTGACAAGACAGAGTGGAAGAGGAAAACGTGTTGCGCCGACCCCAAGTAACATGGGACAAGGGCAGGAAGATAATGATGATGATGACACAGGCTATACAAATATTTGTTACGCAGCAGCTAATCGCATAAAGTGTCTTCAAAATTAAAAATTAATTAGAATAGAATTAGTGCTTGTTTTCTCACGATATTTTTATTTATTTGAATTAAGTACGTTAAGCTGTTGGTCCTGGCTGTAAATCGTGGATCTTTGACAGTCGTTACGGGTCGTCAGAAACCCGAACCGATCGTATTACCCAGTTACTGGGTTGTGTAGGTCAGGTAGGCAGTCGCTATAAGTAAGTCGCGGTATGTAAAATACTGGTATTCAGCTGCATCCGGTTAGACTGGAAGCCGACCCCAACATAATTGGGATAAGGCTAGGCAGATGATGATTTATTTATTTACAGTAATTAATGCAAGCACTCTGTATAATTCATGGCGTACATACACCTCTCTATCGTAGAAACATCTTTTCTCACACAAACAATACATAATAATAAATAGACAATTTTCTCATTCAAGTGTCTTAATAAAAAAAAAACTGACATTTTAAAGGTTAACGCACACGTAAACAAAATAAAGTTTGCCATCCCGTCAAATTTTAGGAGGTAATTATACAAGTGATTGTCAACACACAAAAAAAACCTGGGAATCGAACGCAAGACCTCATCAAGACCAAATACAATACAAAAAAAACTGTAAAACTTTGCGTATCACTATTGTCGCGCCTGATCTGCATACTACACTGGCTGGCTGTTTTATCCCGGCTAATTAATGCCGCAGCAGAAAGCACAAGCTATTTGCTGTGCCGTCTTGTCACACCGTTGAGCGCGCTAAGTTCCCAGTACCTCGCACTCTGTCTGTACTTAACGATCTCTTGGATTCAAAGTCAAATCATTTATATAAATTAGGCCGTTACAAGACACTTTTGAACGTCTTAAACAAAAGAAAAAGGAATCGAACCTAGTTACCCCTTCCAAAAGGTAGTTTTGTATTGAGAAGAATGGTTCTAATCCAACAAACGATCTGTTTGCGGATGAATGGACGGAGATTTCTTGGTATGTCAGAAGTACTGTGAGGTGAATTTATGAAAGGGATGACGTTGTTTTGTTTTTAAATATATATTTGTGTTTTCTTTTTTGTTTCATTTTTTTGACATGGGACTTCAACATAACTGGCGATATGTGTGTGTACTAATTGGTACATCTCTGCCTAACCCTTCGGGGATTACAGGCGTGATGTTACGTTATGTTTTTATCAGTGTTTTTAATCATTTTAATTAGTTCTGTAAACGTTATACTTAAAGTAAAAAAAAAATACAAGATTTACAGTCCTTATTTGGGAACGCTGCTGTTGCAGTGAGCGGTGATCTTAAAGGTTAAAACACACGTACAAACGTGACGCAAGGAATAAATGTGAGTTTGTTTAATATAATTATTTTTTAATTATTATTTTTAATTTGTAATTTATGTTTCTACTACGTGCGCATTTTATATTTATCTCAGAACACAATCATTGCCAATTGTTTTTGTTTTATTGTTTAGACCTCACTTGCATTATATCTTACGTCAGAGTCAAATCAAATTATTAATCTAACTACTATTTAAAAGCTAAAGTTTGTATGGATGTTTATACTCATGCGTGAACTGTATGGACATAGGTTACTGTGGCATTAGTATTACGTTTCCACGACTAAACTACTTAACCGATTATGATGAAATTCAGTACGTGGTAAGTTTGAACCTCAAGAAAGTACATACTTTTTTAACTCGTGACCTTGTTTGTCCGCGATAACTGCCATTGAAGCGGATGAAGTCACGGGCATGTGCTAGTATTAGTAAATAGAACACATAACATAACAGAGGTGTACCCATTAGTACACCCACATTTCGCCAGTTATGTTTTTTAGTCCCATGTAATAGGGGGTGAGCCCATTGCCATCACTCCGACTCCATCAGACTCCGAGGCTGCTAATGAGAAATTCCTGATGGAAAAACCCAATAACACTTTGCCCAACCTGGGAATCGAACCCAAGACCTCGTGCACAGCAGTCGCGTTTGCGACCACTAGACCAACGAGGCAAAGCGGAAATAGAAGTACAGATTATAATATTATTCATCAATCCGCAAATGTATTAGAGGTCTTATGTTTGAAGACCCCTAACTTTAGAGCGATCACCATACAATTATTACCGATGATGTCTAGAAACGGTAGTTTAGGCAAACACAGTGGGAGTGAGTGCGTGTCGGGTACTGCGTAGTGTATGAGGGGGGGGTGAGGTGCACACACACACACCGTGTGTGTGCAAATGAGTTGTTGACGCAAGTGGTTTGTCTACTCAAGTTCAGCAAATTACTGTTCTAGTTTACAGCAAGTATTTACTTATCTTTGTGCTCAATTTCCGTAGGGCGTAAAATATCACAACGTAATTTAAGCTCTGTGTATTTTATCTTAAGTTTTATATTTAGTTGTTAAAGATTTTGATGATTTTATTTTGACATAAAAGACACATTGCAAATCTGTTAACTATTCCCATAAAACTAAGTAGGTACCTAACATTGAAAAAAATTCATGGCGAAAAATTTGATGATGCAATTTGCGTAGTGGTTAAGCGATTAATTGTTGAAATTGCAAGTTTCGTAACACAAGATGAAATTATAGGTGTAAAAGTATCATATCCAGGAAATGGTCTACTTATGTGTCAATTTTCATACAAATCTGTTCAACGGTTTACGCGTGATTGAGTAACAAACATATAAACATCTTAACAAACTTTCACATTCATAATACATAATTAGGATTAGTAGGAATATGACGTTTAATGGTGTCTTTTAATGGCGTAATTAAAATAAATGATTTGACTTTGACTTTGATTCTTTATGTCATGTAACATCAGACAGTATTCATAACACTTCATTCGTCCTTCTCTGAATCACGTATATCAAAGCAAAATAGTTCTAAAATACAAATGTTTAACATAAATACTTCCCTACCTCCCTTAAAATAGTTTGGTGGTTACAAAACATAATCCGGCAACCAATTAAAATATAAAACGAACATTTCCATTCTACATATGAACTTCCAATTAGGTGCAATATGGTTTTACAGGTCTCAAAGGAGTAATCCTATTAAAATCAGTGCTTTTACTTAATGATATGTATAATTAAGGTCGGGTTGTTTACAGCAGTTGGTTTTCCTATTTTGTCGGTTGTTTTAGTATAACGTTTGATCTCAAATCATTAAGTTTGCTCTGGTTAACTGATACGGAATTCAAATTCATTATTTCGTTGGTAAATAGAGCGTTGCTGATTTAAATTATTACGGACTAGCTTTTGCGTGCGACTTCTATGCGTTTTTTTTTTACGGATCGATATGTTTTTTGTTAATTAAATATTGCTTATGTTACGTGCTGATAATGAAGCTTGCAATAGGTGAAAGAATTTTTAAAATCGGTTATGTGGTTTTTAAGCATATCGACATTTAATTTAATTTCATAGTTTACTTTGTCATTTTAATGTTTTGTTTTGTTTTTTTTTTATGACACTAGGGTGAGTGATTTCGTAAGACTTTACTGCTCACATGATAAAGAAGAAAGAAAAAGATCAATTGGCACTTTTATTGTAAAATCTGACTGATTGTAACATTAAAATGGTAAGGTAGACTGGTAGAAAATGCCTAAGGCATTAAGTCCGCCTTTGTACAGTGTATTTTTTTACATGTGCATAAAGTTTTAATAAATAAATAATAAATAAAATGATTAAAAACTATAAGTGTTTTACCATGCATTTTTATCATGTTATTTGTGTCGAAGTTATATTTTATCATGCTATTAAACTGTCTACTGATTTTAATCGAATTTTAATTTAAGTGCCCAAAAAAGAATAAACGTTCTAACACTAGGACCTCTGATCTGAAGTCGCCATTTACGGAATAAAATATAAATAATAAATCATGTGCCGTATGTGGAATACCTATGTCAGGTTCTATTCATTCAGGTGTCATTTAAGCGGGTGCCCAATGTGAAAAACGTTCAAATACAGTACACAATTTCAAAAATATTTCAAATCAACAACAATTTAATAGAACAAAAGTTGTTGATATGATGTTACTAAAAATAGTTCGGCAAAGTTATAAGTGCTTTAAAAATAACTCTTTATACACCAGCAATAATCCCAGGGGTCTGTCAATGTGTTTCTATCTCATATACAAAGTGGAAATGTCTGGTATTCGTAATATTTTACCGGTATCCACGTCTTTGATAGCGGTGCACAGTAATGCTCCACATGAAAGGATTTCGTTGAAATATTTCGTCACCAAATCTATTTGTAGCTGAAATACTATTGACGCTACTCGGTTCCTCGGAAATTCTAGAATTATTTAGTTTTGGTATCCATATCGTTAATTAATCTATATATAATCTTTATTTAGGTATATACTTTAGAATTACTGAAGCTGAAGGCCCTTTTCACAGTGTAATCCTCGAAGGGTTAGGCAGAGGTGTACCCACATTTCGCCAGTTATGTTTAAGTCCCTTAAAATAGGGAGCGAGCCTAATATTGCCATCAACCGGGCACAAATCCAGACTCTGAAGCTGGTACTGATAAATTCCTGATGGTAACATCCAAAACAATTTGCCCGATCTGGGAATCGAATCCAAGGACTCATGCTCAGTAGTCGCGCTTTGCGACCAGTACACCAACGAGGCAGTCAGCCGCCACGTGTTTGTATATAAAAAAAAAGAAACAATTATTGACTTATTATAAAAAATACCAACTTTGCAAAGTAAAAGTCTCATTTCCATTTACAAAGGCAAGAAAGTATAAACTTTTTGGATATGATAACAAATACAGCATACTTAATAGGTATTTCCTTGGCCGTATATCTTTCAAAAACGTAAGAAAAGGTGAAATTTCCTTTCAAAAACTTGGTAGACCCTTTGTACAATTCATTAAACGCGGGAAGTATTACCATATATACTCGACGCGGCTAAAATTCAAACGTTATTCATAAAAAAAAATGAAGTGAAGTGGGTTTTAGTCGAAAATTTGCATGCCTGCTTTGGTGTTTGGTTCAAGTGTGAAGCGATGATGGATAAAGATTTTTTGTTGAAGTAACAATAGGGACGAACTGGATGGATTTCTCCAAAACTGGAGGGAGCACTAAAACGGGAAAGAGTGGGACAGAATAAACTAACAAAAAAAAACAATGGTTTGTTGGTCAAGCATAAATAACGTGCCGCCGTTCAAAGACTGAGTCATTTTTTTAGGCACGTTTCAACTTTCCTTACTAAAAAAAAGAATTGAATCTAGTTGCTAGTGTAGAGAAGAGAAATTCAATACGTTATAAAATAAATAACATCATAACATCACGCCTGTAATCCCCGAAAGGTAAGACAGAGTTATGTAATAATGATAATAATTTCGACGGGCCTGTTGGTCTAGTGGTTAGTGGCCCTGACTGCTAAGCCGGAGGTCGTGGGTTCGATTCCCACCCAGGACAAACTTTGTGTGATGAGCATGATTGTTGGTTCTGTGTGATTTATCTATAATATGTATGTATTTATAAATTATATAAGTAGGTATATCAGTTGTCTGGTTACCATAACACAAGCTCTGCTTAGCTTGGGATCAGATAGCCGTGTGTGAGTTGTCCCAAGATATTTTTTCATTTTTATTATTTTAATGGGAAAAATCAATAACGTTCATCTACGGCTTTGAAGTTTCTATTTTCAAATCCATTCCCGCTTCTCTCTTCTAACTTACACCGTTTTCTCCATATACAGTGTGAGTATAAGTTATTACTCATAATTTACCGTTACAATTCTGCATATGACCTGTAACTGGGAGCCGGTAAATAATGTCAAAAACACAGAATGTAAATTAAATTTAATAACTTTTGAAAACTACGGTTTGAATTGAAGTTATAAACTATTCCGGGAACCGGGAATTGCACTTGTTCGGAAAGTAAAGTAAAGTTTTTTTTTTCAACATAAAGTTGGCAACAAACTTTATGTTGAAAAAAAAAAAACTTTTATACAATTTGGGAAATAAAACACACGGTATCACGCTTTTCGTGTATTTGCGTTATATGCAACTGTTTATCTAAGTACTGAACAGAAACCGTTGTATGTTTTCAAATGTAATTTCATGTTAAAAGTAGATAATAAACAGTTCTTTAATTAAATTAAGATCAAATCGAAGACGTCCATCGGTTTTAAGGAAAACTTTAACTATATCTGACGACCCTGGATACCTATTTCTTTTGTTGAATGCACATGCACAATAAATATGTAAAAAAAAACACGTTAATAAAAAAAGACCATTACAATATTAATAAAAAAATTACTATTGTTAAAACTTAATTATAATTCGCTGAAATAAGATTACGTCTAGATTTTTCAAGTTTTTAATTGGTTGAATAATTAGTTTTCAGAACTAGGTTAATAAGTCTTAAACCACGTGTACATTTTACCTTTGTTAAACTACCAAATTGCGATGTTTTAAGCAAAAAGTGGGTGTTATTTTTTCATTTACCCGTTTTGCCTGGGGCTAGCCATGTTTTGGGAACGGCTGAGTGAAGGTATTTCGGTGCGTTGCCATAGTGATTAATTTCGACCTGTCTTGAAATTTTATAATATTAAGGCTAAGGGTAAGCAAGATTGGATGTATTCAGACTTATATTTATAAGTCCACGGTTCCCCACGATTTGTTTCTACTGAAAAATTCCTGATGGAAAAACCTGATAACACTTTACCCGACCTGGGAATCGACCCAAGACCTCATGCTCAGCAGTCGCGCTTTGCAACCACAAGACTAACAAGGCAGTCAACCAATTAATAAATTAATCACAAAAAAAGGGATTTTTTTTTTTGCGATATTTGATATTTTTTGTATCCGTATTTGACGAGATACGTTTACCAAATTAAATTATTTTGTCGTGGGACCAGTCAGTAATTAAATTATGTTTTGTTTTTGTTTACATGAGAATTTTATAATAAAAACCGCATAAAATGTACTTCAAAGGATTGCTTTGTTTAATTTACAATTTTCAGGTTTATAAAGCTTCTTTTTCTACATGTTGAGTAAAATTTTGGAATTAGGGAAAGATAAGAATGAATTCTCTGAAAAAACGTGAAAAAAGATTATTTTTCGATAATATGAAAAAAAAATATAGGTGTTTTTTAAATCTCGCCCAAGATTTTGAATTACGTAATTTTTTTTCTGTGCTTATTTACAAAATCTTATTAGGTTGAATTAATTATTGATCATAATTAGGTACCTACATAATTATGATGACCAACTGACACATTATATTATTATCATGACTGCTTGTTGGTTTAGTGATGGCAAAGCGCGTCTACTGAGCATGAGGTCTTGGGTATGATTACTAGACAGGGCAGTTCTGGATTTGTGTTTTGTATTTTTATCTATTTAAATTGTATTTTATATTTATTTAATGTTGAAGAGTCTCTAACCAAATACAGACAAAGGCTCTGAAAAAGAAAACCCTTAAAAGTAAATAACAAAACACATTTTTCCCTGTTTGGCGTAACCATGGAATGTTTATTTTTGTGTGGGTAATCTTAGTGTGATGTTACTTTGGTCTCACAATATTGTTTGTTTAAGTACCGACACGTGTAAAGCTATTAAAACGAGCGACTCTCGTATTAAGTACTCGTGCTTGGCAGGTATTTTTGATAGTTTTCAAGTGTCAGTACTATTATAAACTCAGAAGTGTACCAATGGAACAATTAATACTCAATATCAAATCAAATACCTATTTATTACAATTAAAAGACACTGATAGCAACTAATTACACGAACTCAATCACTGTAATTTCTTAACCTATATATGACTTCACTTCACTTCACTGCTCCGGTCGGTGACACTCCACGAATCGTAATGATTTCAATATGGCCGACCGCGGTAAAGTAAGTTTCGAAGGAAGTCAAAACAAATACTATTACTCTAAATAATTGTTATTCATTTTAGTTTTATAAAACGTTAAAGTTTAGATCTCGCTAATTAAATTATTTTAAATATTTTCAGCTGAAATGAATAGCAAAAGCTTACAGTACTTAAGTACCAACGTACAATCCATACTTTATGTTTTAAATATAGATCCAAATTTTCCTCTTAATTTTATCAATATGATTTTGGTACGTGGTAAGTTTAAACTTTGAACCCCAAGAAAGGACACAGTCTATTCTTCATTAACACTTCGTCTTCATCCGCGATTACCGACATCATCAAGGACGAAGTCGCGGTCAAAAGCTTGTTTTAAAATAGAGCAATAAACGCCGAAAAAACACGTTTCTTATGTGAGATGTGGTGTTGATGAGTTGTTGTGAAATTTTCAAGTAAATCAAATAATGTTTTGAAGATACCTACAACCCTGTGACTGAGGGAGAGACAGATGAGCGAAGGCAATAGAGATCAACTTGGACTTTAACGGAACCCTGAAAACAATGTAAGGCCAGTCTCTCTCTGTGTGAACATAAAATGTCGGTGCGCAAGCCTCGATTCTGACAGCTGATTCTGTGGTCATTGTTGTCGTTCATAGCATAGTATTAATATGAATTCGGGATAGCGGAACAATATGCATCGATTGCCACGGAGTGCACAGTGAATGGAGTGCTAGGTGCTATGTGTGAAAACCTTGTAAATACAGGCAACGCATTTTAGTCTCTATGTAGATTTTACTTAGGTTCTTATTTGAAGAAACTATTTTTTTTTTTATCAAGAGCTTGTAATGCCTTGTATGGTAAGCATGATTACATTTCCTCTCATAAAAAAATAAAAAAATAATGAGCTACACAAATAAATAAAATGGGAACGTTTGTTTGTAATGTTAAAAAAACAGCATTTTACAAAATAAATAAGAATGCTTACACCGTACTTACACGAAAAAGAACATTTTTGTTTATGTGTTTGCCTGTCTGTTTGTTTGTTCCGGTTAATCTCTAAAACGGCTAGTCCAACTTGAAGGCATAGATATAAGATTAATGTGCAAGTAAGATTTTTATTTATATGATTTCTATAAAAAAAAAATTATTTTGAAAAAATATAGAAGAGAAAAAAAAATAAAGAAAGAAAAACAGAAGACGGGGAAGAAAGGCGGGGTTTTGCTTTTTTTTATTTAAAAATGAATCCCTATTTCCCTTGGCCAATTCCGTGTGACCAATTCACTAATTCTTTTTTTGTTATTGTAATGATAAGGTATGGAATAAGTTTAAGAAGAATACAAAAAATGGCTGTAAGAAGATCGCTGGGTCAGCATTCCATTCGCTCCAAACTCAATGTCCAGCATTGTAATTTAGGACATAATGAAAGCCACAGTATGTGGTAGCGTAACTAAAAGAGTAATTAACGCTAAAATTTGCCGGACCTTAATAAATTGATAGTGTTTTGGTGCCCAGTATAATTAGAAGGAATCAATTTGTACAGAATTGGGTCACTGTTGTTTTTGATATTATTTTCCGCGGTAAAATATGGTTGGATATTATTATTCTTGGTTTACTTGGGTTTTAGGAGGTAATAGGGTGGAATAGGTACAACATGAAAAGGCCGCCTGTTCGGTCTGTTTGTAGGTGCTGAATCGGTCACTGTGTTGTTTTAGTTGGCAAACACTTTACATATCACGCCTGTAATCTCCGAAAGGTTAGGCAGAGGTGTACCCATTAGTACTCCAACATTTCGCCAGTTATGTTAAAAGTCCCATGTAATTGGAGCCTATTGCCATTAACCGGGTAATCCAGACTCCGAGGCTGCTATTGAGAAAAACCGCCTGATGGAAAAACCCAATAACACTGCAGTATTTGCAGATTGGCTGCTTTATCGGTTGCACTGATCAACCGGTTCTAAATAAATCAGTAAATTAATTAATTCTAAATAATCACAATGTCTTCCAATAATATTAGCCTATCTTCCATGCGGACGAAGTTGCGTGAGAGGCTAGTTTTAAATATATTTATGAACCGGGTTTGCTCTTTAAGCTCTTCGTTACTAAGTTGCCATTTAGTAGATGTTTTTTGTAATTTTACAAACATTTTACTGTAACTCATAACACACACGATTGATGAAGACAAAGTTATTTTAAGTAAAACGATCATATAAAAAACGAACGACTGTTCAATTCAACCATTGGTAAGTAATAGGAATCGGTCCTAAAATAAGCAATTCCTCCGATCCATCAACACAGCCCCACTCATCCCTTAAGCTGCCAAACCCAAGACTATCGACCATCGACAAAATGGCCGTTAACCCAGTTATGGCGTCGTTCGTACGAGGCTTTTATTTCTTCTCCTTTGACTGATTAACAAAGCCAACTGTTACACGGACTTTCAATTAACTGATCGGCGACTTCAAATGGTCAGAGTGTTTTTTTTTTTTTATACAGCTTTGTTATAGCGTTGTGCTGATTAAAAAACGTAGTTGAATCGGAAGTTCTTTAGAAATAAATAAAATTGAAGTGTCTGTTTGCAATTCCGGTTAATCTTCAAAACGGCTCCACCGATTTTGGCAGGATTTTTAATGACTGATAGCTTAAGTTTTTTTTATTAAAGCAAAATAATCAGGAATAAAGTTTCGCGTGAAAAATATAACCCCGTCTAACAGCCAAGTTCTGAAACGCAACTCAATTATCTTATGCTATCTCTGTCTCTGTCACTTTGAAGTGTATTTTACAGTAAACAAGGTTTTAAAACATTTTATCGTAAAGTGTCTTTTGATTAGTATTTGACATTAATGATTAGATTAATGATAACATAACATAACATAACATCACGCCTGTAATCCCTGAAGGGTTAGGCAAAGGTGTACCCATTAGTACACCCACATTTCGCCAGTTATGTTTTTAGTCCCATGTAATAAGGGGCGAGCCTATTGCCATCAACCGGGCACAAATCCAGACTCCAAGGCTGCTACTGAGAAATTTCTGTTGGAAAAACCTAATAATACTTTGCCCGATCTGGAAATCGAACCCAAGACCACTAGACCAACGAGGCAGTCAGTTAGATTCATGATTTTTTTATAATGAATACTTTTTTGGTTTGAGCTTTTGTAAACATATTTCTTTTATGTCATGTGCATCTCTTTTGCTTGAATAAACAGTTTTTATTCATTTCTTTCTACTTTCACTATACAATAATAACTGTATACAAGTTGCTCGATATACGGAACTCTGAAGGGGCAGCACAATTTGCTATGACACTAGTTAAGGAAACAGTTTAGCCAGTAATTAAAAGTTACAATAGTATTCGTCGAAACTCGATGTGTTCCCGAATTGCAGTTTGGCTTTGTCGCAAACTTCTAAGCTGAGGTATTAAATACAATAAATCATATGATTTGGGTTAGCTTGGTGTCACCAAAACTATTTTCTGTCTCTTTCTATTTTGACTGCCTCGTTGGTCTAGTGGTCGTAAGCGCGACTGCTGTGCATGAGGTCTTGGGTTCGATTCCCAGGTCGGGCAAAGTGTTATTGGGTTTTTCCATCAATAATTTCTCAGTAGCAGCCTCGGAGTCTGGATTTGTGCCCGGTTGATGGCAATGGGCTCGCCCCTATTACATGGGCTAAAAACATAACTGGCGAAATGTGGGTGTACTAATGGGTACACCTCTGCCTAACCCTTCGGGGATTTCAGGCGTGATGTTATGTATATATGTTCTATTTTGGTCTCTTTCTTCTTTGGTATAGTAGACACATAACTTAAATGTGGATTTCAAATCTATTCTTTTGTAATAAAGAGGATAAGTTTGTTTGTAAGAGATAATCTCTGAAATTGCTAGTCCGATTACAAAAATTCTTTCACTGATAGAATGCTATACTATTCCTATGTGCCCTAAGCTTGTTTTATGACATATAAGAGTTCTGCCCATGTGGTTTTTTTCAACCCTGTCAAGTCACGTCTTTGGTTATTGCTCTGCTCCTGTGGGTCATAGCGTGATGTTAATATTCCTCATGAATCTGGCTATAATATACAAAATGGGTAGTTCCAGTTATTAGCGCGTTTAAACAAACAAACAAAAAATTCTTTAGCTTTATTATACATATTGTATGTATGTGGGTACACCTCTGCCTAACCCTTTGGGTATTACAGGCGTGATGTTATGATGTTGTATAAAGTATAGACTTAACACCCATGTGGATGTCATCGTGGGCAAAAATTAGACAGAAAAACGATTTTTTTAAAGCAATTTAAACAAAAGAATTTAAGTGTTTCTTTAACGATCGCCTTACAATTTGACGCTAAAATTAAATTCTAGAATGTTCCAGAATCATTTTTAAAAGAATGTGTTTGAAAAAAATGCGAATACACAAGAATACTAGATAGATACCGCAATACCACCGCAATGCAATTACGAACAGAAACTCACGGTATTGAATCCGATCTTATTGAACAAGTAAGGTAAAAGTATGAGTTCACTCATATTTCAAACCACAGAACAAGCTTGTTATTTTTATAAAGTCTAGTCTGGACAGTATAGAGGGTATTGCATGAATTTTAAAGCAAATTGTGGGTAGTTTAGATACTAAAATGAAATGAACGGTGTATCAGAACTTTTTCTTTTTAAATAGGTAACGTTATTTTAAAAAAAGAAACACCACCCTAAAAAAAATTTAGTCCTGAACTATTTCGCATGAACATGGTTTACGTTAGACTCAATTTTGCCTAAAAATGGGTACCGTTATTAGTTCTGACATATTTTTGCAAGAGTAAACTACTTTGATTTCATTAGGCCCTGTTGGGCGCCAGTAACATTATATTGGCGCCCAACGCGGGACAGAAGCTAGGAAGTTTTAAATTCAATTTGGGACCCCGATTATGTTAGTAAATCTTCTAAATATTGTTGTAATACTTAATCTAAGTTTTGATCTATAGCAAACTGGTGGGTTCATATAGTGCCCGGTTTTTGATATTGTAAGCCCGATTTTCCTAAATTGATTTTAGAGGCTTCAATACTTTCGTTTTAAAAAATTAGTTCGCATAATGTTCTGTTATTTTGTAAGTATTTACAGTGCATTTGTCATCAATATTAATTAATTCCATTTGGAATTTCTCAGTAGCCGTTCAGGGTCTGAAAGTTGGTGTTGTAACGACCTTGTACCTCGGAAAGCACGTAAAGCTATTGTCCAACGCCTGATCTCTCCACGGCCACGGCAGATCGCTGTCCTTCGGACTCTGAGAGTGAGAGTAGAGAGTACAGTAATATACTATAATATATCCTGCGTACTTGGTCTTGCGTCTCTATTGAGATTGACCGCTGTGACCGAAATTCGGTAAAGATAATATTATTAAACAAAGTCCTTTGTCCGCGTTCAAAGCTCTCAATAACTTTAAAACATTAATGAAAAAAAAACATTCCATTTTTGTTTATTTTTAAACCCACAACAAAGAGTGTCAAACCAATGCAAACAATTAAATGTATACATCATTTTGTTAAAACACCGATAAATTGTAACAGTCCAAAAACCAGTTAATCCGCTGAACTGTTGAGCGCTTCATTCGGAGGGTAGTCGCGATTTTAAACGGATCGACGGCCCAGAAAATTAATATCATGTTCGCAGTAAAAACATCCTGTTGTCAACTGATCCCTCTTAACATTCATGAGAGTCGCTTTGTTTAATGTTTCCGGGACAACTGTGCCGAGGAATGGAAACTAAATATGGTTTGAGGGTAGTTTCTCGTTATGAACAAAGCTGCCGTATATTATTGTCTGTTCAATTTTATGGTTGAGGAGTTAAAGTCTTACCTAGTTCATTATAAAATTTAAATAACATAACATTTCCCCTGTAATCCCCAAAGGGTTAGGCAGAGGTGTACCCATTAGAACACCAACATACGGCCAGTTGTGTTTAAGTCCCATGATACATGGGTCTTAAACATAACGGGTGAAATAGGCTCGCCAGCCTATTGTCATCAACCGGGCACAAATCCAGGCTCCAAGGCTGCTACTGAGGAATTCCTGTATCAATTGTAAACAACGATACAATATTCATTCTATTCTATTATGTTATATTTATCTACTATTCTCACGTAATAGAAAAGCGGCGTTTGATGTTGTCAATATACATTATTGTAAACATACCTCCGAAACTCTTTGTCTCCAAAACGTTTACGATACGCAGAGCAATTTTGCTAATATCATTTATATATATTTTCCCCTGTTTTCAAAAATCCAGGCCCGCGAAAATAATTTAAAACATTCTTCCATATTACCGCTCCTATTTGGGCATGTTTTTAGGTACTTTGTATACAAAAGCGGCTGTTATTAGGGATTTTGTCGCCCAATAACGGTCTCATATACGATCTCATCTATTTGCAAAATCATATTGAGTGTGTTTGCGTTATTTCTTTCAGAATATTTATTTAAATCTAGTTAGATCAGAATTTGTGATCATCTTTGCTTTTTTAGTGAAACGACTTGTTCGTGGTAGTATTGTCAGCATAAAAAGTACCTACTTATGCTTTACTAGTTTTTGTCTGAAACGTCGTCAATGTTTATTCTTACGGATACCTATTTTTAAAATAAAAACTAAACTACTACAGTAGCAGGGATAATGCAGCTCCCTAAAAGTGAAAGAATTTTTAGAATTGAACCAGGAGATCTGGAGGTTAAGGCGTTCCGACAAAACAATAAAAAATAAATATTGTTGGAAAATACTAATACTATAGATTATTATTGGAAATCCACTGCTGAATATAGCCTTTCTTACAGATTTCCAATAGGAGCGGTTGGAAGCAGCTCGCATCCAGCGCTATCCTGTGGTCTTTATCAGATCGTCAGTCCACCTTGTTGGTGGACGTTTGCCGGTGGTTTAGGTTGATAACTGTCAAAAAATATTAACTCCAATTGGGTTTAGAATCATGCATTAGATCCATGGTAAAAGTTGGTGTCGTAATGACTCTACCGTATATGCCTACTTCCTGTCTCTTTCGTACCTCTATCCGTATACCTAGCCTCTAGATAACCTCGACCATTTATCACACCGCACTATCCAGACGGAATCGCCGCTCTAAGATTAATACCCCAAATTTGCACTAATTAAAACTGAGTTCCTTCTAACAAAAGGGAGGGTAGCCACAATTTATGCCGGCCGACTGGACCGGGAAATTAATCTGGTTAGTTGTAAACAACCGCAAATGCGTTTGCTTTGCTGCCTGCAAGCATAGTCTGGCAAAAAGTGCAGTGAAAGGATTTCGGCTTGCGGTTTTGAATTTGGAATTTAAATGGGGGGGAGGGGGGTAAAAAGACACATCAAATAGCCGTTAATTGCGCATACTACCCATCAAAGTTAGTAACTATAAGCAAAAATGCCGGGAAACAATTTTTATTATTGTTGTGGAAAAAGACTATGTAATTTTAGAACTTTTTCATCTAAAATAAAAGTATCGCAGATCAGCCGAAAACTTTCAGAGTACTTCGGTGCTCATACATACAAAAGGGAAACACTCGATACATAATCTCCAAATATCTTTGAAGTCGATTAAAAACAAGCCGTCTTCTCTTTTAGCCGTCTCTGATGACGATTAAAACAACTAGGTTCACCGAAAGAAATTGCGAAAACATACTATTCAATACCTACTTCCATAAGTTAACGTAAGCGAACCCGTGGGCACAGCAGCTAGTCTAGGAATAAATGAGTAAATGCTGGCAATGGTAATTAAGCTTCAGCGAATTCACGCCACGAGTGACAAGACGTGACAAACCGCCATGACACCGCAGTATCGCGTTTCTAATAGCGAACAAGGTCGAGAAACACTAACAAACTAGAGTAAATATTTGTAATTATTTAAAAGTGAAAGTAAAGGTGAAATAATTAATTAAAAACACATTTAAACGTTAGGTAAGAATCTTCTTCTGATATGAAACATCACGTCTGTATTCTGCGAAGAGGAAGAGTATACGAGGTAAGTGGCAACGCAGGGAGGGGTCGCCCTAGGAAGACCTACACTGACCTTATTGGTAAGGTTCTTCAAAAAGGTGCGCGGTGCTCGTAGCCGGCGTGCTTGTATGACGAGATGTATGAACGTAGATGAGGCGAAAGGAGTGTGTAAAGATCGTAGCAGGTGGTGGTGGTGGTTCTGTGGTTTCTGCCTACCCCCATGGGAAAAGGCGTGAGTTTATGTATGAAGAGTATACGAGGAGTAAAAGTCATACATGTAGCTGTTAATAACGCATACTGTACGTCAAATGAAGTTACATCGTCAAAAAAAATATTACTAAGAATCAACTTTCGTTTTTAGTGTGGAAAATATGATAGTTGACTGTCTCGTTAGTCTAGAGGTCGCAAAGCGCGATTGCTGCGCATGAGTCCTTCGGTTCGGTTCCCACGTCGGTAGTGTTACTGGAACTCCATCAAGAATTTCTCAGTAGCAGCCTCGGAGTCTAGATTTGTGCCCGGTTGATGGCCATAGTATGGCCATGAACTCGACTTAGATATAACTGGCGAAATGAAGGTGTACTAATGAGTACACGTCTGCCTAACCCTTCGGGGATTACAAGCGTGATGTTATGTTTTGTTGATGTTTTGTTTTGTTTAGCTTTAGGTTTTTAGTACTTAGTTTTATACCACGTGTCTGAATCTATGAACTAGTAAAAAAATATTGTTTCGGATAGCAGTGGCGCTTTGCGACCACTAGACCAACGAGGCAGCCTAAAGTGTTGTTGTATCCAATAACAGTTATTACAGAAGCAATTATAAAACCACAATGGCACATGAACGATGAGTCACAAGGAAATGAAACCGCAATATCCAGTGACAGTGTCAGTGGCAATGCCCCGGTAATTGCATTGCCTGTTCTGTGGGTAAAGTGATAAATATTCAACTACCAACATTTCGCATTTTAACACAGTTCCGTTGTGCGTGAGTCGAGTCGTGTACATGTATTATGCATACGTCGTTCTGCCAGCCTACTTAATTCTTTGGCTGTGTATCTAGGACACATCTTGGAGTCTGCGAGGGTATGCTTACTGTGCGATATTTTGTCGTATGGGGTGGAAGGAACAAAAAAATATATATACATTATTTTATATCCCTAATGTCCACATTTTACTTAGGATATGAAAAAAAATCTGCTGATCAAAGTCAAAGTCAAATCATTTATTTCAATTAGACCATTAAAATAAAAAGTACTTTTGAACGTCATTTACGAGAGAAAAAAAAACATAATATTGAATTTAGTTGCCCATTCCAAAAGGTAGCTTCGTATGGAGAAAAATGGGCAAGAAACTACATACATAACATCTTATACTACTAATTCCATGATAAAAGGCATCGATTAAATTATTTTTACACAGATTTTGCACGTAAATCCGTAATAAAACATATCATTATAAATAAATAAAAATAATATTCGATACCTAGGTATAATGTATGAAAAAGAACGTCAGCTAATTAGACATCGAAAAACTATTATCATGTCCAAGGAAAATGTGCCTAAAGGTCTTGTATCACAAATGATTCTTTGGCTCAAAAATAGGCCGAACCGCCTGCCGATTATGTTAATTTCAACAACAGGTCGCTATTAAGCGGTTCGACACATTTGGTTCAGCACCTACTATTTAAAATGGCGAACCGAATCTTCCGTACCGAATTTTCCGACCCGCTTATGTGTACAGCGTTCCTGGTATAAGAACCAACTTGTATTTAACCGCAAGCAAGCAACTCATAATTTAGGGCGTACAAAGTTATGATTAGCTCCAAAACAGTATTCAAAACTCCGTTTGACATGCGTACATTGAGTTAAAAGTTATAAAACTACATCATACATTAAACAGTGACATGTTGTTACCTGTTTAGTTGTACTACAGGGACCCGTTCCGTTTTTAACCCCCGACGCAGGAACGACGGGGGTTTTTAAGTTAGGCGTGTCTGATGTCTAAGGCATAGTAGCTCCCGAAAGGATGAACCGATTTTGATTTTTGATTTGAAAGATCAATTAGTCGAGAGTGTTCTTAGTGATGAAAATCGGTCCAAGATGGCCACCGTCGCCGTAGGGGATTTATTTATTTTTATTTTTATGATTTAAGCCACTTTAAGACTTCTTTACAATGGTGTGCGATATTATCACGGGGGGAATCTATCTTCCACGATCCTTCACACATAGGTGATGTACGCAACCATTTTTTTTAAGGATGTGAAATCATCAAATTATTTTTTCCGCTCTAGGCGGAGGAGCGAAAGAGAGTGTGAGACTCTTACTGACTCTTACCCATCTGTGTTCCTCCTAATGCCCTTTGCGTTCCAGGGCCTCGACGGGAAAAAGGCGTGATTTTATGTATGTATATATCGTACGTGAGTGGAGTGGGCTTCGTGAATTTGGCTTGAAAACCAATTCTTTTAATAATTTTCTTCATAGCGTTTCTACCAACCACAGTTTGTAAGTATGAAGCTTAATTCTAAGCTTTTGCTAGTTTGGTAGGCTTCAAAACTGCTTTTTTAGGAGTTACTTGAGTTTGAAACTTAACTAAACAAATCTTTGTACCTATTTACTAGCGAACCTCTTCGGTTTCGCACGGCAGCAATTTTTCGACATTTTCGGCACATTTTCCTGAAAAAATCTTTTATATAAATCGTGTTCGAGAATTTATGAAAACAATAAAAAAAGAATCACCTGATTGGTCTAGCTGTTTTCGAGTACCTAGCACCACATTTAGGCATTCATTTTTATTTATATAAGATGGATTTTTCTTTCAGGAATTTTTCAGTAGCAGTCTCGGAGTCTGGATTTGTGTTCGGTTGATGGCAATAGGCTCGCTCCCTATTACATGGAACTTAAATATAACTGGCGAAATGTAGGATAAGTATTGTGAGTAGTGGTGGGTACACCTCTGCCCAACACTTCCCTATAGGCGTGTTGTTATGTTATCCTCCAAAAATTTACGAGGATACAAATTTGGATCTTTTATGTTTTATTATAAAATTAATACATTAATTAATGATTATAATGATTCTAAACAA
The DNA here is from genome assembly GCA_949774945.1 of Hoplodrina ambigua. NCBI lineage: Eukaryota > Metazoa > Arthropoda > Insecta > Lepidoptera > Noctuidae > Hoplodrina > Hoplodrina ambigua. Next base: position 970,429 of record OX458985.1, read on the forward strand.
GTTAAAAAATCATTTATCTTAATTTTTTAATGAACCAACGCTTAGCAACCTTAATTAAATTCGTACCTAGAACAAGTCAGACCCTTACCTTAATTTGTCTACAGTCTGAAATTCAGTATTAAACAGTAAACAATATCTCTATTACCACTATAACGAAGCTATTACTGGCAGGTGTATAAGCAGAGATATAGTCCATGAATCTGCTATAATCTTCGTACAAGTTACCGTCCATAGCAGGTCTAATCCTCAGCAAGGTAGCCTAGTGTTGCCACACGGAATATTATAGTACTGGTGTCTTTATGTAATGATCCTCCTTTGTTCTGCTATTACCTAGCTGTTCACTAGTGTTAATACAATGAAAACGATCTTAAATCAAATGGAAATCAAGAGTATTTTTTATTTAGATTCATAACATACATAACATAACATCACGCCTGTAATCCCCGAAGGGTTAGGCAGAGGTGTACCCATAAGTACACCCACATTTCGCCAGTTATGTTTAAGTCCAATGTAATAGGGGGCGAGCCTATGGCCATTAACCGGGCACAAATCCAGACTCCGAGGCTGCTACTGAGAAATTCCTGATGGAAAATCCAATAATACTTTGCATGACCTGGGACTCGAACCCAAGACCTCATGCTCAGCAGTCGCGCTTTGCGACTACTAGACCAACGAGGCAGTCAATTATTACGAGTTATTGAGTTTCTCGTTTCGAATTTCTCAGTTAAGTTTAGGAATTTGGTGGTGTGTCTCGAAAGCAAGCATAGCTGCTGGTCCCGGTTGCCATTCATAGGTCTTTGAGTCGTTATGTGGCTATATCGAAAATCTGACAAACTGTCTTACCGAGGCGTATCGCATATATAGAATTAGTTTATATGTAGAAGATTAATAATTATATATAGAATAGAAGCCACCTCCAAATTAGTTGGGAAATATCTAGTACCTATGTCCGCAATATCACGTGCGCCATTGAGTAAAAAATATTGCTGAGAAACGACTTTGATTTTTGATGTGAAATCATTGTTTATGATGATTTCGCATTTCACGCAAAACATTCTACTTACGGGTGCATCAAACATTTTACTCATCTTGGGGGTATTGAAAGTTTAATCACAATATAGAAAATTAAAAAAAAGATTGGAAGTTTTTAAAGTTTTTGATAACCATTATCAGAACCACGGCATTATGCTGAGCGTCAGCCGATTCGCGCGGTACTGGCGCATATTTCTTAAAATTGTATTTACTTGTTTTTAATTTTTTAGATTTAATACCAGCTTGTTTTTATGTTATGTGCGTCATTTTCGAGTGTGAAGTAACAGTAATTCTTGCTTTGTTTTCTTTCTTTCAGTTTTCTAAATATGGTTCAGGACTAATTATTATTATTATCACGATGTTGGGAATGTCTTTAGCTTCGTTAAGTGTCTTTTCATGCCCGTAAAACCTAACCATAGAGAGCTTGCAAATTTTATATAGACTGAAACGTTCGTACCTATTAAATGGACCTCATTAAAGATTTTCATAAAGAGTAAAAAGTACCCACTTCCCGAGTCATAAGTTTAACTCTTAATCAAAATTCATAACCACTTTCTATTGGACCTGCTTTAGATTTGTGCTGACACAGCGAAAAACTGCAACCGTCCCTCGAGAACGTTTTTTAAATGTTAAAATCTTTTAATATTCGAATCGCAATTATTATGCGCTGGTGTTTTTTTTTTAAAGGAAGGTTTTTGCTGGTCTTATGAAATGGTTGAACTGTTATACAATCATCACGACTTTCAAGACAAGATTGACGCCCTCTATTACATGGGACTAAAAACATAACTGGCGAAATGTGGGTGTACTAATGTGTACACCTCTGCCTTACCCTTCGGGGATTACAGGCGTGATGTTATGTATTATGTTATTGACATACAATTTTTGTGTTTATATATAGGTATACCTATTCACGAAGATTAATAAAAATAAAAAAGTTAAGTCACCGCTAGTCTGACAGAAAATCTGACCAAGGAGTATTGTATTACCCAGTTACTGGGTTGTGTAGGTCAGATAGGCAGTCGCTCCATGTAAACTACTGGTATTCAGCTGCATCCGGTTAGACTGGAAGCCGACCCCAACATAGTTGGGAAAAGAATAGACAGATGATGATTGAATTGTAAATGTAGGTACGTACTACATCTTACATCGAACGTAGTTGTGGACATTGGTGCCGATTCCCTTGTTCACAAACTAGACTAAATTTAGAGAATTAACATCTCTTACTAACATACAGCGAAAGGAAAGGACGGTGACATTCCGTGACATTAAAGAACTAAGTTAGAGATGTCAAATTAGTTTTTCCTTGAACTTCTCCGTATTTTTAATCCACACGTTTTAAGATGTCAACTATAACTGTATAGATGTGTCAGATTGACTAAATTTGACAGCTCTTATTTACATTAGTCTCTTTCTTATTGTATTGGACAGAAAAAGATGGAAATAGTCTAATTTAAGTTTAGTTTGTGACCAAGGGAATCGGCATCATTATGCGCCGCATCGAACTTTGACTTGACTCGCGCGCCACCCCCTCCCCAAACATTGATAACAATCAAAACATAATATGTTGCTAATTTTCCTTTCATACTTTCACGGGCTTAGAACCTTCATATGGGAAACGTATGTCGTATTTCGGATATAACAATATTTTATTTTGAAAATACATGCCATTTTTTTTCAAAAATTGTGTCCTTGAAAGATACCTAATGCTTAGAAAAAATTTGGAAAGTGATAAAAAGTCATCATCATCATCTGCCTAGCCTTTTCCGAACTATGTTGGGGTCGGCTTCCAGTCTAACCGGATGCAGCCGAGTACCAGTATTTTACATGGAGCGACTGCCTATCTGACCTCCACAACCCAGAAACAACGTGACGTGACGTAACGTGATAAAAAAGTATTCCTGTATAAAGGCAAACCTTATTGAGAATCAGTCCTTTCTCCTTTTGCCACAGTCTGTTAGCTTTTGAAGAGCGGAACGTATTACTTTGTCGTAGTTACAAGTTAGTTGTTGTAACTTTGCTAACATACACACATACATCCATAAGTTAACATGTAGAACTGTGGGTGAAACGAGCTGAAGACGTGAATATATTTGGAAACTAGGTTTGGCTCGCGACTTTGTACTTGAAACCACGTATATGGAGTAGAAGGAACGTTGTAACGTACTTTTTTATTATAGCACACATAACATCACGCCTGTAATCCCGGAAGGGTTAGGCAGAGGTGTACACCCGCATTTCGCCAATTATGTTTAGGTCCCATGTAATAGTGGGCGAGTCTATTGCAATCAACTGAGCACAAATCCAGACTCCGAGGTTGTTACTGAGAAATTCCTGATGGAAAAACCCAATAACACTTTGCCCGACCTGGGAATCGAATCAAAGACCTCATGCTTAGCAGTTGCGCTTTGCGAATACTAAAAGAAAGAAAAAAGTTTTAATTGACACTAGACTAGTCATTATATACAGAATACATAAACTCACACCCTTTTTCCCATGAGGGTAGGCAGAAACCACAGAACGCCATCTGCTACGATCCTTACATATTCCTTGCGCCTTATCCACGTTCATTCATCTCGTCATTCAAACACGCCGGAATAACAGAATGTGCTAATTAATATCAATTATGAATTATTTTATTTATCTTAGCAAAATGCATATACCATACCTCTGCTTACCCATGATACCTAGTAGGTAATATAATAATATTGTAACCTTGACTTAAAACCATAAACAAAAATCACAACCGTTCCAATTTCTTAGAACCACAGATAAAGTAGCGTTAGCGAGTAATGGACCGGATTTCTCAATATGGCGGCCGGAAATTGGCTCTGCAGCGGTTATTAGGCGAAACAGGAAGTGACGATTTCGCAACGGCTGGGTCGGAAACGATTATGTTGTTTGTGTGTAATAGTTCTGTTAACAGCTATTTGTTTAGTTGAGGAAATGTTTTTTTTGAGGTTGTTAACATTAGTAAGTTCCTATATGTTAGTACTGCCTCGTGGTCGCAAAGCGCGACTGCTGAGCATGAAGTCTTAGGTTCAATTCCCAGGTCGGGCAAAGTGTTGTTGGGTTTTTCTATCAGGAATTCGTCAGTAGCAGCCTCGAAGTCTCGATTTGTGCCCGGTTGATGCAATTTCATCAGAACCGGTTCAGTAGTTTAGTCGTGAATGCGTAACAAACAGAGTTATTTTCGCATTTATAATTAAGTATGCAAGTATAAATTATTTTTTATATTAATTCTCTACTCAAATTATTAACATCCCGAAGATTAACGCGATTCAATAAATTTTCGCATTCGTTAAACTCAAAGTTTGTAAAACAAATTATTTACAGGATCAATAAAACAAAATTAATTGGGATTCGATTTATCAACTGTAATTAAGTATTGGATTTACATTTAATTAACCGATGAGTTTTATTTTTGTTATTTTAATTTCTCATGTTACTTGTTAATTTGGCCAGACATGCATCACTTTTACTCGTTAATTATGAAAGAAAGAGTTACTTATATAGTAATTTTAAAACAATATACAATAATTTACCTAAACATAAAATCTTAGAGTAATTGTAAAATAATTAAATATGTACAATTTATAAAAAATAAAGAAAGGAGAAACTTCATAGGCATCAAAACTTTCGTCGGCGTTGCTGTCAATGGGTCAAGTGCCCAAAAGGCTGACAGCCTTACTTTAAATGTAATATTATTGGAATGAAAACCAGTTTTTAAAATAACTTTATTGTTAAAATAAAAAGAATTTGATTAAAAACATAATTGTTTAATGTAATACGATACATAGATATTGACAGGCAAGCAACGACAGATTGGCACAAAAGAAATTAAAAAATAGAATTTAGAAAATATGTTGACAGTTTAATTTGAAATTGCGACTATTTTTACAATGTTTTTTTTTAAAGTGAGTATGGAGTTTAGGGCCGGATTCAGGGGTGGAGGTCGCCTCAAGGAGCTGTCAGCACAGGGACGGGGCCCCCAACGGGCCAATGTCTGCCGGGATTGCGAGACGTCTTAACAGGATACCGTGGCCCCGGAACGTAAAGGGCAACAGAAGGAACAGGGTGGTTTTTTAGTCAGTAAAATTCTAACAGTCCCTTCCGCCCCACCCGGGGCGGAAGACACCATTATTATTATTATTATTTTGTGACATTTGATCATTTTTACCACCTTAAAAAAAAGGGGGTGGAGGTCATGGAGGTCATGACCCTGGGCTTACTATTTCCTTTTAATTCGATTATTATTGTGATCTAAACGGCCTGTCCTGACTAGGTCTTGATTAAATGACCCCTCGACTTGAAATCTGGATCCGCCCTTGATTGATTATCTTTCCTTTTTATTCTTGTAAATGACGTTAAAAGGTGCTTTTTGATGGTCATATTGAAACAAATGATTTTGACTTTGACTTTGACTAAAAGGCAACACCACATTTACATTCAAAATCATTCAATCAAGACCGCAGTTGTCACAAATTATTAATCGCAAAGCAAAATCGTGCTTCAAATAAACAAAATAATTACAAGTTAATCTGAATAGATAAGCTGACTTTCAATATTATTATCGTGTTTAAAACTTATTAATTTAAATCGAAACTTCTTAAGGCCAACGCAGACCGGGGCGGCATGGATTTAATTTTAGACATTAAAACGTCATCATCATCATCTGCCTAGCTTTTTCCCAACTATGTTGGGGTCGGCTTCCAGTCTAACCGGATGCAGCTGAATACCAGTATTTTACATGGAGCGACTGCCTATCTGACCTCCACAAGCCAGTGACTGGGTAATACGATACCCCTTGGTTAAACTGGTTGTCAGACTTTCAAGCTTCTGACGACTCGTAACGACTGGCAAAGATCCACGTATGACAGCTGGGACCAACAGCTTCACGTGCTTTCCGAGGCATGGAATTATGTCAGTAATGTATAAGATAAACTTTAGAAAGTACATATAAATTGAAATAGTCACATTGGTACTTGCCCGGATTCGAACCCACAACCTCATGCATGAGAGGCGGGTGCTTTAACCACTAGGCATCCCTTTCATTGCCACGGCATCATTTCAAAGCATAGCAATTTACGTCGTATTTCTATAGCAATACGTTTGAACGTCCAATAGTAAAAAAAAAATATGCCTTGCCATGCCGTCCCGGTCTGCGTAGGCCTTTAGAAGTGTTTCAAATAGATCTGTTCTATTGAGATGTTCACTTTATGACGCGTCTTTTGTTCTCTTGAACATTCTGAAGTTCTAAAGAAAATTTCCAAGTAACTAATTTTGTGAAAATGTCTGAAATTCAGATAACATTTCCATATTTTAGTTTCTATTTTATTTAAATACTAGCTTCTGCTCTCGACTTCGTCTGTGTGGTATTTTTTACGCGCGTTATGTGACGTTTTTGGTTACCTAAGTACCGCTCCCGTGAATGAATTATAGGTAACTATGTTAATAACCGATATGAAATATTTATTTAAATTTTATGCGACAAAAAAGTACAAAGACGAAATTACTTAAACATCACAGAACATCACGCCTGTCATTCCCGAAGGGTTAGATAGGGGTGTACTCATTAGTAGGTCCACATTTCGCCAGTTATGTTTAAGTCCCATGTAATAGAGGGCGAGCTTATTACCATCAACCGCGCAAAAATCCAGACTCCTAGGCTGCTACTACAGTAATACTGATGGAATAACTCAATAACACTTTACCCGACTTGGGAATCGAACCCAAAACCTCATGCCCGCTTTGCGATCATTAAACCGACGAGGCAGACTACATATAAAAAAAATTAAAACAACAAAATTCAGACGAACAAAGTCACGAGCATTTACAAGCTAGTATATTAATAAATAGGTAAAATAATTATCATGTTTCGTGTAAATTATAATTAGCTTACTCATTACATTTTGTCTCATTTCAGGTCAGCGCTGACGTATTAATATTTCGAGGTAAGTAGGCATCCAATTAGTACGAATTTATCTTAAGTAGATTCCATCAAAAGCCTGCCGGTGCCAATATCGAAGATTCGCCAATTAATATTATTGGCGCCCAAATGGGACACTCTGAAAATATTATTACTATAAGTAATATTTATTACTAGTGTCTGCTCGCGATTTCGTCCGCGTCAAAGCTGATATACTGTCCCACGGGAACCATACATTTTTTCTAGATAACCTAGGTGTTATTTCAGATATAATCTACTACCAAAACATCGTGAGGAAACCTGGGACTTTTTGTTCCACTCAAACCATGTCAGAGGCCGTTGAGGCGGTTTAGAAACTCTGACACTAGGGTGTGTGGGGTCAAAAGACCTTACTGCCCACACGGTAAAAGAAAGAAAGAAAGAATCTACCACCGCGCCAAAATTTAACCAAATCCGTTCAGCCGTTCTGGCGTCATTGAGTAACAAACATTATCCATCCAAACTTTCACGTTTTCACTAAATCATGCCAGAACGGATTAACGGACCTGAATAAAATTTGTAAACGGGATAGATTATAGTCTGTAATAGCTCATAGGCTATTTTTTATCCCGTAGATATATTTATTTATTTATTTATTTAAACTTTATGCACTTGTAAAAAATACAATGTACAAAAGTTTTGTTTGTATGGGACCAAAAATTTATCTATTTTTTTTTTTTTTAATTTATTTATTTTTTAACCCCTAAACATCCGAAATATCAATCAGGTTAGGCTATTCAAGAAGAAACTACACTGTTTTCTCATAGATAAAGCATATTATACTTTAAGCGAATTTATGAATGATAAAGACAGACAAATGTAAAGGATAAAATAATGTAAATGTAATGTAATGTAAAACTCACCATCATTGTATTTTAAATATATATACCTAATAATCTAAATTCATTTTAATTTAATTTTAATCTTATGACTAATCTAATGCAATTGAAGAACTTTAACATAAGTGTAAGATTAACCAAATTTTGCATGCTTATATATAGGCTGAGTATGGTGAAACAACAAACAATGTAACATCTCCTGAAAAACCCATATTATGCAAATAAAATGATTTGATTTGATTTGATTTGAAAAAAAGGCGGACTTAATGCCTTGGGCATTTTCTGCCAGTCTATCTTAGGGTGATGCAGAGACAAAACGTAGTAGGTGCAGAAAAAACAGAAAAAATTCGATATTAAAATATAACAATAAATACATACATACAAACAAAATATATAGGGTAGAGAGAGATAAATATATGCACACAGACGCGGGCGGACGCCAGTCTTAAAATAAATAGAAATAAGTAATTGTTTAATCTAAGTATCCATTAATTGATCCCTTCCACTTTTAAAATAGACTTCCATATTGACATAAAAGAATAAAAAATCGCACAGGCATATCAGATATCAAAAACGCCCAAAAATACGTCTCATCCATTCAACATTTTATTAAAAGGGTACCACGGATGCTTGCCCCGAAATAGAACGTGACTTTTCATACATACCGGTCAGAAACCAAAGCCATCCATCCCGTACTAACAGGGGAATTTTCCGGAAAATCCTTGGATGAAACGAAAAAAAAAACTAGCAAAAATGTCACACGAAATATCAGGGAAAAATCAGGCGCCTGTCGTATGAATAGTTCTTCAGCTTGCCAAAGTGTCATTGAAAACGACTGGAGGTGGATCAACTGGAAAATGAACTGTAGTGTGTAGGAAATAGGGTGGGTTTTCATTTGGTGATGGCAACTAATTATCGCGACCGTCTGGTTTGAAAGAAAGAAGTGAAGAAGCCAGTGAAATCATGCGCGACGATAACCTATAATTATAAGGAGACGATTAACGGAGGGCTTCTTTAGTGTTGTGCCACTGATTTTATCGATTCGACTTAATTAATTTACGGTACTATAAAATGATTGATTGGAATGATTTCTTAATAAAAAGCTGTTTTGCATTTTATTTTAATAAAATAAAATAATGTATCTCTATGTAGTATGAAACAAAGGCGCTTTCTTCTGTCTGTAAGTTTATATCGTTTAAACTACGCAACGGATTTTCATGCGCGGTTTTCATCAATAGATAAAAGTGATTCAAAAGGGTGGTTTGTACGTATATTTAGTATCTACTGCACTCGTGCGAAGCCGGGGCGTGTCGCTAGTTGGAAATAAACCGTTAACAGGCACTTTTAAATTGTCAGTCAGAAAGTTGAAGTTACTTGCTCGTTCCAAACGGCGGGTTTCTATGAAGAAGAACGAGCAAGAAACTCCTTGTACACTTGTCTTTTAAAAGTCAACAAAATATTACAATTAATTTATTTTGGTTACAACATCCCTATTAAACTAATCGTACAATGTAAAAGCACTAACAACTAGTGCGCGGTAATATTTTTTTTAATAACTAGTTTAAATTGATTTATTGGCCAAACTAATTGTCTCAAGCCTCTTGCAAGCATCTCATTTCATTAGTCTTTGCGAACCAGTCTGATAAAGATGTCACCATGACACGGGAAAAGAAAACATGCGTACAAAGCCGCACGGAACAGCTAGTCAATATAATAAAGCTGAAGAGATTTTCTGTTTAAACGCGCTATCTCTGAAACTACCAGTCAGATTGGAAAAAATATTCTTGTATATGATAGCCAGATTAAAAAAGAACCACGCGTATAAAGAAAGCAGGGAGCATCTAGTTTTGTATAAAGGATTAATACCAATCTATCGACATAAAAAAAAAATACTGATACTCAGCTGCATCCGGTGAGACTGGAAGCCGACCCCAACATAGTTGGGTAAAGGCTAGGCAGATGATGATGATAATGACCAATCTATCGATATATTCTTGAGTGGCATGCGCACTATCACTGCTCTATAATTCACGATGACCTCTAACGAAGGCTTGTAACGTTCATGAATACAACTTGTTCCCATTGTGGCGTGCTCTATTGATTCCGAACTTTGATTTGTATGATCGTAATTATGGTTATTATATGGTGTATAATATATTACCTATGTAATTAATTCGGAAAAAATGGGAAGGTACTTGGTAATTACTTGCTTCGTAGGTACTTATTTGTTTCTTTTACATAGGTTGGGTAATGGTATAGTCGTGAAGATTAATACGTCGATGTGTCCTCATAGTACTGTCAAACCAGCTATTTGGTTTACAGATATTTTCTTTCTGCTACATTGCCATTCATTGTTATTTTGTGTTCGTTTTTCAGCTTCTGGTGTTTAATAATTTTGTGATCTATTTAGGGTGATTCAAAAGAATTGGCACACTCGAAACATTGTTTGAAAGTAGTTGTAAGTTAGCGGCCTGTATACCAAATAGCTTGTTTGACTGTACATATATTATGTCTTCTTTGAATAAAATTGACGTTATCATGACAAAACCAACGGAACAGGATGTGATCATTGATCATTGTTTGTGTCCTTTGACGTATTAAGGCACATTTCTAGATAGTCGCATGTAAATTGTCATGTTTTTTAATCGGTTTAAATAAAAATATCAGCTTATTATTATCCCATTTCAAGGCGGAGGCCTCTTTTCATACAGTGAAGGCATTGGTCACCAGGTTTGCTAAAGACGGATTCGAAATTTCTTACTTATACCTATTAACTAAAAGTGCAGTTTTCTTCACCATATTATTTTCCTTTGCCGATGTCAGAAAAATTTACAAAGTACAATGTTTAAAAAGTCACATTGATACTTGCCCTGTCTCCTCTGCCTTACCTACTCGGGCTTGTATTAAAGAATTGTTTCATTTAGCCAGATCGTCGAAATACTGATCAGATTTAAACCAGTATACTTAAACTTATCCTTGCTCATAGCAGATAGTTCCAAACATTTCATCTCCATACATCGAAATTGAATATCGTATTCCAAACAACAAACATCCGGAACAACGTTAGGTGCCGGCTGAGAAACAACAAATTAATTTCAACTGGCAAGACCGTAGATATTCGGAAGCCACTGTGGAGAATAAAGCACGAATGCAAGACAAACTACCGGTCGGGGCAAAGTTCGGACGTCGACTGGCAGGATTGTTCGTGAATTCTTAGAAGTAAGGTAGTCTGTTACTTATTAGTTGCATTAGGCAATAGATGGTCTGGCTATTTGTGGGGTAGATTTGATTTTGTTTTGGTTATTCGGGGAGTGATTTGATTTATCTAATCGATAACGTGAGAAATCTTGTTTTTGGATAGTAGGTAATGAGTAGCTTTAACATAACATCACGCCAGTAATCCCCGAAGGGTTAGGCAGAGGTATACCTATTAGTACACCCACATTTCGCCAGTTATCTTTTTAGTCCCATGTAGGGGGCGAGCCTATTGCCATCAACCGGGCACAAATCCAGACTCCGAGGCTGCTACTAAGAAATTCCTGATAGAAACACCCAATAACACTTTGCCTGACCTGGGAATCGAACCCAAGACATCATGCACAGCAGTCGCGCTTGCGACCACTAGACCAACGAGGCAGTCTTCAATCGAGTAGCTTTAACTTCTTCATTTAATAAAATGATAACAATTTAAACATAACATAAAAGACAAATACCGGTCGAAATCATAACCCTCCTTTTGGCTTTGCCGTAGTCGGGTAAATAGCTCTGTGATCAGTGCCTTTTATTTACATACTAACTTCTACCCGCGACTTTGACTGCCTAGATTTCAGAATTAAATTAAGTCCAAAAACGGAATAAATAGTAGAAAAAAATCATTTCTTTGGAAAAGTGGTTTGTTATCATGAAGATAATCATTTGTGTTTAAGTATCGGTCTGTAATTACCAATCATACATCACTTAAAGCTAAAATACTGACATCCGCTATTCTAAGCTACAATATCCAATTTGAAAAACGACTCACAAAATATGAAACAGTGAAGTGTGCTGTAATTACGGTTTGTCGGAGTTTTTTCAATGATTGGAATTAAATATTTAAACAAGCACCAACATTCTAACCGTACATAATGACATCGTTTGTTATAATTTTAGAAAGTTTTCATATTTTTTGTTTCGACAGTAACAAATGTTAACCTTCGTATGACATTATTAGTTTCAATTTAATTATATAATTACATACATACATACATAACATCTCGCCTGTAATCCCCGAAGGGTTAGGCAGAGGTGTACCCATTACTACACCCACATTTCGCCAGTTATGTTTTTAGTTCCATGTAACAGTGGGCGAGCCTATTGCCATCAACCGGGCACAAATCCAGACTCCGAGGCTGCTACTGAGACATTCTTGATGGAAAAACCTAAGAACACTTTGCCTGACCCGGGAATCGAACCCAAGACCTCATTCACAGCAGTGGCGCTTGCGACCACTAGACCAACGCGGCAGTAATTATATAATTACTTGACGATTTTTTTTTGTTCATGTCTGTTTTTTTTTTGGATAAATTAATTATTGTTATTAATGCTGGAAATTATAAAGTTCCTACTTCCGTTTCGTTTACGAAAATAATGATGTTCTAATTAAACTTTTTTTTTTTAATTTGTTTTAATAAGTTTTAAGTCTCATTTATGATTATTTTCTCATGAACAGTTTTTTGTACCTGCCATTTTATCTCTTCATCACCTTTGGTTGGCTGGTAGAGAATGTCTAAGGCATTAAGTCCGCCTTTGTACTTTTTTGTAAAATATCTATGACCTGTGTACTGTTGGATGCACCTATAAGCATAATGTTTTGCGTGCGTTACATTGCGTGCCGCCATATGCCATTATTTTTCACACCAAATATAATAGTTGTTTTTCACCCAGCAATATCTTAATTACATAGTTTGATGAACAGCATGCGCAGTTAACTGCTATGTGATTTGTGTATTTAAACACCCCAAATATTATTTATATATTTCTTCCAATTAATTAATATGATATGGTCATAATTTATAGATAACATTTAATGTTCTCGCAATAGATCAAATGGCTAAACACAATCCATAAATTCTCATCAACAAAATGTCTTCATACACATTTCGACGCACTTAATTTAATATTTCAATCGCTTACCCATTGATATATTAACTTCTGTACTTACAAAGTAACTTACAATATAGTTAGTAATTAATTATAGTTACCTTTAAATGAAGGGTTGAACTGGGGCATAAATTGTTAACAGTCCCAGCATGGGCGCCAGTAAGCCCTTACTGGCGCCCAACATGGGCCTACATTATAAGTGAAATCATTAATCATAGTATAACATTACATTTGAATTACTTGAGGCAACAAACCTTGACAATGGTTGGCCTGGTTGTGACTCTTTTATATGTCGTTTTGACATCATACATAAAGGATAATTCTTTGCCCAAATTGTAACTGTAGGACAGGGGTCACCAATTAGTTTCGTACGGGGTCCGTTTTAAGAATTGCACAACATTTTATAGAAAAAAAAATTATTAAACAAATGTAATTACGGAAATAATAAAGGTTTTTTTTTCACATCACGACGATCAACCCTTTTGCAATCCTTGAACTCTTTGTTGCTTGTTAGCTCGTTACTTCGCCCGGCTGTTTTCGAATTGACGTCAACAAAGATAATGCGGGGATATATTTTTATTAAAATACATTCTGCCTCGTTCGACTGCCTCGTTGGTCTAGTGGTCGCAAGCGTGACTGCTGTGCATGAGGTCTTGGGTTCGATTCCAGGTCGGGCAAAGTGTTATTGGGTTTTTCCACTAGCAATTTCTCAGTAGCAGCCTCGGAGTCTGGATTTGTGCCCGGTTGATGGCAATAGGCTCGCCCCCTATTACATGGGACTAAAAAAAAACATAACTGGCGAAATGTGGGTGTACTAATGGCTACACCTCTGCCTAACCCTTCGGGGATTACAGGCGTGATGTTAAAATACGTTTCCTGTAGTGCGAGTTGCTGTGTTTTCGCGATCCGTACAAAATGGGTCGGCGGTCCGCCATTTAGTCACCCCTGCTGTTGGTACAAGTCTAGCTATTTGCTAAGTTGTCGGTGTCGTTGACATTACATTATAAGTACCTACACAGTGTATATCAACTTACAGTACATTAACAAATGTGGGTGTACGTATATTAATGTTCTTTTTTTACATTGACGTCATAGTACATGAGCTTCCTATTGTTTATGCAAAACCACCTCGTGTCGTGACGGTTGATCAAATGTCACCCATTTTAAGTAGGTTTTAAAAGCCCTTTTTTATCTATGCAAATAAATAAAATTAATATGTCTGTTTGTAATGTCAAAATGACAGCTTTTTACTAAATGTATAATGAATGTTTACATGGTATTAAAATAAAAAATCCGTTGTTTTTATTTTTGTCTACCTACCTTCCTGTCTGTCTGCTAGTTCAGGTGAATCTCTTAAATGGCTAGACCGACTTTGACGGAAGATAGCTGATGTTAAATACCTAAAGCTGCTTTTATTTTAGAAAAATAATTAGAGATCTGTGTAAAAACCACCACAGATAACCGACATTCATTCATAGCTTTTGCCTACGACTTCGTCTGCGTAAATGTCGGTTATCGACGGACTTAGACAAAGTCGCTAAATAAAAAGTAGCCTATTTCCTTTTTTGGGGTTAAAACTTATCCCATACCAAACATTATCAAAATCGGTTCAGTGGTTTGGTCGTGAAAGCGTTTATAATATTAGTACGGATTTTCAAAACCAGACCGCGACTTGTCATTACGTAATTAATAACCACAGATAGTCCCTAGTCACAGACTATGGTTCATACGTGACACATGTCAAATCTCACATTAATGTAATCAGGTAACTGATAACATTATAGAACATCAATTATGACTAAATGCTGAGATTGAGGATATATGATAACTCACTTACATCATGTTATCTCGAATTACATGTATCTATCTTTACAGGTAGGTACCTGGTTCACGAGGCAAGAGCAAACAGTATTAGTTACGATATTCGGAGTAAGCCAGAAATCAGCTCCGAACGTAATTTTCTAGAGTGTTCTTAAGAGTAAACATGGATTCTGGTATATCTGGGAATAGAAAAAGATAAAAAATAAGTTTCCATTTGGCCTTGCTTTTAGTTACTGTGCAGTTGCAATTTATAGTAATAGTAGCTTCTGCTAACGACTTCGTCCGCGTTAAATATACGAGTATTATACCAAAGGAGCCGTTCATATTTCTGGGATATTAAGTAGCCTATGTACTATTTCAGACTATAATCTATGTTTGTGCCAAATTTCATCCAGATTTGTTCAGCCGTTCTGGCGTGATTGAGTAACAAACATACATCCATCAACTATCGTATTTATAATGATAGGAGTAAGATTTTTAAAGGCAGTTTTTTAATGAATTATGACTTAGTAGATAAGGTGCCAACCTTACATGCACTAGGTTGCGGTTTCGGTACCAGCCAAATATCAACCCGGGGTTGCGGGACGTCTTAACAGGATACCGTGGCCCTGGAACGTAAAGGGCAACAGAAGGAACAGGGTGTTTTTTTAGTCAGTAAAAGTCTGACAGTCCCTTCCGCCCCACCCAGGGCGGAAGCAGTCATTTGATGATTTTTATCACCAAAAAAAAGGTAAATATCAATGTGACTTTGTGTTTCATATGTGCTTTATAAGTTTATCTTGGACATACCTGTAATTGGTGAAAAGAAGTAACATAAGGAAATCTAGACTTAAAATTAATATAAATCTGTTTTTTTTTTATCTATCTATAGCAAGCGATGAATGCTCGTGCCTTCTCTGTATAAGAAGAGGCCTTTTCTCTGCAGTAGGACAATAATAGTTTGGTATTATAATACCTACTATTACGTTTGACAGCTCAGATAAAATAATGGTTTATTTATTTTTTTAATCTTTATGCAACAAAAAGGTACAAATGCGGACTCCGGCGGGCGGAGGGTGGTTTTAGTATGAACAGCATGAAGAAAAAAAAAAGAAATAAAGAAATATCTTCAAATAAATTTAAAAAGATACTGAAAAAGAATCGCTTTAAAATTGCTTTTATATCAAAAAGTTACAGTACTGCATTAATTAGAGCTGTTTGGCGAAAAATATTTACAAATCTAAATTCAAAATTCCCGAAAGACAGTAATTACGAACAAACTAATGCACCTAACTGCTGAATCTACCGCAGTCGCTGTTCGACTGACATCGCCAGAGTTTCACTAACTAAACTAATTACAATATCACTGCGTCTATCCATTTCAACTGATTTGTAAAGGTTTCTATTTTTTATAAATTAAAATTGCACTTGTTCGTATTTTGTAAAAGAGTCAACGTCTTTTGTTTAATTTCAAATTTGACATTACATAACATCACGCCTGTAATCCCCGAAGGGTTAGGCAGACGTGACTCATTAGTACACCCACATTTCGCCAGTTATGTTTGTTTGTTGTTTAAAATTTGACTTAATATAAAATAAAATTGACTTAATATTTATATTGTCTTGACTTAATCTACACTAATATTATAAAGAGGAATTTGTATTTTTGTTTGTTTTTTAATGAATAAACTCAATAACTCCTGGATCTATTTAAAAAATTCTTTCTCCATTAGAAAGCTGCTTTATCTGCGAGTAACATAGGCTATATTTTATCTTATTTTTGCGCGGACGAAGTCGCGGGCAAAAGCTAGAATAAAAATAAAATTTGAGTTGATACGCACGAATGAAAATCAATGAAATTAATCAATGAACGAATGTTTTAGTGTTTTCGAATCAAGCAATTTTACAAACCACAATTCAAACCCTGAACCAAACTATCTAACTATATAGGTAAGTTTAATCTTCTGGACCAATATACAAAGTTCATTGCCTATTCAACCTAATTCCTCTAAACCTATTAACCTGTCGAGCTAATTGGGAAACTGCGTCTAAACCTAAATAGAAAATTCACGGCCATTATACTAACCAATATCAAGGTTAATTCAGGTTCACGGTAAAAGGGACGCTTTTAAGATTAGATTAGATTAGATTTATTCATTTGCCTTGACTGCCTCGATGGTCTCGTGGTAAGCGCAACTGCTGAGCATGCGGTCTTGGGTTCAATTCCCAGGTCGGGCAAAGTGTTTTTGGGTTTTTCTCGCCTCGGAGTCTGGATTTGTGCCCGGTTGATGGCAATAGGCTCGCCCCCTATTAGATGGGACTTTAACATAACTGGCGAAATGTGGGTTTACTAATGGGTACAGCTCTGCCTAACCCTTCGGAGATTACAGGCGTGATGTTATGTTATGTTATTCATTTGCTAACTATGAAAGTACAAAATTAAGATGGTACAAAAAGTGTTACCGCTACATTCTACCTTATGGCATGCAAAGTTGTTATGTACCTTTCCACGCTTAAACCACTAAACCGATCATCCTGAAATTTTACATATACGTTGTCAGATGTACAGAAACGGACATCATCATCTGCCTAACCTTTTCCCAACTACGTTGGGGTCGGCTTCCAGTCTAACCGGATGCAGCTGAATACCAGTAATTTACATGGAGCGACTGCCTATCTGACTTCCACAACCCAGTAACTGGGTACTACGATACCCCTAGGTAAGACTGGTTATCAGACTTTCAAGCTTCTGACGACTCCGACTCCGTAGAGAAACGGACATAGGGTACCTTTTATCCTGAATAAAAAAAGGTACTGTTCCCGAGAGAAATCACAACAACGTTCTTATGATGAAAGATGGCACCTCATGTCTTTTGAATCATGACGGATTTTAAATTTAAGTTGCGCGAGAAGGCACGGGCGAAAGTTATTTTGCTATATTTGGTCTACACAGACGAGGACAGCGCGGCGGATGCCCTTAGTGATTGACCTTACCCGCGACCGCCCCCGCAGGTTGATCGCTTCGATGTGGCAAAACCTCAGTTAGGATAAAAACCTTTCTGTACTTATGTGTACATACTTAATTAGTACCAGTCCCCAATATCTAATTCTTATCGAAGTGAAATTTATCTACCCTTCTACCCTTTATTTTTGAAAATTATTTGAGCTAAATTCTGCCAGGAGAGTTATTCATTTCGAGTATCGTTTACGTGTAACGAATATCTAATTTCTGAAGTTCCATGAGATTTGAAATTATGATTAAGTAGATTGGACAGAGGAAGGGGAGGAGTCATTGGCTTTTTAAAGTAGGTATATCGATTTATTTTACTTGAGTTTTTGTTTTCCCTTAGTCTATGCTGTTCTACTAATGTGCAAAGGCCTTCTCTAAATCCTTCCAGAAACTCTTTTCTCGTGCGAACCAGCTCTCTTAGCACGCCCTTGTGTGTCGTGATGGCCCAGTGGTTAAGGTGCCCGCCTCTAATGCATGAAGGTTCAAATCCGGGCAAGTACTAATGTAACTTTTTCAATTCATATGTACTTTCTAAAGTTTATTAGACATTACTGTCATCATGCCGTGCCTCGGAAAGCACGTTAAGCTGTTGTTCCCAGCTGTCATGCGTGGATCTTTGACAGTCGTTACGAGTCTTCAGAAACTTGAAAGTCTGATCAGTCTTACCTAGGGGTATCGTATTACCCAGTTACTGGGTTGTGGAGGACAGATAGGCAGTCGCTCCATGTAAAATACTGGTATTCAGCTGCGTCCGGTTAGACTGGAAGCCGACCCCAACATAGTTGAGAAAAGGCTAGGCAGATGATGATAAAGTGGACGATAGAAGCTTACCCATATCCAACAATTGTTCAATTCGATATTCAAAGTGTAACCCACTGGGTTCTGTCCAAGTTATTAGTTCTGGAAGTGAACATCATCGGTTGCATCCGGAACTTTGGTTAAGATATATTGCTTTTGTAGTTCAACAAGGAGTTTCGCTTTGGAATGTTAAGCCAGAACTATTGGGTTAGACTTATTACACGCAGGATTTTGTTTTTTTTAAGTATGGTTAAAAACTTTAGAGCTGTTTTCTAGAATTGAGCGGGCAAATATACATTTATAAGATAAGCGACATTGTTAAATACTAAAAGAATTTATGTAAACTAATTTAATAAAGGTGAATAGTTTGTTTGTCGCAATAATCTCCGGAACTGCTGGTTCTATGATTTTCGCTAATAGGTGTCTACTTTATCCCTTAGTGCTGTAGGCATAACTATCTATCTTCTAAATATATAAAAGCAAATGATCACTCAGTCAGTCACTCACTCATCATGAAATGTCGAAAACCGCTTGACGCATAAAGATGAAATTTCGCGTCCGTTAACAAAGGATTTTCCGAAGTCACCCCCTTATGGGTTGAAACGGAGGTCCAGAGTATGTATAGAAAAATTAACTTAAACGCGAATAAAGTCGGGGGCTGTACCTAGACTTTTTTTGCAAAATAGCGATGCAATTGAAAAGAATTCACGCAGACGAAGTCGCGGACATAAGCTAATCGATTTATAAATCAGTTATTTACCTTTCAGGGTTCACAATTGCAATTTCAAGACCTCAAAAGTGACCCCCCAAATAGCAAATCGTGTATTACTTACACTGAAGTTCTACTTTCATTCAGAGATGAGTACTTATTTAAATAAAACACAAGAAAAGCTTGGCCAGCAAATGTTTACAATTCATTACAACGCCATCAGATAGACAGACGACAAAGAGATCTAGTCTTAAGGGGATCCGTTCTTTCATGTTCAAATAAGTACGAGGAAATTACGTATTTACTAAGGATTTCATACTTTTTTAATCGTTACCCTATAGTTGAAATTTCTCCTGTATCGAATTTTAAGTACTTGGGACGTTATACAGAATCGGAACCGTAACCAATTTTTTGGGATATCCGGAATAAGAATCTAAGTATCTAAAATAGAGAACCTTGTCAGGGAAATTACGAACACTACAATAAAAAGAATCAGCCAAATTGATTCAGCCGTTTTTGAATTTTGTGCTTAGAAACGTGTTTAGCCATTAATTTTTATTTATAGATAGATAAGTAAACTAGCCTCGTTGGTCTAGTGGTCGCAAAACGCGATTGATGAGCATGAGGTCTTGGGTTCGATTCCCAGGTCCGGCAAAATTTTACTGTTATCTATCAGAAATTTCTCAGTAGCAGCTTGAGACTCTAGATTGGCAAAATGCAGCTGCACTGGGTACACCTCTGCCTAACCCTTCGGGGATTACAGACGTGATGTTATGTTTCATAAGTAGAAATATAGATAGACGTGAAAATTAACTACACCTCACAACTCTGTACACTGGAGCGTGAAGATGTGGCTGGCAGAGATGACGTGTTTGCTAAATAAACGAGTCGTGTCTCTCCTGTTGTTCTAGCTCCCCCTCTGTTTACTCTGCGTAAATATTAACAGACTAACATATCACGCACATGGGTGGCTGAAGAAGAAAATGTATGGGAATAACGTACTTGTGATATAGCTGTTGTTTGCGACTTGTTTTATATGAAAACTTCAAGTTTCCTATAAATCCAGAGTTTTAGAGATCATTTTTAGGGTTCTGTGTCCAAAGGGTGTGAAAGAAACCTTATTGTTTGTTGCTTGCCTTGCTTGTCTGTCCGTCCATCTGTCGCGGACTGTATTGCTGCAGCCACCGTAACAAAAAATAATGAAATAAAGTTAAAAATTTAAATTAAATCAACACACACATAACATCACGCCTGTAATCCCCGAAGGGTTAGGCAGAGGTGTACCAATCAGTACACCCACATTTCGCCAGTTATGTATAAGTCCCATGTAATGGGGGGCGAGCCTATAAAATACATAAAAATCAGTTATTAAAACATTTGAAGTAGTGATGAATATTATACGTTGGTACGAAACCGTTTGTGTGCTAGTGCGACTCGCACTTGTTCAATTTACTTACGCCAGAATCTCTAATGACATATGTATAAGGCATTTATTCAAATTTGTAAATTGAACCCTAGTTTATGGACTCATAGATACATCTCTATCTAACTATTGTCTATGTCAATCTGTCATCCGGGTCTATGATAAATTCTTTTAAAATAAAACAACGTTTAGCAAATTAAGGATTCTTTATTTTCATTTAATTCAACAGTATTATTATTATAAAAGTATTTCCTTAAACAGTTTTTAAATTTAGAACTTTATTACTTCAAAGATAAAGTTTATAATACAAAATTGACTCGATAGTTTGAACCTGGTTTAAGCAGACTTTGTTATATAATAAGGCCTAATATGTCATTAGAGATTCAAATTATGTTTGGATATAATTATATTCAGTTGTTTGGGTTATGCTTTCTCTATCAGTCAGTGACAAAACTCCGTGATCCATCATCCTTGTGCCCTTATTCAAATTTGTTTGGGATCGACGTACTACGTCTTCCCCTTTTACGAGTATATAATACATCCTGATTTGGACGACAGGGTTGGCGCAGTGGTTGAGCGATTGGCTGCTGCGCGGCTTGCTTGTGTTCTATTCTCGCACAGAAAAAAAACGAAGTGAATGGTGGTATTTGTTTGTTTTGTTTATTTGTGACCACACAAACACAAAAGCAGGCGAAAAGAGTATGTAAGGATCGTAGCAGGTGGCGTTCCGTAGTTTCTGCCTACCCTCATGGGAAAAAGGCGTGAGTTTATGTATGTATGTATGTATGTTTATTTGTGTGTTAATGTTACGTTGCCTGTGATATATTTTTATTCTGTGTTTGTATCTAGGCTACCTTGTGACCAGGACCAGCCTAAAATACCCAATAACACTTTGGTCGACCCGATAATCGATCCCAGTATCTCATGCTCAGCAGTCGTACTTCCGACCAAAATTCAAAATTTACTATTGTAAACAAAAAATATTTTCAAAAAACACCACACTGTACGGAAAACATCGAGCTTTAATAAAAAACAAAAGATGTGAAGTGACTCCATTTTTGACGAAACTAGTGGACCGAGGGCCCGGAGTCGCTATAGCTATGTCATTTAGCATAGCTGAAATTTTGAGGGTAAACTGCCAGACCCGGAACAATTAACTGTATGTCATACAAGTATTTGTTACGTGCTGAAATCGCATCCACGACACGCAACGTTGTAACCAATCGCTTATCCACTGCGCTTACCGTACCGTCAATAGAATGAGAATTAATATTGACGTGACCTTGTCCAAGGATTCTTATTAATACTGTAACCACCTTATTGTAAATACCTACATTCCGAGCAAATAAATGAATATTCTATTCTATCTATTCTATTCTTACAGGTTTGTAATGCTTATATTATGTGGTTGCAATATTGTAAATAGACAAAAATAAGTGGCAAAAATTTGTGTACTAGGTATTGTAAGATCAGCATTACATTGACATTTAAATATAGTCACTTAAATAATAGTATGAAGTACTTAATTATATTTTCCGGATTGGGATTGGGTGTTGGAAGGCCCACGGAAAGTTAAAACAAATAATGGCTAATCTTGTCTTAATTTCTAAAATTCCAGCGGTGTTTAAATGGCCTAGATCTGGTGACGCTGGGTTCTTAGACTATAGTGTTTGGGAGTATCCATTAAAAGTGGGGGTTAGGTCAAAACTGGGCGCACAACTACCTCCCAAAACAACCACTGCCGAAAGCATAAACGAGAATTTTGTGGAGCAAGTTTTACCTAGAAGCGATATTTATCACTTTTTGTTTACAGGTTGAGCTTCCTGAATGTGTTCGCTTGGGGAAGTAGGAACTGTGACCTCTCTTCAATTCAATTCAATTAAAAGTCACATTTATCTCTTTACGAGTACATTGGTTGCTTGAAATTAATAATGTTTGAAACTAATATGACTGCTTCGTTGGCCTAGTGGTAGCAAAGCGAGACTGCTGAGCATGAGGTCTTGGGTTTTTCCATTAGGTATTTCTCAGTAGCAGCCAAGAAGTCTAGATTTGTGCCCAATTGATGGCAATACGCTCGCCCCCTATTACAAGAATCTTTAACATAACTGGCGAAATTTGGGTATACTAATGAATACAACTATGCCTAATCCTTCGGGAATTGCAGGCGTGATGCTGTGATCTAATTGTGAAAAATAAAAGTAGATGCTAATAATTTTATATTTTTTTTTCGCAAATAACCAAAATGAGGTGTAATCAAAAGAATTGGTGTGATTTCTTGTGTGTACATTAGATTCGATCAAATACCTACATAGATTTGTCAAATCATGGTGTCCCTGAAGTATTAGTTCGCCAGTCGTTGCCTAAGGCATTGTTGCATGATTTATTTATTTATTTATTTATTTTGTGATATGATAAATAAAAAAGTTAAAAACGAATTAAGAATAATTTTATCGATACTGGAAATATGAAATAAAGTAAGGGACCTGTACCGTTATGTCAAAATTATCCAGCACTATTCTAAAAAACTCAACTCTTTCACTATACGAATGTCCCTTTGTCCTAAAGCAAGCTAAATACAGCTTCACAAAAAAAAACAATGCAATTCAAAACTATAAAACGAGTTAAAAATAAAGTCCATTTCAAAAAACAAACGGACCGTACCACCGCCGTCTATCCGGAGTAACCAGCAAATATTTCTGTGCCGCTTCCTGACCATGTTCATCCTTGTTCTAAAACCCAGCACATATATTCCGTTGGAAAGCCTCGCTGGCTGCAAGCAATAACTTATGTTTATCTGAACCAACTGTTGGTGCCTTTTCAATTGTTAACTGTTTCTATTTAAAGTTGCAAGCTAATTATGTGCAGGGAAGGTTTTTTTTGTCTTCAACTAGTTGTTGCCTTTGTTAGCTGACGTTAGGGTAATGTGGGTAGAGAAGAACTAAGTCTATTTACACGAGTAATCTATATATGTGTCTGTCTGTTCGTTTCGAGAAATCTTCAAAACGATTGGACTGATTTTGACGGGACTATCACTAGTATATATCTGATGTTATAAGCGGATACTTACGCTACTTTTCCATTACTTTCGCTCAATATCGTTTATCAGTTTAACCGGTCAAGCCCCGGCTGACTTACTGATAAGTAACATAAGATAACATCACGCCTGTAATCCCCGAAGGGTTAGGCAGAGGTACCTATTAGTACACCCACACTGGCTAGCTGGCTGGTTTTTTTTTATCTGACTAACTGGTAAGTCAGATCAATAAAAAATCAATTGTGTCTCATTACGTGGGATTTGAGTAATAATTAATGCAACTAAAACTAAAAAAACTAGTAGGTAAACTAAAAAAATAAATAAACTGAGCTAGTAAACTTAAATAGCCAAAGTAATACGACGAAGAACGATAAAGAAGAAGATTATAATTGCTTTGAAAATTGTTTGTTACGATTTGTTTCGTTTTCAAAGAACTAAACCTAATTCGTCAAGAATAGTAACAATCATTTTTTTAGTTTATTTTAAAACTACAATATTGATTCCGTTCAATTATTAACCGACTACAGTGTTTAGTGGTTTCAGCTTTAAAAACCACTAATTAATTAAGTACTGTTTCACTATAAAGGAGTCTGCCCATTGCACCCAAACATGACCGTGCTACGAACGATCAGACACGGAAAAATACTTCAAATTCGAATTAAAAATCTGTTATTTTAATTAGGCCAATAAAAGGCTCAGCTCTTAAACGAAGAAGATAAAAATATTAAATCTCGTTGCCTGTTGAAAAAAAAAAGGAAAGAAATTTCATATTTACTTTTAAAAAAAAAACGATACGGACTACGATGCCCACTAGAACGTGTTAACAGCGTAACAAATGACAATTGTCGACGCTGTATGCATGGCACGCTACGGTGTTGGATGGTGGTCTAGTAGGGCATAGTCTCACACTTTTAAATACAACAAAGAATATTTTTGACATGTTCCTGGTTTTTTGTTGTTATGGAAACTTTGCGTGCGGGAATTGAACACGCAGCGCAGCAGCCACTGTGCCAATTGTGCCGTCAAAGGTATGGAGCAGTGGGCAGACTCCTTTAACTGTCACTATTCATATAACCACAATACATTATGCAGCGATGTGTAATTGGGTCATTTGTTTTACTTTTAAAGGAATTAAATATTTAGAGTTTTTTTTAGTATAACCAACCACATACTTGTAAAACATTGTGATTAAGGCTGTTTTATTTTTTTTACTAAAAGTCTTTATACACTATTCCATTACATACATACATACATACATAAACTCACGCCTTTTTGCCATGGGGGTAGGCAGAAACTACATAACGCCATACTCCATACTCCTTTCGTCATTATTAATATTTTTTAAATCATGAATAATTTATTAAAGCACATTAATACTCATTAAGTCCACGAAGATAATTAAAAATACTAGGTTCCATTTTTTAAGCTTTTAATACATACATTTTTCTAACACAGACAATAGTCAACTTTATAATCTTAGATATAAGGTAGAAAATTAAACGTAATGAGTTAAATATTTTCAATCCACGAGCGAAGTGAAGATATCTTCAGTCATTTTAAATTGGCTTATCCAATTACTGGTTGCAAGTAATATTGTTTTAAAATGCTTTGCTGAAGTTGTTCGATTTCCAACCTTAAGCTGCTCGCAAGAGAGTTTAAATTTTACATTAGTCGGTTTTTGTCTTGTTATCAGATTTTTTTAGAAAATCATTTTTATTCCTAGATTTTGAGGCTTCTCTTAGTGGTTTCCATATTGTTAAAGCTTAAATGCACAAATTTACATATATCTACACAAAACATAACATCACGCCTGTAATCTCCTAAGGGTTTGGCAGAGGTGTAAAACCACATTTCGCCAGTTACTCACCTATATTCACATTCTATTATTTATTAGTCTCTACTTTAATTTCTCATTCGAGATACATATATTTTAAAAAAAAAAATTATTTTCTTATCATTAATTAACTTTAAAAAAATACGTTATCTTATTTATTAAGTCTGTAAATATTGTACAAAAAATTGTACTTACTAATTGAATAAAGATATAGTATGAAAAATTAAATAAAAACCAGAAAAATATGTAATAAATACAAAGAATTCAAAATACAGCATATAAAGATGTCACATTATATCTACACTAGCTTTCGCCCGCGACTTCGCTCGCAAATTAAGTTTAAAATGCGATCATAATTCGAAAGACATGTGGCGCCATCTATCATCATAAGAATTACGTTATTATGATTTCTCTCGGGAACAATACTTTTTTTCCGGATTAAAGGTACCCTATGTTCGTTCCTGTACACCTGGCAATAAATATGCAAAATTTCAGAATGATCGGTTCAGTAGCTTAGGCGTAAAATGTTAACAAACAAACTTATTTTCGCATTTATAATATTAGTCAGGATAAGGGAAAACCCGTATTGGACCGCAATAGCCGTGTAGTCTAGTGCACGTCTACCCTAACGTGGATAAAGGCACGGCTGGCAGCATGCAGCCAATTCAATATAGAAAAGCAGGTCA
The DNA here is from genome assembly GCA_949774945.1 of Hoplodrina ambigua. Classification (NCBI taxonomy): domain Eukaryota; kingdom Metazoa; phylum Arthropoda; class Insecta; order Lepidoptera; family Noctuidae; genus Hoplodrina; species Hoplodrina ambigua. The sequence continues at coordinate 996,701 of OX458985.1, forward strand.
AACCACAGCCACTGTGTGCGTGTCATGACTTGCGTTTCTATACTAAATTAAAGTATTTTTTGGTCGTATCAGTGTGCGTATGAAATCTATTCTAGGATAAAAAAATATTTAGGGAGAAGACTACAATCCCTTCTTATTATTATTTATTTAGTATCGAAGACTTAGACTAAGCAATAATAAAATAAATTGGTAAAAAACTCACATACATGAACCATGAGAAAATATAACACTCCTTTTTTGGGGCAATCGTGTAAAAAAACAAAAAGTATCAAGATCAGTCTAACTTACCGGTCAACTCTACGACGGGGTTTAAAATCTTGATACATACATACCATCACGCGTGTAATCCCCGAAGAGCCAGTTAGGTCAGCCAGCCTATTGCCATCAACTGGGTACAAATTCAGACTCCGAGGCTGCTACTGAGAAATTCGTGTCGGAAAAACCCAATAACACTTTCACCGACCTTTACGACCACTAGACCAACGAGGCAGTCAAAATATTGTGTATGTTTTACACTTTTTACATATTTAATGATACACATTGAAAACAATATTTCTCACTTGAAATCGTAGTGGCGTTTTCGACATTTTACTCAAAAATTACTAATTTTTGAGAATCTTAGAAGCGGTCGTCAATAAAATTCTCGTAATTTGATTTATCAGGTGACAATTGATATTAGCATATTATGAAAGTCTTTTTTTGTTGTCGTCAGATTCTTATAGACTTATATCTATGTTTAATAAACGTTCAGTAGTTATAGTTAATGGGGTCTAAGGGTTTCGTTTTTCCGGGGTCGTGGGACGTCTTAACAGTATACCGCGACCTCGAAACGCAAAGGGCAACAGAAGAAACAGGGGTTTTTTAGTCAGTAAAACTCTGACAGCTCCTTCCGGCCCACGCAGGACGGAAGGACTCATTTGATGATGTTGGTAGAAATCTACCAACGCAAAATAAATATTTCCGTTTTTCATTTGGACGAACAGAATCCTAAAAATAACTGTTTCAAGCTTAAAATAGCTATTACTTAGGTTTCATTATCGCTATTTATATACAGGGTTAGAACGCTAACATTTAAGAAAACAAATAACACAAAACCTAATGTAAATATTTGTTCCGTCCATTGTAAAATAATTACCAGACGTGTCTACAAAACGTATGTTATTTGAAATCGGTTAATCGGACGAAAATATCTTTCAGCGAAAACACACAAAACATACAAAACGATTTCAATTAAAATAGCAATTAATTGACGTGGCGAGTATTAACAAGATAACGTTTTGTTTGGCCTTTACTTACAATGAACCTTTTGTTTATACACACGAAAATTAATTTGTCTGTTTGTTTTGTACGTTTCATCTCTAAATTGCCGACTCAATTTTAATGAAATTTGCTGAGAGATACAACCAAACGTTTATGGTAACATTGACATTGTCGACGCCTTAATATTTTAGGAGAAAACGTGAATGGTTTTCGTAGTTCAAGTACAGGCAGCAAAGTAGCTTGGTATGCAGGATCGTCAGATATAGTTCGGGTTTTCTTAAAAACCGATGGATGTCTTCGATTTAAACTTAACTTACTTAATGAACTGTTTATTATCTCCTTTTAAATTAAATTACATTTGTTAACATCCATTGGTTTCTAAGAAAATTATAACTATATCTGACGACCCTGTCCTATCTACTTTGCTGACTGTAACTATCGCTGACGTGTGGGTGAATGTACAGTCGAACAAGACATTTGGTATACAGGCAGCTAACTTGCTACTACTTGCTATATATATATTGCTTAAAAGTAATTGACACTTGAATGTGTCAATTATTTTGAATCTAAATCTATACATATAAAATGTTTTATCCTGAACAACTGAGTGACTGACGGATCAACACACAGCCTCAACCGCTGATTATAGAAACCTGAAACTTGGAGGGTGTGTTCTTTGTATGACGTAGGCATCCGATAAGAAAGGATTTTTCAAAATTCAACCCCTTTTTGTTCTTTTTTTATGTGGTAAAAATCATCAAATGACTCCTTCCGCCCTGGGTGGGGCGGAAGGGACTGTCAGACTTTTACTGAATAAAAAACCACCCCGTTCCTTCTGTTGCCCTTTGCGTTCCGAGGCCTGTGTATCCTGTTAAGACGTCCCGCAACCCCGGAAAATTCACCCCCTAAGAAGACGAAACAGGGATCCAAAGTTTGTACGGAGAAACCAACTTTGACGCGGACGAAGTCGCGGGCAAAAACTAGTAACTAACTAAACCCTCCATGTTAGTACCCAAGATACAGTCTTGCTTAGTTTGGAACCAACGTTATAAACTTTGTGTAATTTTTTTTTTTGCAATATTTTAATATTATTTGTTTATTTAAAAAGTGAACACAAAATAACATAACATCATAACACCACGCCTGTAATCCCCGAAGGGTTAGGCAGAGGTGTACCCATTAGTACACCCACATTTCGCCAGTTATGTTTTTAGTCCCATGTAATAGGGGCGAGCCTATTGCCATCAACCGGGCACAAATCCAGACTCCGAGGCTGCTACTGAGAAATTCCTGAAGGAAAAACCCAATAACACTTTGCCCGACCTGGGAATTGAACCCAAGACCTCATGCTCAAGCACAGCAGTCGCGTTTGCGACCACTAGACCAATGAGGCAGTCACAAAATAACAATGAATGGTAATTGAGCAGAAAGATAATTATTGTCGTCTGTAAACCAAATAGTTTGTTCGATCGTACTTTTACTACATTAGTCATGTTACCATTTACAATCTTTGTCGTCACGAAGTTAGGGAACTTTTGTAAAGATTAATAATATTATGACAGTGTCTTACCAATTTGTTTATGACAATACTAGCTTCCGCTTACGACTTTGTCCTCGTTAAAGTTAGTTATTTCACTAGAACCGTATATTTTTTTTTGGGATTAAGTAAACCTCTTTGTGCTATTTCATACTATAATCTATGTCTGTGCCAAATTTCATCCAGATTCGTGCAGCCATTCTGGCGTTATTAAGTGACGAACATCTATGTAACTATTTTTATTTTTTCTACACTAATAATAATATTATAAAGAGGCAATTTTTTTTTTTTTTGTTTGTTTGTTTGTGAGGGATAAACTCATAAACTACTGGACCGATTTTAATTCTTTCACCATTAGAAAGCTACATTAGCTGCGAGTAACATAGGCTATATTCTATTTTATTTATGCGCGGACGAAGTCGCAGGCTAAAGCTAGTAATAATATAATAAAGCTGAAGAGATTGTTTGTTTGAACGCGCTAATCTCAGGAACCACTTCGTCCGTTTGAATAAATCTTTCTGCGTTTTATGGCGCGTTTATTGAGGAAGTTTATAAGCTATATACCATTACGCCACGACCTACGGGACTGGAGCAGTAATCAAAGACGTAACGCGTGTGGAACTGCGGGGCATTGCTAGTTAAATAATAAAACGTTTAACATTTTATTACAAAAAGATGATTGTGAAATAAGTTAACATAATAATAGTCATACTTTCCTAAAGACTAAAAGCAAAAATAAAGTTTTTTTTTTAAATAACGTAAGTACTCTGTGCTCCAACACTCAAACCTCATTTCGAATACAATTAGCACCTTCAAGACATTTTCTTCATCATTTTGTAAAAGAACGAAGAATGTTTTAGTTATTTCTTTTTTCAAAAACCATCAAGAAATACTTAATCGTCTGGAAAGTTAATGATTTTTTAGTTCCACCAACCATTAAAATACATAGGTGCCGATTCTCTTGTTCACAAACTAAACTAAAATTAGATTATTTCCATCTTTTTCTCTCCAATAAAACAAGAAAGAGACTAATGTTAATAAGAGAGCTGTCAAATTTAGTCACTCTGACACATCCATACATTAACAGTTGACATCTTAAAAGGTATGGATTAAAAATACGGAAAACTTCAAAGCAAAACTAATTTGACATCGCTAACTTAGTTCTTTAATGTCACCGTCCTTTCCTTTCGCTGTATGTTAGTAAGAGATGTCAATTCTCTAAATTTAGTCTAGTTTGTGAACAAGGGAATCGGCACCATTGCGTAGTTTAATAAATCTAAGCGTACAGATGGCAAGAAGTGATTTTGTTTTATACTGTGCAGAGAAAAAGAGTTACGATAAAAATTTAAGTAGGTATCTGTTTCAAGTTTTTTTTTAAAGGTGGGAAAAATCATCAAATTAGTCCTTAAGCCCTGGGTGGGGCGGAAGGGGCTGTCAGACTTTTACTGACTAAAAAATCACCCTGTTCCTTCTGTCGCCCTTTACGTTCCGGGGCCACGGTATCCTGTTAAGACGTCCCGCAACCCCGGATCTGTTTCATGTTTAAATTACATATTGTGTATATATTTCGATTAAAAAAAACACTTTTTAAAAACATTGCGCTCACGTTTAGACCAGAACCATATCTGAGACCAAAACATTTTTACTCGAAAAACATTTCAAAAGAATACAAAACTGAAACTCGCGTCACAGTATATTTTATAAACAGTAAAACAACTTCAAATCAAAATGGAATGTTCGAATTGACAAATAAATTTTCAAATTTTGTTCGTTACGTCATTGGAAGTTCGACTAGTTTCAAGATGCAATTTAGTTTATATATGTATGCTTTTTATTATTATGCTCAAGTCCCACGTAATGAGACACAATTGATTTTATATTGTTCTGACTTACCGGTAAGTCAGCCGGGGCTTGACCGGTTAAGGTCCTCTTGCCATGCAGTATGCAGCAGGTCAGACTCGCCACACAGTGTATACTGGATATAGTATAGTATATCTTCCAGATACACTGTGTTGCGAGTCTGACGATCTGGTCACCTAGGTCTGTCATGACGACTGCGCGATGACGAAGAAGTGGCGGCGTGATGCTTTAGAAGCATTCATGAATGATTAACCCGAACAGACACAGAAAAGTGTGGGCTAAATAGAAAAAATAAATCATTTCGACTTTTGTCATTGAGTTTCGACGTTGACTTTGACCTAGTTCTTCTTCTTCTTTTCGTGTCGATTGACTTAAATTTTGACCCACCAATATTGAGCAACCTGTACTGTTTTATCATTGGCCTCATTTAGATCTTGGATGGCGCAGGTGGTGTGGGCAACTGAGGAAGTGGCACATGTCCTGTGATGGTGTACCACATAGTTGAACTACTGTTTTATACATTTACAATGCTAATGTTAGTAATAATCACGAAACAGGTTTGAAACATTTGGCGTGTGGATAGCAGATAGTATCTAGATTAAAAGCACTTGTGGCGGTACTTTGATGGTACTAGTGGCACTAGTAGTAGGTACTTTATAGGTATTCTGGTGCAGTTTTGTGTAGGTAAGGATCTGTGTTTAACAGAACTTGAAATACATAGGTACGTGTGTTTTTAGAAATTATATTTCTAGATTTGTGTTTGTTAATATTTATATTGTTATGTAACGGTTTTGAGGTAAGGAAATAATCATATATATATATAACACAAACATAAGGCTCGCCCCCTATTACATGGGAATTTAAACATAACTGGCGAAATGTGGGTGTAGTAATGGGTAGGTACACCTATGCCTAATCCTTCGGGGATTACAGGCGTGATGTTATGTTATGTTTACCTATATATCTAGACTGGATCAACTAGGCAATCAACGAAATATATTTTAGTTGTAATTATTGGACTTAGATTTAGTATAAAAGGTTAACAAGATACGTTATTATGACATATAGGGTCTAGAATGTTATGAAATACTAGCTTTTGCCCGAGACTTCGTTCGTGAAAAACATAGATAAAATATAGCCTATGTCATCATGTAATCGGTCCAGTAGTTTTTGACTTTATCCATTACAAACAAACAAAAATAGAAATTTTTCATTGACATTCTCTTTATTTTTCCCATGGGGGTAGGCAGAAACTACAGAACGCCACCTGCTACAATCCTTACATACTCCTTTCGCCTCATCTACGTTCATACATCTCGTCATACAAGCACGCCGGTTACGAGTACTCCGCACCTGACCTTTTTGAAGGACCTCACCAATAAGGTCAGTGTAGGTCTTCCTAGGGCGACCCCTCCTGGCGTTGCCACTCACCTCTGCCATATAAATACTTTTTTTCAATCGTCTTTATCATCCTCTCAAAATGACCGAACCATCTAAGCATACCTTCTTCCTCTTTATAATAGTGTAGATGTAGATAAATGTAGATAAGTTTATTTGTTTGTATGCTTGTAAACGCACCCAAGATACAGGAGAAATTCCTAATGTGGGCCAAATAAGAAGTTATTGTAAAAACACCAACTTACCATTTCAGTAACTTTCACATAATAAATAATAAACTTTATGTGGTAACACCGTTAATATGAACGCTCCAACAACCTTAATTCTAAGCAAACTTTGAAATCAATAAACTTCCCAAAACTTCCCCTGAAAATCTGTAGACAAACACGATCCGAAGGAACCTCGTACGTCATAGTGATGACGTCACTCGGTAATTAACACATTTGTAAGTTATTCAACCAGCTTGTTAGGTAGTACAAGTTATAAGGAGAGCATGTTTGAAAATTTATATGAATTTACTTAGCTGCTTGTGAAATAGCTGTACAATGTACCTTTGACGTAAGTAAGAACTTGGGTAACTAGGTATTTTTGATGTTGTTTATATAATTATTATAATAAGATACCATCTTGGTCTAGTCGCAAAAGCGACTATCGAGTATTCGTATGGGGTTCATTACACGACTACTCCAAAAAAAAGGAGTGTATTCAGGGTTAATGTACATTAACCCTGAACACACTATGTATGTATGTGAATTTCTATATTCCACCATAACTTTCAAACGCCTGAACCGATTTAGATGTATGGGGTATCGTTACAATCCTAGCATCGTTTCGAGTAACATAGGCTAGTCAAAAATAAAAAGAAATCGGTGTGGTCACTTCAAACGTAAATTAACACCAGCCTCAATTTTTTTTTATTGATTTTGGTCGTGTTTATGTTTATCGTCTAGAATTTGAGAAGTAGATTTAAAAAATATAACACTGTAAATAAAAAACGTCGTAAAAAACTGACGAGTAAACAAAGAATAAATAACTATGTGCAATTTTTGCAGTGTTTTATTTTTTAATTACAGTAGCTTGTTGATTTTGTTGATAATTATGATGTTATGCTTTCTTGGTCTAGTCACAAACCAGACTATCGAGCATTCGTCTCGGGTTATTTCCCATATCTTCTTTATGGCAATTCGATGGTAAATAGGTACATATACAAGGTGCTATACAAAGTGGCCGAGATTGGAGATGTTCGTGCTGACTAAGAAACAGCCGCACGGGGTCGATCCTTCTGGTTAAGCTACGCTTCTGGGATTGGTGCATGGGGTTTTTTTAAGGATGGGTAATCATCAAATGACTTCTTCCACTCTGGGCGGAGCGAAGAGAGTGTCAGACTCTTACTGATTAAAACACATCCGTGTTCCTCCTAATGCACTTTGTGTTCCAGGGCCGCGGTAACTTTTTCGAACAAAATCCGCAACCTTAGCAGTTGATCCATGGGTGGACCATCTTTACACACCGAGACTCCTCAGTGCTTCGGAAAGCACTTTAAGCCGTTGGTCTCGGCTGCCATATGTGGATCTTTGGCAGACGAAAGTGACAAACAATCTTAATAAGTGGTATCGTATTACCCAGTTCCTTAGTTGTGGAGGTCAGACAGGCAGACGTTCTGTGTAAAATACTGGTATTCAGCTACATCCGGTTAGACTGAAAGCCGACCCCAACATAGTCGGGAGAAGGCTAGGCAGATTGATTGACAAACTACCCACCTTCATTTCTAGTCCTATATCTGCTCTGCCTAACTCCTCGGGGAATACAAGCGTGATACGATGTAGTATGTATATTTATAGCCTAGTGTAGGATGTGGAGATCAGATGGGACTCGCTCTATGTAAAATATTGATACTCAGTCGCCTCAGTGTACACAAGAAGCTGACCCTAGTCTAGCTAGAAATAGGTTAGGCACTGATAATATGAACATTTATAGGGTTAACCAGTGCTCCAACATCCTAGAGTTGCTAGACCTACGTCGTTTAAGCAATTTAGAGGGATATGTAGTTAGGAATGTATGTGTGTCGTCTAGATTGAACGCCTGGAAAGAAACCTAAAAAAGGACTCAAGTAGGTACATATTCCTTCTTTTTTTGCGTATAGCATACAGCAGTAGGCTGATTAACTTTATGAAAATATGAAAAATATATAACTATATGAAAAATGACAACTTTATGTGACTTTTACCATAATTATACTGTACCTATATTTTGTCAATTAATTAATTAATTCCTAATAACTACTGTTATAAAAGCGAAAGTTTGGATAGAAAAATGATTTTTGTTCAATCACACCAAAACGGCTGAACGGATCTTGATGTTTGGCACAGAGATGGATTATAGTCCTCGAAAAAATATACGATGCCTGTTAGATAATATATCCACTTTGATGCGGACGAAGCCGCGAGTAGAAGCAAGAAATTACATAAAATCCTGCTTTTCTTAAAATTTCAGTCAAGCTACTCAATATCTTTATTGCGTTTCCATATGTATACTTAGGTGGTAACTTATATAATTAAGATCATTATGGACCCTGTAGGGCACAGCAAAAGAAGATGGCGCGTTTACAGAAATCATTCATAGAAAATTAAATAAGTTCTAACTTAGGAATAATTAAAATTTGGAAAATCATTAATAAATTAACTATAACATTTTGCTTATATCTATAATAATAATCTTTGTATTATTTTATCTTATGTAGGTAATTTTAAGCTAAAATGATGTAGGTAGGACTCCGGGATATAAGTCCACAGGTTCAACTTCTGCGCATTGCAGTATTCCTGCGGTTTGTCGTTTAAGTAATGCGCTGCACTCTTTACCCAGCTAATGCAGTAAAATATCGTTCATTTGGTATATAATTTTCGAGAATTCAAGAACTATTTTTGCACAATTTTCTTGGTCACTTCAAAGGAATTGGAAAATATCGTGAGAAAACTTGAAGAATAATTAAAAACGTTCAAAATCTAATCGCAATGACACAGTTGGCGCATTGTCTGAGCGATTGGCTGCTGCGCTGCGTTTCGCGAATTCGATTCCCGCTCGAAACAAATATTTGTCAAGCCGGCTGTTTGTGTATATGAGTTTTTATGCTTGCGCCTTGCAAATTAGAAAAAAAAAACGTTTTGTGAGAGTTGCTTTCAATCATGAGTTCAATGATGTGTATAAGCGACCACCTGACACCTGTTTTATTCTGGTTTGTCTATCTGTAAGTCTTCCTTAGATCATAAATAAATGACTAAAAAATAAATAAACAAACAAATAAGTATCGGTCAGTAATTACAAGTCACCATATTTGTTCTATGTGGTAATCAAACCCGCGACACGCAGCACTACAGCCAATCACTTAAACCTTTTTAATTCAATTTGATTTGAGAAAAATCGACCTCGCATTGCAATGCTATGTTGTGATTATTTTTGGGGCATTTAAGTGAGCGATAGGTTATTCATTCCTGAGGATTTCCCTAAAAAAGGGTTAATCCTTTTTTTCGTAGGAATATCCGCATGGATACCCTCCATCTGGGAAAAAAGTAGGGCTTTATTGGAGTCTTACCGACTAAAACCCCATGGCTCCTCTTACTATCATTAGCTAGGAGACAGGTAACAGCATATTTTTTTTGTTAAGGTGGTAAAAATCATCAAATGACTCCTTCCGCCCTGGACTGAAGGGACTGTCAGATTTTACTGACTAAAAAACCACCCTGTTCCTTCTGTTGCCCTTTACGTTCCGGGGCCACGGTATCCTGTTAAGACGTCCCGCAACCCCGGAAAGGTACCAACTTAACGCGTGATTTGGCTTTTTATTTCTAGAATCAGATAGACAGCCCCCGTCAAAAACATTACGTCAAACCTAAATTCATAGAGACAGGTTTTAACAAAAATATAAACACACCAGACCAAATGGGTTAATTTCATAGACAGTACTATGCGGAGACAATTATTTAAGTCCAAATTAAATCCCCACCGCTACCATATCAGCAAGGTCATAAGGTGTATATTCCTACACCAATATAAGCCTAATTTCAAATTCAGGTTACACAAATACCTCTAATACTTCCCATGAAACACAGGTTCAATTACACTAGACTGCAGTGTTGCTACGGCGTAGCCAACGTAATTTGTGTCAAGGCTACGCCAGCTACGCGCTCGTAGCAGATAACCGCTACGTAAAGTTCGTTAGTTTTTACCCGGCTGCGGTGAAGCCCGAAGGAAGAGGTTATGTATTTGACCTGTATGTATGTATGTCCGTTCCTATGTTTGCTCGTAACTACTCAATTTTGATGAATGATACATCATTGGATTCAGTACATAATATTTTTAAAAATATCAATAGGTATTTCACAACAGGGACCTTTTGGGAAGCTGATCTGCATTTTTAATGGGTCCTGACTGTTCAATTCTAGACTGCATTGATACTTTTGCACATGCACATGATTCTTTTTTAGTTTTAAATTAAAGTTCGTTTTTTACGGAGTCTGGTTTTTGTGTGCATTGAATTTGGTAATTTTTTTTAAACTGTACGTTTCTTTTATCTCCAATTAGGGAAACATGGATCGTAAATGATAAAAAAAAAACTTTGTAGTAAAACACACTTCTACAATTCGATAAAAAACAGTTCATTTATATATGTTTAGGTTAATTGTTGTTTATTGTAATGAGTTAAATAAATGTTAGAGTAAAAAAAATAAGTTCATTCTTAATAGTGGATTCACTAAAACTATAGTACTAAGTATTGTCGCCGTTTGCGACAATTTGATGTTTTAAATCACAAAACCGCTGTAAAAATAACATAACATCACGCCTGTAATCCCCGGAGGGTTAGGCAGAGGTGTATCCATTAGTACACCCACATTTCGCCAGTTATGTTTTTAGTCCCATGTAATAGGGGGCGAGCCTATTGCCATCAACCGGGCACAAATCCAGACTCCGAGGCTGCTACTGACAAATTCCTGATGGAAAAACCCAATAACACTTTGCCCGACCTGGGAATCGAACCCAAGACCTCATGCACAGCAGTCGCGCTTGCGACCACTAGACCAACGAGGCAGTAAAAATATTAATATTATTTTTCAAAAACCCTTGTACCATTCAATGTTTGGGCTTCCTACACACCGTTTTGACTTCGTAAAATATAAGTAAGCACAACAACGATCGCTCTTGGCCAATCTGTATCTATTCCTGTCGAAGCTACCAGATCTCTGTGCATTATTGAACAACTAATATATGCTGGTCCAAATTTGGAGCGGGTATTTTTGACAAATATTGATAGATAGAAAACTGTACGGGAATTTATGGAATTTGCTGATGGAATATTTCCAGGAATACTCATTGCAAGAAAATTTTAATGGGTGTGGGTGACTGCCTCGTTGGTCGCATGGGGTCTTGGGTTTGTTTTCCAGGTCGGGCAAAGTGTTATTGGATTTTTAATCAGGAAATTGTTAGTAGTGTCTTGGAGTCTGGATTTGTGGCCGGTTGATGGCAATGGGCCCGCCCCCTATTACGTGGGACTTAAACATAACTGGCGAAATGTGGGGGCACTAATGGGTGCGCCTCTGCCTAACCCTTTGGGGATTACAGTCGTGATGTTATGATGATATGATTGAATAAAATTCTTGATATACGCTTAATATGTCGGAGCAAATGAAAGGAAAACTAGATATCGACTTGCAGAAAACGTAAAAATATTCAGTCAAATCTAAAATTCGCCCCAAAATTTGGACCCTCGTTTCTTTTGGAAATCCTTAGATATTTTGGAAAATCGTTTCTTATCGGACGTCTACTATCTATAAACTACCTCCCTGTCAAATTTTATCTTAATTCGTCAATCGGTTTTCGATATTTCGTGATGACTGAGTGAGTAAATAACCTTTCGCTTTTACGAGTATATGTATATTTAGATTCCTTTTGCAGCGGTAACACAATCAAATCACTGTTCCGAATACTAGGTACTGATTTTTGGTACAAATAAAGTTTGGTCAAACTATGTCAGGCTGCCAGTACACTGGCCTAGCTGCGAGCACACTTTTTGTATACAAAATGTTAGCTTGTTGTTTTAAACTGTTATTTGGGGGTCGTAACACTGTGGTTTTTATCCGGCTTCAGTTAAATTGGTGGGTTGCGATTTTAGCAATTTAGATGAACGTATAGTTTTATTGTTAGCCCCTCTGTTTTTTGGAAGCTGTCGAGCTATATGATTGGTTATTGTATAAGCCAATCACAATAGTTAAAATCGAATACCGAGTTTGTGACTTTCCGCATTCATTTGTTAATTCTATTCTTTATTTATTTTGCCTCGTCGGTCTAGAGGTCGCAGGAGGTTTGGAGGAGCTCGTGGCTAAGTAATAACAGCCGCACGGGTCGATCCATCAGGTTAAGCAACGCTTGCCGGGGTTGGTCCGTGGATGGGTGACCATCTTTACACACCGAGACTCCTCCGTGCCTCGGAAAGCACGTTAAGCCGTTGGTCCCGGCTGTCATACGTGGATCTTTGACAGTCGTTACGGGTCGTCAGAAGCCCGAAAGTCTGACAACCAGTCTTACCTAGGGGTATAATATTACCCAGTTACTGGGTTGTGGAGGTCAAATAGGCAGTCGCTCCATGTAAAATACTGGTATTCAGCTGCATCCGGTTAGACTGGAAGCCGACCCCAACGTAGTTGGGAAAAGGCTAGGCAGATGATGATGGTCTAGAGGTCGCAGAGCGCGACTACTGAGCATGAGGACTTTAGCTCGATTTCCAGGTTAGGCAAAGTGTTATTGCTGCCTCAGAGTCTGGATTTGTGCCCGGTTGTTGGCAATAGGCTCGCCCCCTATAACATGGGGCGGAGGATGAGGCTGTCGGTTCGCAACCGCGCACGGGCAAGTACACATGTAACTTTTTCCATTTCATATGTACTTTCTAAGTTTATCTTGGACATCACTGACATCGGTGAAGAAAAATATTGTGAAGATGGACTTAAAATTAATATGAATCTGAAATCGCCAATCCGCCTTGAGCAAGCATGGTGATCAATGCTCGTGCCTTCTCTGTATGAGAAGAGGCCTTTGCCTTTCACCAGGACAATAGTAAGCTGGTATTATTTCCTGTCTTAGTAATCGATTCCTAAAATTCGTAAAACTTAAAAAAAAAACAGTGCATTTGCAAACCTTTCATGTCTTAGTCGTAGGATGTTCAATCATGTTAATTGACAGCAAGAGTATCCAATTAATAAATTCCCAAAGTTCTTATTATCAAACTTTAAATCCAATTAAAGTTTCTGGCTGTGATATTAATATCTATGAATAAACTTAATAACGAGTTTAATCGTCAATTTTGTGTTAGTGAGAAATTTAATGAACGGGGTGTGACTAGACGCATCGTATAATTGTTAACTACATAAATTGCATATAATTAATAAGCTAAACAAAAATTAACTCTTAATAAAAAAAATAACTAACTGCCTCGTTGGCCCAGTTGTCGCAAAGCGCGACTGATGAGTAAGAGGTCTTGGTTTGACTCCCAGGTCGGGCAGAGAGAGAGTATTTTTGAGTGTTTCCATCAGGAATTTCTCAGCAGCAGCTTCGGAGTCTGCATTTGTGCCCGGTTAATAGTAATAGGCTCGGCCCCTATTACATGGGACTTAAAACATAACTGGCGAAATGTAGATGTACTAATGGGTACATCTCTGCCTAATCCTTCAGGGATTACAGACGTGATGATGTGTGTTGTATTTCTTTATAATATTAGATTGACATTATTTGGATCATCCAAACATTCCATTCAACAATATTTGTACGAGTTTATATCTTACAAGAAAGTCTTAATCCGACAGTTATCAAAAGAAATCAACTTATCCATTACCAGTAAGTTGGCACTACCGGCTGTCAAATAAGATTGTGTTCGGAAAAGTTGTACCTTCTGCCAATCATGCCAACTTAACAGAAAAATATGAGGTACGGTGAAAAAATAAATGTACACTTTTTCTTTTTTATCTTTTTCACGTATAAGTATCGAGTCAAAAACGCAAAAAAAACAAGTCTCATACAGACTTCATTTGTAACTTTTATATATTTTTACTAACTGACCCAGCGAAAATTTAGTTTTTTGTTGTAGTATTAAAAAAAAATACATTTTGGCCCATCCTCAACAGCACCCAAAATTTAAAAAAACAATCCGTTCAGCCGTTTCGGAGGTGTTTGGTGACAAACACTGCGACACCAAAATTTATATATTAGATTATTTGTTAGTATAGCGGCAATAGAAACACACAATCTGTAATAAAACAACTCTCTGGCTCTGGAAAACCCTATAACACTCTGCCCGACCTGGGAATCGAATCCAAGACCTCATACTCAGCTGTCGCGCTTTCCGACCACTAGACCCACGAGGCAGTCAATTTTGTGCAATTTGTCTAAAACGTATTAAATAACTGCGTTTAATAGGCTCACGTTTTTTTACCCAAAGTGACCACTTTTGTTCCGCCATATTTTTAAGGAATATTTTAGGGCGCCATTTTACAGGTTTTCACCATATTTTTTATGAGGTGTTATTTACCACTTAGCTTAGTCAATTTTTACGGCAAACCGGAAAATTATGGTGTAGACTTTTACTTGACGGAATTTCACTGAATACCTATACTAAGGTTATAAATCTGAAGAGTTTTTTTTTTGTTTATTTGAGCTATCTTCAGATTATCTGTAACCGGAAAGTACACTGCTCCGGCACGGTAATGGTCCTGCTGACATCGCCTCGGAAAATCTAACCGTTACAGCCACCACGCCGCTCGTGACACGTCACCTTTCCAGTCTTGTTATTAGAAAAAATATTTTAACGCACTTGATTGAAAGTCCTAACTTAAATGGCAAATTATGCTGCATCGGAGCTGTGCAGTTATAACCGTTGACAATAACATATTTAAAAAAATTGAATTGATAAACACTTTTTACAATGTATTTTAAGGGTACCCTATTTATTTTATTTAAACTTTATGCACATGTAAAAAAATACACTGTACAAAGGCGGACTTAATGCCTTGGGCATTTTCTACCAGTCTACCTTAGGGTGATGCAGAGACAAAAACAAAGTAGGTGCACAGATACAGAAAATTTTCGAGAATAAAATAGGTATATATAAATACATAATAATAAATACATACATACAACAAAATATATAAAGTAGAGACAGATAAAAATATATAGGTGGTGAAGTAAAACAAATACCCTACCCTACCCTATTCCCTGGGTCTGTCGGTCAGCGGGTTATATCTCATGAACCGAAAGTAAGTACAGATATGTTCACTTCAGAGTATTTCAATTGCCGCACAGATAAAAAATAAAATATCGTTTAAAATTAAAGGGGCACATTTTTTTTTTGTATTATAAAGACATAATTGTGATGCACATAACATAAAAAATTTGTTTACTAAAGCTCAAGTCAAAAAACAAGTATTAAATCTGGAAAAAAAAACATATAAATATTGACATATGCCTTTATGCTTTTTTTTGCCTTTTTGCCTTTTGAGCGGCTGAACACTGCCTCCCAAGATACAGGCTTTGGCCTAGTTTGGGATCCAGTAACAGTACTTATAGTAATAATTACCAGAAGATTGTGCATGAAGTAATACCAAGTACTGTAAATTTTTGAGACAAAATTTTATTTTTTATTTTTTTGTTTTTTATTTTTTTTTACATTTAAAACGGAAATATGGGCTACTACCGCGCGAAACAAATTAAATGTACGCTGGCACGGAACCCTTCGTATACGAGTCCGACTCAAACTTACCCGGTTTTTTATAACAAAGGTTGGGTTATCTATGCTGAATACACACTGGTAAAAATAAATATTGACCGAATTTGATTAAATTTTGTGTTACACGCCCCATATACCTTTACTTGCCAATTTTATTGGGTCCGCACTGAACTATTGTTTGATCTGCATATTTTTACTAACACACACATTTTTATGTTGAAACATTTTACGTGGAACGAATATGACGTATGGTATTTTGTTTAGAATTCCTTAATTAAGCATTCCTGTTTTGATTGCAACACACATACATAAACTCACACCTTTTTCCCATGGGGGTAGGCAGAAACCACAGAACGCCAACTGCTACGATTCTTACATACTCCTTTTGCTTCATCCAAGTTCATACATCTCGTCATACAAGCACGCCGGTTACGAGTACTCCGCACCTGACCTTTCTGAAGGACCTCACCAATAAGGTCAGTGTAGGCCTTCCTAGGGAGAACTCTCCCTGCGTTGGCGCATTACACAACACCGTTGTTATTGCCTGTAACATTTATATATATTTAAAACCTGCCGACCCGTCCCGGCTTCGTACAGGTGCGTATTTTCGACTAATCTGGTGAATAAAAAAAAAACATCTTTTATATTATGCTGGTCCCGGAAATTACAATTACAATAAAAAAAGAATCTGACATACCGGTTCAGCTATTTTAGAGTTTTGCGCTTAGCAACACATTCAGCGATACGATTAGGCTATTTAACTTTACGCTACAACATATGGGAGTGGAGCAGAAACAAAAGACGTAAAAGTGACTTAGGCGCTTTGCACACAGAGCAACTATTGCAGGAACTGGCAACTAGCTGTTTACATACATTTCAATTGGACTGCGCAAACATACCAACTCGAGTTGTCAACAGTTTTCAGTTGCTGCAATAGATGACTAAGTTAGTTGCTAGTTACCGCAACTAGCAACTTTTAAATATTGTACCGGTTTTTAAAGTTGCCGGTTTCCTCAACCGTCAATCGCAACGCTTCGACCGATTTCACACCCTCTCTCCTTCTCCGAGTGCCCGGCAATGCCAGTGTCGCTACGGCAAAGGCATACGGCAACTCGGCTATGAAAGTTGCTTACAAATTGCCAAAAAGTTGCGGCAACCGGCAACGTTATAGCAACTATCAACTTTTACAGGAATCTTTTAAAGAGTTGCCAGTTGTCTCAACTTAAGTTGCTCCGTGTGCAAAGCACCTACAACCACGCGGTATGCTAACCACAGATAGTCGCAAAGAGCAGTTAATAGCCTTTATTATGGCAGATGTAATATGAAAATATAAAGCAAATAGGTATATACATAGTTATGTGGTTACCAATATCAATCCTTCAATCGTACAGAATTCGTTATAATTAATACATTCTGTCATTTACAATGTTAAATTCTGGTCAAATTAATGCCTATTAATAATAGTTAAACAGCTAAACAATTTAATACAAACATCATGCGATTTCTGTGAGCCATAAATTAATATTGTATTTCCTAAATCCCTTTTCATGTAATAGCAGCTCGTTAGAAACAATTCCGCAATTATAATAATCATGTTATTATGAATAACGTGTTTGATTAATGAAATAAATTATTTATTACAATAGGGTGTGGAAAAAAAAAGAAAAGGCTAGGCAGATGATGATGGCCTACCAACTATTCCACTAGACCAACGAAGTGTCCATTACAATAACATAACATCACGCCTGTTATCCCCGAAGGGTTAGGCAGAGGTGTACCCTACTATTAGTACACCCACATTTCGCCAATTATGTTTTTAGTCCCATGTAATAGGGGGCGAGCCTATTGCCATCAACCGGACACAAATCCAGACTCGAAGGCTGCTACTGAGAAATTCCTGATGGAAAAATCCAATAACAATTTGACCGACCTGGGAATCGAACCCAAGACCTCATGCACAGCAGTCGCGCTTTGCGACCACTAGACCAACGAGGCAGTCACACTAGACCAACGAGGCAGTCAAATCTCTATTACAGTAACACAATAACAAAAATATCCCGAGAGATCCAATTACTTTCCATTTTCCTTCAACATTTAAATAATGTATAATTTTCGCATAAAGATCAGATATCGTTAGGAAAAGCAAATGCATTAGGAGGTAGATATATTCTCCAGACCGACTTCGGTCATGGCGGCCCATCTCAATGATGACTAGCAAAGTATGCAGGAGATATTATAGTGCACGAATGCGTGCGTAAATACAGGTGCACTCTCCCTCTTCCCTCACTCTCATAGTCCGATGGGACGGCAATCCGACACGACCGCGAGAGATCAGGCGCAGCACCAACAGCTTTACTTGCTTTCCGAGGCACGGGGGTGTCACACCACCAACTTCCAAACTCCGGGCAGCTACTGAGAAGTTTTTAATGGAAAAACCCAATAACCGTTTTGGCTCGACCTGCGAATCGAATAGGAAGCGCTTAGCATTCGCTTGCGGCCAAGAAACCAACGCGGTAGTTAACTCTTAATCTATATAATAAAAATGAATCGTTAAATGTGTTACTAAGCGCAAAACTCGCGAACGGCTGGACAGATTTGGCTGATTCTATTTTTGTTGTGTTCATAATTTTCCGGACAAGGTTCTTATGGGAGATTTTTTTTTGGAAAATACACCGTATTTGGCCGAACTTTGCACCCGAGCGAAGCCGGGGCGGGTTGCTAGTATTATATATATCTTACGCGTCATGTTATTAGTCCGGGATGGACTCCTAAACTACTCAACCATTTTAAATGAAATATGGCTTACTGTGTGTGATTTGGGCGATTTTAAAAGATAGGATAGTTTTTATCTTGATTATTGACCTCAATATCTTTACTTACTTTAAGCCACAGCAACGTGTGGCCGAGTCAGCTAGTAATATATTAGGGCGAGACTCCACCAAAGCGGAGACGAGAAGGGATGTGTATCACAACCAATCAGCTTGCGTCATTTAGACAGCTCAGCGCTTAGCTTCAGCACAATACAATATGCTATTGGTTAATTACGAGACATCTCCTCTCGTCTCCACTTTGGTGGAGTCTCGCCCTTATTCTCGCATAAAAATCAGATATCGTTAAGCAAAACAAGATGGATTAGGAGGTAGATAACAGCATAATTTAAAAGCAAAACATACCGAATACGAGGATTAAGGTCAAGAAAACGAATCTTTTTGTTTCATAAATTTTCAATTTCATTCGCAATGGTACTACGGCTTCGTGGAGTAAGAGCGTGGTATAAGTAACAAGATGTAAGGCATTATGCTGAGCGTAAGAACTTACGCGCGGTAGTGGCGCATATTTCTTTTTGTATTTATTTGATTTAATACAAACTTGTTTCTTTTTTTTTCTATTTTATGCTATGTGCGTCATTTTTGCGGGAATTAACAGTTTTTCTTCCAAAGATGAAAGAAAAAATGAAAAAGAAGTCGTTAGCAAAAAAAAAAAAACACCGCCTCTTATTGTCCCACTAAAGGGTAAAAACCTTTAAAACCACTTTTTGTATGTCTGCCACAAAGTTACTTTTCTCAAGATCGACGTAACGTAATCCTAACTAATATTATAAATGCGAAAGTAAGTTTGTTTGTTTGTTTGTTACCATTTAACGCCTAAGCCACTGAACCGAACATCCTGAAATTTTGCACATAACGTTGCCAGGTGTACAGGGACAAACATAGGGTACTTTTAATCCCGAAAAAAAGTACTGTTCCCGAGGGAAATCACAATAACGTCCTTATGACAGTAGATGGCGCCACGTATCTATCGAATCATGATCAAATTTTAAGTTTATGCATCTAATACATTTTGAGTCTAGACTGTCGATAAACCAGTTTCAAGTAAACAACCTAGGAGTACGAAAGTGGTTTGCTTGATAATTTTTCATGCCCAAAACCTCTGAAGATTATCCTGACATTTTGCATGTGCCAAGTGCGCAAGTGCCTTCCAAACGGACGGACTTGCGGTTGCGGCAAACCGCAGGCCGCGGCTCCAACCGCTGCAAAAACACACCACCGCGGTCACAGTGGCGGCTTGAAATGTCATTAGCATGGTGTTTGTGCTACAATCGGACGTCAGTCAATATGGCTAACCGTTACATCGTCTTATTACTCTCATGACTCATTAGTCCTCTCTGAAGATGAGAAAACTGGTATGAAAGCCGTATATGTAAACACTTGAGGTGTGAGATAGAGATAAACTACAGTAACATGACGCGCCCTTCCACAATTCGAACGTTTGAAAGTGTTTGTAGTAGTATTAAAAATACTCACAACTCAAGTGTGCGTATTGAGACGGCTCTCGAAACAAATACAAATCAGCGATTTGTTGTCCGACTAGCGGCATCAAAAATTACTCATTATTATTAGTATGGCGCTGCACTGACATTCTCTATGAAAATTACAGGTGCGTGGTCTTGCATGGTCGGCTATTTATGATTATTTGACAAACAAATATCCTAGCCTGCTACTGAAGACTCACAACTACATACAAACTCTTTCATACAAATGTGACTACACATATTGAAATCGTAATATGGAGGGGAGCGTCAAGTTATAGTAGTTTATACCTATATTATCAATAGCCTCGCATATTACTCTTAGGAATAGAGAAGTGTGGGTTAAATTGAAATTATTATTTAAATTCAACTATTTCTATTACAATTTCCATATTTGGTGTCATTTTACAAAGCAGTACACGCGGCCTGTTGTTAAAATTTGCAACTGACGCGGCTGCCACAACATTCCGCGTTTGTCTGGGACCCACTTTATATACGTTGTCAGGGATACAGAAAAACTACGTAACTGACACTGTCATCACTGTGTCGTCACTGACACTGACAAGAGTAAACGCATTCATAGAGGATGCATGGAAGAATAAAGGTGAACTTATAACACGCTCCGTCAGTAAAGCATACTCTGCGATTACTCCGCCAAGTGTGAATTGATTTGGATGATTAATTTTTCGTTTATTTTTCCGAATGCATCCCTTATAAATGCTGTCATGATCTGATGATGAACTTCGAAGATATGGAACGGAACTCCTCATAGGATCACAGCAGAACTGTCGCAACAGTAAAATTGGTTTGTTTAATGCGTGTAGTCAATGATAGACTGAAGGAAGAGGTTAGTTGCTAAGCTAACCGTGACCTATGTCGATGTATGTAGACAACAGTTTTCCATCGGCTAAGTTAAGTTTGTCCCTCAGTACTGTTTATTTTTTCGTAAGAGGTATTTTCGGTGTGTTTTAATGAGGGTAGGTAGGTTACATTTTTCAATTTTAAAATATCTCGCAGGTCCAACTCAGGCAAAAGCTCATTCCGAACCCGAGCAAAAATTACTGCTCAATTCCCGGATTCTTCCGTTCATGCCGCATTAAGAAGGCAAGCACAAACGGAGCGCCAAGCAAATTTGATAGCTGATGAGACATTTTCCTAAAGCCAGGAAAGACTCGAGAACCATGCCGTCCTCCTGCCAAGCTTCTCTGAGAGTGACTAAGACGCCCTCCTAAACGCAATTGCCTTTGGAGGAACAAGCCGAAAGCCAGAGAGCTGTAAGAGCAACTGAGACGCCTATTCAAACACGACTTCGTCTCAGAGAACAAGCTCAGCCATTACAGCGACAGAAACTCCAGAACAGACGCAGGCGAGAAGGACCTCTCTTGCAGAAATGCAAACTGAACGCCGAAGGACTTTTAAGAGTCACAGTCTGTTGGTCCGTAGGTATTTAATAATTCTGGATCTGGCCGAACAACAAGCCGAATACAGTCCGAATTGGTTGTCAAATCCTAAACAAAGGCGGGCGAAGCCGCGGGTAACAGCTAGTCTCTATTATAATTTTATTCGACTTTGTCCGCGTAAGTTTTTTTGACCCGCTTTGGGTTACGTCTTTGGTTACTGCTTCGCTCTCATGAGCCGGAGCGTGATGTTATAATTATAGCCTTATAAATCTGGCTATCATAATAATATACTTACATAACATAACATCACGCCTGTAATCCCCGAAGGGTTAGGCAGAGGTGGACCCATTAGTACACCCACATTTCGCCAGTTATGTTTTTTTAGTCCCATGTAATAGGGGGCGAGCCTATTGCCATCAACTGGGCACAAATCCAGACTCCGAAGCTGCTACTGAGAAATTCCTGATGGAAAAACCCAATAACACTTTGCCCGACCTGGGAATCGAACCCAAGACCTCATGCATAGCAGTCGCGCTTGCGACCACTAGACCAACGATAATAATAATAATATAACTTAATATAATAATATACTTAAAGATTCTTTTTTCTATCCAATTAACAGTTTCATAGATTAGCACTATTAAGCAAAGAAAAAACTCATCAGCTTTATTATATTAGTGTAGACAATAATTATATTTGTCTATAGGTAATCATTCTGTTTTCCTATAACCATTCTATTGCTCTATAATCTTTCTATTCTTCTAAAATCTCTATAACTTATAGCTTGCACCCAACATCTATCAGGAATAAAGTGGCCACAACAGGCGCCGTACAACAATATAGGTTAGGTATTTCGCCAACATTCTCCCACCTGACATTACAGCATAAATTCCAAAAGCACCAATAACGTATTCCTTTAGAAATTCCATATTATTTCGACCGTCCGTTTTGTTGGAATTTGATATTAATAGCAACTTGGTTATATGATTGATATTTGATTTGAAAATGGGTTTTGATTTTGCTTGTAGGTTTTGGTTTCACTTTAAAATTATATAGGTAGATTTATATCCTCATTTCCATTATGAAAGTTTTGGGTCTTTTACCAAAATAGAAGGACTTTTACCTTTAATTTTTAACCGACTTCAAAAAGGAGGAGGTTCTCAATTTGGCGGTATGTTATTATTTTATGTATGTATGTTACGCGAATACTCCGCCAATTATGAATTGATTTGGATGATTCTTTTTTGTTTCAAAGAGTATACTTTAAAATAGGTCCCATAGAAAAATTGACATGATCTGATGATGAACTTCGGAGATATGGAACGGAACTCCTCATAGGATCACAGCAGAACTATCGTAACAAGTAAAATTGCTTTGTTTAACGTGCATTCGATGACTGACTGAAGAAAGAGGGGGAGGAGGTAAGTCAACCCCTCCTACCACTTTCTTAAATTAAATATATCGTGTAATCGATATTGTTTGAAAGGGCTTTGTAAGGATTTCAAACATTAACACACAAGCACTAAAAAGTGAAAAATAAAAAGCTTTTTTACAAAAAAAGACAACCGCCTTCAAAAACTGAAAAATATCTATCTTTCTATCTTGGAAGTCGGTGTCAATCTACATAACAAAAAACAAAAACAAAGCCGCCGACTTCCAAACCAAAGGTTTTATTTATTTTGTAGTTTTTGAAGGAAAAAACCTTGTAAATTTACTATTGCCAGTCAGTTTATGTCGGTCTTCGTTTCTATTGCAATGTTGCCAACTTAGGACTTAGATAAACTTTTAGCTAAGTAATAACAGCCGCACGGGTCGACCTTTCAGGTTAAGCTTTGCTTGTCGGGGTTGGTGCGTGGATGGGTGACTATCTTTATACACCGCGACTCCTCCGTGCCTCAGAAAACACGTTAAGCCTGTTGGTCTCCGGGGTTGCGGGACGTCTCTGGGTTGCGGGACGTCTTAACAGGATACCGTGGCCGTGGAACGTAAAGGGCAACAGAAGGAACTGGGTGGTAAAAAAAAAAACAAGAAAAAAAAAGTCTGTTGGTCTCGGCTGTCATACGTGGATCTGTGATAGTCGTTACGGGTCGTCGGAAGCCAACAACCTACCTAGGTTTTAAAACCAGCTTTAACTTTCTGACTAACTGACCGACTCCTAGACAGATCAAAAGTGCCTGTTGAAGGTCTAATTGAAATAAATACTTTGACTTATATTGTATTTTGTTTAGATAATTCCATATCACCACAACAATATTCAAGCTTGTAAACTCCTAATTAAGAATGACGTATTAACTCTTATGAGATCTGAAGTAGGCGGATACTGACGACTGTTTACAGTACCAAGTCACATAAAATATAATCAGAGCGTGCCTTTTCATATGTAGGACGGCTTAGAGCCCCACTGACTCGCATGAACTTGTATTAAATTAGGATAAAACACATCGGGTGTCCGCATCTAACTTAGAAAAGAACGTTTTCTTTTGTCATAGCACAGGTTTTGTGCAGAAGTATAACTTTTCTTTAGTTTACTCGTCAATTATCAAGTTAATACATATTTTTTACACCCCCTACACTGACTTTATTGGTGAGGTTCTTCAAAAAAGTCAGGTGCGCAGTACTCGTAACCGGCGTGCTTGTATATCGAGATGTATAGACGTAGATGAGGTGCAAGGAGTGTGTAAGAATCGTAGCAGGTGGCGTTCTGTAGTTTCTGCCTACCCCCATGAGAAAAAGGCGTTTTTTTCTTGCGTAATAGTTTTTGGTTTTTTGGTTTAACTAGACAGAAAAACTAAAAAATTGCTTACTTAAACAAAAAGCATAACATAACATCACGCCTTTAAGGCAGAAGTGTACCCATTAGTACCTACACCCACGTGTCGCCAGTTATGTTTTAAGTCCCATGTAATAGAGGGCGCTTATTGCGGCGGACTGCTACTGAAAATACTCTTGATGTAAAAACCCAATAATTTAACACGTTCCCCGACCTGGGAATCGAACCCAAGAACCTCATGCTCAGCTGTCGCGCTTTGCGGCCACTAGACTAAGAAGACAGATTAACTAATGAATAAATAAATAAAACACCATCTCCATAATTAAATATTCTCTGAACGGATTTTAATTACCGAAGTTAGTAATTAAATAAATTAGTTTATCTTAGTTTCGTATAGATCTTAATTGATCGCTGTAGTTTTATTAATATAAACAACCATTTAATAATTCAATTTCAACAGAATATTGTATTTAAAAGTTAGTTGTGAAAATCTTTGAAAGATATTTAAATTTTATCTTTAAATAATCTTACCCTCTTTTTACTGCCTCGTTGGTCTAGAAGTCGCACAGCGCGACTCTTGAACTCGATTCATAGGTCGGGCAAAGTGTTATTGGGTTTTTCGATCAAAAAATTCTCAGTAGCAGCTTCGGAGTCTGAGTTTGTGCCCGGTTGATGGCAATAGGCACGCTCTCTAATACATGGGACTTAAAAATAACTGGCGAAATGTGAGTGTACTAAAAGTTACACCTCTGCCTAACCCTTCGGGGACTGCACGCGTGATGTTATATATGTATGTATTAATAATCTTGTCCGACTACACTATAACAAGCCATCAATATAATGCTACAATGAAAAAATTTCGGCCAATCACAAGTCCCACTCGCACAGAAGGATTCCGTATGACCGTACAATATTTAACACAACATACAAAAAATACGTTTCTTGTCTCTGTAATTTGTACCGAGGATCCCATGTAAATACCGAACCCTAAAAATGCGGTAAAACACACAAACCACAGAATATTGCAACCGATATTCGGGTATCCGTTACCATTCGACAACTGACAGCAATTGACAACCATCCGATTTCTCAATTTTACCGGTTGAAACAATGGTTTTACTTCTTTATGTTTTGTTGAATTTTACCCAAGAGTTTTAGGTTTTTTACTAAATCTTTAACAAAATATCACGCCTATAATCCCGGAAGGGTTAGGCAGAGGTGTAGCCATTCGTCTCACACATTTCGCCAGTTATGTTTAAGTCCCATGTAATGGGGGCGAGCCTATTGCCATCAACTGGGCACAAATCCAGACTACGAGGCTGCTACTGAGAAATTCCTGATGGAAAAACCCAATAACATTTTGCCCGACCTAGAAATCGAACCCAAGACCTCATGCTCAGCAGGCGCACTTTGCAACCACTAGACCAACGAGGCAGAAATCTTTATTTTTGTTTTCTTTTCTCATTTTATGACCCATTAATTTTTAACCCGTGATGCAATGCAACTGTTTCTCTTAGTTGTAAACGTTCCTTTGTGCCCATTGGCCTAGTTCTGTTCTGTCTCCAGCTTGATACGGAGGGAAGTGGAAAATGAAATGACTACGCCAAATCGCATTTTAGTACCGGACTATTCTGTTATAATCTCTAGGTAATCCTTTCTGCCTTTTTTTATAAATTGTACATATTTTACATTTATTTTAAGGTTTTATGTTTAGGTTATTTATTGTTGAATGTAATGATCAATAAAGAAGAGTATTTTTAAAAATCACTTGAAATCGGCCAAATGCTAGTTGGACTCAATCACGCGTATCACACGACAATGTGATACGCGTGATCTAACTGAATCGATTTTGATGACTTTTACAGCTTGGAAGCATATCAGATTTAATTAAAAGCTGCTGTTTGCTTTCTATGTCCAGCAGTGGATGCCGTTCGGCTGATTAGGTGATAATGACATAAAAACATCACGCCTGTAATCCCCGAAGGGTTAGGCAGAGGTGTACCCAATAGTACACCCACATTTCGCCTGTTGTGTTTTAGGTGATAATGATATTACATTTTACTGAGTAATCAAATAATAAGGTCATCATCTGCCTAGCCTTTTCCCAACTATGTCGGGGTCGGCTTCCAGTCAACCGGATGCAGCTGAGTACCAGTGTTTTATATGGAGCGACTGCCTATCTGACCTCCACAACCCAGTTACTAGGTAATAGCATGATACCCCTAGGTAAGACTAATAATAATTTTATTTAGGTGTTTACCTTCAAATAAAAAATAAACAAACAGACGTATTTTTTCGCGAATTTGGGTGCGTTTGGCCGTCGACAGCTCACTTCAATCTCACAAAACTGACCAAGGAAGATTTTTGCAAAAAATCTCAGCTGTTTACAACACAGGGTGTTTGTCATCAAACGTGGCTATTTATACGCAAGCCTTGTACTTCTGCCAATCACCTGTCATCTGCTGTAAGGCGACAATTCAATTCAGGGCACGCGCAAGCAAGTTGATCTCGTTCCATTATCGGGTCTACGGGGAAATCGGTGGCAGGTACATAAACAACTCAATCGAGTATTGTTCGGTCAGCTGGAGGTCAATTTTATATTGTATTGTTATACTGATGGGTGCAAGATTCTGTGTAGTCTTCAAGGAATTATTTACAACAACAAAAAAGAGAATATTTGGCACTGACTTCATCTTACTCATACCTACTACACGGCTGAACGGACCTGGATGAAATTTGGAATAGAGATAGATTACAGTCTGAAATAGCAAATAAGTTATTTACGGTTCTCGTGTTACGACTGCCTCGTTGGTCTAGTGGTCGCAAGCGCGATTGCTATGCATGAGGTCTTGGGTTCGATTTCCAGGTCGGGCAAAGTGTTATTGGGTTTTTCCATCAGGAATTTCTCAGTAGCAGCCTCGGAGTCTGGATTTGTGCCCGGTTGATGGCAATAGGCTCGCCCCCTATTACATGGGACTAAAAACATAACTGGCGAAATGTGGGTGCTCTGCCTAACCCTTCGGGGATTACAGGCGTGATGTTATGTTTATGTATGTATGTTTATGTGTTACGATACATTAGAATAAATGCGGACGAATCGGTGGAAATCGTTTATTATATGTTTTCATTTTGCTCTTTAAAACGACACGAATAATTTCTTCTGTTGCGTAAAAAATAAAAACATAAACACTACTACCACTACTGCTGAAATTCCTGATGGAAAAACCCAATAACACTTTACCCGAGAAATCGAACCCAAGATCTCATGCTTAGCAGGTGCGTTTTGCGACCACTGTCCTAGCGAGGCTAATAATAATAACAACAAAAAATAAAAGTAAAACATCAGTACACCCCACGACCTTTTGAAAAAAAAAAGAGAAATATGAAAAGTTATCTACGGCACCTTAGTTGTAACCACCTGTGTCTTCCAACATCATTCATCCCCCGGGGAGGTTTTATTTATGACCCGCTTTCATCGCTTTGTTCTTTTTTTTTAAATTGTAGTAACATTATTATACAAGTTGTTTTTGTTGAATAGTTGTTCATATTCATAAGAAAGTACTCCTGAAAAATCGATAGAAATTAATTATAAATGTTATAAATAAAACTTTATAAATTGTACAAATGTACATACTTTGTAATTTTTATTATTATTTAAAGTCAGCTTGTAATTATTTTCAGGCTAATAACATTTCACATGACCTTACGAACATAGTTGGTTTTGACCTTTCACCTTATTCGTTTATTAAACGAACTTCAAAAGTCCCCGTAAAGAAGAAACATTTCATAATTTTGCTTAGCGTCTGAAAACACACAAGCTTGCCTTACTCCCTACTACAAAGCCTACAGAAAACAATGGAGTGTTCCAATCTTGAATCTTACACACACTTACACACCCTACATATAAAACACACCCACAGCCTTCGAAAATTAGTGGCCAAAAGAGCACTAGTGAATTCCCGTCGGCTTCGCTCTAATTAAATGGCAAAAATCGACTCGACTCGGCTTGACCCAGTTGCGGGACAATTGAGTCGACGAGAAATGGTTGGGCCAACTCGCGCTAGTGGGGTGTGTGTGTGTTGGAACATGTAGCGTGTTGTGATGATTCGGTGACTGGTAATTAGAGAACTCAATACTTATACTCATGACTGTATTCAAGATAACAAACAACTTTCTCAAGGAAACGATTTATTTAATTTTCAATGCGCATGACTTTAATTACCTTATTTCAATAAAAAACGATCAGTTGTAATTTAATAAACTTATTCTTACAAATAAAACTCTTTCTTTTACGCCTTTAGAGTGAAGTTACCGACATTATAATATTCATACATAACATCATAACATCACGCCTGTAATCCCCGAAGGGTTAGGCAGAGGTGTACCCGTTAGTACACCCACATTTCTTCAGTTATGTTTTTAGTCCCATGTAATATGGGGCGAGCCTATTACCATCAACCGGGCACAAATCCAGACTCCGAGGCTGCTACTGAGAAATTCCTGAATTTCCTTTTTTTTATTATAATATTCTTGTTCCTATAAGAAAAAACTATGTAGGTGAAGAGTAAAAATTTATAAATATCTATGTCAGTCATGACTAAGAGATAACCAGTCGCGACTGACAGCGTTCGTTGACGAACATGACGTCAAACATTTACCTAAAAAAATTATGTTAATTGTGAAAATGATATTATCTAACTATGACCGCTACCCGCCTACACTCAAGACACACACTAAAGTGAAACGTGCATTTGTAGGCAATCTGTAACACGTAGTAATTAGCTAGATTTTCATACCTTGTTGCAGCTGCTGAACTTATGCCTTACTGCGTACGAATTTAATCAAATAATTTACGTTCTGAGAATCCAGGGACGTATTTAGGACTGGATTTACCAAATTAGGCCCCTAGGCAATGCATGGCCTGGGCTCCTTTACCGTTTTCTAACATCCATTTTTTTATCTTCACAACCAGTTTTATTCATAATTAGCTTCTGCTCGAGAATATCGCGGACGCAGACGAAGTCGCTGAATAAAAAGTAGCCTAATACGAGTATTATTGATGGTTAAACGAACTTACCTTAAGTGATGTTCGACCATAATTATACAAGACGTCACATCCGAAAGATTTATTTGATTCACTTGGTAGTTCACTTTCTAATGTACTAGGCATCGCACAATTTTTAGAGCTAAAAAAAAATATATATCATTAAAATAATTAAATTGAGTATGACGTAGTACCTTCCCCCACTATGTTACCTGCGCCCACGCCGCCATAAGTCTTGTCATTGTTTTCAGAGAGGAAGAGCCTATTTCACGACCTAGTTTGGGGATATTTATGATTGATCGTGAAATCATAGGGTTTGGGTGGGTTATAAATCTTTCGGATGTGACGTCTTGTATAATTATGGTCGAACATCACTTAAGGTAAGTTCGTTTAACCATCAATTATACTACGACGTCACATCCTTCAGATTTATTTGATTCACTTGGTAGATGTTTAGAACCAGGAGTGAAATAGGTGAAGCTTACAGGAGGAGCGCGGAGTCTTTTAAATGGAAACTCAGTTATGTTTTCAAATCAACACAAGTATTATTCATTAACAATTAGCTTCGCTATATACATGACAATAATTATTATATCTTTCTACTAGGGTTGTTTGGCAGATCAATTACAAATAGCAGCTGCGAAAGCCTCGTCATCAACACTTATAAGGGGTCTGTCGTAAAACTTAGCAAAAGTTAATGAATTTCCAGACCAACCTGCTGACTTCTTAATCAGGTCTACAGATATACCTTTTCTTTTAGCCGCCGAGGTAGACGCGTGGCGCGTACTATGTGCGGAAAATATGGTCGTATCTACTCCGCTTTCGTTGAGTACGAGTTTAATCCAACGGCTAATAGAAGAGGCACTCGCATTATGTATAGGTTTTTTAATCGTTAGTATGAGTTTATCAGTCTGTGAAGAATGTCTAAATTTCTGTGTTGCTTCTAGATATGAGGTCAAAGTCTTGCCAGGGCAAATTTCTATTTTATGAGGGAAAAAAGGTATGATTAAACGTGGCATGCTTCGCCCTGGTGCTGAAGTTTTAGTAACGTCAGTAATAATTATTTCAAAGTTTGAGTCATTGGCTTTTACGTTACACAAACGAATTAATGACAGCGTCTGCACACGTTGTGCAGTTGACAACGCGAGCAGAGCTACCAGCTTTTTTGTAAGTTTCTCTAGTGGCAAATCATCGTTTGGATACCAGTTTGAAATATAATCAAGGACCAGATTTGGGTTCCAAGTTGCCTGATATTTAGGAAAAGTAGGATTCTTTTTAAACACTCCCTTAAAGAACCGGGAAACCCGCTCATCGTCGCTTAACTGCTTGCCTAATATTAGAGCCAATGCTGAGCGAATGGAATTAAGAGTGGCATAGCTCGCCCCCGCTTCGAGTTCTACTGTAAGGAACTTTAGTATTAGTGGAATATTTATATTATAACAGCTTAAATTATTAACAGTACAAAAATGCCACCATTTTTTATAAGCGCAGCTATATTGTTTTAAAGAATTCTTTGCCAAGGATGCAATCATAATATTGATAGTTTCGGGTGTTAAGTCTTGTCTTGCATATGCTTCCCTGATAATAGGGATGACACCAGGGTAAGTCGTGTCCAGAGTGGATGTCTGGTTCTGAAAGGAGACAGTAATAGATCAGGATCAGGTTTAAAGTAAACAAGGTCGCTTTGTGACAACTTCAAAAAGAGCGGGTACCAAGGCTGACTAGGCCAGTGTGGTACGACCATTATTCCCTTAGCTTTATCATTGACTATTTTTCGTAGACTTCTTAAAATCAATGAAAACGGTGGGAATGAGTAGAAGAAGAATAATCCCCAATCTAGAGTGAACGCGTCGATGTTAAACGCTTCCGGGTCTCGCTTCCAGGAGACGTACCGGTCACACTTAGCATTTACTCTAGTTGCAAACAAGTCGATTTCAGGACAACCAAACTTATGAACGACTTTCTCAAAAGCTAATGAGGACAGACTCCATTCGGTATCGATGTTTTTTCGCCTCGATTCTTCGTCTGCCTCCACATTGTCTTTAGACTTTATATATGACGCGAAAACATGCAATTGCCTCTTTTCGCACCATTGCCAGATTTCGCGAGCTAATGCATTAAGATCAGAATACTGTACTCCACCATATCTATTTATATAAGATATTGCTGTTGTGTTGTCTATGCGCAGCAATATCTCTTCATTGCGTTGTTGCATCGCGAAGCACTTAAGTCCGTTAAAGGCGGCTTTCAATTCTAACAAATTTATGTGATAATTGATTTCTGTATTATTCCAGAACCCGTTTGTCTTTTCACCGTTACAGAATACGCCCCAGCCTGTCAGAGAAGCGTCCGAAAAAATTTCTAATACATAGCGTCCGTTGCGCACAATATTTTTTGTGTGCATTATGTTGTCTTTCCACCATGTAAAGTCTGGTTTAAGGCTAATGGGTAACATCATAGATTTATCGTAATTATTGTTAGAGTTTCTCAAAGCTAAGAACTTTTCGCGTTCAAAGAGTTTGGTATAGACCCAGCCATATGAGACTGCTGGACATACAGAACAAAGTATACCAAGGAATTTTGCAAAATCTCTAATAGAAATTAGGCTTTGTTTAGAAATATTTTCGACGCACTTCTGAACTTTGACTCGTTTTTTGTTTGGTAATTTTAAACAATAATCCTGCGAATGCAGTTCAAAACCAAGAAAAGTTTGAGATTGTTTCGGTTCTAATTTACTTTTGTCAAAATTTATGACGAAGCCCAATTGATCCAATAATACCTTTGTGTCGGTAACGCATTTAAGGCATTCTTTATAAGTATTACCGATGCAAATAATATCATCTAAATAAATAGCCAGTATTAAACCCCTATTTCTTAGCGTGGCAACAACAGGTTTCATAAGTTTAGTGAAAATACAGGGTGCTAGGGACAAACCAAATGGCAAACATTGAAATTCAAAAATTTCCCCTTCGAACATGAATCGTAAATATTTTTTACTACCTTTTTCGATTTTTATTAAAAAATACGCTTCTTTGAGGTCTATAGTCGCCATATAGCAATTTTTTGTAAATAATTTTGTAACCGTTCTAATATCCTCCATTTTAAAATGTTGTGTAGTAATAAAACTATTTAAGTTCTTTAAATTAAGGATAAATCGGAATGAGCCATCACTTTTGATAGCCAGAAATATTTTCGACAAGAATTGGTCAGGCACAGCAACACGTTTAACTACGGCACCGGAAGACTGTAATTTTGATATCTCGGCCTTTATATTACTTATTTCAGAATTAGAAAAATTTTGATTTTCGGGTATCACAGTTTGAAAGACTCGGTTTGCGAAGGGAATTTTTAAACCCCTTACATAACTTAAAACTACAGGATCATCGGTTATATTGCACCAGTGATTAAAAAAGTAGCTCAGTCTACCCGCATGGGGTATAGTTACCTCGTTTAAGGTTTTTGTGTTCTGAAGTTGGTCTTCGAAGACGGTGTCTGGCGATGTGCAGCTGATGTCGGCCGTTTGTTTGTTTGTACGTGGAAGCGAGGTCTCTGCCCACCCTGTCTGCGTACCTGTTGACCTTGAGATCTGGGTGGGCCCCGCCAGTTTCCCTGCTGTGTATATCTCCGGGATGTTGATGCAAGATCACTACGTTTTATCTGAAGTCCAGACCTTTCGGCAGTTTTTGATGCCTTTATTTTCTCGCCTAGATTTTCGCCAAAGAGGTAAGCGTCCCTTTTTACGTCTGTAATCAACTGTGTGAATTTTTTATCTAGGGATGTAATCACCAGTTTTCGTCTAGTTTTTGTATTTTCATAATGTAGATCTAACAGTATTTTATTAATATCCGATATTTTCTTCAAAAGTTCTATTTTGTCTGTATCCCCCTCAATAATAGAGCATGCCAGATTAGTTAAGCCTGCAATTCCATAGCCAAGATGGTTTTGTGCCTTTTCAAGTAACTTGTCCCTGTTTTTTACAGAGTCACTTAAAACCGGGATGATTTCCGGATTTAACAGAGGTGCTTTGGCAAGCTTGAAGTTTTCTGGTACTAGTGACCTTTCCAAACCTTCCTGCTTCTGTTCTTTCGTCAGGCCCCCGACAAGGATACACCCCCAACGTTTAGCGATCTCGTCAGGAATCGGTGGTCCAAACACTTCGTCTTTACCTTTCAATTCGCCGAGTGCTTCTAAAATCTCCTGTGGTAAGGATTCCTGGGTAGTGGCGCCATAAACGGTATCTTTACTAGCGCTGGGACCTGGATCTGAGAGCGGTGTTGGGACACCGATTTGTGTTTTATTCGCAATATCGCCATCCAAGGGGAATTTCCTGTTTGTATTTTCCAGAATAAATCCAGGAGCCACCGCGGACCTTATATGTTGTGTTGGCACATCCGGCTCGTCTGACTCCGAGGTATCTGCCCGAGCTTGTTTAAACGGTGGTGAGGCGCCTGGTGATAATGACCGTAAGTCATCTGGCGACGATAGACCAGGGTCGGAGTCTGCAAGAGACAACGCGGACGTTGTTTTGAAATCACACGAAGCAATTATATACTGCATTTGCAATCGTGTATTTTAGAGTCATTGGTTATAATCACGTTACAACACGAGACTGTATGGTTATCAGCCATGATCACGTCATGGAGAATAACAGTGTTACTTCATAAACTAAATCCCGCCATAGTTATCTGTTGTGATCGCATCACAAAGAATAACCGGTGGGTAAGTAGAAATCTATAAGCTGTGATCTCGTCGCAAATAAATAGTAATACATTATTAGACGATATTACGACCGTTAACGTATGTCATAGCCTTAATTAGGTACCTACCTAAGGATAGAATACACTCACAAAAAGAAAAAAGAAAAAAAATAATTACAATAAATATCTTATTGACGGTAGATTTGGTACTTAAATTGTGATAGCATGTTTTCTAAAACACCTGGTAGGTGCAAGCATGATTATCGTAAAAGTAATTAAGGATAGTTTAATAATGTAAACAAGTACGTATGACTCACCTTCGCTCGTTTCCGAGAAGTGGTTAAGTTGCTTTTGTAACCGTCTTATTTTCTTCCGAATGCGCGATTCCTTATCGCCGTGTTTTCGTTTACCCATTATAGTAAACCGAGAATTTTAGTTTTCACTAAATCAGACACGAGTTGATCACGAAATGTTATAATAGATGTTGCGATGCCCGCACAAGAAAAGCGAATGACAAGACTTATGGCGGCGTGGGCGCAGGTAACATAGTGGGGGAAGGTACTACGTCATACTCAATTTAATTATTTTAATGATATATATTTTTTTTTAGCTCTAAAAATTGTGCGATGCCTAGTACATTAGAAAGTGAACTACCAAGTGAATCAAATAAATCTGAAGGATGTGACGTCGTAGTATAATGTCTTTTCTTGGCCTTCAAACTTTCCCCGTACCAAATTTCATCAAAATTGGTTCAAAGATTTAGTCGTAAACAGAGAGACAGACAGAGTTACTTTTGCATTAATAATATTAAAATGTATGTCTTTGACTAATGAAATTAGCGACTGGCCATTTCATGTTAAAGTACAATAAACAAATCTCGAAGTGAAATCAAAGACTGGATTTGTGCCCGGTTGCTGGCAATAAGCTCGCCCCCTTTTACATGAGACTGATGAAATGTGGGTGCATTAATTGACCTCTGTCTAACCCTTCGAGGATTATAGGCGTGATGTAATACTATGTAAAAGACACATAAATAAACACTTCATTTCATTTTTGTTCACTTGTAATCTCATTTAAAAAACGGCACTAAACCTGCCAAGTTTTATTAGAACTTTATAAACAAACAAACAAACTATTTAACTTATTCATTAAAATATGAATTCATGAAAACTCTGAAAACTGAAAGTTTAGCCCGCCTGAAAGATTTATAGTTAGTTGGCTGCTCTGTTTATTTTTAAGGTTTACGTTTTAAAAATGCTTTTAACCTAAAGCTTGCTTTCAAAGTTTTAAAATATTTATAAGTAAATAATATACATGATGAAACGAGATGAATTTTGATGAAGCATGTATAAAATATTTTGTTGTTAATATTTATTGAAAAAATGTTCTTGAAATGTTATGTACTGTGGTTTCGGGATTATTTTTGTACTTGATTTAAAATCTTTTTTGTATGCTTACTTCGTATATTGTATGACTAAACTTATCTTTCTTACTATCAAAAATGCAAAACTTTCGAATCCATTTATACTTTCGCATTTTTTCAGATGTTTGTTACTTAATCTCGCCAGAACGGCTGAACGGATCTAAACGAAATTTGGCACAGAGATAGACTATTTATAGTCTGGAATAGCACATTGGTTGCTATCCCGGAAAAATGGTTCCCGTGGAATTTAAACGCGAACGAAGTCACGAACAGAAGCTAGTTATACATTATTATATTTTAATCTCGTTTAATACGACCAATAAAATAGATAAATATACAACTGCACAGTATTTTTTTTTTACCCATGCAAAGCCTGGTCGCTTTACTAGTCTAGTTTACTATAAAATATTCTTCTGATTAAGTAACGAGAAGTCAAAGATGTGGTTGTTTAGGTTGGTTGGTTCGTTTTTATTTTTGGTAAACTTCCAAAAAAAAGTCGCAATCGTTAAAAATCTAGTCAAAAACTCATCTCAGCGACAATCAATATAGGTAAATAAAACCTATTTTTGGTAGATTGAGAATGGGATTAGATTGCGATAGTTCATAAACATTTCGTAGTATTACACCCCAGAAGTCGGGTCTAACTTACGAAGTTAACTACTCAAAAGGACAATCCTTTATTTTAATTGACGCGAAAAGAAAACGGAAATGCATTCTCTGTTCGACGCTCCTTGCACGAGGACACACGAACAGTGCCGAAGTTGCCCGAACTAAAACTTTCTTATTACGAACTGCTTTAAATGCAGTGTACCAAGGAACTTGGGGCAGCTACTTCAGTTTCTGCAGACAAGTATTTCTTAAGACTTCTATATCCATTCAGTTGTATGTAAGACGAGATTTTTCACTGAAACTCGGTGCCTGAAGTAAAAATAACATTGGTAAAAGTAGACCAGTTTTGTAAAAAATATTAAAAAAAAAAACGTACAAAAAACAAAAACAGTGCGAGTCAGACTCGCACACCGTGGATTACGTACCACTGGACAATATCTACTACAATTTAAACGTTTCGTCCCGTTCATTTTTTCTTTATTTGTTGTTACAGCGGCATTAAAATCACATACCTACTCTGTGCAAATTTCAGCTCTCTACCTGTTACGTTTCTTAAGATACAGTTAAAAGACAGACAGACACACGGACTAACAGCGTAGGCGTGTTTTTTGGTCCAGTTTGCACATATCGGGTTAAAAGACAGACAGACACATGGACTCACAGCGTAGGCTTGTTATTTGGTCCAGTTTGCACATATCGGGTTAAAAGACAGACAGACACATGGACCAACAGTGTAGGCTTGTTATTTGGTCCGGTTCGCCTATTCTGTACCTTTCGGGTACAGAACCCTAAAAAACTCAACAAAAAATTACAATACAATAAAAACAAAGACCCAAAAAAAACACAAAAAAATTACCTCGCAACTATATCGCGTTAATCCGTAAACGCCCTTAAAATCACAGAATCCAAATAATACTAAACAGTTTTGCAAACACTTCATAATGGCACAGCAAAAAAAAATCTATAAAACAAAGGACGTAAACCTACGTCGGAAACGATCATCGCAACGTTTACGTTCTATTGTTTGAACGTAAACGCTAGGTTGCGTAATGGAAGCCGGGCTTTATGAAAGCAAAAATAATAATATTATGATTATTTGAGGTTTTTGTTGCGTACTTATCTCGGAATTGATCTTATAGTTTAGGTCTCGAACTAGGCACGTATTTGGGAACTAAGACGTAATATTCGTCTTTGTAATATAATACCTAGTATGTGTGTTACAGATCTGGTATGTTAAAAGTCAAGGTCAAAGGTCAAAGTCAAAAGTCAAAGTCAAATCATTTATTTCAATTAGGCCACTATATGGCTCTTTTGAACGTCATTACATGAAAAAGGATAGAATTGAATCTAGTTGCCCCTTCCAAAAGGTAGTTTTGTATGGAGAAGAATGGGCAAGAAACTCCATACGTACTCGAGTCGAAGTCAAAGTCAAAAGTCAAGGTCAAAATCTACATACAAATATTTAAAGTTTTATTTAAAAACCACATTCGTTTACTACCCCAACACTATTAGTTGTAATGTAATCATTATTATTTTTGTTTGAACTGTCGAGTTACTGAATACAATCAAAAGTCGAACTTTATCTTAATAATTTAGTATTTATTAAGCTAAAGTTCGACTTTACTCATTTTTATGTTTTCGTTAAATAATTTTAGGAATTTAGGTTAATTTTTAAATTGTGGGTAGAATCTACTAAAAGTATTAAAAATTGATGAAAATTGCCGTAAAAATCTTTCGACAAAAAATGTGAAAGAAAAACACATCAGCCATTTTGAATTCCTACTATTACCGGTACTGTTTCCATAATATCAAATCAAATCAAATCAAATCATTTATTATTTGTGTAACATAGGTAGTGAAATAGATCTTAAATAAGTACAATGGTCGCTATGTTATGCCTAGTGGCGTACAAATATGGTGGCATGCAAAGAGAAAAGTACAATACCAATCATGCGAGGAGGAAATTCAAATTATTTGAGAGGTATGTCAAAATTAAATTAAATGATGAGAAATAAATACAATCAAAATATTACAAAAAATTACAAATGTCACAATAAGGAGTAATGTCTATTAAAAGTCAATGCGTATATAAATAATCATAATCAAAATTGTTTGTATAGTCCAATAAAAAAAGTAGGTCATATTAGTCATAATGGTTTTTTACAACATTGCAAATTAAAATCTTATGTAAAGAAAAAGAGGAAGGAGGAGAATTCACAATATTATCATACATAAAAAATTATACTTATTTTTCCTTACTTATCATTGGAATACAATATTTTTGTCACACAAGTAATCTTTGACATCATAATAGCATCTGTCTATCAATAATGAATGTAGTTTCTTTTTAAACTGAAGGATTGGTAATTGTTTAAAGTCATCAGGCAATTTATTATATATTAATGATGTCATACATAGTACACTTTTATTTAGTAGTGCCGTTTTACCATAAGGTATTTGTACCTCTAACCTTTTTTTATCCCTTAATTTTCGATAACAGCTTTTTACAGCAGTCTTATAGTAGCTTAGATTTGATTTCACAAAAATATTTGTTTCGTAAATGTATAGGGAAGGCAATGTGAGAATTTTTAGATTTTTAAAATAAGGTTGACAGCTAATTGTACTATTTATTTGGCACATTGCTCTAATGCACTTCTTTTGAGCTTTAAATATAAATTCCTTGTCTACCGAATTACCCCAAAATATAATGCCGTATCTCAGTAAAGGTGCCACCATTCCGTGATAGGCCGTTAATATTGCTTCTTTATTAACTATTTTGGAGAGCTTGTAAAGAGCGAATGAGGATTGGTTGATTCTTTTGCAGAGATTGTCTATATGGGTTGTCCATGAAAGTCTGTAATCAATATTTATTCCTAGAAATTTTGTATTTGTTACAGATTCTACTGTCTGCCCGTTATAATTTACATTAATACTTTTCGGTTGAGTTCTTTGGTGAAAGTGCATTATATTTGTTTTTTCTAAATTTATTTTCAGATTGTTATCAATTAACCATTTAATTATAGTTTTTAATGTTTCATTAATTTCATTTTCATAGTCATTTTGACTGTCACATTTTATTACTACCGTGCTGTCATCTGCAAAAAGTACCATGGGATGCTTTATGTGTCTAGGGAGATCATTAATATAAATTAGAAAAAACAAGGGACCCAAGACACTACCTTGTGGAACTCCTAGTTTTATGGTTCTAGTTTGGGATCTATATGTCTTCTCATCCCGCGTTTTAAGACATATTCTAGTTATTTCTGTTAACTGCTTTCTATCACATAGATATGAGTGAATGAGGTCTAGTGCCTTTCCTCTTATGCCATATGAATCTAATTTTTTAAGCAGTATGTTATGGTCAACACTGTCAAAGGCTTTACTCATATCCATGAAAATAGCACATATTGGATTTCTTTTATCCATATTAGTCAAAACAGTGTTAGTAAGTTCATATATTGCAGCGTTAATGGACTTACCCTTGCGAAATCCTTTTTGTTCGCTGGCCAAGATATTAAATTTTTCTAAAAAATTGTAAAGACGACTATGAATGGCTTTTTCGAATATCTTTGAGAAGATGGGTATCAAAGCTATAGGTCTATAATTTCCCATTTTGCTTTTGTCATTTTTTTTGTGGAGAGGAATAACAACCGATGTTTTAAGTTTTTCTGGGTAAGTTCCAGTAAAAATGCATAAATTTATTATATAACTTAGATGAGCTGCAATTGATTGTGACACTTGTTTTATAACTTTAGTACAAACACCATCGTAACCCTCACTCGATGTATTTTTAAGTTGCTTGATTTCTCTGTCCACTTCTATTGGGGTTGTGGGGGTAAGAAAAATTGAGTTTAAGTTAGTGTATATGTTTTTATTCGAAGGTGCTTTATTATTATAATTATTTGTACGCATCGATTTTGCAGCTTGGTCAATAAAATAGTCATTAAAATTATTCGCAATCGACGTTGGATCTGTAATGTTTACATTATCTTTTAATATTTCATTAATTGGTTCCCTAGGAAATTTAAATTTAGAGTTATTTATAAGTGACCAAGTGGCTTTAGATTTATTTTGAGCTGTGTTGATGTGATGGTTATTTTGTGCCTTCTGCGTAAGACAAATAATTTTTTTAAATTTCGTAGCGTATTGCTTGAATTTATGTCTATTTTTTTCTGTCCGGTGTGTTCTATATTGCCATAGTAATTTTCTTTTCATTTTGCTACAAATTTTGATACCTTTTGAAACCCATTTAGTTTTTTTGTATAACGATTTTGTTATTAATTTGTAAGGAAAACACAAGTTATAGAAACACAAGAAAAGCTCCAAGAAACGATTATAGGCTTCATTTGAATCATTTGTCAGGTAAATGTCAGAGAATGTCAAATTATTCATACAAGTTTTAAATTTTGTCAAATTTTCCTCACTGTAATCGCGTACTTTAATACGCCAAGATTTTAATACACAGGATTTTTTGACTGGAAAATGCAATAATTGGGCAGTATGATCTGATAATCCTAATTCAATTATTTGGCTTTTGCATTTATGAATGTTGTGAGCAAAGTTGTCGATGCAAGTGCTACTGATGAGTCTGGTGGGAACCTTAATTTCTAGTTTTAAGTTATGACTTTCTAGAATTTGTTCAAAATCTAAAGTTTGTCGGTTTCTTTTCAATATATTGATGTTGAAATCCCCGCAAACAACAACTTTCTTACTAGTGTTATCACATATTTGGTGCAGTAACTTTTCTAAATTATTAAAAAATGTAGACATACATGAGTTGGGTACTCTGTACACACAAACTATTATCAACTTATGTTCAGTTAGTTCTATTGCACTATATTCTATGATACCTTTACTTGAAAATGTATTATTAAGTACAGCGTATGGGTGTCCTAATCTGGTTAATATACAGGCACCTCCCCTATTTATGTCTCTTGAAAAGCTTGCTGCCAAGCGAAATTTGGGTAAATTAATTGTAGCCTCTTGATCTGGTGTCATAAAATGTTCAGTTATACATATTACATCGATGGGTATATTCTTTAGTTCCAATTCTTCTAAATGTACTGTGAGAATGTCAGCTTTGGTTAGCAGACCAGCAATGTTCTGGTGTAAAATGTGTATATTGTTATAGAAGAAAAAACTGTGGGTTTTGCTTATTTTCGTTAGTATCTACGTAAGGAAATAACCTTAAGTCAATTTTGATTCTCTCCATAATATTTTTAAATATGAAATTTATTCCAGATTTATTTAGTTTCCCTGATCTATCTGAAAACATATCAAATCTAGATTCTAGGTCATTATTTGAGTTAAAAAAGTATGCGTATTTATGATAGTCTAGGTCCATGTAAAGTAGGTTATTAAATATATCAACTTTATAGTTATATATAGGGGATCCCCGTACGTACGTAGGTGTGCATATTATGATATTTGTGTGGGTCATTTGCCTCAAGCTTTCATTAATTTCTTTCACGAGGTCAAAATAGTTATTGTCAGTTT
This sequence comes from Hoplodrina ambigua, assembly GCA_949774945.1. Taxonomy (NCBI): domain Eukaryota; kingdom Metazoa; phylum Arthropoda; class Insecta; order Lepidoptera; family Noctuidae; genus Hoplodrina; species Hoplodrina ambigua. Next base: position 1,038,267 of record OX458985.1, read on the forward strand.
TAATATCTGAATCACCTAATAAAATTATACAATAGTCATTTATAGTAAAATCTTCCAATTTTGTTTTAATATTAGTTAACAGATGTCTTATTTTTGAGTTGGGCATTAAATAGCTACAATACTTAAAGTCATAAGAAAAAAAATCTTCTATCGCTTGTAATATGCCTCTGTGTGTACTATTACTTAGTACGCACAGTTTTCTTTGCTTATCATCGTGAACTCTGGGTCTCGTAGTGTTCTTCTTTTTCAGTGCCGAGTTATTTGTTTGATTTAAGTTTTTATTTAGATTCAGTTTAGGTTGACTAGTTTGGGTGGTGCTTGAATTGTTGACAGAAGTATCTTTACTCAGTACTTTCACGTCATCAGTCTCGAAGGGTTGAGCGGAAGCATCGAGGGTTTGTTGCTCAGTGGAGTTAAGACAGGATTCTAATGCTTGATTTTCAGAGCCCTGCTTTGAAGGAGGTCCGCCGTCGGTAATTTCCTGGTCATTATTACTTGTGTTTAGTTTAGAGAGAGTACGAGGTTGAGTTGGTGTAGAGCAGCGTCCTTTTCGTTTATTAGCACGCGATGATAATGGCGTCATGCATCGGCTATCTGATAGAGCAAGATTTTTATAAGCTTGAGTTGTTTGCAAGCTTTTGTTCAAATCACATTTTAAGCGATAATTTTTTAAGTTTAAATTTTCAATTTCTGTATGAGCAATATCTAATTCTTTACTTAGACTGTCTATCTTTTCTCTTAGGTCATAAATAGTTTGGCTATCATTTAATGACGTGTTAGGTAAACTTGTCATAGTAGCATCGAATAGATTTGTGTCTGTGTTCGAAACATCATTTAAGGAGAGTGTGAGATGAGTTTTTCTTTTGCGTAAAGTAATATTTTTCTCGGGCTCCATGTTTTTGTATTTTCTATTCTGTGAATATTTTTAATTTCTACCAAAAGACTTTAGTTTCTTATTCTGGTATCACAGTTTTTTTGTAGCAACACTTTACAATTTTTTTATAATGGCAGCACTGGCCAGTCTGTCAATTTTCTTTCCGCTACTTGACACTAGATGGCGCTGTTTGGCATGAAGTATTTGTTATTTTTAGTAGCAACCCTAATGTTTATGTCAATTTTTATACGTCAATGTCAATGTTTGTTTCGCTACTCACTACTAGGGGGCGCCACTTACGGTACAAAGTTCACTTTTTAAAACAAAACATTATACTTAACCGTTTTATATACATTTACTAGTAATTAATTAACCATTTATTATGTTTTTGAATGTTCTACTGATGAGAGTACATTTGTATAGGTCCAATACACTTGCTTTTGTCCGAGATTAGCACTTTTTGAAGCACAATAACGTTTAAAAGTCCAAATATTAAACACAATGATTTTATTGCATGTCTTGGTTTATAGGAGTCACCAACAATTTCACTTATGTAGTTCGATACGTCTATTGAGATTCGCTACAATACACATCACTTGTACTATGATTTACTATTTATTCCGAGTTTTAAATACGCGGGCGATGTTTACTTAGTGCTGTGTTGCCAGCGTTATATATAATAATAACGTTTATATACAATAAAACGATCTAGCCAGGATCTAGCCAATGGTTAGAACTTTACTTTCATTCGAACGCGAGGACAGTGCAAACGACTCAGTGAAACGACGAAGCAATATGGCGGGTGGCTCCCAAAGAAGCGGGGACACAGCTTATGGAAATTTAATTTAGGATAAACATTGCAGAAGTTTACTTTTGAAGTAGTTGAGGTTTGGATACTGTTAAGTTTGTTTTTCTGTGAAGAATTGAACTAGTACACTGTATTCCGAATTGCAATGAGTATTTGCTACATTAACTAGTAGACTGATGCTACAAAAAAAATAAAATGAGTTTAAAAATTACGGAGGGGTGCGGGGGGACAAAAGAAACGTATTTTGATTAAAACGTCGGCATCCGTAAGGAAAATCCCAACGGAAAAAGTCGTGGGCAAAAGTTAGTCTTTCTTAAGTTTGTCTTATGAATGTGAAACTTTGGATAGATGGTTGTTATTTACAGTCACGCCAGAACGGCAGAACAGAACACAGATTTAGATTACACTTTAGGATGGCACGTAGGCTACTTTTTATCCCGGACAATATATCAACTTAGTCGCGAAGTCTAAGACGAAGTCGCGTGCCAAAAGCTAGTATTTAATTTATGAAAACGTGTTTGTTATATTGCTGATCCTCTGCCTTCTGCCCTCAGGGTTAACCTGTTAATGAACACATCTGAACTTACAGGCAAATGAGCTGATCTCGGTCTTCCTGGCCCCATGTCTATTATAAAGGGTAAATACTCATGTATTTGTTCGCGTACACGCCTGCATGGCCCCAGTATTGCTAGGGTCACAGCGAATACTTTTCCGATACATTTAACTCCGTAAGCTGGTAGTTTTACACGCTGATTTTGTATTGTACACTGATTTAGAAGAAGGATTTGAACGGCTAAGTCGTTTTAGGGTTAACTGGCAATATGATTTTCTATCGCTAGATTTTTTGTTAGTCCAAACAAATGATTTTGATACTTTGATTTTTTTTTCGGAAAAATTTTCTAAATTGTGCATTGGCCAGACCAGAGCCAAAAATTTTGGACAACACAGACATCATTGGAGGAAAAGATCTGGAAGAAACCTGGTCTTATAATTAACTAGTTTCTGCAGAAGACTTCGTCCAAGTTTTCACTCGCGTTGAGTTAGCTCTTCTCCTGTAGACATTAGCGTGATATTAGATAGCTTTTACTATTCCTCATGAATCTGGATCTTATTATACACAAAGATTTTTTCAATCCGACGGTTAGTTCCAGTGATTAAACAAACAAATTAAAATCATTATTTTACTGAGATTTTTTATTTTACTTAAATTTGGTTAACTTACAGCTAAGCAAAAGTAAGCTTAATTAACAACGATTAGGTCAATTAAAAGTTCTCATAGACAGAATATACATAAAAGATGCAAGAATGTAGAAGAATGCTATACTTAACATAAACTAAATCGAAAGAGTAGGTATAGTAAGCCTATAATCGCCAATCTGCATTGAGCTGGGGTGACGATCTATGCTCTTACCTTCTCTATATGAGAAGAGGTCTTTACCCTAATAATTTATGTTAGTAATTAGCTGGTATTATCATTACCCAAACGTCGGAATCGCTTCGACACTTCATACGAAATGAGCCAGTACTTACGCTACACTGCTAAAACTTCTACTAACGTATGAATTTGCGATGTTTCTGTTTCAAACTAGGCGCAGTAAAATGTTATGACAGCACACAAACTTTACCGACATCTATGTTTGTACACCATGGCCCAGAAATAATGATTATGCTCGTGTTTTGAGGTTTTAACCTCAAAATGTTATGTGTTTTTAAACAGGTTTTTTTTTGTTAAAGGAAAATCATAATGCTAAACTAGAATGGTTAAAACATGAAAGAGAAAATCAAACTAACATCGTTGTGGACCCTATAGCGCACAGCAATAGGGTAGAAGAGACGAAGCTCTGCTTAAGCAAATTATTAATTATAAAATGATTAGATAGTAATTTAAAAATTACAAGAAGGAAGAATCTCGACGCCTCTTCCAAAAGGTAGTTTTGTATGGAGAAGAACGAGCAAGAAACTCCAGTATCAGTCTTCAAAAAAATGTGCAAAGTTCTGATAAAATGACCCAACCCAAAATCCCAGCAAAACCTGAAATGTCGTTCAAAAGTTATTTTTAATGGTCCTATTACAATAAATAATTTGACTTTGACTGAACCATTTACTCAGTACCAACTCATGTCTTCAACATTGTTCGGCTAAGTCAATTTGCAAGACGGATTTCAACCAATAACATCTTGTTTACAAAGCCGATCACAACCTCCATTAAACTCCAAACTAGCCTAACATTTACATAAAATATGAAACTATCATTTCCACCCACAATCCCATACCGCTTAGGATTATCCTTTCTCAAAACAATCAAACTTAGTTCTAGCATAATGCACCTAATTCATCACGTATTCAGTATTGAATCGTACGTGTCGCGTGTTAGTTTGTACGTGGCTCGTACGAGTGTCCCGCGTGATCCGTACGTGACCCCGCCGCGTTTTAGTTACGATGACGCTCGATGTTACGCGTAATATACATATTCTAGCGCTATTGAAGGATTGAGTCGATATTGTGAACGTAAGTGCATGTGTAATGATGCAGAGCGAGGCTGATAGTATGGGGGAATAGAGTAATGGATATGAGGGTAGGTGTTCAATCTCACAGCTTTTTTTTTCGTTGGTTGGATGCCTTACAGCTGAGGTGAATGGACGGTTATGTTGACCTCTTACTGACTATAACCTCACGAATCCCCTTGTTACCACGGATTGGGAGCCCGGTATTCGCTTGACGCATTATACATGCCTCTTCCAATAGTCAGAAATAGTACGCAGGCTACTTTTAAATCCAGAAAAATGTGCGTTTTCCGTAGGATAATATATTGACTTTAATGCGGACGCGGACGGCGTGGGTGGAACCTAATTACTAATACTAAGAACATGCGATTAGATAGTAATTAACAATTAAAAATTATCTAATAATCGTGGTCCAAATTGTCACTTTTACATAGATTTTTATTCCAAACTTCTATAATATTTTAGAATTTTGTTCCAAAAAAAATGCCCACTCATATTTCCGCGCATGTTAATAATCTCTACGAAAACTTAATTGCATAAAATATTAGGCGAACCTTTTCAATTTAATAACGCCTACATCAATCGGGAATTAACTTTAATGAACGATTAATTTAATCGGTACCTACTAGTAGCTAATTAATTTTATTTGAACATAATTAATTATGTTAATTTTATATAAAAGCCTCAAGTCTATCTATATCTTTACAGGAATATTTGATAAGCCAGCTAGTTTAATTAGTCTGTAAGAATCTGATGAAATTGGGTAAAGTGACCTTGAGACGATCTTATTGGTGCTAGGAATTAACTGCTAGACGAAAATTGAACGAGGAAGAATTTTACAGAATAAGAAAGCTGTAGTGTGTGTATTGTGCTGTTGGTCGCAAAGCACGGCTGCTGAGCATGAGGTCTTGGGTTCCATTCCCAGTTCGGGCAACAAAGTGATACTGGGTTTATCCATCAGGAATTTCTCAATAGCAGCCACTGAGTCTTGATTTGTGCCCGGTTGGTGGCAATAGGCTCGCCCCCTATTACATGGGATTTAAACATAACTAGCAAAATGTAGGTGTACTAATGGGTACACCTCTGCCTAATCCTTCGGGGAATACAGGCGTGATGTCAGTAAGAGTCTGACACTCCCTTCCTTTCCGCCCAGAGCGGAAAGAGACACTTTCTGATTTCCTATAAAAAAAGTACTAGCTCGTACCCAGTGGTTAAGGCACCCTGGCCTCTCATACAAGTCTTGTGTATGAGAGGCCAGGGTGCCTTAACCACAGGGCCATCACGACATAGCCAGGTTATTACCACTCAATCATAACAAAAGTTAGGACTACCAATCTGTACTTAATGACACATGATGGCAATAATGTGTAAATAGAAATCATCATCAATCAATTCATTCTCTATGATTATGCAATGAGTGCTTGGCTCTGGGGCATTGATGAAACTAGCTTTTGCCCGCGGCTTCGTCAGTTTCGAAGTGAGTAAATGAGTGACCATGCTTTTATATTATTAGACTCGCTTTTGCTTGCAACGTCGTAAATTCATTCTTAACTTAAGTTTTTTGTCTATAATCTACCTACCTACTCAATTGAAACTTCCTAGTTCAACTAGTGAATGAACTTTCGATATAATAAGACTCACTTAAACTTACAACATTACCACGTAGGTATAATAATTTTAATAAATTAAATATTTAATAAATACTGCCTCGTTGGTCTAATGGTCGCAAGCGCGACTGCTGTGCATGAGGTCTTGGGTTCGATTCCCAGGTCGGGCAAAGTGCTATTGGGCTTTTCCATCAGGAATTTCTCATTAGCAGCCTCGGAGTCTGGATTTGTGCCCGTTTGATGGCAATAGGCTCGCCCCCTATTACATGGGACTAAAAAACATAACTGGCGAAATGTGAGTGTACTAATGTGTACACCTCTGCCTAACCCTTCGGAGATTACAGGCGTGATATTATGTTTATGTATGTATGTATTTAATAAATAATGTATTTTCAAGTACCAAGATTCATAGTTGTGGTAACAATTTACATACCAACTAAGTTAGTAAAAAAAAGGAAAACAAAAACAGTTCGTGACTTCACCACTGCAAAGTTCTCAGCCATGCAACAGTGGTTCATGAACACACAGCACAGCACAGCATTATGCTAACCTCAAATTTTAATTTTTAAGATTTAATACCAACGTGTTGTCGTATTGGGCTTTTGTAAAAAACAATTCCCAGTATACAGTATTTTAAGTATTTTGTACTTATCTACACTTTATTTTATGTAGTTAAATACTTTGTGTTTATTTTTTATTTTTTCAAATTAATTTTGCTGTTTATCGCTCGTACTTTAATTTGCACCTACCATGTTATCTCTTCACCACCTTTGGTTGACTTTTAGAGAATGCCTAAGGCATTAAGTCCGCCTTTGTACTTTTGTTGCATAAAGTTTAAATAAATAAATTCCTAAGTCTGTTCATCAATTTCATGTGAATAAACAGTTTTTCTTTCTTTCTTTCTTGCCATAGGGGTAGATAGACGCACAAAACAACAAACTAACAGCAACGATATTTAAATCGGCTTCAATGAACCTATTTAAACTCTTCCATTTTTGTTTACTTTACAAAACATATTGTTATAAGAAAGAGCTTACGTTTTCGTCGGTGGATGTAATAGCAGGATTGACTGCTTTATTGAGATCCCCTGGATCCGCTTGTCAATATCATCTGACATACCCCTACACGTATGATGCGGGATCTTGTGGTGGCCATGCGTTTGTGTTTTATGGGATATTATGGGCGCGATATGGGATAAATAATTTATTTTTATTGCTCGTTTTTTGTGAATAAAAAATGTTGGTATGGGTTTTCTGTTTCGGGCTGTATCTTCGTGAATAAAAATAACCGCTGTTTAATACAAAAGTACAACATCTAAGCAGTCAAAATGTATGGAACAGCAAAATTTTTTTTATAACTTGTTCGACGTCTATAACCTAATCATGCTAAAGCATTTTATACACACATACTTGTAGTCCCCGAATGGTTAGGCAGAGGTATACCTATTAGAACTCCTATATTTCGCCAGTTTTGTTTAAGCCCCATGAAATACGGGGCGAGCCTATTACCAATAACTGGTCATAAATCCAAACTCCGAAGCTGCTTCTGTAAATTCCTGACAGACAAACCCAGTAACACTTTGCCCTACCTGAAAATCAAACCCAAGACCTCATGCTCAGCAGTCACGCTTTGCGACCACCAGACCAACGAAGCAGTTTTTAATAGACAAGACTTCTTTGAAAGACACAAAAGTAGAATAGAACCTAGAACATAACAAAGGGAATACCTTCCCATCACATTAAATGTTCCTCTTGACAAGCCCGAACTAACTCACAAGCAAAAACAAGTACACATTTAATAAACATAATATTCCAACTTGCTCTACAAATAATAAAAGAAATGTCGGCACGTCTTCGATGAAAGAAGGAGTTTGTACCGCCTGAAGCAAATTGAAACAAATTCCTTTAAGAAAATAACAGGAGTCGGAGCAAACAGATAAATAAAACCGGCGAAGTACGAGTTGGACTCGAGCACAAAGGGTTCCGTACCTTTGCACAATATTTAGCAATACATTTTCTTTAAATCATTTTGTAAAACGAAACACATTTCTTGTTTTGGTCCGTTTATTTTACATACATACATAAACTCATGCCTTTTTCCCACGGGGGTAGGCATAAACTATAGAATGCCACCTGCTACGATCCTTACATACACCTTTCGCCTCATTTACGTTCATATATATTATCTCGTCATACAAGCAAGCCGGTTACGAGTACTCCGTACGTAAACTTTCCGAAGGACCTCACCAATAATGTCAGTGTAGGCTGTTTATTTTATTATATGCATCACAAGCTTCTGCCGTGAACTTCGTCCGCGTCAAAGTTGATATAAATACTAAGAGAACCGTACGTTTATCCGTGATTAAAGTAGCCTGTGCTAATTTAAATTTTATTTAAGTTTATTACCAGCTTCTGGCTGGAACTTCGTCCGTGTCAAAGTTGATATAAATACTAAGGGAACCGAACACTTATCCGAAATAAAAAGTAGCCTATGAACTATTCTAGGCTGTAATCTATTTTGGTGCCAAATTTCATCCAGATCTATAAAGCCGTTCTGGCGAAAATGAGTAACAAACATCCATCCGTCTAATTTTTCGCATTTATAATGGTAGTTTTTTTTTAAGTGGTAAAAATCATCAAATTACTCCTTCCGCCCTGGCTGGGGCAGAAGAGACTGTCAGATTTAACTGACTAAAAAACCACCCTGTTCCTTCTGTTGCCCTTTACGTTCCGGGGCCACGGTATCCTGTTAAGACGTCCCGCAATATTTATGATAGTAGTAAGATTTACTGTTATACCGGCAATAGAAATACACACTCTAAAAATTTTAACTCATTTTTTTTTTAATATTTAACCTATTACACTGACAGACAGATAAACAGCGGAGGCTTGATAATAATAACCTGTTGGAACCCTTAAGTACGGAACCCTAAAAATGTAGGCAGGTCTTTACCCCTAATTCCTTTCAGTAGTAATAAAGGGAAAAACTTTACAAAAGGGATGTTACTACGAACGTTTTACCAGGAACTGTATAGATACTTGAAATTGCCATGTTTACAAAGGGTTGAAGAAATAATGATTCCATTCGCGTGCCCTTGGCAAGACCCTTTGTAATAATGGTAGGTAAACTAGTAGTTATTTAGTTGGTACTGTGGTAAACCTATGTTAACCAATTATGGTTTTGAGTAGGTACTGTGTAGGAGCAATTTGTCTATAATCATTTGTCATCACATAACTTTATAACTTTTTTTAAAACATAATATTGTATAATACCCAATGATAAAAAACCAGACATGATTTTCTATAACCAGAGGCAAATTTTCTCTACTAGAAGGGCATTATAACCCACATATAGGACGTCTGTAATTCCAGAAGAGTAAAGCATGTCCCACACAGGCGCGGTCACGACGCGGCCTGCGCGCGGTTGGCCGCCAACGCAGGCCGCGCCTGTGTAGAACACGCTTAAGCAGAAGCGTTCCTGCACACGATGCTGTCTCCGCGCCGACGCCGCAGAATTGCACTGTAGATACGAGTCGCGCGAAGCCCACCACCGCGCCGCCACCGCGCGGCGCGGCCCGACCATGGCGCGGTGACGGCATTGTGTGCAGGAACGGGAAGTGTATTCATTCGTACACCCACATTTTACCAGTTATATTTAAGTCCCATGTAATAGGGGACAAGCCTATTGCTATTTGTATTATAAATATTTCTTTAAATAAATTCGGACTCAGGACTAATCCTATAACACATATTACCATGGTAACCCGATCAGAACCAGTGATCACGTTGATTGAAAATGATCCGTACTGGTGCGTGCCACGCAAGAATGGATATCGCTTGAATTCAATCAACCGCCTAAAGTAATCGTTGGTGGCGCGTATTATTGTATTCAATAATCATAAATGTAGATATTAATATAGCAATCGATGTGTGAATTACTGGTATTCAGTCAGATGCACTTTAAGCGGGTACACGGACGTTTTTTTTAAGGCCTTCGCAGACCAGGACGGAATGGCAAGGGATTAATATTTTTACTTATGGACATTTAATCGTATCGATAAAGAAATATGACATAAATTGCTATGCTTTAAAATTTTGCCGTGGCATCGTAAGGGATATCGTTGAAAGACGCGCTATAGGATCTTGTGATCTTGATCCACGGTAGGCAACGGCATGCCAAGGACTCTGGCGCTCATTGTGACATGCCGCGGGGACATACGCCGTGGCATGCTATGGCCTGCCAGTGGCTAGTGTGCGCTGTCTGAGAGCAAAATCCGTCCCGGTCTAATTTGCATCTCCCAACCTTGTGTCGAGCGTAAACATTATGTATTTTTTAAACATAATTTAAACGTCAATTCTTAATTGCGATATTTTTTTTGTTCTAGACCAGACTCATAAATGGGAATCTTATAGAAATATCACGGTTATCAAGTCACCTTTTTGCTCAATGTTATTTATTTTATTGGGCAACATGCTCTTTACACCGTGTATAGAAGTTTTTATACAATGTACTTTGTATTTACATGTTATCATGTATGATTCTGTATGAAAATATTGTAAAACATTATTTTAACATTTATTTATGGAGTTTCTTTCTAAGTTTATCTTAGACATCACTGACATCGTTCCGTGCCTCGGAAAGCACGTTAAGCCGTTGGTCCCGGCTGTCATACATGGATCTTTGACAGTCGTCACGAATCGTCAGCAGCCCGAGAATCTGACAACCAGTCTTACCAAGGGGTATCGTATTACCCAGTTACTGGGTTGCGGAGCTCAGATAGGCAGTCGCTCCATGTAAAATACTGGTATTCAGCTGCAATTGGTTAGACTGGAAGCCGACCCCAAAATAAATGAGAAAAGGCTAGGCAGATGATGATGGTTTTATGAAGTTTCTCATACAAAACTACCTTTTGGGCAACTAAATTTTTTCTTGTTTATGTCTGGTCTAATATAATTATTTTTTCTCTGACTTTGAGCGCGTAAAACAACTCTGTTAGATTTTCAAAATCCAGTGCGCGGAAAAATAAAACGCCACTGTCCTCTATTACACTGCAGGCCACCATTATTAATAAGCACATTACCAATTCAAGCCCGCCAGCGTTTTCTCTAATGATGATTACCTCTTCAATACAAAATAATATTGCGGGCCGTTTATGTCGGCTCTCTAATTTCGACATTTATAAATTTTGAATTTCTATAATATCCTGCGTCCTCGACATTTACTACGTAACCCGTCCTAATGTTTTCCAAGAAAACGACACAAACGTGGTAGGTACCCACTTTAATATTCAACAAAATCCATTTACTTATAACATCTGCTGTGGACCTGAAACAGAAGTTTCCTGAAAGAGAAACCCGACTAAAAGATTAAACCGTATGGTTTTAAAAATATTATTAGCTTGCATTTGAAAACATCCTACGGTTTCTAAGAAAACTTTAACTACCTTAATCTGACAACCCTGAATACCTATTCCTTTTGTTAACTGTACTTTGTAAGTTTATAACGGACATCTCTGACATCGGTGAAGGAAAACATCGTGAGGAAACATGGATTTATTATTTTCAAAAGTTTGATTTTCCCAATCCACGTTGAGCAAGCGTGGTGATCAATGCTCCTGCCTTCTCTGTATGAGAAGAATACTTTGCCCAGCTGTGGAACAATTATGTAATAATTGTACGCCATTATCAAATCTACTTTCAAATTTTTAATACCTAATTTACTCCATATAAAACTATATAATTCTGTCAAAATCGGTCCCGCCGTTTCGGAGAATAGCCGAAACAAATAGTCAATCATTTAAAAATTGCTTTTTCCGTGTTACTTACTAAGAAACACTTACATTTTTAAAGAACACTTACTTTGGCTTGCCTTTATCCGCGATAATTTTCCTACGGATCCCTATTTTATTTGATAATAAAATATAGCTTATAGCACTCAGGAATAATGTACCTTCCGGACCAGTAGTTCCGGAGATTAGCGCGTTCAAGTAAAAAACAAACAAACTCTTCAGCTTTATTATCTTACTTCCTGCTTGTATTATAAACGTGAAAGTTTATGGTTTGGATGGATGGATGTTTATGGATGGAAACTGAAATTTGCCACAGATATTTATTTAGCGGATAAATTTGTAGGATGTCTACCCACAAGGTGGATAGACGATCTGATAAAGACCTCAGGATCGCGCTGGATGCAAGCTGCTTCCAACCAGTCCAATTGGAAATCTGTAGGGGAGGCCTATGTTCAGCAGTGACCTCCTACGGCTGATATGATGATGATGATGAAATTTTATCTCGGTTTTGTATTCCCGTGGGATTACTTAGAACTTTGGTTTAATTCTGAAATCTGTACAGACGAAGTAGCAGACAGATGGTAGTATTAGTATAGACTTCATTGCTTTTTCCATTGAAGCTTTTGCAGATGTTTTTTTTAAATAGCTCGTGTTTTCCAATAAAAAAAAAAATACCAGCCATAGTGAAATTCCATCTGTTGCGCGGTTCCGAGGATGAACTATAGCAGGGATGGCAAACCTTTATTGGAGAACATGCTCTTTTTTAAGAATGATAATTCGGCTATAACGATTCTTGCCTGAGTGATATAATGGAGAAAAAACACTAGACGCTGATTGTGCATTAAATAAATAAATAAAAAATTGACTGTTCGCTCTAATCCCCAAGATACAGACTAACGTCTATATTGGGTATCACCGTTCAATAGCCATGTATGATGTACTTGAATAAAAAAAAAAAACTAATTAAGAAACTAACAAACACTTAGTTTCAACAATCGAATGGTTTTTAATTTTTGTTTTTTAATAAAAGAAAACTTTCACTTAAACAGGGTGCTCCAGACGCTTTAAATCACACTTTGGCCACTTACTGGGTATTAAAATTATAGAAAAAGAAGGGATAGTCTTAATCATCGATTCAAAAAAAAATAATATTCGAGTACTCGAAATATTTTGTCACGTGCCAGCAGTGGCATGCGTGCCCATCGGTTTGCCTCCCCTGAACTCTATAGAGTGAGCGATAGCCGGTTTATACGGATATGTACCAAAATGTTCTGCATGTTTTTCATTGTACTTCAATTATTCAGTTCGTATTTTTTTTTCGACATTCTCATTTCAATTGGTTCAGCTTGTAACGGCTCCTTTTTTATTTATTTTTGTTCGTTTTTTAAACTACATTTTAAAAATAATCTATTTGATAGGAAACCTTAAAAAGAAATGACCCAGCCTCGGAGTCTGGATTCGTGCCCGGTCGATGGCAATAGGCTTGCCCCCTACATGGGACTTAAACATAACTGGCGAAATGTGGATAAAAACTCTGTCTAACCCTTCGGGGATTACAGGCATGATGTTATGTAAAAACTAACCTTGTCGAAGCCACATTGGTACTATATTAAATTACCATCATGGTTTTCAGCTCCGAATCCTCCTCTTTTTAGAGCCATAAACGGTAATGCAGAACCGCTCATAATATGATGGTTCTCTGACGACTCCCCAATTGCCCGTTAAGGTTGAAACTAGCAATCTAGTACCATCATCACAAAGATCTCAACGTAATCTTCATAACTCAGAAAGTTTATAAGAGAAATTGCTTTCAGTCCGAAGAATCGTTTGGGTATTAAATCAAAATGTTTCGTTTGAGGAATAGGTACCGAGTTTTAACTAATTTGCTTTCAGTTTTCTTAATTCGTAGTTATATCAAAGTCAAAGCATTTGTTTTAATTAAACCATTTACAAACACAGATAATTGACGTGGCTCAAAAGGCTGCCCAGCTAAAATAGGACTGGGCTGGACACGTCTGCCGCATGTCGAACAATCTATGGGCCCGTAGAACCTAAGATTGGTGTCCCGAAATGACAAGACGGGGACGCGGCAGACCAAGAAGGAGATGGCGGGACGACTTTGTGGGCTTCCTTGAGAATTGGCAAGACGAAGCGCAAAATCGCGAGAAATGGAAGGAATGGAGAGAGGCCTTTGCCCAGCAGTGGGACAGTACAGGCTAGTTATAATAAACCATTGACAGGCTCTTTTGAATTGTCAAAAAGTTGAAGCTTATGTGGATCTATATGGAGGAGGAACTCCACGGACACTCATTTCAATAAAGTTTTAACAAAATCTTAGTTTCATTATTCTTGTTTAAACTACGTTGTGAAACTACCTTTTGGCAACCATTTTTGTGCCATTTAATGGTATGCTTTAAACAAATGATTTGACTTTGACTTTGACTTTGACATTGTCCCTAACGTTTGAGTTAAATGCGCGATGCACCACGTCTCCACAAAAGAGTTCTAAATTGCGATCGCCGTACGACGCGTCCGTGCCTGGTTTCACTCGAAGTACGGAGCTAACATTCCATAGTAACTAATCTATGCTAGGTATATCTATTTTATTTTTGTCTAGTTTTCTATGTACAATAGTAGATTCCTGACTTCAATATGCTTTGATGCTGTGAACGGTAGCCTGCAAGTTTTGCGCTGAATATTGTGTTTGAAGAATGCAATTGGAAGTACAGTGGTAAAATGAAACTGGCTGCAGGGGTATTGACTTTATAGTTATACTAGCTTCTGCCCGCGACTTCGTCTGCGTAAATTTCGGTTATAATGGACACAGACGCGGAAAAAATTACCCATGTTCTGTCATTTCAATTCGAAACGACACGTGGCGCCATCAATGATCATAAGAACGTTATTGTGATTTCCCTCGAAAACATTACTTTTTTTCGGAATTAAAGGTACCCTATGTTCGTTCCTGTACACCTAGCAATGTATATGCAAAATTTCAGGATGATCGGTTTAGTGGCTTAGGCGTAAAATGGTAACAAACAAACTTACTTTCGCATCTATACATATAATAAAATCGTAGAGACGTCAAAACTGTACATTTAATATTTTTTAAAAAGAAAAAGTGCTTAGGGGTCTTTAAATGATACTTATGCCGAAAATATTTTTTTTTTAATTTTTGTCTGTTTGTCTGTTTGTTTGTTGGAGCATCACGCAAAAACTGCCGGATAGAAATTGTTCAAATTTTGAATGAATATTTCACAGTGGCCAACTTAGAACATAGGCTAATAATTATCACGCTATTTGCCTTGGGGGATTTAGCAGACTACAACAGTTTACCAAAGGATTGTAAAAAAGTCGAAACAAAATGTAAAAATATTATAAATAGCTGCAGACTGAAGTTCTAAAATAGTTATTATCACGCTATACCTTCAAGAAGCTAAGCAGTCAATTATGGAAAACTAGAACGGCTATTTCAAGTCATTTGTCATCAAAATAAATTGCCTAATGGTTCGACGACCGACTTGAGAAACGGTGGGCGGAGGTTCGGTCCTCAATGTCAGCATTACTTTTTGAATTTTTTCTATTTTTTTTTTGAATGTTTTTTGATTGAATAAAGAGATTTACCAACAAAAAAAAAAGTAGGAGTGCATGTTTCTACCACAACTTTGATTTGTTAACTTATTTTTTAAATATGAATGCAGAAAATAATATCTATGCATAGTTACACAACACATAAATCAGCAGCTAAAAAACTTTTGCCTGTTTGCATGACTGCAAAGCATGAGGTCTTGGGTTCGATTTCCAGGTCGGGCAAAGTTTTATTGGAATTTTTCATCACAAATTTCACAATAGCAACTTCGGAGTCTGGATTTCTGCCCGGTTGATGGCAATAGGCTCGCCCTCTTTTATATGGGATTAAATTATACAACCATAAATGTGTGTAGGTAAGGATTATCGCATTATGGCTATTATTATTAAACATTTTACTGCTGGATTGCTATAAAACGACACCAACGGTACATACAATACTGCAGTTAGGTATAAGTTATAATTTATCCTTTGAAATCAAAATCATTACGCTATAACAACAAGGAGCTACACAACACACAACAAGTGACGGGCAGCCTATCTGCAAACATTTTAAGTATACAATATTTTATTAACCGGGCTTAGCTAAGTCAATGGCATGCAATGCATGGCACAACAATACTGCCAAGTATACTACTGGAATACCAGCGGACGTATATCAGTGAGGAGTGGCGAGTGTATATTTTTTACGCAGTAGTAGGTAATTAGTATTCCTTTCGTTGCGCTTCCGAATTTTTTTATAAAAAGATCTTAGTGTAAGATGAGTGATTAGGTACTAAAAAGAATACTTCTATTTCACCGGCTAAATAGAAAGAATTTGGCAAAAACCGGAAGTGCACCAAAATCAATTAAAAAATCTTTCATTCATTAATTCAAGCTTTCTGGGTACTTGATTTGATGAAGCGACTGTGATCGCAGGCACAGTTTTTTTCATAGGCACCGTAAATGGAACATATTCCACATGCTTTAAAATGAATTTCTAAATAGCATTACATTTTTAAGGTTACTTATTACCGCGGCTGTGCTGCAAGACATGAATCTTTCCATCTTAGCAATAGATTCACCAACAACCACTTAGTCTTTCGTGGCGAGGAAGTTACGTAGAGTATTAGAAGAACCCTAAGTACCCTGGTGTTATATTGGACAGAGCACTAACCACTTGCCACAACACCAATCAAAAAATCATCTGCTGCGACACCTTATTTCTACCAACTATAGAGGAGCACCCGATGTTTTACGCAAAACTGTTACGTCTTTATTCTCCTTCTGCTGGTGAATTTGCGTGTTCAGTGTGTCATTGACCAAAAAGCAATGTCATCCTTAACGAGACGTGTAAAATTATATCGGGGCTGCCTGAAACTGACTGCTTAATAAACTCTTCCTATTGGCTGGAATTGCACCATCTGTCATTCGAAGGTATCTATGTAGCATGCACAGATGAAACAAATCAAGAATCCGCTTCCTTACATCCCCTCTTTCAATATGCAGTAGCTTTGGGTAGATTCAAGAGTCGGAAGAGTTTTCTTCATGCACACAGGCCATACAGGGCCATGTCGGCACCCACCATCACACAACTTCCACCAAAAAGAGTTCAACACCAGGAACACATGGCACTCTGTTGAGATCTTTAGTGGCCTATTTGGAAAGCGCTTAATGGACTGCGCACTCATGTAAGCCGCTGCAAACGTAACCTAGCCAAATGAGGAGTTATAGATCCCGCAGACACTCAGGGCAAGTGTGGTGGTCCTTTTATATGATGGCCCACTTACTACAGCGCCCGTGGGCGCAACTGGGCCGGAAAAATATTGCAAAAAATCGGCCAAGTGCGAGTCCGAATCGCACACAAAGGGTTCCGTTACACCATACAATATTTAACACAAAAGAAAAAAGGTTAATAATTGCATAAAAAGTAATTATTATGTCTACATGGCATTGTGTGTTGCCTTTCATGATTCTAGGTCAACGGGAAGTTCCCTTTATATTTGATTCCCCAGCGAGCGTCAAAATATGCGCCATAAACGACCTTATCTTTAGTTTGCGGTGACTTAGAAGTTTAATTTTTTCACTGCTCTGAGGCATTGCACACCAAAGTATTTTTTTTTTTGGGTGGTGAAAATCATCATAATTATGAATCCTTCTGCCCTGAGTGGGGCGGAAGAGACTGTCAGACTTGTACCGACTAAAAAACCACCCTGTTCCTTCTGTTGCCTTTGCGTTCCGGAGCCACGGTATCATGTTAAGACTTCCCGCGACTCCGGCAGGCGTTTGGCCCAGTCGGGGCCCCGTCCCTGTGCTGACAGCTCTTTAAAACGCGCGTGGAACAAAACGCGCAGTTGACCCGGGCCTGGTCCTTGATTGGACGACGAGCTACCCATCACTCGCCGTCCGCAAGCCTGCGCCTACGGTAGCCGGATGACGTCTCGCAACGTCCGACGCCCTAGGGGTCTCCCGCGGTGGCTGGGGCGTGAGGTGGAGGATGTCCTCTCCTCACGTGTTCTGCCTCCTTCTTCACTAACATTACTGCTTCGCAGAAGGAGGTTACTGCTTTCCATTGCCTCTCGCTCGGGAGCATGGCCTGAACCAGGGCTCGGACGCGAGAGGACACGGCGGTGTTCTACTCAGGCGGGGCAGACCTACACCGTATGCTCCACCGTGTCTTCCGGGTGGTCCACACAGTGATGACACCCGCGCGTTTCCTTACGCTGAATTCAACACAGGAACCTCCCGAAACAACCCCGTCCGGTGAGCACCTGCGTCAGGCGAGAGGTGAGGACGCCGTGGCGCCTCTCCAGCCACTACTCAAAGAGGGGTCTTAACGCCGCGATTGCGGCGTGCCCGAGACCTGAGTATTTGATTTTAATTTCTGCTTGATACCTCCACGCGTTCCTTAGAAAAGGGTCTTTACAGACAGACAGACGGACAACAAAGTTATCCTATAAGGGTTCCGTATTTGCCGACTGTGGTACGGAACCCTAAAAAAGATAATATCTAAAATCATTGATGAATCGTGATTTAAAACGGTAAAACTTTGCTTAGACTTTAAATAAGTCTATGTTTACAGGGTTTTGCTCATACTTTCTTTCATAAACATGAAAGTCAGATTCTGATTTCAGTTGCTCTATCGAATCTTATACCTAAATAATCGAAGCTACAATGTGAGGTACAATATTAAAACAGTAGCTATTGAACTTGCGTTTCAATGGTTTGGGATCGAAAAATAAGTCAACTTTAGATACGACTTCATAATATTTTGGAAAGAGATAATCTCAATATACCTTAAATAAATCGAAAGTTCACTCACTCATCACGAAATATCGAAAATTTCGCAGGGAGGTAGTTTATGTTAGTTAGTAAAAGTCCGCTAAGTAACGATTTTTCAAAATAAATTACCCATATACCAAAGAGTAGGTATGAAACGGGGGTCCAAAGTTTGTATGGAGAAATCAACTTTGACGCGGACGAAGTCGCGGGCAGAAGCTAGTTTATAATATTAGTTAGGATACACGTAGTAACTCGTTCTGTATAAAAGAACTAGTATATGTCGTGCCTTAACTCGTTCTGTATAGAAGAACGAGTATTCGTCGTGCCCGTGTAGGTTCAAAATAATAATATTCTCCCGCCTTTCTTTTGGCGGCCAATCTCAATGAAGACGGTTCAGTACGCAGGAGATATTATAGTGCACAAGGGTCACACGGAACGAAAAAACAACTATCTGATATTTACAATCACTAAAAATAAAGTCGCTTCCCTCTGTCTGTCCTTATGTATGCTTAGATCTTTAAAACTACGCAACGGATTTTGATACGTTTTTTTAACAGATAGAGTGATTAAAAAGGAAGGTTTATATGCATAATACATGCATACTAGTAGAGAAACACTGATAATTTTAGAGGTTTCTAATGAGATGTCGTAAATCTAGTAGTAGGTATATTTAATATCAGCATATGCGAAGCCAGGGCGGGTCGCTAGTTGCATCAAAGTCAAAGTCAAAACATTTATTAAAATTAGACCAATTTTTTATTTTTTATTTTTTTGATTTGGTAAAAATCATCAAATGACTCAGACTTTTACTGACTAAAAAACCACCCTGTTCCTTCTGTTGCCCTTTGCGTTCCGGGGCCACGGTATCCTGTTAAGACGTCCCGCAACCCCGGAGACGTCCCGCAACCCCGGAAATTAGACCAAGTACAGGCACTTTTGAATTGTCATGGAGTCGGTCAGTTACTCCGACTTCATTATCATAAACTTAGAACTAACATCGTCGCATAGGTACCTACTGTCTCTCACCGAACATCAAACATCCACGCATAATTTCACTTCATTTTCACATGCAACGACCTTCAAAATTATCAGAGGGATTATCAAGAATTTTGCGGGCGGGCTAATGGAATATCATATACCTACATGAAAAACAAACATGGTTGGATTTGAAGACTCTACGATCATAAGCGGAATGCTGCAGTTTCAAAGATAAACCGTTTTAAGGATATACGGAACCAAAGTCTCGTCTTCTTTGCGTTAGTACTTATGTACAAGAATTTGTTTTTGCTTTAGCAACTGACTGTATACAGACTGTTAGTGTAAACACCGTTGTCACTAAAACCATAGGTACTTGATTTATTATAAAAAATGTTTACCTGAATTTAAAAATAAATAAACAAAGTTTTCTTTCAAAAATTAAAAAAAAATCTGTCCGACACCGTCCGTAAATTCATGGATTCTATGCGCCCGAGTTTCGTAATCACCGCAAAGGGCGTTGACCTGCTGCACTGGCCGTCCGTTATAACTACCTACATAAGTTTTTACTAATTACATTATTGTTATATATGGTAAAATATTTTAGAGGAAAAATAGAGATTTTACTTTAAAAAAATATATATTTTATTTCATTGAATTTACGTTCTATTAGTGACACCAAACCACTGGTTTCAAGGATAACGGTGTTTACACTAACACTCTGTATATGGTGACTCGTTATAAGTGCACGATATTTATATACATGATTGTACTCATGATAACAAAGAACTTAACGGAATAAAATCAAAGAAAACAAGGGGTCTGTGGATCGGCATAAGGGCGGAAGCTGATGAAACAAAGAAAATTACTTTTTTTTTTAACTTATGGGCAGTAAGGTGTTACGATCTCACACACCCTAGTGTGTGCCGTCGCGTCGGGGGAATCACAAAATGAACACTTGCTTATATAAGCTGGCTGCGCACAATGCTTGCTGTCAAGAGTTTCTAAACCGCCATAATGGCCTTTGACATGGTTTGAGTGGAACTGTAATAGGCTGGTACAAGTCCAGGCTGGTATTATTGATTAAGTGTTAATAAATATTGTTAAAAATGACGCTACGAATTTGGAGTAAAATAAAATGATAATTGTGTTGTGAAAAATAAATAAATGAATAATACGTCGAGGTATTTTTTCACAGAACAGCACACGAGGGACTTTGTTACTGTACACATTTCACATTCGCGTCGCACTCGTCATATTTCACACGCCATCGATTCTTGAACACAAACCTATAAATAAATCTAGAAATGGCTCGTATAAATAATGTTTTGAGTGCTACCCGCATGAAATGAGAAGTGTGATAGAAAAAAATTCGCCTCCACTCTGCCTTCTCGTATAAAACCGGAGAATTCACGACCTGTATCGAGACTTGTATGTGTTTCTCAAATGTTTTAGGACCCCCTGATGTGCTTTGTTTACAAGTGAATACATTATATTTATATTGAAACCAGCGACGTTCTGACGAAAGTTTATGGTATTCATATAACTTATACTGATATTATAAAGAGGTAAAGTTGGTTTCACATAACAGAACATCACACCTGTAATCCTCAAAGGGTTAGGCAGAAGTGTACCCATTATTACACTCACATTTTGACAGTTATGTTAAAGTACTATGTAATAGATGGCGAGCCTTTTGCCAAGAACAAATCTAGACTCCAAGGCTACTGCTGAGAAATTTCTGATTAAAAAATCCAATAACACTTTGCCCGACCTGGGAATCGAACCCAAGACCAGCAGTCGCGCTTTGCGACAACTAGACATACGAGACAGTCAAGTTTGTTCAATTTTTTCTTTTTTTCTTTGCTACAGGTAACATCTGGAAGTACTCGACCGTTTTAAAAAATTCTTTCTCTGATAAAAAGCTACAGTATGTTGATATACTTGAAGTATGTCAGATGGCAATAATGTGTAAAAAGAAATCAACATCAATCAATTCATTCTATATAAAAAAAATCACATTGGTACTTGTCTGGCTACAAACAGGCAACTTGATGCATGAGAGCAGGAAATGTTAAACTTTAGGTATGACAAAAAAAAAATCTACATCACTGCATCCCACCGATAATACAATGTTATTCCCGCCACGAAACAAACTTCCAAAAAGTTTTCTATTCAAAACAACCGCTTGGGGGTCAGAACTCAAAACTTTGAGAACATCTGAGCGTGTAGTACCTTTTATTGAAACACATTATGTTCTCGGCAAGGCCTCAGTACTTCCTGGTTTACGAACAGTTGCCTACATTACCCCGAAGGTAAGATGAGGGGGTAATATTAGAAAAAAAGTTTATTAACATTTGGGAAACACTGGCTCTGTTGAATGGGAATTGGGTCATAGTTACCGTACAGACTAAATTGAATTTTGGTGAGCGAGAATTTTGGCTTCTTAGACAAAGGTGGTGAGGTGGGCTGTGCCTGCTTATGGCGGCCGTAAGGGTATTGCTTTTAAAGTTTACTTTTGTTTGGTATTACACGAAATGGAGGCTTGTCGAACGTGCCGTGTAGGTATTTAGATTGGATAGACCTTTTTTTAAGTAGAAATACCTTCATGGGTACTTATATTTTGGGAAAGAAAAGCGAGAACATTATGGTTTCTTTCTACCACAGCAAGATCTGTCGTATGGAATACTTTCATTTTATCTCTGCTGGTTTTAAAGTTATTTTAATAACTTTTGAATATTAGTGCCATGGCTGTATAAATAATAATTATTAACTGTGCTGGTATTACTCAAGAGCTCGAAAGTCTGACAAACCAGTCTTACCAAGGGGTATTACCCGGTTCTGTAACATCACATACGCATGTCGGTGACGCTGTCACATTAGCGTGTCATTGAAGAAAACCCATAAGTTTTGCCGACACAAAAAATCGCTTTTGGTAAGAAGTTTTCACTAAAAAAATGGCTTTTACAGCATTCCATAATTTACAACATAGCCCAATTACTAGACATAGCCTAATCAATTAACAACGAAATTCAATAACATACTGCATATTTTAGACGCTTCAAAACCCCTTTCGTGTCTATACTACAAAAACTAACCACACACCGAACAATTCTTGCAAACTAATAAAGGAAAAATACACTGCAAACAAAAGAAGCATATTTACAAACACCTAAACGGGCTCAATGTGCCCGAAAATAACCACTAAGTATACTTAACGATAGTGGCTGGAATAGGGTACGATTTGCTGGCTCATCGCCTATTAGCGTCAATCAACACAGAAAAGGAAATTGGTAATGGAATATTTACTAGAAGCCTTTTGTGTACCGTGTTTGTCGAACTTAAGTATACCACTCTTTTTTATTAGGGATCCGCATCTCAGTCGGCAAAAACGAAACCCTTATAGGTTTACTTTTTTGTCCGTCTGTCAAGACATTTTTTCTCAGAAGCACGTGGAGATATCAAGTTGAAATTAATATCAAATACTTAGGACCTCTTGAATCAGTAAAGAAAAGCTGGTTAAAATCTTGGTAAAAATTTTAAGCGACTGGTCGACTCTTCACATGACCAGAAGGCTGGCCTTTTCTTAGGCCAAAGAATCAGCATTGCCATACAACGTGGCAATGCTGTCAGCCTTTTGGTCACTTGCCCCATTGACAGCGACGCGGATGAATTTTTTGATGCCCTATGAGGTTTCCCCTTTCTAATCATTTTGTAACAACGTACATATTTTATAATTAACTAGCTTTTGCCAGCGACTACGTCCGCGTGGAACTTGTTTATATCGTACTTGCAAACAAACTTCCACCCCCCTTTTCATCGCCATAGGGGGTGATTTCCGGGATAAAAACTATTCTATGTCCTTCCCCGGGTCTTAAACTATCTCCATGCAAAATTTTATCAAAATCGATTCAGCGGTTTAGCGTGAAGAGTTAACAGACAGACATACTTTCGCATTTATTATATTAGTATGGATTAGTTTAGTTTAATATTTATATTACCCTATACTTATAAAATAAATTGCTTCGTTGGTCTAGTCGTCGCAAGCGCGACTGCTGTGCATGAGGTCGTGGGTTCGATTCCCAGGTCGGGCAAAGTGTTATTGGGTTTTTCCATCAGGAGTTTCTCAATAGCAGCCTCGGAATCTGGATTTGTGCCCGGTTGATGGCAATTATATAGGCTCGCCCCCTATTACATGGGACAAAAAACATAACTGGCGAAATGTGGGTGTACAGCTCTGCCTAACCCTTCGGGGATTACAAGCGTGATGTTAAGTTATAAAATAAAATAGTACTATTACTGGTAAAAATTACTTCTACCTGCATTATCAACCTACTAATTTTTGGCCAAAAAGGTAAATAAGCCCATCAGTAAGTACCAAAGTACGTCCAACTTTACCATCCTTAATTATATCAACAAAAACATTCTCTCTTAATTAGAAATAACGATCG
Source organism: Hoplodrina ambigua (assembly GCA_949774945.1). Classification (NCBI taxonomy): domain Eukaryota; kingdom Metazoa; phylum Arthropoda; class Insecta; order Lepidoptera; family Noctuidae; genus Hoplodrina; species Hoplodrina ambigua. The sequence continues at coordinate 1,062,123 of OX458985.1, forward strand.
CAAATGATGCGTCAGTCTCCATCAACGTTATAAACATGTTTTGTAAAACAGCGTCCCGTAATATTGAATTGATAGTCCATTTACAAAATTACAGTGGACTTCCTGACTTTTGTATGAAATTATGAAACAAGTACCTTGTAGCACACTTTGATTAGGAGTCGACGAAGCGTTATTCGTTAGAGAATAAATTAATTTCGATAATTATTTTAATGCGAAAAGATTTTTTTTATGAATGAGTTCTGTTATTATGTTTGGGTACAATTTGTTGTAATATTTATAGCGTTTATACTTTACGTTTTCTGTTTTCGTTTTTATATAATTTTACGCACATAAATTACTAGCTTATGACCGCGACTTCGTTCGCGTCGAAAATAAAAAGCTTGTCTGCCATTCCAGACTACAATCTGTCTCTGTGCGAAATTTTATCAGATCCGTTCATCCGTTCTGGCGTGATTACGTTACAAACATCCATCCATCCATCCAAGCTTTTGCATTAATAATAGAAAGTAAGATTACATTTCTCATTATTGTCACCAACAGCAGTACAGTATTGTCACTAACAGCAGCAACAATGGAGTCTGAATTTGTGCCCGGTTGATGCCCGAATGAATGAATGAATGCCCGGCATTTGACATTTTGCCAGTTATGTTTAAGTCCCATGTAATAGGTACATGGGACTTAAACATAACTGGCAAAATATGGATGTACTATTCGGTATACCTCTGCCTAACACTTCGGGTATTACAGGCGTGATGTTATGTCTGTAACAATTACATAACAATGTTATTGTCATCAGACGGCCCTATTTCAGTTTTAACACAAATCAAAATTCAAGTTAACACGTACAAGTACGTAACTCACACTACACTCTCAGGTCAGGTCACGATCCCACAAGTGTGAGTACGAAATCTAGGGCTGCCTCTTTATCGCACCAAATATTCAAACAAGGGTGCCCGCAAAACCAAGGAAGGTAGCGTAATAAACAAACTTTTTGTTGTGGCGATAAAAACTGAAACATTTTTAGCCCTCGGAAAAACGGTCGATTCCTTTTATCAAGATTGTTGGAAAACTATTGAACTCTTGTGGGTTAGTTGAAAGACTGGAAAATTGTTATAGAGAAAAGAATTTTTACCGACTTTTGTTTTTAAACAAAGCATTGATAAAGTTTAATTGTGCTTTCGCGGGCTCTTTGATCTGATAAAGTCTGCTCGGATGAACAACTTGGGAAAATTGTTTTTTTAGTTTCCCTTTTTCTGGTCGTGTTTATTTGTTTTTAGAGTTTTTTTTTTGTGCGGAATTTATTATAATGGTGTATTGGGTGCTGGTTTAATAATGAAAGAGTTTTAAAACATAGCCTCGGTTAGGACTATGTCACACGAGTTACCGCTATTCATGGAAATGGACATGATACATCTTTTTGTTTCCATGCATGCCCAGGTAACGACCGATATTACGATAGGCTAAGGAATTGGCTGCTGAACTGCGTGTCGCGGGTTCGATTCCCGCATGGAATAAATATTTGTTTCACCTACAGATAGTTGTACCGAATCTGGCTGTTTGTGTAAGTGTTTGTAAACGCACCTACGAAACAGGAGAAATTCCTAGTGTGAGGCGTTTTTTCAAAACTGAAAGGTACAAGTTGTTTCCATCATTGCTATATTTTTACACGACTGCCCCAAAAAAAGGAGTGTTACGTGTTCAGGGTTAATGTATGTATGTATGTATGTATGTATGTATGTATGTATGTATGTATGTATGTGAGATTCTTTATTCCATAACTTTTTAACGCCTGAACCGATTTAGATGTATGGGGTATCGTTACAGTCCTTGCATCGTTTCGAGTAACATAGGCTAGAATAAAAAGAATCCTGTGTGGTCACTTTAAAACGTATTTTAATACCAGCCTCAAATATTTTTTTTAATGAATCTGGTCGTGTCTATGTTTATCGTCTAGAATTTGACAAGTAGATTAAAAAAATATATAAAACTGTAAATAAAAAACGTCGTAAAAAAAACTGACGAGTAAACAAAGTACAAATATGTGCAATTTGTGCAGTCGTGTTTTTTAATGTTTTTAATTATAGTAGCTTGTTTATTTATTTATTTATAATTTATAGTGAGTCATGATGGCCTAGCGGTTAATCTCTCATGCATGAAGTTGTGGTTTCGAATCCGGGCAAGTACCAATGTGACTTTTTCAATCATGTACTTTCTAAAGTTTATCTTAGACATTACTGACATTATTCCGTGCCTCGGAAAGCACGTTAAGCTGTTGGTGCCGGCTGTCATACGTGGATCTTTGACAGTCGTTACGAGTCATCAGAAGCTTGAAAGTCTGACAACCAGTCTTACCTAGGGGTATCGTATTACCCAGTTACTGGGTTGTGGAGGTCAGATAGGCAGTCGCTCTATGTAAAATACTGGTATTCAGCTGCATCCGGTTAGACTGGAAGCCGACCCCAACATAATTGGGAAAAGGCTAAGCAGATGATGATTTATTTATACTTTATGCAACAAAAGTACAAGGTTGTAAGTAAACCTTTCACCTATACAGGCGTGATGTTTTGTTTTTATTTATTTATTTATTTATTTATTTAAGGTCAACCAACAACTGTTTACACATAACAATAACAGTTAACAAGTTATAACAGAAAAATTACATGTGCAACAGTTAATTACAGGTTAACACCGCTAGTACAAACACGTTGGTAAAGACATTATAAAATAAAATCACAAACATTAAATAATTTATGCAACAATTATAAACAATTATAAACATAGTATAAATAAACACATATATTTAATTTTGATTAATTTGATTAAAAATGTAAGATTATAAATTTTAAAAATAATAAACTAATTAACATCTTAAAATAAACTAATCCAATCCAAAATAATTCGACAACATAACAATAATTACTGACTGATAACCGTGAATAACAAATATACATATATTTATATTTGTTATTTGATTACATGTTATAAATATGAATGTTATAAGAAAGAGACTTAGGAGAGATTAACTTGAATTGTTCAGGACAACTTTACGTATTGTGTTAATACTGTCATGATGTAAATCTATTAGGTCGCTGCAGCTATTGAGAACCCTGCACATTCTAGAAATTGGTGAGTTTGCACCAAGTATAGACCTTCGAAAAGGCGGACAAAGTGGCGTTATGCTATTCCTAGGCAATCTACAGGGCGCTCGGAATCTAACAAGGTTTAATAAGTTTGGGCAATCAATTTTGTTTCGCAACAGTTTACATAAAAATAAGGTATCTGCGACATCTCTGCGTGTGGATAAGGGTTGCACTTTAAAATGTTGCAGACGAGACTTATATGAGGACAGAGACTTAAACATCCCTTCACTAAAGGCCAGATGCCACATAAAACGCTTTTGCACACGTTCCAACCTCAGAATATGAGTGGCAAAGTGTGGCCTCCATACCACGCTACAATATTCCAAGATGCTCCGTGCAAGACTATTATATAATACTATTTTAGTGCTACTTCTGCGAAAGCATTTAGTATTACGAATTATAAAGCCTACCATTTTAGATGCTCTTTTAATAATATTTTCGATGTGGGGCACAAAGCTTACTTTTTTATCGAAGAGTACGCCCAAGTCTCTTTTTCTTTTTTTCTTCTTTTTTATTATAGTCAGTGCTCCACAATCATTTTTGCTTAATGTTTGATATACAAAACCGTACGTACAAAACGTATTACCCAGTTACTGGGTTGTGGAGGTCAGATAGGCAGTCGCTCCATGTAAAATACTGGTAATCAGCTGCATCGGGTTAGACTGGAAGCCGAGCCCAATATAATTGGAAAAAGGCTAGGCAGATGATGATACAAAATCCGTAGTTAGCTGCCATGTAGTGTCTTTTTCCACCACGTGTATAGATTACTTAGTGACCTTGCTTCTAATTTTCGTGTATTCTCAGTTAGGAATGAGTTTCCTTATATCATCCCATGAGACTCGTAACTTGTAACTAAGATATAACACAAGAATGACTAGTTAGCTGTAGACACAGCTAATTATATAGGTAGGCGCCTATATTGTTAATAATCTACAAGGTAATTACAATTCTAAGTGGAATGTGTTTTAGAGGTGATATTAAACGTTGTTATAGCTCATTTTAAGCACCACGAATATACAAGGCGTTAGGCAAAATGAGTGACGTACCTACTTTTAGAGATTATAGTACTTATGAAACATATTATAAAACTTATAAACTTTGGGTTTAGTCCCATCTCATCCCCTTCCCATCTCATCCCCCATGCTTTTATAATTACAAAAATTCCACACCTCTCACTCCTGGCATAAATCAATTGTTTAAAGTACAGTCATATCGACATTTGTATTACATAGTACTAGCTTCCGCCCGCAACTTCGTGCGCGTCAGTTAATCCCTATTATCTAGCGGAATGAAATTATATGTTGCATATTTGGTAGGTATGAGAATACTCTTACCTACCAAATATACCTACAACATTATATAATATAACAATTGTATTTAAGCGGGTCCTACACAGAAGTAGCCTGCGGTGGCGACCGCAGTGACGGTCAGTTGTATTCGGTTGCAATGCAAGGGAGTCTTTAAACACGCGCGGTCATGACGCGGCCTGCGAGCGGTTGCCCGCGGCCGCATGCTCCGCCCCTTGTGCCACGCGGTCAGTTGTACATTTTTACAACAGGCCGCGTGTACCGCGTTGAAAAATACGTAAATTGTAATAGAAAATGAATCCACATTTTTCTGTTCCTGAAAGTAAGTGATGCCAATGATAATATAGGTATCCCACACCTCAAAAGTTTAAACTGTTTTTTTATTTGATTTTTTTTTCTTATCTCCTAGTCTTATTACTCATAATATCCCTGTAAAAACTACCACTGTAGAAAAAAAAGAACACAACACCACAGCTAATCATGCTGCAGGCCGCCACCGTGATCACGGTGGTGAGTCGCCGCAGAGGCTGGAGCCGCGGCTCGCGGTAGGCCGCCACCGCAGGCCGCGTCTGTGTGGGACCCGCTTTAACATTAATTTTATTTTTGGATTTTTATATTCTTTTTTTTATACAGAGATATATTTTTTTTAATCATTTATTGATGTAGATTAACGAGTTTATGGCAACGGCCTCTGTTATTTAATATAGTGTATTTATACACATATTACATCGGCAACAAGAAAAATATTTAGTTTTTTCCGTTTAGGGCTTATTGTTATTGTGTTTTTATATCTTAAAGTAAAATAATTTTATTTGTTATTTTTGAATGTATATTAATTTCACACCTTTTTTTTTGTTCATGACTGTACCGTTGACAGATTTATGCCAGGAGTGAGAGGTGTGACATTTTTGTAAGTATAAAAGCATGGGGGAAGAGATGGGAAGGGGATGAGATGGGACTAAACCAAACTTTGAACCTATATTGAAATCGCAAAATAAAAAAACCGTTTCTTACATTAGGTTACACAACACAAATTGAACACATAATGAAGTACCTCATACCTACCACCTTGTACAAGGTTATCGTTAATTTACCAAAAACCTGATGTACATAACATAACACCACGCCTGAAATCCCCGAAGGGTTAGGCAGAGATGTGCCCATTAGTACACCCACATTTTGCCAGATATGTTTGAGTCCCATGTAAGTAATTGGCTGCCTCGTTGGTCTAGTGGTCGCAAGCGCGACTGCTGTGCATGAGGTCTTGGGTTCGATTTCCAGGTCGGGTAAAGTGTTATTGGGTTTTTCCATCAGGAATTTCTCAGTAGCGGCCTTGGAGTCTGGATTTGTGCCCGGTTGATGGTAATAGGCTCGCCCCCTATTACATGGGACTAAAAACATAACTGGCGAAATGTGGGTGTACTAATGGGTACACCTCTGCCTAACCCTTCGGGGATTACAGGCGTGGTGTTATGTATGTTATGTAATTGTGGATCAACCCATCCACAATCAATGTTAAAAAAAAAAACAAGAGGTTCTAAAGTAGGAAGGGAGCTACGTAAAAAGGAAACATCATGGAAACAATCTTAACAGACAGTGAGTACCGACCCTAATCTCTAACACACAAAGAGCAACCGTAGTTATCAAAACAGTGTGAATAAAGTCTTTTTAAGGAACTATGATTTTTCTCGTAGTTCTAAGCTGGTTTATAAAGAAACTGGCTACTGCCTATGACGTCATACGCGCGGTTTATTCCGCTCCCGAGGGTCGTCGCGAGATGACATATCAGCATCATCATAAGTTCATAACAGCCGTAGGACGTCCACTGCTGAACATAGGCCTCCATTTCAGTAGGATTTCAGTAGGATTTCCAATAGGACCGGTTGAAAGCGGCTTGCATCTAGCTCAATTCTGTGGCCTTTATCAGATCGTCTGTCCATCTTGTGGATGGACGTCCTACGCTGCGCTTGCCGGTGCGTGGTCTCCATTCGAGAACTTTACGGCCCCATCGGCAAAAAATCAAATATGGCGTGGAATTTAGAAATTCTACAGTGAGGCGCCATTTTGAAATAAGCTTAAAATAAACACTTAAAGCCTCATCACATGGTAATGATACTTCAGGGGTAACACTCGCTACAATTCCAATTGTATCATTAACACATTATAATATATTCACGAGTGCGTAACTTTCTTAATAAGACCCACAAAGTTGATTACCCCTGCATAAGTAGCCAATAAATTTTGTTTCGTGTACCTTAGCATTTTTGTTACCTTTTTTTACTTATATTTTCATCAAAGTCAAAACATTTATTTCAATTAGACCATTTACAGGCACTTTTGAATTGTCAAGGAGTCGGTCAGTTAGTCCGAAAGCTGAAGCTAGTTGCTCGTTCCAAAACGGAGGTAGGCCTCTATGGAGAAGAACGAGCAAGAAACTTCACGGCACTCTTTTAAATTAGGTTTTTAAATCCTGGTTACATGATTCTTGTTGATTCTACATGTGATCACAATGAAGATGAATATACCGTAGTAAAAAATAAAGATGTAAGCCATCATCATCTGCCTAGCCTTTTCCCAACTATGTTCGGGTCGGCTTCCAGTCTAACCGGATGCAGCTGAGTACCAGTATTTTAGATGGAGCGACTGCCTATCTGACCTCCACAACCCAGTAACTGGGTAATACGATACCCCATGGTACTTTCAAGCTTCTTACTTCTTTTTTAAATTCGTAATCTCATTGTTGATGTTATAACTTAGCATTTTTAACCTCAAATTGTTCTCTTAATATACTAGCTACTCCCTACAACTTTGTGCGCATGGTTGTCTCCTGTGTTAAGTTACGTCTTTGGTTACTGCTTAGGTCTCGTGGGTCGTAGCATGATGTTATATAGCCTTTACTATTCCTCACGAATCTGGCTATCATTTACCCAATTGATTTTGTCAATTCGGTTGGTAGTTCTAGTGATTAACGGGTTTAAAAAATATTCAAAATACTGACATAACATTATGACAATATTTTTGTTTTCTTTATCGTGGGAAAATGCTCATGGACTATCCCCTATCTAGGGGAAGACGGCGGTGTGCCGGACTCTTACCGGCTAAAACCACCACGGTGTTCCTCGACAGACCTTTGGGCAAGGGTACGGGATTCGCTCGCGCATTCTACCGCGCCCCCGCCAGATTATGACAATGCCTGTAATTCCCGAAGGGTTAGGCAGACGTGTACCTATTATTAGACCCACATTTTGCCAGTTATGTTCAAGTCCCATGTAATAGGGGGCGTACTATTTCCATCAACCAAATTCCTGATGGAAAAACCCAATAACACTTTGCTCAACCTGGGATTTAAACCCAAGACATCATGGTCACCAGGCGTGCTTTGCGGCCATAAGACCAACGACGCAGTCGTTTAAAAGAAGTTTGCAAGTTGTATACTATAAGATACATATATTTTTGTTACATTACATAAATCCAATTTCATAATGGTTCCTGAAACGCCTAAAACCCTAGACTAGTTGACATTTTGTAAGTAAGACAACAGAATAAATGGTAGAATAACATTAGTTTAGTGTTTAGTGACATTTTCGCGTGGAAAAATATTTTAGTAGCATTTTCGTCACTTAAAAACGAGGAGGAAACTAATAAAAATGAGGATTCTGTTCCATGGGTGTCTCTAAGTAAAGCAAGTCTTTAAACTTATCTCCGGAATTGCTGGTCCGATTTAAAAAAATCTGAAAGCCTGAGTGATAACCCTCAAGGCAATATTTTATTTTGAAAAAAAATAGGAATCCTTGAGACATTTCTGACGAGCGAAGTCGCTGACAAAGACGCTCCTGAGGGGTGATAGGTTCAAGGTAGCTCGCCGTCCGATCAAGGACCAGGCCCTGGTCGTCGGCGCGTTTTGTTCCACGCGCGCCTCAAAGATATGTCAGCATAGGTACAGGGCCCCAACATTCGTCTGGCCCAACAGCGCAACAGGGCCACTGGATCCGTCTTAACCGGATCCCGTGGCCCCGGAACGCAAAAGACAACAGAAAGAATAGGGTGGTTTTTAAGTCAGCAAAAGTCTGACAGTTCCATCCGCCCTAGGTGGGGCGGAAGGATTCATTTGATAATTTTTGCCACCACAAAAATAAAAAAGGAATGAAGCTCAACGAGTCCTGGACAAACGATTCAACTGTCTTGGGTCCCGCAACGTAATTCACTCCAGTGCTACTATACCTCAATGTAAACACGTCTTTACGTCGTGTCACAAACGCACTGCTTGCATACCAACGACTCAACTCTGCCTATACGCGTCCGGGATGAACAACGAGCTGAAACTTCATTCATTATGCCTGAACACATTGAGAAATGTCCGGGTCAATGGCCCTTGGGAATTTGTACAGATATATTTCTTGAACGAGTTTCAAAATATGTACAGACAAGCTTCTGCTCGCGAATTCAACTGCGTCGATTTTAGAAGTTAAGACCTCATGCTCTACGACCACTAGATCAATGAGAGTCAGTCAGAGAGATCAGTCAACTTTGAATCTTAGTTTCCTCACGGTATTTTTCTTCACAGATGTCAGTGATGTCCAAGATAAACTTAGGAACTCCTGCACTGTTTGGCGAGCAGACTCGATTGTCTATACGTGAGTCGCTGCTGCAAGCTCTCCACTTCGGTGATAAGCGTGTGGCAGTGATTCACGTATAATATATTCATGACTTTTAGTTAAGTAATTAGAATAGAAATACTAACATAGCGGTAAAAAAAATTGTTACTAACACGAGTGAGTCATGTTAATTGATAAATAAATATTATTATTTTAATTCTATGAGTTGACAAGCAAGCGCGACTGCTGTGCATGAGGTCTTGGGTTCGAATCCCAGGTCGAGCAGTGTTATTGAGTTTTTCCATCAGGAATTTCTCAGTAGCAGCCTCGGAGTCTGTATTGTGCTCGGTTGATGGCAATAGGCTCGCCCCCTATTACATGGGACTAAACATAACTGGCGAAATGTGTGTGTACTAATGGGTTCACCTCTGCCTAACCCTTCGAGGATTACAGGCGTGATGTTATGTATGTTGAAAAAGTCACAGTGATACTTAGGTACCCCGTATCATGCAGGTACGTGCAGGTACCACCTGGCCATCAAGTCTTTCAAATGTCCAAACAAAAACACATAAAAAAAATAGTAGGTACTTTCTTAGTCAAAAGAAGAATATCTACTCGAAAAAATATTATCCCAACTTGGACTATTACTTGAGCCCACGCAAATTAAGTCATGCTTAACAAAAGTACGAATATACTTCAGAATTCCAAAAATACTCTCACAAAAGGGGATCAAAATTAAAATGGAAAACAAAGTTTACAATACCCTTTTTTTGTAACGTTTTTTTACCTGTTCCCCTCTCTCTAGGTTAACTGAGTTGTGGTTTATTGTATTCCCTTAAGAGGGGGAGTTTGGGAAACTTTATTTGGGGGTCTAATGTTTAAAATTTAAATGTTTTGTATTATTTTTATTACTTCCTTAATGGCTCTTGTCTGGAGAGCAATGGTACTGAGCGAAGATAGCGCAGCGGTTTAGTGATTGACTTCTGTGCTATGGGTTACGGGTTATAATCCTGCACAAAACCAATATCGGAATACTCTAAACTCCATATCCATTTGACTGCCTTATTGGTCTAGTGGTCGCAATGCGCGACTATTGAGCATGAGTTTTTGGGCTCGATTCCCAGGTCGGGCAAAGTGTTATTGGGTTTTTCTATCAGGAATTACTCAGTAGCAGCCTCCGAGTCTGGATGCTCGTTTGATGGCAATAGGCTCGCCCCCTATTACATGGGGCTTAAACATAAAGCATGTGTATTTTACAGGAGAACTTTATGAAGAAAATATTCGTCTTTTGGAGTTTACAAAACACTAGCATTTGCCCGTGTCTTCGCCCGCGTGGAAGTCAAAGACCCTCTTAACTCAGCCCTATCGCAAAATCCGTTCCTCGCTGACGCCTCTTACCCATAAACTACCTACCTGCCAAATTTCAGCTTTATAGGTCAAGTGAGTACTTAATTTTCGAGTTTGCGTGTTTTAATCAGTGAGTGAATGACCTTTCGCGTTAATAATACACTAGCTTTTGCCCACAAATACAACCATATTTTTTTCCAATGCAAGTGGTAGTACTGTTTAAACAAATTTCAACTTTATTATCAGCTTTAATAATACTAACTAATCTTATAGAAACTTACCTAATAACCTGTCATAAGATTTGGTATAAAATTGAATGGGATAAGTTTTTCGTATTTCTTCTGAAACTGTAACAAAATCTGAGCCTCGTTTCCAATTTCGTAGTTTCGATATATACCAACTTACTCGATTTTCACTTGAATGTTAAAATCAATACGTTCCGTCCTCATAAAAAATACTTAATAAAGAAATATTGCGAGCATTTGTACTTTAAATATTACTTTAACCCATATAATTCCAAAAGTACCATAATATACGACATAAAGTACAAAATATATCGACTATCCATATTGTTTGGGTTATTTTCGATGCTACCCACTCCATACAAACATAGTCTAGTTATATTTATTTTTACACGACTGCCCCAAAAAAAGGAGTGTTATGTGTTCAGGGTTAATGTATGTAAGTATAATATTATGTATGTGAGATTCTTTATTCCACCATAACTTTTAAACTCCTGAACCGATTTAAATGTATCGGGTATCGTTAAAATCCTTGCATCGTTCCGAGTAACATAGTTAAAAATAAAAAGAATTCTGTGTGGTCACTTTAATACCAGCTTTAATTTTTTTTTTTTTATTAATCTGGTCTTGTCTATTTTTATCGTCTTGAATTTGACAAGTAGATTTAAAAAAAATTATAACGATATATGACGAGTAAACAAAGTACAAATATGTGCAAAGTCGTGTTTTTTTATTTTTTAATACGCGCGATGAAAATGAGACTTAACAAGCGTCACTAATGAAAAGCTTGCGCAGGTATGGATGTACGAAATAGTTATCTATCCATAACTTGTGTATCTATTCAGGGATTGTTTTGTCTATCCCCTTTCAAAATGATACCTCACTCAATAACTCGTAATTAAAATACGATTTTTTGAGTGTCGATGTGTCATTTTGATATAAATAATTATATCGAATTTGTATAGAGCACGATGTCAGTACAGTTCTCTTAAAAAGGCGCCATTTTTTTCCTGGAATCACGTCGCCTGCAAAATCATGCGATTCTCTTGGGCTTTTGTGGAAGCAACTTTTTGCCGAGTGAAAATATATGGCTTTTAATAAATATACAAAACATAGATATTATATTTCTACGTATATGTGTAAATACTACTCCTCCGCTGTTCTTTTCTGATTAATTTCGTTACGGGACACAAGACATCGGAATCATTTCTCCGAGACTCGGAGGACTTTCCATCTTTTATTGCTTCAGTGCTTTTCTTGTGATTACCACTGTTGATTCTGGCTTTCAGGAGTTGCAGTGGCTTGGGAATAGTGCGACGGGTTTGTCTCATAAAAAAGAGTGTAAGGTAAAAGTCAATTTATTAGAATTAGATCACTTAAAGGCGTCATTTACAAGAAAATAGAATTGAATTTAGTTGCGTTCCAAAATGTATTATAGTTCGGTTTGGAGAAGAATAAGCAAGAAAATCTATACTTACTTATATATAAAAAAATTGATTTCAAATGATGACGAATTGAGATTTCTTGCAGGTATATTATTTGGTGTCAAATTGAAACAGTGACCAATTAAGTATAAAATCAGTTTCATCACACATCGTTATATTGCATTCTAACAAGAAAACTTACACACATACATAAACTCACGCCCTTTTCTCATGGGGGGAGGCAGAACCCACAGAACGCCACCTGCTAACTGCTACGATCCTTACATACTCCTTTCGCCTCATCCACGTTCATACATCTCGTCATACAAGCACGTACTGCGCACCAGATAACAAGAAAACATCCCTAAATTAATATTTATAAAGTTAAAATATTACTAGGTACAGTTCAAACTACTAAGTTATTTTTTTAATTTTACAAAACAGTTCCAAGCCGCACCGTCTCATAATTATATTTAAACAATTCCGCAATTATTTTACACTGGCAACCCCGGGTTTAAGGGGAACTACGGGACGGTCATTGTTTCTTGTTCGTCTTACTCGCCTGGGTTTTGTTATGCAAAATAATGAATTCGTCAGCCGAATGGCCGACTGCATTATACTATGAAATATAACACTTTGCATTAAAGGTTGGTTTGTAGTTGGAGCTATGCGATTGTATACTTTTTTTTGTAGCCTACATTTTCTCACTGCTGGGCAAAGATCTCTGCCAAGTCCTTTCCGGATATTTCATAAAAAAAAAAAATACTACCACATTGTATGGCAATGCTAATTCTCAGTAGCAGCCTCGAAGTCTAGATATGTGCCCGGTTGATGTGAATAAGCTCGTCCTCTATTACATGGGACTAAAAACATAACTGGCGAAATGTGGGTGTGCTAATGAGTACTCGTCTGCCTAATCCTTTGGAGATTACGGGCGTGTTGTTATGTATGTTTCAGAACCAGTTAAGAGAATAAGCTCTAAAAATCGTTGACCATTTTCCACAATTTAAACTTGCAGAAGAAGGAGCGTTACAACAAACTTCCCAGCATCCAACATTATGTATATTTATGTACTTACGTACGAGTAGTTTTAAAAGAAACGAAATAAAATTACTAGTTCTTTATCCCTGTATAAAAAGTCCTTGAATTTAAAGTCGAGCAAGAATTAAGTTTCGGAACTAGCTAGATCGTATTCAAAGAAAGTATTTAAGTCAGCAAGTTGAATTCCATTTTAAAAGTGCTCAAACTGGAATTGTGAGAATGGTAGTATTTGTTCAGACATTATGACGAATAGAACTGAAATTACGGAAGGAAACTTTAGTTTGCACGACTTTACCGCAGTAACGTATGCCTGAAGAGGACTTACTGACAGTGAGCCACATACAAAAGTCAAAGTCAAATTTAATAAACTATTAAAAGCTACTTACTTTTGTATGTCATATACAAGAAAAAAGAATTCAATCCAGTTGCTCCTTCCAAAAGGTAGTCTAAAAATATTTAGGTTAGTAAATATTTAGCACATACCTAACATAACATCACGCCTGAAATCCCCGAAGGGTTAAGCAGAGGTGCACCGATAAGAACATCGACAAGCAAGTATTTAACTATATGGAATCTTTTAGATGGGCTGACTGCCTCGTTGGTCTAGTGGTCGCAAGCGCGACTGCTGTGCATGAGGTCTTGGGTTCGATTCCCAGGTCGGACAAAGTGTTATTGGGTTTTTCCATCAGGAATTTCTCAGTAGCAGCCTCTGAGTTTGGATTTGTGCTCGGTTGATGGCATTAGGCTCGCCCCCTATTGCATGGGACTAAAAACATAACTGGCGAAATGTGGGTGTACTAATGGGTACACCTCTGCCTAACCCTTCGGGGATTACAGGCGTGATGTTATGTTTATGTATGTTATGTTAGATGGGCTATTAAATGCGTAATAAATCATAAAAATATTTCACCCCTATTCAATAGTACCCTTTATTAACATAACATTACTCCTGTGATCCCTGAAGGGTTAGATAGAGGTGTACCCATTAGTACACCCACATTTCACCAGTCATGTTTAAGTCTCATGTAATAGGAGCCAGCTTTTTGCCATCAACCGGGCAAAACTACAAACTCCGAGGCTGCTACTGAGAAATTCCTTATGGAGAAACCTAATAACACTTTGCCCGACCTGGAACCAACCGAAGAACTCATGCTCTACAGTCGCGCTTTGCGACCACTAGACTAACGAGGCAGTCAAATAAATGGGGAATAAATCATGAAAATATTTTACCCTTACTCAAAAATACCCTCTACCCGTCCGAAAAATATCTATCGCTCCATCAGGAACATAGCCTTTATTGGGGCAGAGGAAGTTCATTAATTCATGGTAGCCTATTTTGGACGGGCCGAGCAGAGACTACGGCAGAGACCAAAATAATAAATGTTTTCATGAAGAAAATTAAACACGTATAAACTACTGCCTTTATGCTTATCTGAGGTTCGAAAAGTAAATGTTTATAAGTTAATTTTGGGATTAATAATACCGGCCATTTTATGTTCCACTGACGAGCAAAAGCCTCTTCTTATACAGTGAAGGTATGAGCAATGATCACCACGCTTGTTCAAGATGGATTGGCGATTTTAGACTTATAATGATTTGTTCGCGTCAAAGTTGATTTTTCCATACAAACTTTGGACCCCCGATTCAGTTCCCTTTTGGCGTGCATTTTGGAAAATCCTTTCTTAGCGGACGTCTACTAATAAAAAACTACCTTCCTGCTAAATTTCATCTTTATACGTCAAGCGGTTTTTCATATTACGTGATAATTGAGTGAGTCTCCTTTCGCTTTTATTTAGTTAGATTTAGTCCAGATATTCTACTAACCAAAAACGTTCCAAATCTAGTAGTAGTAGGTATCTGTTAAATCTAAAAAAATGTAAAAAAGAAAAAATTGTTTGTTAATGTGTAAGAAGATTTTTTTTATGTTCTTATCCGATTACGAGCAATATATCTTTCTCTGATAGAAAGCAACAGTATTACCGAGTGACATAGGCTGTGTTTTACGGCTTAATTAACTGTCACGCGCGGACAAAGTCGCGGGCAGAATCTCATATTGTTGTTATTTGTATATTTGATCAAGCTCACATTCGTGTAAGCATTTCAAGGCCCAATCAACATCATTGATACCACTTTGCCTGTACTTGAGCCATATTGTTACTAGTACACAGAACAATAGGTACGTTGCAATGTTATCAAGCATTCTATTGATTAAAATGTACTGTAATAATGAAATGAAGTGCAGTCTCGTTTGAACAATTGGAAATATAAAAACAATTACCAATTGAAATACGACCAGTCCTACCTAGGGGTATCGTGTTACCCAGTTACTGGGTTGTGGAGGTCAGATAGGCAGTCGCTCCATGTAAAATACTGGTATTCAGCTGCATCCGGTTAGACTGGAAGCCGAACCCAAAATAGTTGGGAAAAGGCTAGGCAGATGATGATGATGAATTGAAATACGAGTACACTGAGTGTCGCAATGGCCCGCTTCATGCATGAGGTTGCGGGTTCAAATCTGGGCAAGTATTCATATTCATATTCATTTATTTGCATTCCATGATGTGTATATAATAGATGTTACATAATGCTTAAAGCTAATGTACAGTAAAGGCCTACGCAGACCGGGACGGTATGGCAAGGGATTAAGTTTTTTACTATTAGACATTCAACCGTATCGATATAGAAATACGACATAAATTGCTATGTTTTAAAATGATGTTGTGCCATCGAAAGGTAAGCTTCGGACGCTTCTAGGTCACAGCAACATAATATTATCACAGTATTATTATTAACCTCAAATTAAAATATATAAAAAAATACAGTACCACTGTAACTTTTCCTATTTCCATGTGCTTTCTAAGTTTATCTTGTTTATCTGACATAGGTGAAAGGAAACATCATGAGGAATCCTGGACATTTAAATTAATAACATAACATCACGCCTGCAATCCCTAAAGGATTAGGCAGAAGTGTACCTATTAGAACACCCACATTTCGCCATTTATGTTTAAGTCCCATGTTATAGGGGACGAGTCAAAATAATAAAAGTTTGAAATCACAAATCCACCTTGAGCAAGAGTGCTGATCAATGCTCGTGCCTTCTCTGTGTGAGAAGACGCTTTTGCCCTCAAATCTCAGTTAGACAGGTTTCACTGTGTTATACTTTGGGATATTTCATCTCCTAACAAAACAAAGTGGAACACAAATGCATTCTCCTTTCAGTAAACAGTAAACACTGAAGTGGAACTAACCCAGTAACTGGATATTCCATTTTGCTGGGCGATCGCTTTCAGTAACCTACTTCTGACTGACTAGGTACATCATAAGCAATAAGTTTGCAATATGACTAGGCGCGTCGGGAAAGCAAACTGTGACACGCTTCGACGAATCGTTGGGTTTACACCTTGTGACATACGGATGAATAAAAATGTTGATTTTATAAATATATACTTATTTATACTCCCTTCATTAGAGACGTTACAATGCTATCGTTGGTCTAGTGATTGCAATCCGCAACTGCTGAGCATGAGGTTTTGGGTTCGATTCCTAGGTCGGGCTAAGTGTTATTGGGTTTTTTCATTAGGAATTTCTCAGTAGAAGCCTCGGAGTCTGGCTATGTTCCCGGTTGATGGCAATAGGCTCGCCCCCGATTAAGAACTTAAAAATAACTGGCGAAACTTGGGTGTACTAAAGGGTACACCTCTGCCTAACTCTTCGGAGATTACAGGCATGATGTTAAGTTATCGTTGTTTCAAAAATATAATGTTTGCGATAATAAACTCCGTTATTTTACGATAAATAAGAATTCAATTTAGTCTATCAGCCATTTACTAATTATCGGCCAAGTGCGAATCTTACTAGCACGTGAACAGTTTCGTACCATAATGAACGGGCATCATCATCATCTGCCTAGCCTTTTCTCAACTATGTTGGGGTCGGCTTTCAGTCTAACCGGATGCAGCTGAATACCAGTATTTTACATGGAGCGACTGCCTATCTGACCTCCACAACCCAGTAACTGGATAATACGATACCCCTTGGTGAGACTAGTTGTCAGATTTTCGGGCTTCTGACGACCCGTAACGACTGTCAAAGATCCACATATGACAGCCGGGACCAACGGCTTAACGTGCTTTCCGAGGCACGGAGGAGTCTCGGTGTGAAAAGATTTTCACCCATCCACGGACCAACCCCGGCAAGCGTAGCTTAACCTGACGGATCGACCCATGCGGCTGTTATTACTTAGCCACGAGCTCCTCGAGAACCATAATGAAGGGGCATAAATGCTGAAAAAAAAAACGTTTCTTGTAAAACTCAATTTTTTTTTATTCCTTGCTTTTGCCCGCGACTTCGTCCGCGTAAATTTCGGTTATCGCGGACACAGACGAAGTCGCAGAAAAAATTACCAGATTCGAAACGACACGTGGCGCCATCTATGATCATATGAACGTTATTGTGATTTCCCTCGGAAACAGTACTTTTTTTCAGGATTAAAGGTACCCTATGTTCGTTCCTGTACACCTGGCAACGTATATGCAAAATTTCAGGATGATCGGTTCAGTGGCTTAGGTGTGAAATGGTAACAAACAAACTTACTTTCGCATTTATAAATAAGTTAGGATTAGGATTTCTTCTTAAAAATTACATAAAGAGTTTTCATAACATCACGCCTGTAATCCTCGAAGAGTTAGACAGAGGTGTACCCATTAGTACACCCACGTTTCGCCAGTTATATTTGTTGTTATGGATAAAGAGTTTTATTGATTAAGTTTCAATCGAAAACATCTATCGGTTTCTAAGAATACTTTAATTATATCTGACGACCCTGAATACCTATTTCTTTTATTCTTAACATTTATATTATTAACATTGACGCCGACAAAGTTGCTTGATAATAAATAGAGTACACAGCGAATAGTCAATACATTCTTTTTTTTTTTGTCAAAATACACTCGAAATCCTTTCAACCAATGTGTCAGCAAAATAAAGTTTTCCGACACATCGCTATGTAAATGTCAGTGCATTTAGACATGTGCACACAGAATTCACAGTCACAAAATGGTGTTTGCGTTACAGCTTTGCCGTATCTGGCGTGTGTCCGCTTTCATATTCCTCATGCGGACCTTTTAATCTCGCCTGGAAGATTAAAATGATATACGTATGGATATGGATGATGGATGACCTAGTGGTTAAGACATCATGGATGAGGTTGCGGTTTCGAAACCGGACAATTTACCAATCTTCTTCTTCTTTATCGTTTGGGCAGTAAGGTCTTACGACCCCACACAACCTAGCGTCAGAGTTTCTAAACCGCCTCAAGGGACTCTGACATGGTTTGAGTGGGACAGTACTAGGCTGGTAAGTCCAGGTTTCTTTTCGATGTTTTCCTTCACCGATGTCAGTGATGTCCAAGATAAACTTTAGAAAGTACATATGAATTGAAAAAGTCACATTAGTACTTGCCCGGTTTAATCCAGAACCTCATGCATGAGAGGCAGGCGCCTTAACCACTGGTCCATCATGATAAACGTTATTTACCAATATAACATAAACATCACGCCTCAAACCCCCTAAGAATTAGGCAGAGGTGTATCCATTAGTACACCCAGATTTTGCCAATTATGTTTTAGTTCCATGTAGTAGGGGGCGAGCCTATTGCCATCAACTGGGCACTCATCGAACTCCGAGGTTGCTATTGAGAAAATTTTGATGTAAAAACCATCACCAAGAAAGTCCAATACTAAATTGACTTTTTCAATTCACAATGTACTATCTAAGTTTAAGTAGGACATCACAGAAAAAAATCTGAATTCAATGACATTTTGCTTGACTTAGGAATCAAACCCATGCTCAGCAGTCACGCTTGCGACCACAAGACCAATAATAACATCAACATTAGTTACGTAAGTGATACCCCACAAGGACGACCACCGCAAGCTAGCTACCTGATAGGCAGTGTCGGGTGATGGCATGTGATACTATTTCTTAAGATACCTGACCTTTGTGGCTTCGCTGCCTTGAGCCGAAGACCCTTAGCAGATCTGTTGTGTTTTTGGAACGATGTTTCTAAACGCGGCTTTGCAGAAATCGTCACATATGGAAAAGGCGTTATGTAGGAAATCTTCCTTCTCTGTTTCTTTCTTTCTGTCTCTTTCTATTATTGTAAACGGGTATCAGGAACTTTGTTATTATTTTAATTGACTCAAAAAAGGAGGTTGTTTACGTGTGTTTTTTTTTGTCATTCATCAAAATTGCCTTAGCCGCGTTGAACGGTTTTTGGTAAGGACAAAACTTATAAGTTTGCGTCACCGACATGCTAATGTGACGTTACATTTTTTATTTCTGCCGGCAGCCCCATAACAACTTATTGGTTCATTGATTCTAATAAGGCTAGTACTAAGAGATAGATGGACAGTTATGCCAAAACTATAATGGTTCACTATTTACTACAGAACCCTAAAATAATAACAAATGTTTTTACGTCAACAAAATGTTTACCTTCACAAAAAATAGTGGAACAATTCAAAAACATATTCCCAAAAGAAAACACACAAGCAACAGAAACTAAAGATAACAATATCTTTTTCACCTCATTAAAACACAAAAGCCGAGCACACAACACATCAAAAGAAATACGTTCCCACCACATTGTCGTACTGGCAAACGCTCAGACGTTTTGATCTATCCACTAGTACACTGTGACACTACAAAGAACTTGATTCTTTGAACTACATACATATCTAATTATGTGTGAATTTAAAACATTCTATCTTCTACTGACTGCCTCGTTGGTCTAGTGGTCGCAAAGCGCGACTGCTAAGCATGAGGCCTTGCGTTCGATTCCCACGTCGGTCACATTATTGGGTTTTTCCATTAGAACTCAGTACCAGCTTTGGAGTCTGGTTTTGTGCCCGGTTGATGGAAATAAGCTTGTCCTATTACATGGGGCTTAAACATAGCTGGCGAAATGTAAGTGTATTAATGGGTACACCTCTGCCTAACCCTTCGGAGATTACAGGCGTGATATTATATTTTTACACACACCAACATCAATTGTTGCAATCAAAAATCCACATAATGTCTAGAAACACTTGTACGGTTGCCAAAATCGTAGTTACTAAGCCCAAGAGTTTTACCCACGGAGCCTTGCAAGCTATCAAATTATTTCGTGGTTAATTTAACTTTGTACATTTACAAGTTGCAAGCACTGTTATCGTAATCGCAAGGGAAAGTTTCCTTTGAAACAAAATACAATTTAATTTCGTTTTAATGCTAACATCGCGAGACCTTGAGGGTTGCATGTGATTAAAGACTGTCATGATTGGAATCTATCTTCTATCTAAATATATTATATAGATAATATATAATAGTAATAATAATCTCTTTATAATAATAATAAATAAAATTTTATAAAGAGGAAAAATTTGTATTTTTGTTTGTAATGGATAAACTCAAAAACTACTGGACCGATTTAAAAAATTCATTCACCTTTGGAAAGCTACATTATCTGCGAGTAACATAGGCTATATTTTATTTTTACACGGACGAAGTCGCAGGCAAGGCTAGTATTATATAAAAGCGAAAGTTTAGTCACTCACTCATCCAATTATCACGAATTATCGAAAACCGCTTGACGTATAAAGATGAAATTTGAAGGTAAGAAGTTTTTAGCATTAAAGTTGATTTCACCATTAAAACTTTAGACCCCCGTTTCATCCCCTTGGGTGTGTATTTTGGAAAATCTTTTGTTAGCAGACGCCTACTAAGCAAAACTACTTCTATGTCAAATTTCATCTTTATACGTCAAACGGTTTTCGATATTTCGTGATGAGTGAGTGAGAGCATGAGTCACTTTTCGCTTTTATATTTTTTGATAGATTGGAAAGAAACTGTCTGTTATGCTTTCACTACTAAACCACTAAACCGATTTTAATTAAATTTGGTACGGGGTAAGTTTGAACCTTAAGAAATTGACGTGGACTATTTTTAATTCTATAACTTCGTCTACGTCCGTGATAACAGACATTTACGCAAACGAAGTCGCGGCCAAAAACTAGCATAGTATAATCATAATTTTTCCTAACTGAAAATGTGCTCCTAACTGCTTGACATAGGGTAGTTGACTAAGAAAATATATTTAGTCCATCAGTTAGATTACTAAAAAATATTGTTCACGTATTTTTTCTTTTGTCCGGCAAACAAAAAATTACGAAGATACAGCGCTTGGAAATTTCGTATGACGTCACGCCGCCGTGCTAGAAATTTTACCACGTTATTACGTCAAAGCCCCCCACTTCTAAACTTTGATATGATATATCTTTGTAATTTTTTATCTAATTGATAAAACAAAAAATACGTGTTCAATATTTTTTAATAATCTTACTGAGGGAGTAAATCGAATCGATTTATTTTTACCCAGGCAACATCCCTATTATAAGCACCATCCCTTTTTAATACGTCACGCAATTAGCACAATATTTATACAAGTTTAAAAAAAAGAACGACAAAAACAAACACGCTGACACATTCAGTGCCCATTTGTAAATAGAGGCTCTCACAGGATTTAAATACAGGAATTCCTAAAGTAAGGCTATTTGTAAAGGCTAAAAAACTAACAAGTAAAAAGTCATTGGGCAATAAATATCCCAAACTGCTTTCCAAGTCTTTAAATAAATCTAGGGAGTGACACTTTACGTACTATTTTCCGCTTTGGGACAAATATTGCGTCCTAATAGACTTTTCGGATTGCTTTTTAATCTTTAAAATGGCTGCTGCAAATTGAAGGTACATTTGGAATTATTTTGTGGTTTAAATGAAAGCTGTTTACGGATTTTTTTGTTTGTTCTTCAACCGTAAGGTTAAAAACTGTTTAAATTGAAACTTACCGTACTTGGAATACTTTTTTAAAAGAGTACGTAGGTATGAAGTTAGTTTGTTAGTTAAAATGCATTTAGAAATTAATTAGAAAAATATACACACATACACATAACAACACGCCTGTTATCCCCGATGGATTAGGCAGAGGTGTACCCATTAGTACACCCACATTTCGCCATTTATGTTTTTAGTCCCATGTAATAGTGGGCGAGCCTATTGCCATCAACCGAGCACAAATCCAGACTCCGGGGCTGCTACTGAGAAATTCCTGATGGAAAAACCCAATAACACTTTGTCCGACCTGGGAATCGAACCCAAGACCCAACGAGGCAGTAAGTACGAGTTATTTAAATGAAATAACTATGAGAAGAGTCTTTAGTAATGGGTTCCCAAACCTTTAAAAAATATGGTAGGTATTTTATGATGTTATATGCAAGATGCAAGTTTAAAAAAATACGTTATAAATAATTGAGTTTTCAACACACTGACCAAATGACTCGTAAAATGCTTCTTATTGCACCGCTTTAAGGATCATGATGCGGTGTATTACGCACGAGTGTCCGATAATGTTATTTTTTTTAAGTAATTTTAGTAAAAAAGTGTCTTATTTATTTATTTATTTATTTAAACTTTATGCAACAAAAAAGTACAAAGGCGGACTTAATGCCTTAGGCATTCTCTACCAGTCAACCAAAGGTGGTGAAGAGATAACAAAGCAGGTGCAAAAAATTGTACATGAGGAAATAATCAGATAAGAAATTTTAAAATAATTGAAAACAAAATCTAAACAAGTTTAATCGTACACAAGTACATAAACTCATATATACCATATATAATATATATATATATATATATATATATAATATACATACTCATAAATACATACATACCTATTTTATAAAAATAATAGAAAGGATATTTATGATAAAACTCTTGCTAACTCTTGCTCTCTTACTCTTGCTTGTGTCTTGATTGGTCATGCTTATTTTTTTGTAATTCATTGCTCTAATTAAACATGGGCTACAATTCACTTCCGACTACTATAACATACTTTGTTCACTAATAATTATCATAGTGTTCTATTGTATTCCAGAGAACGTGTAATGAGCTTACAATTCGTAGTATTCCATTAATTATTCACAAATAGTTTCTGTGAATACAGCGGTATACGTTTGCCGCAGAATTATCCTAACTAATATTATGAAATAATACGATAGTAAGTTTGTTTGTTGGTTACCATTTCACGCTTAAACCACTGAATCGATCATCCTGAAATTTTGCATAGATATAGTTTGTTAGGTGCACAGAAACGGACATAGGAAACCTTTGAACCCGAAAAAAAGTACTGTTTCCAAAAGAAATCATGAAACGTTCTTATAATGATAGATGGCGCCACATGTCTTTCATCAAAATTTCATCTTGACGTCCTTTAGCCCCCGCCCCCCCCCCCTTCCTGGATCCGCTACTGCCAGGTCGTGCTCTGGTCGGGTAAAGTGTACCTGGGTTTCGCTTTTAAGGATTTCTCAATAATTATTTATTGCGATGTTGTGTTTAAAAAGCTTAATGACCCTAATACTAAAACCAGGAAAAAATTCAGACCCCCCCAGAATTAATGAAAAAAGAACTCCGCAAAAAGAAAACCACGAAACCCACAGACAACCAATTTCGAGAAAAAACCGCAATTTAAAAAGTAGCAATAAAAAATAAAACAAAAAACCCTTTTGTGTCACCAAATTCATTCCATTGCTGTAAAAACGAAGTGTCCAAAATGCCCAGACACTGCGGGGGTCACTATAAATCACGGGACCAACCCGGGATTCGATCCCGCAATAAATATTTCAGCTGACAATTACTTCGGTGAGTGTACTTAAGTAGCCAACGTTTAAAGTATATTGATAAGTTTAACCAACTTAAATGAACAGGGGATTATGTGTTACAAGTAAGAAAGAACTGCCTCGTTGGTCTAGTGATCGCAAAGCGCGACTGCTGAGCATGAGGTCTTGGGTTCGATTTTCAGGTCGGGCAAAGTGTTATTGGGTTTTTCATTGGGTATTTCTCGGTAGCCGTCTCGTAGTCTGGATTTGTGCTCGGTTGATGGCAATAAATTTGGCCTCTATTACTTAAACATAACTGGATAAATGTGGGTGTACTAACCACCTCTGTCTAACCCTTCGAGGATTACAGGCGTGATGTTATGACAAGTAAAAAAGGACCAATTTTCTTGCCCGCAATTTCATCAGCGTGGTATTTTGCACCCGCGAAAAGTTATATTTATCTTTGCTTACTGCTCCGCTCCCGTATGACGTAGCGTGATGATTTATAGCCAATACTATTTCCCAATAATCTGGCTATATAGTTGGCCTTTGCCCAACAGTGGGACAGTAGAAGTTAATAAAGAAAATGCCGAAAAGAGAACCAATGAAGAACATTAGATCGTAAACTTCTACATACAATAAATTTATTAAGCCCGCGATTGCTTTGTGCGTAACATTCAAGAAAAGGTTTTTTAACGTCGTTACGGACCCCCAATTACAGTTTAGTTTTATGAGTTCCGTACGATATTACGCATGTTATTTGTTACTCACAATTCCTTCCATTGATCGCAATAAATGTAATTGTTTCGGGTTAGTTAGGTACTCGTACTTTTATGTTACGAATAGATACGGAATCTATGTATTTGATATTTTCTATTGAATATATTGAATATAGATACCGTATATATGGCGTATATATCGTATATTGATGCTTTACTGATACGTATGTATATGTTAAGACTGTCTTCGCTCCGCGACTTTGTCCGTGTCAGAGTTAATTTCTCCATACAAACTTTGGACTTCTGTTTCATACTCTTAGGGGATGAATTTTTGAAAAAACTTTCTTAGCGCGCGCCTACGCCATATAACTATCTGCGTCTCGGTAGCGCACGCGCCTTTCGCAATCCAGGGCCAATCCGAGCCTCCTAAAATGCATGGCGCCAACAAAATCAAATCATCATCATCTTCCTGCCCTTGTCCCAAATTATTTGGGGTCGCCGCAACACGTTTTCTTCTTCCATTCCGTCCTGTCAGCCGTCATGCAATCACTGACTCCTCTTTCATTCATATCCTTCTTCACACAATCCATCCATCTTTTCTTTGGTCTTCCTCTTGCTCTCCATCCATCCACATTCATATTCATAACTTTCCTGGTCACATGCGTTTCAAACCTAAATTCCCTAAATCGCCAACAAAATCAAATATGGCTGTCAAATCTAGTCTAAAACTATATTATTATGTACTTCTTCCTCATTATCAAAGCTTGGCTTTCCTTATCCCGGGTTTGCCTCATGGGTCAAGATAATTAAATTAATGGTTATGGTCTTAGCTCTGCGGCTTTAAGGACCAACCACAGATGTAAAGACAACTAGAAACTCGAGCTATTTCGTTGGTCTAGTGGTCGCAAAGCGCGACTGCTGAGCATGAGGTATTCGGTTGGGGGCCGGGCAAAGTGATATTGGGTTTTTCCATCAGAAATTTTTCAGTAGCAGCCTCGGAGTCTGGACTTATTCTTGGTTGATGGCAATAGGCGCGCCTATTATTACATGGGACTTAAAAACATAACTGCTAAAATGTGGGTGTACTAATGGGTATATCTCTACCTAACCCTTCGGGGATTACAAGCGTGATGTTATGTTAATGTTGGAAACTTGAAATCTGGAGCTAATTGAGACAGTATTCAATTTTAAAACATACTCCTAGCGCGAGTTTTTGTACCTATTGGAATGCGTTCGATCGCATTAACGTTGACTACAATAATTAGTGTCACTATGAAATGAGAATCCATCTAGTGAAAATAATGGAGAACTTCGAATCCTATGCTATTCTATTTTAACTTAGAATCGGTAGAAAAACTCGCACTCAGTCTGTTGGCATTTGCATCAATCGATCCGAAATTATTGATGCCCGCTACTTCGTCCAAATGAATTTCGGTTTATTGCTAGGTTTTTTCCGCGGCGTCCTAATTCTTTATTTCATTAAAATTTACCTGAGTTACTCCTTATAACATCAGCTATCTGCCTGTGAAAATCTCGTCAAAATCGATCTACCCAATTTCGGGATTAAACAGAACTAACAGAGAGATAAAGAGACAGAAATAATGTAAAAAAAATGGAAATTTTAGTGTTAAAAATGGAAATCTAATTGATAGTAACGCGTAACTTTTTTTTAAAACCTTGAAAACTCTCCGGTGTTGTGGGTGCATTTACAAACATATAAATACACATACACAAACAGCCGGACCCGGAAAAACTATCTGCAGGTCAATTGTTCCGTGCGAGAATTTAACCCGCAACACGCAGCGCAAATATTTTAGTAATAACCTGTTATTTTGACATTATAAACAGACACTTTATTTTGTGACAAAGATAGAAAAGGGTATGCTTAGATGGTTCGGTCATGTTGAGAGGATGAGTGAAAGTCGATTGACAAAAGGTATTTATATAGCAGAGGCAACGCCGGGAGAGGTCGCCCTAGGAAGACCTACACTGACCTTATTGGTGAGGTCCTTCAGAAAGGTCAGGTGCGGAGTACTCGTAACCAGCGTGCTTGTAAGACGAGATGTATGAACGATGAGGCGAAAGGAGTATGTAAGGATCGTAGCAGGTGGCGTTTTGTAGTTTCTGCCTACCCCCAAGGGAAAAAGGCGTGAGTTTATGTATGTATGTTTATGTTTGTTTTTATTTATTTGGTATGCATTGCATAGATTGGCCAAAATATGACTAAACTGCTTTAGTTTGGAGCGCACTGTCAGTACGTACAGCCTCTATAAATCGTAGCGAAATCATGAAGCTTTGCTTTATGTTGCATAATTGCCTTATCCATCCTCTCTATATCCTAGTCCTGTCCCCTAGTTTAAACTATTCAAGCCAGTTTGACGGCTCTTTAAGTAATATATCATATGGGTTCTATTTATTCATAGGTGAGCAAACGGCATCCGGGTCAGCCCATTATTTATCCGGGATAAGTAAAGATGGAGGTCGCAGGTCATCCAGGCGTGCGACAGGTTTATCCGGGATTTGGACGTGCGAAATCGTTTGTGATTTTTTAGACCTATTATTCGACCTAGTTTCTTGTTGGAAATGTCGTGATGATGGGTGTAAATCTTTTTGTCTTAGCCCTGTCTGAGACGTGGAATATGAGATAGTAGTTAGGTGCCCGTGTTGCTTATGTAACTTGAAATAAACCTAACAGATTTTTTTTTAATGTCTGAAGTTGGTTAGTTATAATCGAAACTTATGCGACCAAGGAGTATTCCAGATCTGAGGACACACAATGAAGTCGTACCATTGTACAAATAGGGTGATAATCATCATCATCATAGGGTGATAACATGGAACCCAAATTAAATCTCGTAATATGGTAGTTTAATGCCATGTATCAAGTGTAATTCTGTACACAAATGTTAAACATTTATTTTAAAAAAGTATGTTAAGATTTTCTTGTCCTTTCCTCTAAGGGGCAACTAGATTATTTTTTTTTTGTATGGCGGTTAAAAGTGCTTTTCAATGGCTTAATTTTATTGAAATAAATGATTTGAGTTTGAATATAAAAGTGTTGCAATAATACTTGCCCTAGCACCCGAGACATATCAAAAACATTGTTAATTTATTACCAACATTATAAAAATGGCCTATTATACAAAAATAATAATAAGGTGATTAACATACGGCACCGCGCACCGCCGCGCCTCGGAGGGCGGTGGCGGTAAAGCGTATTGCGCCACTCGATCGCGCGGTCGGGCGGTGTACGTGTGGAAGGCATCAACGGATTTCTTAGAGGCCAATGCGACATGTGATCCGTTTCACCACCAATCACAGCGGTGTGCAGCGCCGTGTGTTAATTGCCAAAAAAACTATAAATAAGAAAAACGATATCTATTGTGTGCTGCGCTGCTGTGCCAAACCGGTCCAGTTAAGCATATATGTCAGACCACTTGTGTCTTGACGCTGGTTTTCAACTGGACCTCTGTGTGTGACGTATTTCAGCCACACATCACCCAGAAAATAAAACCCGCCTATAGAAATTCATAATAAAGGTACACTAATCTTTGATATTAACGTTGTCACCAAAAATGAATAGAAGCCTTCATTTCCTTCCCTGACATGTGATTAAACAAACCCCCGCCATAAAGGAGCGGCCCGTTAAACAAAATACGCCCGAAAAATAAACGGGTCGGTACCATATTCGGGCTGGTACCATAATCGGGCTGTTGAATAACACATTACCGATAATGTTACCCAAAACACTTAGAATGTTTTAAAGACCCGAAATTAAAAGCGTTTTATATTGAATTAAGATGCCTTTTAGCGGCGTCCTAACATAATATGAGGGTTATTAATTTATTTTCTGATTGTGGTCAAAGTGTCAATTTAAAATTGATGTTGTGTGTTTTAGTGGTGTAATAATTATGATCATTATTGCTTGACTACGTTCTTTTTGGGTCCAAGTACTTTAAAGTATCAATTTGAATAGAAGATACTGACGATTTTTTTCATTGTAGATAAATTATAACATAACATCACGCCTGTAATCCCAAAAGGGTTTGGCAAAAGTGTACCTATTAGTACACCCACATTTCGCCAGTTATGTTTAAGTCCCATGTATGTCTATTGCCATCAACCGGGCACAAATCAAGACTCCGAGGCTGCTACTGAGAAATTCCTCATGGAAAAACCCAATAACACTTTGCCCGACCTAGGAATCGAACACAAGACCTCATGCACAGCGGTCGCGCTTGCGACCACTAGACCAACGAGGCAGTTTAATGTTATTTATTTTATAAATAGACTTCTACATCAAACTATCGGCTCAACCCCTGTAAACCCCCACCTGGAGATATGAATTAAACTCTGTTTAACTGTAAATCCTCAAAAACCCTCGACTCAATTTATATCAGTTAGCAGTTATTACTGTAATCCGGGATTACGTTCTCTAACGCCCCATTAAATGGGGTAACCGAACTAAGCGAGACTTAAGACTGGCTTGTACTGGGGTGAGCACAGATTAAGGTAACAGCAGTTCTGTCTTTGTACGTATCTTTTATAAATTAAAGAGAAAAATTTAACGGTATTTTATATTTTTAAATGTGAATTTAAAAACCTTGTTGGTCTAGTGGTAGCAAGCGCGACTGCTGTGCATGAGGTCTTGGGTTCGATTCCCAGGTCGGGCAAAGTGTTATTGAGTTTTTTCATCAGGAATTACTCAGCAGCAGCCTCGGAGTCTGGATTTGTGCCCGGTTGGTGGCAATAGGCTCGCCCCCTATTACATGGGACTAAAAACATAACTGGCGAAATGTGGGTGTATTAATGGGTACACCTCTGCCTAACCCTTCGGTGATTACAGGCGTGATGTTATAAAAGATCTAATGCTCAGCAGTCGCGCTTAGCGACTCATCGAGGCAATCATCACATGAGGATAATATTTTTTTTTGTGCTTTCAGACTTTGCAGATGATGTGCAAAAATGTGCATTAAAAAAAACTCAACGTCCGTCATCTGTAGTCACAGTTCCAGCACAGTTCCGACACAGTAACGTCACCGTAATAACTTTCATACATTCTCTATAAACGAAAACTGACACTGAGAGCACTGTAACTCCACTGATATGTGTGAATCAACCTTCATTCTGTTTACCATATTATTATATGCAATCTATTCCATAAGATCCGTTTAGAAAGATCTCGCCATTTCAAATTCTTTCCTCTAATACGATACCATATAAGGCTACACGTAATATGTAGGGAATAAGGAACTTCCTTGCAAAATATATCAATGAAAATATTACGCGTATTTTGCTTCTAGCTTTATACTCTAAGGCAGCTTGCATCCTGTAAGCAGGAGTTTAGAGGCAAAAGGCGAAGTTTTCTAAGTTATATTTAATATTTACGATAGCCAAAAGTAAGTTTATCATAGAACATCACGGACATCGTTCCATGCCTCGGAAAGCACGTTAAGCTGTTGGTCCCGGCTGTCATACGTGGATCTTTGCCGGTCGTTACGGGTCGTCAGAAGCCCGAAAATCTGACAACCAGTCTTACCAAGGGGTATCGTATTACCCAGTTTGGTCTGGGTTGTGGAGGTCAGATAGCCAGTCGCTCCATGTAAAATACTGGTATTCAGCTGCATCCGGTTAGACTGGTAGCCGACCCCAACATGATTAGGAAAAGGCTGGGCAGATGATGATTTACGTTAGCCAAAATGGTTGTATTTTATACTAGCTTTAGCCCACGACTTCGTCCGCGTCAAAGTTGATAATATAGTGATACCACGAGCACCTTTTATTTAACTGGGATAAAAACTATGCGTATGTGGTATAATAGACTATAATCTATATCTGTGCCATATTTCATCCAGATCTGTTTCAGCGGTTCTGGAGTGATTGATTAACAAACATAATACATCTATACATACTTTCATTAGTAGTAAAAAGATTGGTTGGTTGAGGATAAGTACCTAAGTGACTTTGACAATCCATATGTACTTTCAAAATTTTTCTTGGTTATCTGACATCGATAAAGGAAAACATCGCGAGGAAACCTGCACATATAATTTTTAAAAGTCTGAAATCTCCAATACGACTTGAGCAAGCGTTGTGGTCAATGCTCGTGTCTTCTCTGTATGAGAAGAGGTCTTTGCCCTGCACTGGGTTATACTGGTATTATGTTTATTTTTAGTATATAAATAAAAGGATGCCGACAAGTATGCGGGTAACATAATGGGGAGCTATCTCCAATGAACATGAAAGGAGTTTCTGATCCTTTAAGCCTGATAGACATATCTACCTTTTATTGTTATTCTTCATACTTTTATAACATAAGATCACGCTTCCCCGAAGGGCTAGGCAGAGGTGTACCCATTAGTACACCCACATTTTGTCAATTATGTTTAAGTCCCATGTAAAAGGGGGCGAGCCTATTGCCATCAACCGGGCACAAATCCAGATTTCGAGGCTACTACTTAGAAAAACCCAATAACACATTGCCCGACCTGAGAATCGAACCCAAGACCTCAGCAGTCGCGCTTTCCGACCACTAGACATGGTTTAAAACTCGTAATTAATAGTCTGCGAACGGAAGAACTAAAAAGTTCTTTACAAAATGATGGTTCAAATTGTGAGCAGTAGCAATAAAAGATATAATTTAGCAGGAAACCATCACAATGTCTGTCAAAGGCGAAAGTTGGCGGAATCCTGACCATCAAGCCGTGTCGACGCGAAATTACAACGACTACTAAAATGAAACAGCCACACAATTTTACAAGTACAGATATTTATTTTAGTACTAGATGTGGCTATTTGTTGACGGCACAATGTATGTCTGTCTGTCTGTGTCTGTCTAATTGGTATCGCGTTGCAATCTGGTGTTGGCTTTTAGGAACGATCGCAATTTAAGGTCAGTGTCAATCTGTCAAGACATAACATCAACATACATAACATCACGCCTGTAATCCCCGAAGGGTTAGGCAGAGGTGTACCCATTATTAGTACACCCACATTTCGCCAGTTATGTTTTTAGTCCCATGTAATAGGGGGCGAGCCTATTGCCATCTACCGGGCACAAATCCAGACTCCGAGGCTGCTACTGAGAAATTCCTGATGGAAAAACCCAATAACACTTTGCCCGACCTGTCAAGAATGTCTCTAATTTACCTACTTTTTTAACATTAATTGTCAAATTCGTCTTCAGCGCCAATTTTTTACTTTACTTAATATAAAACGTTCAAAATCGATTTGAACGATTGCGACCGAAACTTTAAACGATCCATTTATTGTTTAAATTCTTAATGTTAGCTTGAATTTTTAAAGCTGTTTAGACAGATTGCGACTAACATTAGAATGTGAACTTACTTATACGACGCAAATAATTTATTTTGTTAGGTCTATAACGGGTAGAATGGAGGTTCTAGAATCATAGCTTAATCCATGTTAAAAAATTTCATTACGATGTTCTTTCCACCCCGTATAAAGAGTTATTCCGTATGTCGGTGTTTATAGAGATAGCATTTATTCCGTATTTGTAGGTATTTTGTGTAAAAAAGGGGTATGCTTAATTTAAGACCAAATTGTCAATTTTATAAAATACCATAACAATTTTGTACAATCAAATTCCAAACATACTGATAGTTCCAACATCGACCACGCCACAGACAGATTCCAGCACCCAATTTTTTATTACAGTGTGAAAAGAGCCCTTTATCCCGCAATAAGACAATACAAGCCAATATCACTATGAGCGTACAAAGAACAACCAAAAAGCCAATTTCCCGATGCGCCATCTAGTTCCCCAACATCCGTGTGACGTTCACAATTTTCGCTTTGTGTGACGACGACAAAGGCAACCACTATCTATTGTTAAATTTTTAACAGCTTTCTGCCGCTTTAGCGTGTATTGTACAGCTTTTTGTGTAAAACGTTATAATCTCACAATTGTCCTTAATCTGAATTAAATTTTGTTGTAACCTACATATTTTTAGCGTCTGTCCCTTTTGGCCTATTCGACGGAATAACTTGCTGAAATACCAGCCTATTTAATTACTGTGTCATTGCAGGTCAAAGGCCTCTTCATTCGTTTTACTGGCGTTAAGTTACGTCAAAGTCAAAGTCAAAACATTTATTTCAATTAGACCATTTACAGGCACGTTAGAATTTTCAAGGAGTCGGTCAGTTAGTCCGAAAGTTGAAGCTAGTTGCTCGTTCCAAAACGGAGGTAGGCCTCTATGAAGAAGAACGAGCAAGAAACTCCACGGCACTCTTTTCAATTAGGTTTTTACAAAACCCTGGTTACATCTTTAGTAACTGCTCTGTTACCGTTTGTCATAGCGTGATGTTATATATCTTGTACTATTCCACATAAATCTGGCTATCATATAATATTTAAAAAAATATTAGTCTATTACTGTCTCACTGCAGGGCAAAGGTTTCTTCTTTTACTTTTTTTTAATCGAATAGTCTATTAATTTAAACTTTATGCAACAAAAAGTACAATAGCGGACATAATGCTTTAACATAAGAAAGAGAGAGAAGAGAATTAACGAGGACAAAGTCTCGAGCAAAAGCTAGTGCAGTAATACAATATCATAGAGCCCTCACACATAGGTATAATGTTACTCATAAGTACAAGAGCTCTTAGAAGCGTTAATAGGCGGGGAGGAACAGGGGCGGACCGCGAATTTTTGGGACCCCGGGTTAAAACTATTTTGGGCCCTACCCAATTTATGAAACTAATTTGTTTTTTTTTATTAAAAAACTGTTGGCTAAAATGATGTAAACGCTTATTGTAGGAAACAAATTAGTAGTCCAAAAGTGAGTAAGTTTTGAGAGTTGTGAATATAAATGTGGATGGATGGAAAGGAAGAGGAAGGCGAAAGAAAAGATGGATGGATTCTGTGAAGAATGATACGAAAGATAAGGGAGTCAGTGATAGCATGACAGAATGGAAAAAGGAAACGTGTTGTGCCGACCCCAAGTAACATGGGACAAGGGCAGGAAACTGATAGGTGAGCTAAGATATTTACTACAGTCAAGGTTGAATTGAAGTCTAAACTATAATATA
This sequence comes from Hoplodrina ambigua, assembly GCA_949774945.1. Taxonomy (NCBI): domain Eukaryota; kingdom Metazoa; phylum Arthropoda; class Insecta; order Lepidoptera; family Noctuidae; genus Hoplodrina; species Hoplodrina ambigua. Next base: position 1,095,681 of record OX458985.1, read on the forward strand.
AGTAAGAGCGTACCTAATGGCGCTAATAGTATATTTAAATTTTTGTTTTTACTCTATGGGTAGGTACTGGGCCCCTTATTCACGGGGCCCAGGGCTGCAACCCAAAAGACCATATATAGATCCGCCCCTGAGTAAGGGGATTTTAGGGGGTACACACACATTATTTCATTGTCTAAAACTCTATGCAAAGATACTTTATGCCTTTGTATGTTAACAATAGGTGACAAAGTTTATTTCCCTCTATAAAGATTTTATAAGCTTCTAAACTTGATTTTATTATCCCGCAGTAACCGTACATTTTTCGGGATAAAAGTAGCCTACTACTTTCTACCTTTGTGCTAAATTTAATCCAGATTCGTCCAGCCATTCTGCTTGACTAAGCAACAGACATCCATCCAATCAAATTATCCCATTCATCCATCTGCCTAGCCTTTTCCCAATCATGTTAGGGTCGGCTTCCAGTCGAACCGGATGCAGCTGAAAACCAGTATTTTACATGGAGCGACTCATCCACAACCCAGTAACTGGGTAATACGATATCCCTTGGTCAGAAAAATAAAACTGTCCACTTTTTTCTGATTGGTTGGCATTTATATAAGTAGTAAGATTTTGTTTTCCCATTGTTTCAGATATGGCGTATATAAGTCAATATTTGAAACTGGATTGCAGATCATAATATTATTTGGTAAGTTTTTTTTGTTGAACACAAACAATGGAGGTTTCCTTATATCTATAGATAAAATATTATAAAACTGAAGAGTTTTTTGGCTTTTTTGTTTGAACACTCTCATCTCAAAATTAGGGATCCCTAAGTTTAGCATGAGCAAAGACATAGGGAAAAAATCTCATTTAAATATTTTCTTACTTAAAAAGAACGTTGCCTCATACTACGAATACTACGACTTTATCCTGAGTCGCGGAGGTGTTTATGAACATATAAACTCACTTAAATAAACAATCGGACCCACAAAAACTATTTGTAGTTAAGCCATACAAATATTTATATAATACAAATATTTATATAATACAAATAATTATATAATACAAATATTTATACAATACAAATATTTATATAATACAAATATTTATATTTAAAATTTATGTGTCCGTCCAAACGACGTCTTCAGACTGACACATCGATAATTCGTTAACCAACGTTGACCATGCGTAAGCCGTGTACATGTAAGAAGGGCCTAAAAGCCGATCCATCTTACTAAAGGAGTTGAATCGTAATACAATCTCAATATCCGTAATTGGTAGTTGTAATACAACGGCGAATCTACGATTGAACAATAAAACCGATCAAGATTTTACAAATTACTAGTCAGACTATAATCTATCCTTTACGACACCCACGTATTGAGATTCAAAGCCCTACCCTTGAATAGGAACCAATAATGCTACAAATAGTAATCCGAACAGTCGTTATTTCCACGAAACTATTTTCATACAAAGTTCAACAACCTACGCTTAAAGTGCCACAGAATTTTGTGACAAAACGAGCAGTTAGTGTTGCCAGTGTCAAAATAGTATTACTTAAATGACGTTGATTGATGTTGGCAACACAGTTGGTTGGAGTTTTTCAATTGTAACTATTGTTAGGTTTTCAAAGCTGTAGTTTGGGGAATCGTTGCTAATAAGGCGAAAATATATATAGAAAATGTATGAATACATTTTCATGTCATTTAGGTACTAGGTTTTATTCCTAGAATTCAAAAGAAAAAGTATCTAGTATTATAATAGTTGCCGCTTATGTTTCCAATTTTTCGTTTACAATCCTCTTTTTTTGTTCATAAACATAATAATATTCTTTGATCCTATGTTTCTATTTATTTTTTTAAATCTTTTGTTATGCCACTACGTGTGCCTACATACGATTGTGTTAGGTAATTTTTTGAATTTAGAACACCGTTTAAGAATGTTAGTGCTGTGTACTTCTATGTGTTAGGTTAGGTTAGATTTCTGAATTTAGAACACCGTTTAAATATGTTAGTGCTGATAAATAACTTTACCGTTATCCTAACCTAATATAATATACGTTACATTGTACATTACAATGATTGATATAAACAATAATTTTTCACACCAAAAATAAAAGTCTTTACCCAGAAATAATTTTAGCTTAATGTTAATTAGTTTGAAATGTCAAATCAAATCTTATAAAACATTCAGGTGGTAGATGTTAATAATTAAAAACAATTATAGATCCTATCGGGCACAGCTAGTTTTTAAATAAGTAGGAGAAAGGGAGCGCGTTACAAATTTTTCTTGTTGGATAATATTTAGTAATAGTTATACATACATAAACACATAAACTCACGCCTTTTTCCCATGGGTTGGCAGAAACTACAGAACGCCTATACTATATATATACTCCTTTCGCCTCATCTACGTTCATACATCTCGTCATACAAGCACGCCGGTTACGAGTACTCCGCAACTGACCTTTCTGAAGAACCTCACCACTAAGGTCAGTGTAGGTCTTCCTAGGGCGACCCCTCCTGGCGTTGCCACTCACCTCTACCATATAAATACCTTTTTTCAATCGTCTTTCACTCATCCTTTCAACATGACCGAACCATCTAAGCATACCCTTTTACATTCTTCTTTTTCTTTTTTCATACTCGTATATTTTTATCTTATTATTTATTTATTCTCATAGTGTGAGTCTATCTATTTATTCGTTTTTATAATTAATTATAATATTTTATTTTTTGATGGTCATAAAGAGTAATTAACAGCTATGTGACATATCTTTTTACACCCCGTATGCGCAATATGTAACTAAGTCATAAAATTACGACGTCTGTATACGTAGTCATATTGGGTAGGCAGCACTCAAAGACCCATGTTTCAGTAAGTGATGAATAATACGGCTTGACGTTGATGGATGACGGATAATTGAACTGTTACCAATTCGATCCCAGTGTTATGGTTTTTTTTTTGTAATATTTTGAGCGATAATGCTGTATAATTTTATTTTAAAATTATATTTCTTTTAAGGCACTAAAGATTTTGATAAACTGAGCCTGAATGGTGCAGCTGTGGAGTAATGAAAAGATAGATGTGGAGTAAAAAAAGAAAAATAATATTTTTGGAATAAAGTTCTTAAGCGCAGGTTGTGGTAGGAGTTCACTGGCAGAAATCGTCACGTAAGGAAAAAGCGTTATGACTCCAGGCAACCTCTCTCCCTTTGTCTCTCTCTCTTACTGTTATATACGGATGTGTTTGCGTGCGAGTATCAAGATTTGAACTGAAGAAATAAGTTGACTGGCAGAAATCGTCACGTAATGCAAAAGCGTTATGCCTCTAGGCGACCTTCCCTCTCTTTTTTTTCTGTCTCCCTCTATTATATACAGATGTATGGATGTGTGTACAAGTATCAAGATTTTGAATTGAATTACTTTGTTTTCAACGGGGGTTCCCCGAGCGCAGATATTTTTTTGTTCTTTATTTTTTAGGTTATTTTTTCTTTTTTTTCTTATACTAGAAATGATATTTGAAACATGACAAAATTGATGTTAGACCAGCATTGTTGGTTCGTTTGTAGGCAAATGTAATATGTTGCACAACACAAATAGTAATTTGGTGCGGGTTCGATAGTGGATGCCGAATCAGAACGATTTGATCGTGTTTTGACCAAGTAAACACAAATGAATGTTGACCAAAATAATAATAAAAATTAGTACTACGCTTGCTCAAGGTGGATTGGCAATTTTAGACTTTATAGCTTATGACCGCGGCATTGTTCGCATGAATGTCGGTTATCACACAACAGGGTTTTTTTTGCAAGGGACCCTAATTCTTTTTCTATAATTAAAAAAAATGTAAGACGTCCTTATAATAACAGCTACCTGCCAGTTAAAGTCCTGTTTAAACCGGTCCAGCCGTTTCAGAGAATAGCCGGGATAAACTAACAGACGAAAGCTTTATAATTTGTTTTTTCAATTTCAAAGCATTGTGGAATACAATAATATGAGTATACCAGAAAACGTATAAAAAAATTAATTACATCATGCTTGATACTCTGCTTAAGACCCGGGCGCGGCTTAAGCGCGGTGTACCATAACATATGGAAGATATTAAAAAAGAAATTGTCTATGGCCACTCATTGTTGTATAAAAACCTCTTTAGTCGAACTAGCAAATGACGTCACTTCATCTGGGACGCCATTAGGGCATCTATCACAACATAAGCCATATTCCCCTACCTAACCTTTAAAATATCCAAATAACTGGAACGTGAACCCACACTATCTCGTGACAGTACCCCATAACCGTGCCACGACACACCCATGATAAAATAGTTAATATTTACGACGTAATAAAAAGTGATAGTTTGTGCCTCATGTCAGTTACCTTGAACTTGTAACTTGTTAGTTTGCGTTTACGTTAAAAAGAATAGACTTTGTAGGTTCAACATTCTAAGTATGTAGTTTGTTTTAGAGATTTGAGTATTTGATATCATGAACTCATAATTTACAGGATACAACAACTTCGAGATGTATGAACGTAGATGAGGCGAAAGGAGTATTTAAGGATCGTAGCAATTGGTGTTCTGTAGTTTCTGCCTACCCCCATGGGAAAAAGGCGTGAGTTTATGTAACAACTTTAAAAAACAAATAGTTTGCCCCTAAAATCCGTTATTTTTTTTCGGGTGAAAAAGAGCCTATGTGCTATTCCAAACTATAATCTATATGTGTGCCAAATTTCATCTAGATCCGTTTCGTAGTTTTTGCGTGAAAGAATAACAAGCATCAATCCATCCCCAATGTAAGGGAAAAAAAACAAACTAAAAAAATCTTTTTAATTGCAAGCTTTAATTTAAAATTATTACAATATTGACTATTAGACATTCCATTGTCATCAAAACTAAAGGTGTGTGCAAAATTTCAGCTCAATACCCATAAATGGTCGAAAAATGGTTTGCAAATTTTGAAAGGACAACTTACTTACATACATACGAACAGTATTCATCTACCTAGCCTTTTCCCAATCATGTTGGGGTCGGCTTCCAGTCTAACCGGATGCAGCTAAATACCAGTATTTTACATGGAGCGACTGCCTATCTGACCTCCACAACTCAGTGACTGGATAACACGATATCCCTAAGACTGGTTGTCAGAGTTTCGGGCTTCTGACGACTCGCAACGACTGTCAAAGATCCATGTATGACAGCCGGGACCAACAGCTTAACCTGCTTTCCAAGGCACGGAACGATGTCAGTGATGTCTAAGATAAACTTATAAAGTATATATATGTCAAACCTAGTAAAAAAAATCACAACGAAAATATCTCAAGTTCCCTCGCTTATACATTCTTTCCTATTACAGAAAACATTTCACAAACTTACAGAAGCCGTACTTCACATTTTCACTCAAAATACAATTGCGAGAAATGTAAATTAAATTACTTACAATCCCAAATATCTGAAGCTCGTTTCATAAGTCCTGTAACCACATTAGCGCGAACGAGCGACTGTCTTGAATGTGACCCTGAAATTCTAAATTATATTACTGTAAGTCTAATGCGAATATGTAACGTTCATCCTTCTAAGGCAGTGGTTCTTAACCAGTCAAATTCAAAGCATTTTTTTCACATATCATACATAACATCACGCCTGTAATCCCCGAAGGGTTAGGCAGAGGTGTACCCGTTAGTACACCCACATTTCGCCAGTTATGTTTTTAGTCCCATGTAATAGGGGGCGAGCCTATTGTCATCAACCGGGCACAAATCCAGACTCCGAGGCTGCTACTGTGAAATTCCTGATGGAAAAACCCAATAAAACCTTGCCCGACCTGGGAATCGAACCCAAGACCTCATGCACAGCAGTCGCGCTTGCGACCACTAGACCAACGTGGCAGTCAAAGTCGAGGCATTTTTTTCAATAAGACCATTAACAGGCACTTTTGATTTGTGCAGTTCACACCATTAGCCAATCATTCCGAATCGTACCTTCTCTAAAGAGACTCTTTATTTAAGCTCTGAAAACGCGAGAAATTTTCAGTCGACTGTTGATTTTTAATTATTTTAAATTTAATAAATAGTTGGTCAATTGAGTCGGCACAAAAGTCACGTCACAGCCTTTTTTTGCCATAGAACATCTATGGAAAAATCGAGTTTTGACAGGACATTTTTTTTTTCTTACTTTATTAATAACGGTTACAGAATCAAAAAGACAGATAAAAAGAAAAAATAAATTTATAAAAGAAAACACAAACCAATTTTTTTTTGGAATTTAGTACTCTTGGATTCCAATAATTTTAGCTTTTAATAACTAGCTTTTGACCGCGACTTCGTCCGCGTAAATGTCGGACTCCCATTTTATCCCCATAAGGAGTGGGTTTTGGAAAATTCTTTCTTAGCGGACGTCTACTAACTATAAACTACGACCCTGTCAAATTTCATCTGTATATTTGTATCAAGCGGTTTTCGATATTTCGTGATGAATGAGTGAGTGAGCGACCGTTCTCCTTTTATATATTCAGATAGATTAAAATCCGCCTCGTCGTTCTGCCTCGTTGGTCTAGTGGTCGCAAGTGCGACTGCTGTGCATGAGGTCTTGGGTTCGATTCCCAGGTCGGGCAAAGTGTTATTGGGTTTTTCCATCAGGAATTTCTCAGTAGCAGCCTCGGAGTCTGGATTTGTGCCCGGTTGATGGCAATAGGCTCGCCCCCTATTACATGGGACTAAAAACATAACTGGCGAAATGTGGGTGTACTAATGGTTACACCTCTGCCTAACCCTTCGGGGATTACAGGCGTGATGTTATGTATGTTATGTTATAGATTAAAATAACTGACAAACAGGTGGTCCATGGCAAGACAAGAATCCCTCAACAATAAAAGGTTGAGAGCCACTGCCTTAAGAAGATGTCAAGTTTAAATGATTAATGTTTTAGAAAATGTTTGAAATTAAGTATTAATTGTTTACAATTTCTTTATGTTCAGTTTAGCTTCAAATAAGTCGTGAAGTTTCGTGTACGAAATAATTTTCTTTTATAAAATGTTTTGGAGTGTTCTTGAGTTTACTCGTGCGAGCTTTAAGTGCTCAACTAATTTCGATATTTACAGAACCGAAAATTAAATCTGAGTCAACGTCAAATCATTTATTTTAATTAGACTATTGAAAGGCACATTTTCACGTCATTTACAAGAAAAAAGAATGAAATCTAGTTACCGCTTCCAAAGGGTAGTTTTATATGGAAAAATTGATAAAAAACTCCATGCTTAATCTTTTAAAAGGTTTTTTTTTTAATAAATAAAAATACATTGTTTTTACAATATTTTGTGTGACTTAAATAAAGATGAAGAATTAAATAAATGAGTTCATTAAATGAATTTATAATCATAATAATCCCCGAAGGGTTAGACAAAGGTGTACTAATGTAGGTAATAGGAGCGAGCTTATTGCCATCAACCGGGCACAAATCCAGACTCCGAGGCTGCTACTAAGAAATTCTAAACACTTTGCCAGACCTGGGAATCAACCCAAGACCACATTCTCAGCCGTCGCGCTAGACCTCCGTCAGTCAAGGATGTAAATTAAATAAAAACCAAAATATGTTTCACATAATATTTGTTTAGATAATCTGAGCCGCTTCTACGATGAACATCGTTGGAAGGAATAATAATATAAAGCTTATAGACCAAGATCCCGTATTCGTCAGACCTACGTCATATTGACCTGGATGAAATTAAAAAAAAATTGATGAAATAGACATAGATACGAAGCTATTTTATTTTAATTTTAACATTTTCGAAATGTCTTATTTAATAAAATAATAAAAAAAAAAATATATCTCTGTTTCTATGAAAAAAATAAAATTAGTCGAATTTAGCTGAGACACATTTTTTTCGAAAATGTTCACAGATAACTTTTTAGACCTATGCAGCTTGCTTATGTGTAGAAAGTTTCATTAAAATCTGTTCATTCATTTCGAAAAATAAGGACTTATAAGTTTGTACGACGTAAAACGCTCTTAAAACATAAAAACCAGCTGAAAATCTTAAACTTGTAAGAAATGTAAGAAAGGTTCCCTTTTTACCTTCTACCTGGAAGAGGGCCCAGCATTAAAGCTAGTAGGTACGCATACTTTCTTAACTACTTATTCTTTAGTAACTATATTTTTGACCCGTTTGGGGTGGAAACCCTCCGGCGTGGGGTCAAACTGCATGGCATTATAAAAAGAAAACTTCCTTAAAAGGCTATGGACACTTTCTAAGAAATTCTCGAAATAAATCTAGTAAGAATAGCTATATTGTAAATAAAAAAAATTGAAATTCAATTCAAGAGAGGAAACATATTTTACTTTTCACAGCCGTCAGATATTATTATATACATTCATGTAAAGACTTCTTTGTGTGGCGGTGATGCCGTTACAAATAGTCCTGGGTTATAATTTTTTTTTAATGACAAAATTTTACTTATGCTAATATGACGCAAGTCTGGTGACTTCGGGTTCTTGGATCATTAATTACTTAGCTCAGTAAACAGATAGCTGATTGCAGTAGATATGTTGTTATTAGCGCAAAATAGGAAGCTGACGAAATGCGTGGGTAAACTAAAATTTAATCATAGTGCGGTTTAGAAGATAATTATCTGAACTGTGATATGTATTATAAAGGTGAGCAGTTTGTTTGTGAATCTCCGGGACTGCTGGTCCGATTCTAAAAATCATTTCGCTATTTTAAGTTTATATCGGACATCACTGACATCGGTGAAGGAAATACATCGTGAGGAAACCTGGACATACATATAACAGCCCATTATTGTCTTACTCAAACCATGTCGGAGGCCCTTGAGGCGGTTTAGAAACTGTGACACTAAGGTGTGTGGGGTCGTGAGACCTTAAGGCGCACACGATAAAGAAGAAGATTCGCTATTAGGAAGCTGCATTATCCCTGAGTTCTATGGGCCATAATATATGTATTTAAAAAAAATGGGATTCGTAAGAATAGTCACTCAGATGAAGTCATGGGCAAAAGCTAGTTTTAAGCCCCACGGATCTTCCTGTTGCCATGAGTCAGGAGCCCGGTATTCGCATGACGCATGAAAAGCGCCAGTGTACGACTAAACGCCGACAGCCTGAACACCAACAAGAATTTACTTTGACGGGACTCTTCGCCGTCAGGACGCTTAGCCGAGCCGACAGAGCTTATAGCAGATGTGTCTACACACATACATAAACTAACGCCTTTTTCCCATGGGGGTAGGCAGAAACTACAGAACGCCAACTGCTACGATCCTTACATACTCCTTACGCCTCATCTACGTTCATACATACTCGTCATACAAGCACGCCGGTTACGAGTACTCCGCACCTGACCTTTCTGAAGGACCTCACCAATAGGATCAGTGTAGGTCTTCCTAGGGCGACCCCTCCCGGCGTTGCCACTCACCTCTGCCATATAAACACCTTTTGTCAATCGTCTTTCACTTATCCTCTCAACATGCTTCTTTCTTTAGAATCTTTCTTTGTCGTTTTTGGGCTCTGTCGGTGAACAGTCCCGTCGAAGTGAAGTCTTGTCAGTGTAAAGTCTGTCGGCGCTTCGTCGTACACCGAAAAAGCGCACATCGCTATTTTATTAAAAACGTGAGTACCGAGCGCCTTTTCCTTATTTCTTTTCAATGCAAAATTAAGGCTTCTACATCAACACACCTACATACCTTGTGTAGGTACCTATGTTTTGACACGACATGACCTAAAAACTAAGCCCGACCTACATACAGCACAGTAATATGTTTACACTACATAATAAAACACAACAACATGAGGTACTTTCGACCCTAACACAACATTAACCCTTTATCACAACAGAAACTTATAAATAAACTAAAAATAATAAAAAAGTTTGCGTGTAAATAACTATTATGGGCAGGCCGATTCCTAAAACTTACCGTCTGTTGTTAGTAATTTTTTACTATTCGTAATGTGTCTAATAATATCGACCTAAAATCACTGCTTTTTATTAATCACTAGCTTCTGCCCGCGCCTTCGTCCGCGTTAAAGTTGGTTTCTCCAAACAAACTTTGGGCCCCTGTTTGACCCCTTAAGGGATGAATTTTGAAAAATCCTTTCTTATCGGATGCCAAAGTCATACAAAGAACACACCTATTGAGTTTCGGGTCTCTGCGATCAGCGATGTAGGCTGTGCGTTGAGTCAGTCAGTCATTCAGGACAAAGCATTTTATATGTACATATAGATATATGTACACCGTGCCTCGGAAAGCACGTTAAGCCGTTGGTCCCGGCTGTCATACGTGGATCTTTGACAGTCGTTGCGGGTCGTCAGAAGCCCGAAAGTCTGACAACCAGTCTTACCTAGGGGTATCGTATTACCCAGTTACTGGGTTGTGGAGGTCAAACAGGCAGTCCATTCATGTAAAATACTGGTATTCAGCTGCATCCGGTTAGACTGGAGGCCGACCCCAACATAGTTGGGAAAAGGCTAGGCAGATGATGATATAGATACATGTACAGACACAGTGTGGTATGCACCGTTGTACTTTACTGTGCCGATTTTAATATTATTCGGTACAAAATAAGCTTGAACCCCAAGAAAGGACTTACGCTACTTTTTGTGATATATTGACATCCAAGCGGACAAAATGGCGAGGAAAAGCTAGTTATCAGTTGTTTTATGCCCTATGAGGTTTCTCCTTTCTTTTTTATAAATTGTACATATTTTACGATTACTCTAAGGTTTGATGATTAGGTTAATTATTGTACCTATATTGTTTTAAAATTTATCAATAAAGTTCTCTCTCTAATATAGAATCACTTTAAAATATTTGTCTTTTTATTTTCGGTAATTACGAAACAAAATGTCATGAAATTATTTTTTTTGCGTTGTTTTAGTGACATGAATCCACTGTATCTCTTTGCCAAAGTATGATTTGTGGTTTTGAAAGTTTTAGCATGTTTAATGATGATGGCTGGTAAATAAAACGATCCGTAAAGTTTTTAGGAATCGGGTGTTAATTGGGTATAATTCACGTGTGCGTGGCGAGGTCGAGCTAATCAATAACTAACTTTGTTGTGGCAAAAGTACGGCATTGCGTAGAGATTGTGGCTTGAAAGCATTTTGACTAATTTCTTTAAAGAAGGACGTATTTAATTTCGTTTTTGAAATACTGCCTTGTTGGTCTAGTGGTTGCAAAGCGCGAATGCCGAGCATGAGGTCTTGGGTTCGATTTCTAAGTCGGGCAAAGTGTTATTGGGTTTTTCCGTCAGGACTTTCTCAGTAGCAGCCTCTGAGTTCTTGTTCCGATTGATGGCAATAGGCTGGCCCCCTATTACATGGGACTTGAACATAACAGGTGAAATGTGGGTATACTTATGGGTACACGTCACACACAACGGTCCAGTTGAAAACCAGTGTTGGGCACACAAGTGGTCTGGCATTTTATGCTGAACTGAGCCTGTTTGTTGCAGTTGTGGGGCACACCATAATGTTTTTTAATTTTTGTTTTGTGTGCTCATGGCCTGTGTCAAATAAACATGTTTTCTTTCTTTACACCTCTGCCTTACCCTTCGGGGATTACAGGCGTGATGTCATGTATGTTTTTTTAATGTTTTATCTTAATAACTTGACTTTAAATACTCTTTCCTTTCTACATTACACGGCACGTCGATCGTGCCGTGACCCTAAGCATATGAAAAGGGTCTAACACTGTTACCCAATTTTTCTATACAATACAACGTTATACAAAATCTAGAACGAAGATATTAAAAAAAGTTTTAATATTCATAATAGACTATCCCAGTGTTGTGATTTCATTTTTACGACAAAAAAAACAAATTCCTTCGCTTGTCAGTCGTGAAATTGTTTTTTGACGAAACTAAGCCTTTCTTTTTAGGGTTCTGTGTGAGAAAAGGGAACTTATCAAGTTGTCTTGTCTTGTGTAGTATACACCGTCATTGTTAATTTACCAGGATCCTAAAAAGAGGTTATTGTACTCATCATAATGAACAACCAACCCTAAAATCATAAAAAAAACCAGCTGTTCTTTACACTTTAACAGCTTAATTTTTTGTCATGGTTTCAAGGTAGTGTTATTTAAAACGTATAACTTAACATGACGCCTATAATCCCCGAAGGGTTATACAGAGGTTTAACCATTAGGACAGCCATATTTCGCCTGTTATGTTTAAGTCCCATGTAATAGAGGCAAGCCTATTGCCATCAACTGGGCACAAATCCAAACTCCAAGGCTCAGAAATTCCAGATGAAAAATCCCATTATAACTTTTCCCGACGTGGAAATTAAACCTAAGACCTCATGCTCAGCAGTCGCGCTTGCGACCACTAGACCAACGAGACAGTCGTCGTTTTTAACGTATTTACAGAATAAATTACATTCTCTTCAATTTAATATAAACAGAACCCTTACCGCGTATCTGAAGCGTACTTGACCGTTTTTACTCTGTACAAATAGATTATATCATCACTTTATACAGTTTATTCCGTTTAGGGAATTCTATTAAATTCTAGGTAGGAATTCTTCCTCGACAGCGTTTCGGATTCTTCAATTACTTTTATTAAAAGAAACACCTTCAGGCCTCTTCTGATGGGTAAAAATGAAATCATAGCTGAGCTTGTTACTACGTTATGGAGGGTGATTGTTATTTTAATAGAAACCTGAAAAGGGGTCATTTTAAGATAAGATTTTTTTGTGTGTACATATATAGAAAATTCATACAAATTCAATAGCCGCGTCGTTGTCTGGATTTGTGGCCGATTGATGGCAATAGGCTCGCCCCCTATTACATGGGACTAAAAGTTAAGTGCAGACATCATGTTTGTTATAATGTAACGTGTAAAATTAGATCAATTCATATTTTACAATTTTGAAATAAATTAATTGTTAATTTAATTATTTATGCAGTTATAAAAAATAACAAAATATGAAAAGTGGTTATACTTACTTTACAGATTACTATCTAATGTGTTATTCAAATTATACAGTAAATCAACATTAATAGATAAGTACCTCCAAATGAATACCTTTATGATAATGTTGGAGGAGTGGGAGGTACTTATGCGAGGAGGCACGGACGAACTTGGATGATAATCAACTCATCATTATGAACAACTTTTATTTACAAACAAAAGTCGTTCATAACTATGAGTACAATGACCCATTTCAGGTTTCTAGTAAATTAACAATCACTCTGTACAAATAGCCAGTAGTATGTTTGAAAAAATAGCCACACGCAAAAACCCCCACATAACCAAACATGTCACTAAGTCCACGTCTACCATCAGACAATGTATCATAGAAAATATTACGGATATAACCGGAAGAGATAGCACACAACAGATTAATAATAAACATTAATAGATAAGAGAAATTGCTCCACTGTATCATACAGGATTTATCTAATATATTGTTGGACTAGCCTCCGCCCGCGACGTCGTTCGCGTAGTTTTTTCACCAGTGTTAAGTTACGTGTAAGATTATCGCGTCTGTAAGACAAACAAAAAAAATAACTCTTTAGCCTTATTTTGTTACTAAATATTATATATACACTAGCTGTTTTATTGTGACTTGCTTTTTTTCACCCTTGTTAAGTTACGTCTTTGGTAACTGCTCCGCTCCCAACAGTCGCAACGTGATATTATATAGCCATCACTATTCTTTATGAATCTGGTTATCATATACAAAAAGTTGTTTTCCAATCCGCCTGATAGTTCCTAAGATTATTGCGTGTAAACAAACGAACAAAAAAATACTCTTCAGCTTTACTATATTAGTATAGATGTACGCACTTTTGTCTGTGTCGAGTTGAGGTCAAACTGACCTTAGATAAGAAGGAACATTAATAAAGAGACGATTTGGACGTCGGCCATTTTGTTGAAAAGAGGAAAATCGGTTATTACTCTTATGGTCCGAGATACCGAGTCGCCGGGCCTACGTGATCATGTAATTTAAACATGGCTGAAATTTTATGAATAGATAGAGGAATATGCAGAGTATTTTTGCGGTATGCGGTACGGCATGACATACAAACTTTCAAGTCCTTTCTTCTGATGAAATATAACATCACGCCTGTATTCCCCGGGTTTGGCAGAGGTGTAACAATCAAAGAAAGTGACACATATAACATACATTTTTTTTTACAAAAGCTCAAACAAAAATATTTATTGACATATACGAAAATTACTCTACAAGATAGATTAGTCAGGATGGATTGAGACACGTAAGAAGTGTCTTGCCAAGCTAAATGCCCTTATTGTTGTGTTCAACAGATTGCCATGGCGCAGAAAGAGAAAAAAAATATATATATGAAAATATTTGCCACTACCGCACGAAACGGCTGACGCTCAGCGTAATGCCAGTCAGTATCAGTAACGTCCCATTTAACTCCGCCACCAAAAAATAAAACTGACCTCATTTTCATTCCCCTTCTTAAGGTCCAATCTACAAAAACAAGCTCACTAAACTCTTAGTCCCAAGTCCCGAAACCTTGAACTTATGTTTTTGAACCTTCCCACGTAAAACATTAATTACTTATGTAAGCAAATCATGGCCGCCCTAATTTGTAAAGCCTAAGTATGCTAGGACTGAGCTGAATAGATAAGTGGCCTGTCTATTTATCACGACCTTCTTAAGAATAAGGTCAGTTATTCTAAGGCTATTGAAGCGAATAACTTGCGAGCTCGGACGCTGTCAGGTGTCAGTAGTATTTATTTGTTGACTAGCGGTTTTACCAAAGTTTCGTCATTGACTGCCTCGTTGGTCTAGTGGTCGCAAGCGCGACTGCTGTGCATGAGGGTTCGATTCCCAGGTCGGGCAAAGTGTTATTGGGTTTTTCCATCAGGAATTTCTCAGTAGCAGCCTCGGAGTCTGGATTTGTGCCCGGTTGATGGCAATAGGCTCGCCCCCTATTACATGGGACTAAAAACATAACTGGCGAAATGTGGGTGTACTAATGGGTACACCTCTGCCTAACCCTTCGGGGATTACAGGCGTGATGTTATGTATGTATATTCGTCGTTGATTACTGCTCTGCTCCCATAGGTCTTAGCCTGATGTTATATGCACGTTTATTACGGGACATAGTACGAAATATGAAAAAAAAGCACTTGTTCCATAAAATTGTAGTGCATTTTTGTATAAAACGGTTTTTTTTTCATATTTCGTAAGCTTGTTTATATTCGTGAGTACTTTCAGCCACTTAAGGATGTACAACGAATTAAAAGTCACGGTGTATAACCTATACTAATCCTCATAAATCTGGCTATACATACATAACATCACGCCTGTAATCCCCGAAGGGTTAGGCAGAGGTGTACCCATTAGTACACCCACAATAATCAAACGAATCAATCAATCTGGCTATAATAATACGAAAAGATTTTTTTCAATATGACACGAATATCCAAAGATAATTATAGCGCGTTTAAACATACAAAATACACAAAAAGATTAAAAAGTTATATTAAATTGGAATAGACTGCCTCGATTCGATTCGATTCCTGATCAGGCAAAGTATTATTGGGTTTTTCCATCAGGGATTTCTCAGTAGCAGCCTCAGAGTCTAGACTTATGTCCGGTTAGTGACAATAAGCTGACATCCATTACGCGGGACTTAAAAAATAACTGGCGAAATGTGGGTGTACTAATGGGCACACCTCTGTCTAACCCTTCGGAGATTACAGGCGTGATGTCATGTATATGTTAGATTGATTTTTGAATGCTACATCCAATTTATCATAACATCCAAAACGACCCAGAACGAAATTTCAATACGCCACAGGAGTCATGACAAATCTGTGACTTGTTGGTGATAAAACTAACATTACCGTTTTCATATCTCACGTGGAGTTTATGTCGCATCGGTTACTCTACGTACACCATGTTTTAGGATTACAGAAGGATTTTTCCTGATATAACACGTAAAGACAATATAGTGCTAAGTCAAGTAGGTATATTCAAATTATAAATATAAAGTATGTATGTTTAGGTCTTTCTTTCTTTATCGTGTGGGCAGTAAGGTCTCACGACCCCACACGCCCTAGTGTCAGAGTTTTTAAACCGCCTCAAGGGCCTCTGACATGGTTTGAGTGGACAGTAAGTCCATATTTCCTCACCATGTTTTCCTTCACCGATGCCAGTAATGACCAAGATAAACTTTAGAAAGTACATATGAATTGCAAAATTCATATTGGTACTTGCTCGGATTTGAACTCACAACCTCATGCACGAGAGGCGGACGCCTTAACCACTAGGCCATCCCGACATGGCTATGGTCAGGTTAATATTTATCTATGGGCCTGTGTTGCTTGCAATACATGAATTACTAAGAACTTCCTCTATAACGTGTGGGCAGTAAGGTCTTATGACACCACACACCCTAGTGTCAGAGTTTCTAAATCGCCTCAAAGGCCTTTGACATGGTTAATACTGAGATTAGATTGCGATTGTCCCTAAAAGTTAGAACAATTACCCCCCCTAACGTTCATTATTACCAGAATAATTCAACTAGCATCCTCACAGCAATCTCCAAAGATTCCAAACGCTTATAGCAATAACACGAACCGGTAAACTGCCATCAAATCCGTGGCCACCATAGCCGTTCGGCCATTATGAACGTGCGTGTCATCTGAAAACCTATTCCCCCACCCCGCGGTAAAAATGGGCGTAATGTCTTCTTTGCTTTGTGCGATATTGGCCCTAAAATTTGCCATATATCTTTTATGGTCACCCTACTGACATATGTAAGTAGGTACGTCGTCATTTTTTTAAGTGTGATGACTTTTTTTTTTGTTTTCTTATGTTGTAGGTATGAAATCCAGTTCTTTTTGGTACAACTTAGAATACACTATACAATAAAACGAAGACCAATGTGTTTTTTTTTTAATAAAAGCTTTTAAAAAGGCAGTGTGCTGACAGGAGTGAAAACTTAGGACTTTGGAATAACTGTGTTTTTTTATCGAGATATAGTATGAGTAATTAAAATTGGCTTGACTGCCTCGTCCTCGGAGTCTGGATTTATGCCCGCTTGATGGCAATAGGCTCGCCCCCTATTACATGGGACTAAAAACATAACTGGCGAAATGTGGGTGTACCAATGGGTACACCTCTGCCTAACCCTTCGGGGATTACAGGCGTGATGTTATGTTATGTTAATTAAAATTTCATAATTTGTAATTGAAATTATGAACAACAATTATAGGTGTATACTACTGTCCCGGCTGTCATCCATGGATCTTTTACAGCCGTTACGCGTCGTCGGAACCCCGAAAATCTGACAACCAGCCTTACTGAAAGGTATCGTATTACCCAGTAACTGGGCCGTGGTGGTTATCTCTCCTATCGGTTTCTAAGAAAACTTCAACTATACCTATCTCTTTTGTTGACTGTACAAACACACATTCAAAAAACAAAACCCTCCTGGCAAAGTCGGATAAAAAGAACAAAACATTCCAAACTTGAACATCTAACCGATCAGAAATGAATCCACGCGTAAAAATGTAACGCGACTCAAACATTCTATGTTGATACAAACTTATCACAACTTCCCCACTTCAATCCATAAAAGCTTTCATGTTTTCAGGCAGAGATTTTGCCTGTAAGAAAAAACTTCTTGTTTTAAGACACTGGCGTTTTTGCCCCGGTAAAGTTCGGCTTCATAATCGTTTTGAAAGTTATAAACGAAAGACTCGAAGTAATATTAGAGATTTCCGCTCGCTTGCCTTAGAATTTTGGATACTTGACGAAATTGAATGTAACATAACATCACGCCTGTAATCCCCGAACGGTTAGGCAGAGGTGTACCCATTAGTACACTCACATTTGGTCAGTTATGTTTTTAGTCCCATGTAATAGCGAGCCTATTGCCATCAACCGGGCACAAATCTAGACTCCGAGGCTGCTAGTGAGAAATTTCTGATGGAAAAATCCAATAACACATTGCGCGACCTGGGAATCGAACCCAAGACCTCACGCACAGCAGTCGCGCTTGCGACCACTAGACCAACGAGGAATGTAGAATGATGATTTTGAGATTTTAACATATAGAAACAATCGGTACAAGATCAGCAAAGTCACTAGAATAGCGAAGATTTTAGCACGGCTAAAATTTTGAGGACTAGCATATTTTGATGCTTTAGCTTAGACTAGCTTATTTGAATGTTGGTTTGTATTTAAAGTCAGCTTTTTACAAGATTTTGTTTACTTTCACCTGTCCCGGTGTCTGTGGCTAAAAGTTTTTGAGCCACTTCACAATATCCGATTGAGCTGGAATTTTGAAATCATAAAATGAATATTACTAGACAAAGCAATATAAAACATTGATTAAAACAACAAATAGAAATTGTTTTTTACGAACTAAATACGAAAGTTTACACAAAAAAAGCAATTTTTCAATTTATTTTCTATCCCTCTGTCTTTTTATTTCGGCTATTTTCCAAATTGCTGAACCGGTTTTGATGCAATTTAATTTTAGAAAAAGAATTAAAGTTTTGTTCAAAGAAAATATCACCCCGTGACATATAACATTCACGCGAACAGAGTCGCGGGCATAAGCTAGTTTGAATTAAAATCTGGTATAGTAATTTCAGGCTGAACAGCGATGTAATTAAAATATTAGCGGCGTGTAATTAGATAATAAATTAAGGCACAAATTTTAGTTCGACATTCTACAATTCCATATTATTGTGACCTAAAATTGACTAGAAATAATCGGCTTTATGATTGGAACGGGAATAGGCTCGCCCCCTATTACATGGGATTTAAACATAACTGGTACAATGTGGGCCCTTATTTTTTTTTATTAATAAAATAGCCCGGTTGATGGCAATAGGCTCGCCCCCTATTACATGGGACTAAAAACATAACTGGCGAAATATGGGTGTACTAATGGGTACACCTCTGCCTAACCCTTCGGGGATTACAGGCGTGATGTTATGTTAATAAAATAGCCTATAACACTGAGGAGTAATGTTGCTTCCTATTAGCGCAAGAATTTATAGATTAGATTGACTGCTTCGTTGGTCTAGTGGTTGCAAGCGCGACTGCTGTGCATGAGGTCTTGGGTTCGATTCCCAGGTTGGGCAAAGTGTTATTGGGTTTTCCATCAGGAATTTCTCAGTAGCAGCCTCGGAGCCTGGATTTGTGCCCGGTTAATGGCAATAGGCTCGCCCCCTATAACATGGGACTAAAAACATAACTGGCGAAATGTGTGTGTACTAATGGGTACACCTCTGCCTAACCCTTCGGGGATTACAGGCGTGATGTTATGATGTTATGAATTATTGCCACTTTTACATCTGAAAATGTATCTTTGCCCATTAGAATTTCTGTTATTCATTCATTCACTGTGTACCTATATTTTTAGAAATTACGTTACATTGAGGAACGAGAACGTTATTACAATATGCCCACGTGGATAAAATGCCTCCTTACAGTCGTACAATCATGTAAATGAAACACCCACAACACACTCTACATTACCTACCTTCTAGTTCGTAGTATTAAGCAAATGGACCGCCTACTTGAGCTAACAACTTTAGGCTTATTTGCCCACAACGTAAGGGCAAAGCCGCGGGCAAAACTGCGGCTTTGCCAACGTGGAGACAGTAAACTATAATAAAAAGTATCTTATGTTCTGAGTTGTAAAACTAAAATTTGGCAGTCATGGAGACTGAATGAGATGAAAACAAAAGCGCTGCGCGTTTCTAGCCTGGCGCAACATGTTACATTAACATGTCGGTGACGTGAAATAAGTCTTGTTTCTACCAAATATAGCACTTCAATAATACTCACCAGCCAATTGTAGCAAAAATATATAGAGAAGGTACAAGGTTTTGTCACCATGCTCGCTCAAGATAGATTGGCGATTTCGGACATATATTAATAGTATGTATAACTCAGGGTTTACTCTCGATAACCCAAAAATTACATTATTTTTTTCAACTTCGTAGCGTTTCACTGATTTACAGACGTTTACAGGTAATAGTAAGCAACACCACATGAGTGTGACTGCCTCGTTGGTCTAGTGGTCACAAGCGCGACTGCTGTGCATGAGGTCTTGGGTTCAATTCCCAGGTCGGGCAAAGTTTTATTGGGTTTTTCCATCATGAATTTCTCAGTGGCAGCCTCGGAGTCTGGATTTGTGCCCGGTTGATGGCAATAGGCTCGCCCCCTATTACAGGGGACTAAAAACATAACTGGCGAAATGTGGGTATACTAATCGGTACAACTCTGCCTAACCCTTCGGGGATTGCAGGCGTGATGTTATATACCACATGAGTGGAAAAATTACATATGAATTGAATATGTCACATTGGTACTTGTCCATTGCAGTTAAACGCCTGCTTCTCATGCATAAGGTCACAGGTTCAAGTGACCTTAATCATGAGAAGCAGGCGTTTTAACACTGAGATATCACGACACTATAGCCGTGTTGATTTTAAATTAAGAACTAAATTAATGTTTAAATTAAGTATTGGGTAACTAAATCTTCCTAAAATCCAGTCTAAAATCTAATTAAGTTAGACTTTTGATAACATTAAATCTGGAAACTGCCTAGGTACACGCTTTGAACATAAAAATGATTTATAGCAAAGCAACGCTTCGTAATTGACTCTTCCACGGTTTCTACGTGAGACAGAACCAGAAGAGCGTTATTTAGCGTAATTTACGTCGCGCAAGAATGAGTAAAAGAATTGACGGTAAATTTTCCATGTCTTTTATGAGTTCAGTACCCAAAGAGTACCAAACGTAACCCTATTACTAAGACTGCGGTCTGTCTGTCAATCTGTCCGTCCGTTTATCATAGAACTGAATATTTTGAATAGTAATAGTTAGACACTTGAAATTGTCATAGAGTGTGTATAGGTCCTTCAGAAAGGTCAGGTGCGCAGTACTCGTAATTGGAGTGCTTGTATAACGAGATGTATGAACGTAGATGAGGCGAAAGGAGTATGTAAGGATCGTAGCAGGTGGCGTTCTGTAGTTTCTACCTACCCCCATGGGAAAAGGCGTGAGTTTATGTATGGATGTATTACTATGAGCGTTAAGACAAAATAAGTAATATGTTTGCCATGTGTTGTCCCTTTCCAGGGCAAAGACTTCCCTTCCTCCTCTCCAACGCTCTCCATATTAAGCTATCATAGACCAATCCGGCTTGTAAGCATCAAGTTCAGTCAGTCATCTTCGCTTGGATCTACCACAATGCCGCTGGACGTTTTCCATGACCCACATTGTGGTTTTTTAGGTCATGATCCCCTTGACATGTGACAGCCGCTTCCGCTGCTCGCTTAGTCAGCTTTTTTTATTGAGTTGTGTAAATACACATATTTATTACGCGTGTTCTTTACAAAATAGCATTAATCGCTAAATCACATTACTTGCGACCTACGCTACAACACTACAAAGATTTGTACAAGTAATTTATCATGTTATGAGTAACCCCTAGCAACCCAAAAGATGATTCATTGTTGAACAAAATTGAATTGTCCGAACAAATATTAAAAGCTTTTACTTAAATTCAATTTTCTGTTTGTTTCAGAACACCAATGCGTCGGTTGACGAGCCCGCTCCAGGTATGCTACGGCACGAAGAAATGACCAACATCACAGCAAAATGGACCATAAATACTGGACGACATGGATGAGAATCGCGTTCATACCACTCGTGCTGCTCACTACCACGGTGGCAGACTTCACGACGGAGTGCCAGAGGCCTTGTGACTGCAGATGGCAGTCCGGAAATAAAGCCGCAATCTGCTCAAACTCAAGCCTAAAAATAGTTCCAGCAAATCTCAGTAACGATATTCAAATACTAGACTTATCAAATAACAATCTACAACAACTACATCAAGAAGCATTCAAGAAAGTAGGCCTAAGTAATCTGAAGAAACTTTTCCTCAAAGAGTGCAGTATCGAAGTGATTCATAAAACTGCCTTTGTAACCCTCGCAATCATGATAGAACTAGACTTGTCGAAGAACAGAATCCGATCACTGCACCCCGATACGTTCAAAGGCACAGAAAAACTGAGATTAATAAACTTAAGCAACAACTTTATCGATAAGTTGGAGGACGGTATATTTCGCAATTTAAAGTTTCTTCAGAAAGTAGAAGCGAGCAACAATAGGATACACCGCATAGGAACTAAAGCATTCGTCAACTTGCCTCAGTTAAAAATATTGAGGTTTAATGGAAATAATTTGAATCATATGAAGCCGGAAACTTTGATGGGCCTAAAAAACTTATCCGGTTTAGATTTACACAACAATCCGTGGCGTTGTGATTGCAACCTTCAGACGTTTCGTGATTGGGTGATCAGTCACAATCTATACACTGCTCCCACGTCGTGTGCCGAACCAGCATCTGTACAAGACAAACTTTGGAATGAATTAGATTCGTCTAACTTCGCGTGCCGGCCGACAATACTCGAACCGGTGCCTGACGCAACGGTCAAAAGTTACGATGAAAACGTGACTCTGACTTGCAAAGTAGTAGGGAATCCACCACCTGAAGTTGGTTGGCGATTTAACGGCAAAACTATTGAGATGAAAGCGTTCGGTGAGATTCGATACGCAGTGGCTGAGAATACTATGGATTTGATCCGATGGGTCAACCTAACTATAATATATGCACGATATAGTGATCGAGGTAATTATACGTGTGTTGCTGAAAATCCAGGAGGTCGTGATGAGAAGACTTTGACCCTAGTGCTTTCAAGATATGGAGGAGTAGGCACAATAGCTGGTATGGACACAGATTCCTTTGCAATTTTAGTTGGCTGTTTAACAGCTATAGTAATTATTTTCGGCGCTGCGCTAGTGGTTTGTTACTTTACAACCCAAAACAATGAAATCAAAAGACTGATTAAGAACGACGCTCGTTCTTCTAACGGGGACGTGTTAATAGAAGCCTCAGAAGCTTCTGAAACTGAGAAGGGGATGAAGGTGGAGGTGAATCCAGTCTCGAAGCCACCAAGGAAGTACGAAGCGCCGCAGTCCTTTACAAGTGAGGCTACAGAAATGTCGGAACTGAATAGGACTTTACTAGACAACGAATCTGTATTAGGTAAGCAACAACATTTAATATTTTTAATTCTTAAGCCTCCACTGTCCGTCCTTCTGTCTCACAGCGGGCTATATCTCACAAACTGTAGTTGGTACAGAGTTGATATTTTTACAGAGCATGTATTTTTATTGCCTCTTTATCAACAGATAAAAATAATATAATAAAATATAGGGACTGAGGGGAATGTTAACACTGAATGATGGTACGGATCCCTTCGTGTGAGTGTCTAACTGGCATTTGGCCATTTTTTTTAAAGCCGAAATACATGAAATCGGTACGGCGCTATATATGCCTCCAAAATCAGCGACGCTAATGATTTGAAACATGCACCGCGTCACTTATTCCTATGTTATGACGTCACACACATCCAACAATTTTTACGATTGTAGGAAAAAAGGTCATCTCACGCTGCGCACTGCGGGGCATTGCGTTGCGGTACCGCACCTAAACTTTGTATATACAGGCTGCTGAATATACAAAATTTCACCTAGTTTAAGTACTTATCGACTAAAATATAATATAATAATAATAATACCTTAGGACAACCAACACACTGCCATCTGATCCCAAACTAGGCAGAGCCTGTACTATGGTAACCAGACAACTGATAAATATACTTATAAATTTCTAAATACATAAATATTATATATAAATTACACCCAGACACAGAACAAATCATTGTGCTCAACACGCAAAGATTTTTCCTGGGTGGGAATCGAACCTACGACCTTCGTCCTAGCAGTCAGGGTCACTAACTACTAAACCAACAGGCCAGTCTGATATGACAAGACTAAGTACATTTTTATAGAGTGCATTGTCAGCATATTTCTTTGTGTACACAAGTACTAGGAACCCTACACCCAATTTTGACATAAGAAACTACCAACAAACCTTATTACATTGTCTTACAAGCGAACCAACAAAGGCACTCACATGTCCATTGCGAATCACTTACAGGTGAAGTAGCCACCTGGACGAACGTGCCAGCCAGTACCTACGTAGTTAGGTAAAGTCGACAAAAGATATAAGTATGCAGGGTCTTTAAATATAGTAAAAGTTTTCTTAAACCGATGGATGTTTTCAAATGTAATTTAATTTAAAAAGTAGATAATGATCAGTTCATTACTTAAGTTAAGTTTCAATCGAAGACATCTATCGATTTTTAAGAAAACTTTAACTATATCTGACGACTCTAGATACTATACGCCACGAAAGATGAGACTTGACACACCACACTAACTTTTTTGTTTCATAATAAATACATTATCACATAACATTATATCTACCGTAATATTATAAAGAGAAAAAAAAATGTATTTTTGTTTGTTTGTTTGTAATAGATAAACTCAAAAACTACTGGACCGATTTTAAAAATTCTTTCACCATTAGAAAGCTACATTATCTGCGAGTAACATAGGCTATATTTTATTTTATTTTTGCGCGGATGAAGTCGCGGGAAAAAGCTAGTATATTATGTATACATGACATTGTTAAGAATTTTACTCTAAATGTCATCGAAATATTCCTGAATAGATACACAAATTATGGATAACTATTTCGTACATTTCTAAAAGCTCCCCATTACTGACGCTTGTCAAGTCTCATATTTTGTGGCGTGTATTATACCAGTCTCCTTTTTTAACTGTACCAACAACATTGGTCGCTTAGATGTCAGCAGAACGCTTGGCAAACTGAAAATTGTTTGTAGGTGAAGTCGAGCTGACGGCAAAGAAAAATGTAATATGTGCCAGGTGTTTTCGACTGAATTTGTGGAGTTAGGGTGACATGTGAAATAAGGCACTTTTTGAAACCTAATAGTTTTGTCTTAGGCCCTGACTATGTCAAGCTTTGGGTTGAAGATATTTCAATTAAGCATTTGAAGTGGTTATTTTTTCATTTCAAAAAATGGTGGGAGGCCTTTGCCCAGCAATGGGAGGGTACGGGCTAAGTTATGATAACAATAATAATTTGAAGATTTTTTTTTTTATTATTCTTGGTTTAGGCAATTTTAGGATTATCTTCATTCGAAATAATAGATGTAAAGAAATTTAATGAATCTGATAGGCTCGCCCCCTATTACATGGGACTAAAAACATAACTGGCAAAATGTGGGTGTACTAATGGGTACACCTCTGCCTAACCCTTCGGGGATTACAGGCGTGATGTTATGTTATGTTAATGAATCTGAAAGTACCATGTTCTAATTTTCCATCATTGCGATTTTTTTTTATCTCTTTAATACTTATAAACCTTGTACGTGCGAAGATATTGAAGGTCAAATTACCAACGTTTTTTTAAGTTAGCTAATTACTCAAGTTCCACGTATTGCTGGTAATCGGTAAGTCAGCTGGGGCATGACCGGTTAAAATAAATTATGCTCTGATAAACAGAGATAAATATAATGTATAGAGAGAGATTGTGGCTGAGATGAGTTTCAGACTATATTCCGAACATTTTTAATTACGAGAATTCGCTTTCTGATCAGACCGCATATTAAAAAGGGTACAAACTCAGAGCACCCACACCCCTGATAACAATTACGTGCTTGAGCAATACAAATTGCCCACCATGGTCCGCTGGTTAAACCTTTTGTTTATTATTTCGTTAATTTCTCCTTTTCCCAGTAAACAAATTAATGCTACAACTGATCAAATTATTCTGTACAAAGTTTTGGTAGAGAAATTCGGACGAATTCCCTTCTTAATTCGCTTTGATCTTACGTTTTGTAAAATCAAAGTTATTTTACTTGAACTGAAATGGAGCAGTGTTATTTGATGAGTAACTAAACTGATGTTAACCTTTTGGTCTTGAAAAATAATTGTATTTTAGTTGGATACCTATTATAGTATTCATAAATGCAAATTAAATAAAGATTATTTTAGGGTGTCAACCGCCCACTACACCTCTCGCCTCAAAAGAAGCTCGTGGATAAGTAATAACAGCCGCACGAGTTGAGCCATCAGGTTAAGCTAAGCTTCTCGGTGTTGGTCCGAGAAGTGAGAAGTGACCATCTTTACACACGGAGACTCCTCCGTGCCTCGAAAAGCACATAAAGCCGTTGGTCCCGGCTGTCATACTTTGACAGTCGTTACGGGTCGTCAGAAGCCCGAAAGTCTTACCAAGGGGTGTCGTATTACCCAGTTACTGGGTTGTGGAGGTTAGGTATACCATATACCGTGACCGTGCTAGGAACGTGTTAGATGAAATTGCAACTAGATTTTAAAGTAAACTCTAAAATTAAAACATTAAGGGTTATTATGGCTTGTTTATAATAAGGGTAGTAAATAAAAGTATGTGTAGTCTGCCTGCATACTAATCTTTTCCATCTACTGTACTTACATAGTCCAGTGTGTACATAAACAATGCAAACATAATAATAAAAGAGCATTGATGTACTATTATTTTTCTCCATTCCTTTGTTTCATAGCTTTGTACAATTCCCTAAGGTTTACTTATGGTCCGAGAACCCGGGGTCGCCAGATCTTCGTTATTCAAATCGCAAATCATTTATTTAACTATAAACTAGCTTTTGCCCGTGACGTAGTCCGCATAAATGTCGGTTAACACGACAACAGATGAAGTCGGAAGTCGACATCGATTCATATATATGAGAGATGTTCCTTATATACTGCAATACTATTCCTCATAAATCTGGCTATCATATAAAAATGATTTTTCCATTCAGACTGGCAGTTCCAGAGATTAGCGCGCTTAAACAAACACACAAACAAACCAAATAATATTTTCAGCTAGACTATATTAAATTATAGATTAGTATAGATACCTGAACAAGGACCCAGCGTTAAAACTAGCAACAATATTTTTCTACCTTGAAAATGACGTACGGCTGGCGATTACGGCATCCTAAACTATGTTGGATCCAAGTCCAACATCTTGATAATAAATTCAAGACAAACATACTTCCATATTTCCAATTCCGCTACCATCACACACTCAAACAGATTTGAAAATTTTCAGACGATACCTTTCTCTACCTTCCTCAACTATAAATATCAAGCAGGGAAAAGAATAACTGTGTGTACACATCAAAAATTCATGCGGAAATGTCCGTGAGACTTGTTTTTGGTACTGAAATGGCTTCATTGGGTTACTGAACCTTCACAATTGAACATGAAATTTAATGACTCACCAACTTCGTGTAGACAAACTGCGGGCGAAATTTTTATTCGGCAAAAGTCGGGGGCCCTCAAATGTCAACAGCTTTGACTTGTTTTTGAGATTATACGGTTATGGTAATGACGGGGAGGGTTCCGGCAAAAAATATTTGTTTTAAGCATTGCCTGTGTTATTTTCTTCCTGATTTCGGTGAAGCGAAAATGTTGGGTAGCTGTTTGTTTTACAAATTGTAGGCCAGTTGATGTATTGTTTGTGAAGGTCAAAGGCCGGGTATTGAATAATAATACCTCTTATTATCGCACTTCAGGGCAAAGGCCTCTTCTCATACGGAGAAGACACGCTTGCTACAACACGCTTGCTCAAGCCGATTGAAGATTTCAAACTTTTATTTATTGCAAGTCCAAGTTTCCTCACGACATTTTTCTTCACCGATGTCAGTGATGTCAAAGAAGTACATATGAATTAAAATAGTCACATTGTTACTTGCCCAGTATCCAACCTTAACAATTGAGTCGTCAAGATGCTATTGGTGTTTTTTTAAACATTACTGCTTTAAATAGCGAATCTATCTACAAAGAAATACTGTAGTGATAGTATTAAACTACATTGTTTATACAAAAAAATAATATTGTTTCTTTTGTCAACAGCATCCACTGAGGACAACAGCCGGCACCAAGAAGTGGAACTTCCAAAGATATCTCACGAAGCATTGCTCATGGACCGCCTGGTACAAGAGCAACAGGCGTACCCCCCAGACCTCCTCGCATTCCCTCTCAGAGGGACCCAAGTCTCTCCAGCAGGAGGACCTTCGCAAGACACCGAAAGTCCAATCAAATCTCCAGTTTACGGAGTGACAGCTATCAATCCTGCCATTTACAGCAGGTTTCAAGGGCAAAATTTCCAAGGTTCGATACCCCTCATGAGCTCTAAGGGTTACGTCACGCTGCCAAGAAGACCAAGAATGGTTCCCGACAGCAGTCTTCGTCCACAAGTGTTCTCTACTCTGAATGGTGTCATACCTTACTACGATACCTTCAACATGAGGTTTTTCAACCACGGTGGAAACTACTACAGTTTGAACAAAAGTGAGATAGATTTGGGTCCCATAGGGAAGATGCCTTCATACCCTGACGATGAGGAGCCTGCTCCGTCTCCTGCACCAGGCACGCCTCATGCCACAATTCCAAGGAACAGTTTAAGTTCTCCAAACATACACAACCAGCTCTTGACTTTGCAAGCGATGTCTGCCAACCAGATTATCAAGTCAGAGCAAAGGCCTTTGAAGGTAACTCTAGCGGAACACGAAGGTTTGCTGAGGAATCGTGATTTTAGGTCAGGTTACTCAGTGAATGTTGTTAGTGGGACCCTAGGAAGGTCCAGGACTGCGCCCAAACCACCTCCTAAACCGAGAAAGAAGGTTGCTAGTGAAGTGAAGGAACCGTTTTTGATGAATGCTGGTGAAAATGCGACACAAGTGTAGGATTAATAGACATAATGATAAGAAAAGTTTGTATAAAGTTATTTTAGAAGGTTAATCGAATTTGGTATTTAAATGTTTTAGGTTTTTAGGTTCTTTTTCGACTAATTTTGTTAAGGCCTGTTTTAAATAATCAGCTAATGGTTTTTATTTTCTACAAGGTATGTATAAAAGAAGGGAGTGTAGTACTCTTGAAAATGAATAACTTTTGCTATGAAACCAACTTGCGAAAAAGATATCAGGTGTTCCTAAAACTTGCCTGTAACGTTAATGTATGAAGCTTGCGATTTCAAGGTTGGTCTCATAGTAAAAAAGAACCTCTTTTTTAAATCTAGCACCCTATATACCTGTCATACTACCATATTTTATCTTTCAGTTACAAATTATCTGTCTATTTAACTCATTGACTGCGGGAAAACACACACGTTGTGTTTCGACTAAAAAACGCGAGTGCGGCGCACACACACCGTATGTGTTTTTCTGTGGCGAACACGCGTACATTGGTAGCTAGCCGCACTTGCGTTTGGCGTAGCGAATGTTCGCCCGCAGTCTACGGGAGATCTATTTTTACTTATAATTACCAAACGATTCACCCTGGATTCGGACGGGTACAATGTAGATACTAACTATAGGTACAAACCTTACTCTTGAATCACTCTATCTATTGATGAATACCGCATTAAAATCTGTTACGTAGTTTAAAAGATGTAAGCGTACAGACGGCGGGAAGCGACTTTGTTTATACTAAGTAGAAATTTTCAGTTTCTCAGCCAAAAGCCAATACAGCAAGGTCGTTGAAAATTTCCATCATTAGCAGATATAAAAAATAAATCTATGTTAAGAGCAATCTTCAGCATTTAATTCTAAAACATAATCACCGTTAATTGCCTAATTAAGCACTAGACGAATATTAACATAAAATGCCAAGTACCTACTTCAATACAAAATGCTTCTATAATCATTCCTAATTTCGACCATAATGACTTAATGATAGGTACTATTATCGTCTCCAGATAGTTTTCCGGAATAATGGCACAGTTTCCCGGTGGCTGTAATTCCGATCGTTTGGGTCATCAAAAAGGTATAATAGTAAAATTTAACGCTTGCAATATCAATGAAGATATTAGGATGCTGAGATTTTTGGACGTAAAAACTCTCGAACGCTTTTTTCGTCGTCTGTCGCTGAAAGGTCAAGTGGTATATTGCTGAAATTCCTGCACGTGTCTGTCGAATGTTGAATTGTTAATCTATTAAAAGATAGGACAGGAAAATATTTTAACCCACTCCATCCATTTCCATACTTCCTCTAACACAATATAAAACATCGTGAGGAAACCTGGACTTATACCAGCCTATTACTGTCCTATTCAAACCATGTCAGAGGCCCTTGAGTCGGCTTAGAAAATTGACACTAAAATATGTGGGGTCGTAAGACCTTACTGCCCATACGATAAAGAAAGGAGAGTATAAAACAAAGTGTCTTCCGCCGTCTGTACTCTTAGATCTTTTAAACTACGGAGCCGATTTTAATGCGGTTTTCATCAATAAATAAATATCAGGCAAATCAGGGCAGGATTGCAAATCTCAGGTTGCTACTGAGAAATTTCTTAATATAAAAGACATTACTTTGCCTGACCTGGGACTCAACGATCAGCAGTCGTGCTTGCGCCCACGAGACCCACAGGGTAGCTCAATCTAATGTTTAATTATTCCATTATTTGTATCATATTTCTCTTAATATTCTAGTCCCAGAAACTTTAGTAGGTATTATTTTAAAAGCCAAAGTATTTAATTTTGAGAAGTTTAAAATCTCTTCCTAAATAGCTTTCAGTATCGCGAAAAGCTTTTTACAAATGTTTTAAAAACAAGAAAGTTAAAACAAGAAATTCTTTCGACCCATAAAATGGAATGACGCCATTTTAAAACCAAATTCGATTTACCTTGGTAGCTTTAACTGACTCTTTGAAGTTGGTTGACTATGTTGCTTTTGTGAATATACGCGGTGTAAAAAGACACATTACATAGAGATTTCGTACGCTTACTGTCCATCAAAAGTGACCGAAATTTTTTGCTGGGAAATAACTTTTATTTTTGGTGTGAAAAATCTGTAACGCACGTAAAACAATGTGCTTACGACTGTATTCAACAGTCCAGGACCGTGAGAGTATTTAAAGTTAAGTTCTAACACTTATATTCACGATCTAGGGGACATGACATTTGTGACCGGTGACATTTGTCAAACTGTTGCTTTTCACTCTTAAACGTTAAGAGGATTTACAATCATGGTTGAATATTTTAACTGCACACTAATATCATAGTCGTGAAATTCGGAATCAGTAATAAATAAGTAGTAAATTAAATAATGTCACTGACCTAGTTATGCGATTCTGACATCCATAGATGAATTGCTGACATGTGTCACCCGCACCATCACAGAACGTATGGAATAAAGAACATGATTTCCCGAAAAAAAAAACGTTAGAACTTTGACCTTGAATATATTCGTAACGATAATATTCCCAGGTATGGTCCAAAACCAAAATAATGATTGCCATGATAGGAAGAACATTTTCAGTTTTGTAAGATGTCTTTTGACACCCGTTATATTAAAAGGCCCGAATGTCAGTGTCAAAAAGAGATACGTATCCAAGGTCATATAGTCAGAAATAGTTGAAGTTTTCTTAGAAACCGATGGATGTCTTCGATTGAAACTTAACTTAAGTAGTGAATTGTTTATTATCCACTTTTTAAAATTAATTTACATTTGATAACATCCATCGGTTTCTAAAAAAGTTATGTAGGTATTGCCACCGACTTCCAAGCTAAAGTTATTTTTTATTTTGTGATTTTTGAAGGCGGTGATATTTTTTTTGTAAAAAAGCTTTTTATTTTTCACTTTTTAGTGCTTGTTTGTTAATGTTTGAAATCCTTACATAAAGCCCTTTCAAACAATACCACACACGATATATTTAATTTTGGAAAGTGGTAGGAGGGGGGTTGACGTACCCCACTTCCTTTAGTCAGTCATCGACTACACGTATAAACAAAGCAATTTTTCTTGTTACGGCGGTTCTGCTGTGATTTTACAAGGAGTTCCATTCCATATCTCCAAAGTTCATCATCAGATCATGACAATATTCCTATGGGACCTATTCGCGACTATACTCTTTCAAACAAAAAAAGAATCATCCAAATCGATTCGTAATTGGCGGAGTAATCGAATAACACACAAAAAAAAAAAACATACGCGTCGAATTGAGAACCTCCTCCTTTTTGAAGTCGGTTGAAAACTTTAACTATATCTGATGACCTTGGATACCTATCTCATTCGTTGACTGTACCTACACTAGCTCCTTATCTACCGAGCATAGAAGCCTCTCTACACAAGTACGATATTATCACAGATAGATATGGATATATATTCTCTTCACTCATAGGCGACGTACGTATCCTGAAATATTATCTCTCGTATGGAGAGGCCTATACAGTCGGAAAAAAATAATTACCTAAATTATTTAAAGTTAAAAATGTTTATAAAACGTAAATAATTTAACTAGTTAAGTTTTTAAAGTTTATTTACTAATTGTTTTTTTGTAAGACTGTATTTAACTAATTATTATGACTATAACGTGTAAAATATAATAACCTACTTAGTATAAGAAAGTTTTTGAATTATTTGCAAAATAGTAAATATTTGTTTGATTCATGAATCAATTATTTATTTTAATAATTAAAATATTATAAATGCGAAAATTTGGATAAACGGCCATATTGAAATTATTCCAGTATTTAGTATTGAATATTGTGTAGTCACCAAAACTAAAGGTGTATGTAAAATTTCATCTCAATCGGATACCAACAAATGGTTGACAAATGGTTTGCAAATTAAAAAAAAAAAACTTACATTACGAACAGTGCAAGTTAAATAAAAGCTTACAAAAAAAGTTTTTTAATCCGACTGGTATTTCCAGAGTAAGAAGTACCAGAGACCTGCAGATATAGATTTATCATCCATTATTTTTTCAAACCATAAATCCTTTAATAGAGCTGTACCAAAATGACTTATTTTAATTCTCAAATAAATTATTGATTCACGCGTCAACAAGCAAAATCAATTTGTTCAACTCCATTCACTGACTTGATAGAGTGCATGAACATTTTCAGCCATTTTAATTGAAAAACACATGACGTTACAAATTGAGATTCAATATTAAAACGTGTAAATATCGAGTGGGGAGCATTTGAACTCACACTTGTACGCAGAGTAAATAAATACAGAAGGCCAACGCGGGATCCAGCACGAACGTACGATTTTTTTTGTTTTTTTGTAAAATTTATTATAGAACTTTTTTTTTTTTGTTTAGCAGAAATCCTAAAAGCGTTCAAAGTACTCATCATTATGAGTAACTTTTACTATAGAAAATGCCTAAAATTCCGAAAAAGTATACGGCCTTTCCATATATTTACGTTAGCACAACTCGACGAAATGTATGGATCAGCTGTGCTTTTTTTACGTTTTCAGGGTTCTTTCCATAGTAAAAGTTCTTTATAACGTTAAGCAGAAACCTCTTCAGGTTTTTGGTAAACAAAAGTAACCTTAATGTTCTTTTTAATCAACTATAATTAAAATTAAAATCTGCATCATTGCTGCTCCCATATTTAAAGTGCAACCAAAAAGTTACCCGGAACAGAAAAGTGTAACATTCTGGTTTCAATTTACAGTTGTGAAAAGTCAACTTGCACGGTAAATTTTGTTAGTAGAAACCGTTATAAAATTCGTTTAAACCTTCTGTGTCTGTTTATTCTGTAGCATGAGTTCGCGGAAGAGCGACCGTGCTTCAAAATGTCAATATTTGAATCGTTGAAAATAAGCCTTCACTGAAATTGAGATGGTTTCCACTAAGCCTTTTTTAGTCGTAAAACTTTTTGTTTTGTAAAAAAATCTGTGTTACAAATTGTACCAGTGTCTGGGCTTGTACATTTAGTTTATATCTTAGATAAAACGAAGAATTGTACTGTTACATTCTCCTCTGAAAACTTTGTGTACACTATACCTATGAGTATTCGGTTTTCATACATTCGGTTCGACGTTTTCAGTTATTAAACCGAACCGATTACGTGTGTGTAATGTTCAAATTTTATTTTGGAATTTATAAATTTAACTTTGTACTATAATTATTTACTAAAAATAAAACTGTTATAACCAATTTGTATTTAATCAGTTTCTAAATAGTAGGTATTAATTATTGGTGCTTACGTAATTAATAAAATGAATTGCGTAAATATAACCTACCCTGCTTTCTTTTGTAGATGGAATGTAGGAACACAGAAAATGGATGAAGACCTAACATTTGGTAATAGGCGGTAGCGGGAAGCGATACGGTGTAAAGTACTTCCTGACACTCATTTTAAAAAACCTGTTCAAGTCTATAATCAATTCATGTTAGAGACAATTCCCTTATTTTTAAGGACGATCGCATTATCATCTCATTTGTTTGTCTGTCAAAGATTCCTCTCATTTGCCTACATTTTTGACAAGTTGACATTGATAGCATTGCTTGTCACTTAAATAAGATTGCGACTCAATTTCAAACGGGAATTGATCATCTCAATCGTCAAGTCAGATTTAGTAAATGATTGATCGACATTTTAATTTTATTATAATGTTTACACAGAAATGTTTTTATTTTAATTGATTTTACTATTCTCGTAATTAAAATGGATTTCCATTAGAATTCCTTCCTTCCTTCGCTCTTCCTGAAACTTCTAAATGTTTGCGTCATGTCCAGAATTTTGAGTATTTGTTAGCAATTTAAATAAGTTTCATATTCGTATGAAATGCGTACTATTTAGTACCTAATTTGTATTTTTTTCATAGTTATGGCCTATCCATAGATGTCAGTGACTATTTCAAGCACTTTGGAGAGATTCGACATTCACACAAAAAGTTATTTTACCCCCAATAAAAAAAACCGCAAAACCACTTAACATGAGATCTGTCACCGGTAGAAAGTGCCCGAAACAATATTTTGTTGCCCTCTTTCCGCTCTCTCTGCCGCTACCGCTCTTTAATAAAAACGAAGCCTTATTTCTAACACCTTCGTCATATGATAAATGTTTTCGGGAGGTGCGAATGACACATAATAGGATTGTGTTTGATGGTTATCATCCCATAAAGTTAAGGGTTATCTGGAGCAAAGAAATGGGGTGTCGAGACGATAATATTTGACAAAATCGTTGAAGATAGAGAATTATCGTCACTTCCTTAACTTGAATAGAACAATAAAAATATGACAAGAAACAAAATAATATTGATTCTTTGTCAGGAATCATCATCCGCCTAACCTTTTGCCAACTATGTTGGAGTCGGATTTCAGTCTAACTGGATGCAACTGAATACCAGTATTTTACATGGAGCGACTGTCAATTTGACCTCCATAACCAAGTAACTGGGTAATACGATACCCTTTGAGCACCCTTCAGATATAAAACCCAAAAAAAAAGGATAAATGCTATACAGGCAGATGTTCGCATGATTGTAAAAAGATTCAATTTTTATTAACGTGCGGAATTCCGTAATAAACCGTCTCGTTACCATAATATCGAGTTTCTGTGTGCCTACATTTACCGTATGCATTTTACGGTTTAAAATGTAGCCTATATTGTATATACCTAGTGTTAACTGTATAAAATTGTATTTTCAAAATTTTTCTTATACATATTAACGAAATTAAATATAGTTACAAATTGTTTATGAGCGGTTAGTAAGTTCGCTTTTTTATTTAAGACAGATACAGCGGATAAAATTGTATTTTTTATTGTTTTATTATATCAAAAAAATCTTTCTTTCAGACATCTTCTATTTATCTTCTAGTAGCCCGCAACCTCGCCTGTGTTTAGTCGAATGTTTTACCAACTATGAAATCTTCACGGGCGTACGGTCAACAACTTAAAATAATTACATCGCAATTGGTATAGGAAAGCATACGGTACAAACAAAGAAACATTCATTTTTATATATACAGGATGTAAAAAGACACAAGACAGCCGCTAACTATGCATACTGACTTTAAAACTATGTATCATGAGCAAAAATTATTGCTGAGAAACTACTTTTATTTTTTATGTGAAAAATCTCTGTTTAGTGTAGGTGCCCGCAAAGCATTGTGCAGTGTATGAGTCGTGAGCGTATTTAAAGTATTTTTTTCAAACTTGTTGTCTAATATTAAAAGTATTGGCACCTTTACCTTTTATATACCTCTTTAACCAGAACATTCCCAAGTAAAAGAAATATCGTAATGATGGGAAAAATATGTAAGTTTCGGTTTCGTTAAGTGTGTTATTACACCCTGTATAGATGATTTCGTTCCAAAGACAATTCTTTCTTGACACCTTTGCCGTTATTAATGGCGGCCATCTTACATTTCATATTAATGTGGAAATAAATTACGGCAAGACTTAGCAGAAATTGCGATATCATTTATCTAACAGGGAAATGTCATCGAAATACTAAAACAAAGGAAAAAAACGATATTAACAAAACAAATTAAAAAATCTGAATTGCAAAAACGTAAGAAGTTAATATCTTTTTTTCTCACAAACTCCGCCTGTATCTGCCTTAAATGCCAGTACCTAGGTAAATTAAATTTCTAAATTGTTTATTAAATGTAAAAATGTAAATATTAGGTAATTCGAAATAATTTGTAAAATGATGAACTATACGGTGTGTTGTGTAATTATGGACGGACCAATAGTGTGGAGTGTGATGCGAATGGTTTAATATAATAACGACGAAAATAAATACAATTTGAAATAAAAAATAAGTGTTTTTATTTTAACACCTTGTATATTTTTTAAACTTTATTCAGCAAAGGTGGCGAAGAGATAGCATTGCAGGTGAGTATTGTACAAGCGTAAATGAACAAAACAAGGAATTTCAAACATACATACATGACATCACGCCTGTAATCCCCGAAGGGTTAGGCAGAGGTGTACCCATTAGTAGACCCACATTTCGCCAATTATGTTTTTAGTCCCATGTAATAGGGGGCGAGCCTATTGCCATCAAACGGGCACAAAATAAACACTAATTGATTATTTACCTAAATACATTAATAAACTATGCCATTGACGCAAAAGTCAATAACGTGGCGTACTGCTGGAACTTTTTTTTTATAATTATTATATTATTTATTATTATATGATATATTTTTTGAGATGTGTCATCAATACATTAAGATGAAGACCTAAATAAAATGTACCCAAGTACAAAAAAAGTGATTAGAATCTAGTTGCCCCTTCCAAGTACTTTCGGATCTCTAGCTAGTATAAAACAAAATCGCTTCCCGCTGTCTGTATGTTTAGGTATTTAACTGCGCAACTGATTTCAATGTCAAAGTCAAAACATTTATTTCAATATGACCATTTACAGGCACTTTTGAAATTTCAAGAAGTCGGCCAGTTAGACAGTTGAAGGTAGGTTTCGAGCGGTTTTCATCAATAGATAGAGTGATTCAAGAGTAAAGTTTATGTGTCTACATTGCACCCGTGCGAAGCCGGGACGGGTCGCTAGGAAAATAAACTGCAACAATTAGAAACTCCAACAATTCAAAGATATCTATTACAATGTTACCATGCAACAAGAAACAGAACTTTTTAAACGCTATGAAGCAATGAAAATGGTTTCGTCAAAATTTTTAAAAAAAGTTTGTCATTCGGGTGCGTCACGCAATTAGATTGCTTGTTTTTCCGGTGACTGTTACAAAACTGTCAACCCATTTGGAGACTATTTTGCCAGTGGAATACTTTAGTTCTGTACCCATTTCTCACGAAAAATCTATAATCGATTTTGAGGTAATACTCTCAAAGAAAATGAACAGAATAAAGCCTCGTATTCATCGTAAACATTTGTTTAGCAACATGGCTTAAACATGTTGCCGAGTTGCTGTCAACATACACATATAGGGGCGCGGGGTTGGACGAGAACGGGGGAGAGATGCGGGCGGTGGGCGCTCGTAGCGTGATACACAAGAGGCGAAATGTGCACTGGAGCACTGGACAGTTCTTAAGATATGTGACGTCACAGTGGTTAGCGGTATTACACCAACAGGCGTTGACTCATTACATCACGCCTGTAATCCCCGAAGGGTTATGCAGAGATCTACCCATGAGTACACCCAAATTTCGCCAGTCATGTCTAAGTTCCATGTCATAGTTGACTCAATTAATCGGTTGAGCCATTAGAAGTGGTGTTTCTCCATTCCCATCGTTTATCATTTGTTTTTTGTATCCCATTGTTTTGAAAATTGTGAGTATATTATACTCAGGTTCCAAAATGCCTAGTTTTATTGAACTCAATTGAAAATTGTAATATTTCATAATGACCCTCTGACACGCGACAGTGTAATTTAATTTTCTACTGTACTTGTTTAGCACCCGGATATACAGAAACGGCAATTAAGGAGACTTTTCCATGTCTATTTTGGGAAATGCTGGGCTATACCCACTAGGGCTAATTATCTGGGGTGCCTTACATACTTTGACAAAGTAGTCAAAGTCAAAGTAGAATCATTTATATCAATAGACCATTAAAAGGCTTTTTTGAACGCCATTTTCGAAAAAGAAGGAAACAAAATTCATTGAAATAACATCACGCCTGAAATCCCCGAAGGGTAAGGCAGAGGTGTACGTATTAGTTCACCGACATTTCGCCAGTTATGTTCAAGTCCCATGTAATAGGGGCCCCAAGCCTATTGTCTTCAACCGGACACAAATCCAGACTCCGAGGGTGCTACTGAGAAATTCCGGATGGGAAAACCTAATAACTCTTTGCTCGACCTAGGAATCCAACCCAAGACCTCATGCTCATCCGTAGAGCTTTGCGACCACTAGGCCAAAATTAAATAACATTAAATCTAATTAAAAATTAATTTTGAATTAACTCTAAGAACATTTAATTAAATTGATCTGCGCATCACCAGTTGAGACCTCAAAACAAAGCTGACATAATACAAACAAATTACCACCTCATGTAAAAAAAGCCTTCAGTACCGAACCATTGTTCCCGTCAAAATATGATACGCACAAAAAATTCATAGTCACCTCCCATTATTTGGCGTTCTAATTACAAGACCCACAAAGGTGGACCGAGGGGATGGCCACGTAATACCCACTGGGATGACCCGTGTTGCCATGGATAAAACGAAAAATACCGCGGAAATATCTCCCAGAATGAAAAGTACATAATGCCATTCTATTTCCCATGTGGTTGTTTTTAGTACCACAACTTTGGTACCAGTACACGAAGAGAGCTTACAACTCCCTTCGAGTACAGTACAACAATGCGTTTCGGGCATGTTTAACCTGCCCTGGCGGTGTAGTGCGTCTGGGATGTTCTTTGAGAACCGAGTGGGTGACTTTTTTTCCGTTCTGAGAAGGACGAGAGCTTCTTTTCGAACACGACTGTTAAACTGTACGAACAGTGTTGTAACTACTGTTTTCCGCATAATTTTCATGACTAGAACCAAACTGTTCAACCTCAGTAATGACGAGGTAATTAAATTTACCTAATATAATAATGACAAATTAATTATTTTTGAAAGATTATGTGTATGCATAATTTATTGTTTGTATATTTTATTTTCTCATTGTTATATTTATTTATTGTATATTTTGTTAAAATTTTGTTAAAATGTATTAATTAAATATTAAAAGTAATGTAATGTAATGTAATTTAAACTTTAAAATTTAATTTCAAAATAATAATAATATTTGTAAATCTTATTTATTATTTTATAAAATGCTATGGGTGAAATGTTTGTATTATGCCTGAAATAAAATGTTTTTTTTTTTTTTTTTTTTTTTTTTTAGTGCAGTGTTTTTTGTTTGGAATTAAACTGATGTTTAGTTCAGGGATGGCGGATCAATGACACGTGTGCCAGTGATGCGGAACCTGTGTGTATTTGATCGAATTTAATTTCCAACAGCTAAAGTAACCTAACCTTTTCCAGGTACTCGCTACTTGCAACCAGCTAAACTAAACCAACATTACTTTTTGTCTCAGTGAAATTTAGATTACCTTTAAAAATTTCATGAGATCTTGGGTTTGATTCCCAGGTCGGGCAACGTGTAATTGCCCTTTTCCATCAGGAATTTCTCTGGAGTCTGAATGCGTGCCTGGTTTTCAGCCGCTAAAATGACTTGCGTCTGGTATTTTTAAACACACACATAACACCACGCCTGTAATCCCTGAAGGATTAGGCAAAGGTGTGCCCATGAGTAAACCCAAATTTTGCCCGTTATGTTTCAGTCTCATGTAATAGGGGGCAAGCCTGTTGTCATTAACCAGGCACACATCCAGACTACAGAGAAATTCCTGATGGAAAAGAAAGAAAGAAAAAAGGATTATTTAACACAAGTCATGTGCACACAAAAATAATAAAAAAAAAAACAAAAAGGCAATAAAAAAATCAAGAATATAAACCATTCTTGTGTGCCCCACAGCAGCGCCAAACAGGCCCAGTTCAGCATAAAATGCCAGACCACTTGTGTGCCTGACACTGGTTTTTTGGACCTTTGTGTGTGACGTAATACGGATGTAAACAAGGTGTCGATTCTATGCACGAACTAAACTTGATTTAGACTGTTTCTTTTTCTTTCCAACAAAACAAGAAAGGGACGAATGGAAAATTAGAGCTGTCAAATTTAGTCAATCTGACATATTCATACAATTATAGTTGACATCTTAAAACGTATAGATTAAAAATATGAAGAAGTTGAAGGCGAAACTAATTTGACATCGCTAACTTAATTTGTAAGTGTCACTGTCCTTCTCTTTAGCTGTGTGTTAGTAAGAGATGCCATTTCTCTAAATTAATTCCAG
This sequence comes from Hoplodrina ambigua, assembly GCA_949774945.1. Lineage (NCBI taxonomy): Eukaryota > Metazoa > Arthropoda > Insecta > Lepidoptera > Noctuidae > Hoplodrina > Hoplodrina ambigua. The sequence continues at coordinate 1,136,224 of OX458985.1, forward strand.
TTTGCGAATAAGGGAATCGGCACCAATAACACTTTTTGGTTTTGTCCGAAAAAAAATACCTACATTAAAAGTCACCTAATATTTGGGAAATTTCTTCTCCTGGTAACCCGAAATTTGTCACATCAAACCCATGAATCACATTTGCGTCACCGCCGTAATTAACTTGTGTCAAAACATTCGCGTGTTAGATTGCATGTAATATTACCGCAAATGTTCTATGAATATAATATAATGTTTAGGATGAATGCAATTAATTTGTGTTACACATCACTTGGTGTGTAATGATGTGTGGGACAATGGTCAGTAATGACGGAATAATAATTACGTGAGAATCGAATCCCACTGCCTTGATTCTTCCCAAAGTCAAAGTCAAAACATTTATTTTAATTAGACAATATGGTCTTCGTTGGTCTAGTGGTCACAAATTGTGACTGCTAAGGTATGAGGTTTTGGGTTCGATTCCCAGGTCGGGCAGTGATAATGGGTTTTTCCATCAGGGATTTCTCAGCAGCAGCCTCGGAGTCTGGGTTTGTGCCCGTTTGATGGCGATAGGCTCGCCCCCTATTACATGGGACTTAAACATAACAGGCGAAATGAAACACAAAACGAAACGAAATGAAAAACAATGAACATGATTGTACGAATGGGTATACCTCTGCCTAACCCTTCAGGGATTACAGGCGTGATGTTATGTATGTTATTTAAACATCATCAACTTACCTACCTATAATTAAATAAAAAGCACAATAAGCAAAAACCATCAGCTGATTCCAAAACGGCTCTAAATGACAATAAAAAGCCTTAAAAATGTTCTAAATTACGCAAAAAAACGGTGTCGGAAGTTATTTATCAAAGGTCCGCCAGATATGATTATCTTTGCGACAGCTAACGGTTTTGGGGCCGACAGAAGAATAGGCAATTTAGGGCGACGGAGGCCTAATTGGCTGGCAAAAGAGCAGGTTGAATTAAAACATGGTTTTTGTTGCGAATTACTCGTATTAAATTAGAATTAATGTGAGGTTTAGATGTTTCGTAATTTGCTTGGGATGTCTGTTCTGTTTTTGTGATGTTTTTAATTAAGCATTTCAAGAGTCGTCATTTATGTTCTTGGTGTATACTTTGGACAATTATCATCATCATTGGAGATTGTCGTGATGGCCCAGTGGTTAAGGCGCCCGCCTCTCATGCATGAGGTTGTGGGTTCAAATCCGGGCAAGTACCAATGTGAATTTTTCAATTCATATGTACTAAAGTTTATCTTGGACATCACTGGCATCGATGAAACATCGCGAGGAAACCTGGACTTACTGTTCCACTCAAACCATGTCAGAGGCCCTTGAGGCGGTTTAGAAACTCTGACACTAGGGTCGTAAGGCCCTTACTAACAACAGGAGAAGAAGATTGGAGATTACGGGTGTAAACACAACATAACATAACAGCACGCGTATAATCCCCGAAGGGCTAGATTAGCAAGCATTAGTACACCCACATTTTGCCAGATAAATTTAAGTCCCATATAATAGGTGGCGAGCCTATTGCTATCAACCGGGCACAAATCCAGACTCCGAGGCTGCTACTGACAAATACCTGATAGAAAAACCTAACAACACTGCGTGACTGCTGAGCATGAGGTCTTGGGTTTGATTCCCAGGTCGGGCAGTGAACATGAGACTTATACATAACTGGCGAAATGTCGGTGTGCTAATGGGTACACAACTGCCTAACCCTTCGGAGATTACAGGCGTGATGTTAAGATGTTTATTACAGGCACGTAAACACAATGTATTGTGTGCGTTTCATTGCGTTACTTAAGCATCATCATCATCTGCCTAGCCTTTTCCTAACTACGAGTATGTTGGGGTTGGCTTCCAGTCTAACCGTATGTAGCTGAATACCAGTATTTTACATGAAGCGACTGCCTATCTGACCTCCACAACCCAGTAACTGGGTAATACGATACCCCTAGGTAAGACTGGTTGTCAGACTTTCAAGCTTCTGACGACTCGTAACGACTGTCAAAGATCCACGTATGACAGCCGGGACCAACAGCTTAATGTGCTTTGGGCTACATAAGCAGTGATTTTAAACATTAAAAAGTCGTTTCCCTGCATTTTTTTTGCCCAAACTTACTTAGTGTGATGGGCAGTGTGCTTAATTAACAGCTATATATTAATATGTCTTGTCACACCCCGCAAACTGTATTAATGTGTTTCTATTATTGTTTTTTGATTGACCTAACACGAAGTAAACTCCCACGAGTATAACGTGTTTTCAATTATCCAAAATAATGGTAGCTACACACGGTACGATTTACTTGCGCAAGTCCAGACTTGCAGAAGTTTGCATGTTGCCAAATTACTCAGAAGTATTTTTTTTTGGGTTTGCTCTTGACTATAGTCTAGGTATGACAGAGACAAAATCGACATTCGAGTGAGCTTACCCAGAAGAAGCCTGTTCAATCTAATTTTGAAGAGATTAAAGTTGAATACGTTTAGAAATACAGATGCAAGTAGAGAGTTCCACTCCTTTGCTGTGCGCATTATAAAAGACGTTTGGAAATGCTTAGTGTGAATTGGTGGAATATAAACCGTATGACAGATAATAAAAAGTATGTCAATTGATTGCTGGTGTTTATTATTTACGCAATTGTAGGTACAACGGTATCACGTTGTATTGCAAGATCGAACAAGTTATTAGGTTTACAGACAACAATAATAATCTTCTGCTACTATTCATTATTACTTTGTGTCCACTTTTTGAGCTTGTGGTGTCTAATTATTTTGAAACAAATTTAGAGTAATTTAAAAGAATGAACACAAATTCGAAACATTTTATATAAGTAGTCGCAAGTAGCCTGTTTACCAAATGGTTTGTTTGACTGTACAAGTCAAAAGCTAGTTTCAACTTTCTGACTAATTGACCGACTCCTGGACAATTCAAAAGTGCCAGTAATTTAAATAAATGTTTTGACTTTGAAACTTGCGCAAGTACATGAACGTGTGTGCCTACCTTAAGCAAAACATACGAAACGCACCATGATGTTAGTATTCGAATATCTATTGTCGTCTATCTTTATAGGAAATCGTAATGGCTTCCTAATGGTACTGTAGTCACTTGGCGTGACCTGGTACCGGGATATTAATTATTATTGAAAGACTTGTTATTAATTTATACTCTTGTAATTCACTTTCAAATAAAATATATTTATTACTTCTAGTTAATAGCTAGAGCTTGACAGACGCTGACACGCAGTCTGTCTCTCTATTCTAAAATCAAAGTCATATTTATCTCATATTAAGTAGTTTGTATATGGCTCAACCAGCCAGGGTCTCTACATCAGCTACGCCTCCAAAGGATTAGTTTGAACGTAGTGATAGAACTAATCAACTATGAGATAAATATCAAAACCCTACCTAAACCTATTGCGAGGTCCCTACCTCATAGGAAGAATTGTAAGGGAATGTCTCTGGAGAGATAGCTTAACACATGACGTAATGCGTTATCATTTCATAAATCATCATTTAATTTTACTATTAATGTGCCATCATGCACTCATTCAAAACGCAATAACGCTTCCATGCCCAAGCTTCGTAACGTCAAAACTTCCTAAAAGTCCGCTACGCATTCCCATAACCTATGATATGGCAAGTCCACATCTACCTTAGGGGTTATAACAATTATAAGCTTAAATATAAAAAAGAACATGCACAGACGCATGCTAAATAAACTCAACATCCATGGCTTTAACGTCATTGTATGTAATTGAGTAAGAAGAAGAAAAAGTCATGGTAGTCTGAAATAAACAATTTACATCACAATATTATGAACTCGATCCAAAACGAAATCTAAAAAAAATCCTAAAGAAAATCTATGTTAACTCTTGATCACAAAATAAACCAGCAGTGTCAACCAAACACTCTTTGCAAAGGCTATGCCCCATTAGCAAAGTTGGTTTTATCAATGAACAAAAGGAACAACTCTTCTCTCCCCCTCTTTTTAAAATTTCGTTATCTATGGAGCGTGTTCGTACTAACAGACTACATATAAAAATACAATATACGCAATCGTCGTTGTCGCCGACGATCTTCTGTCCTTCTTCCTCTCAATTGAAGTGGTTATGAAACAAAAATAATATTATTAATATGACATGTCCTGCCGTTTGTACAAAAATAATCCAGTGACATGATAAATAAAAAAAATTACAAGTATATTTATAAAATTCTCCAAATAAAAAGTTTCCAATCATTTACTTTTAAAAATATATCTTTAAATTTCTTTCTATTATACGTGTTATAATAATAATATGTCTTTTGGAAATTAAAACTATTTGCTATAAAATTACTAAAATATTTTTTACAATTTCTTTGTAAATTAAAACCTCCTTTGGTTTTATGAACTAATGTATGAACAACTGGAAATCGTTTGGGGACAAAACTTTTTATGTTAACCTTTTTCTTAATTTGTGTTGTTTTAAAATGTCGAGATAATTTATTAAGAACTTTTGCATAGTTCTTTTGGACAGCATTAAAGACTTCACGGTCTTTAACAAAATCAGACTTTAAGAAACCAGTATTTATTTCCTTTGACAACAAAATGTCATGACTGTTCTGTTGTACTTCTGTCAATGTGCCATTCACCTCAATTGAAGACAAATTGACTTCACAATTCTCCTGAACTCCAATCAATGTGACAACAACTTCTTCCTTTTTATTTTCATTAACTCCGATACTATTTTTATATCTTTCATTATGACAACCATTGTCTTCTTTTGGCAACAATACATCCTGATGATCTGAAACATGACTATTAGATAAAATAAATGGACCGGACTGACCCGATTTTATATCTTCATTTTGTTCTTCATGTTCTCCCTGGAACACAACCGTCATCTCCTCCTCTTTAGCGCCATCGCTGCAGTCTACTAGGCTGCTGGCCTCAATAACTTCATCATCAACATCATCAACGTCTGCTTGGCAGCTTTGCTCATCTTTTTCATTATTACTAAAAATTAAATCGGTATTATTATCGACCAACAAAACTTTTTCATGTATGCATTCCTTCGATGCAATTGTGGCTTCCTGCTGCACGCTTTTTACATTATTTGCTGAGCGGTAGCGACCAGGAAACTCTATTCTCATCTCATCACACAGTGTGGAAAAACTCATATCCTCATGATAGGTATATCTATAAAAATAATAGGCGTGTCCTTTTAAGAAGGCACCTAATATTAAAGCGTAGTCGCTTTCTCGCCATTCCTTATGTGCGGCTATCTCTAAATATTTTGGCAAAAAATCATCGAAACTTATGCCTTCGCTTCCCGTGAAATAAAAAGGAATAGTATATAGCGAAGAAGACTCCATTTCGCTATTCTAGAATAATAATATTGACACATAATACTTAGCTAAATTTTTTTTTTTTAATCAGGCGTCTTCTTTACGCCTAATTCCTCTGTGCGCTCGCTTCTTATATGCGTTTTATACGCTTTAAAACTCACAAGACATTGGGGAACTCGCTTTACGAAATTTTCTTGGTGGAAAAATATTTTTTCCAAACCGGCGCCCGACACCACTTGTAGTCACTTGGCGTGACCTGGTACCGGGATATTAATTATTATTGAAAGACTTGTTATTAATTTATACTCTTGTAATTCACTTTCAAATAAAATATATTTATTACTTCTAGTTAATAGCTAGAGCTTGACAGACGCTGACACGCAGTCTGTCTCTCTATTCTAAAATCAAAGTCATATTTATCTCATATTAAGTAGTTTGTATATGGCTCAACCAGCCAGGGTCTCTACAGTACACATAAAGTAGACTGATCTCGGCATAAAAAGGATTCAGCTTGTGATATCTCAGAGTTTGAACGGGTTATTTGTAAAGCTAGGGTGTCGATTACCCTTTTTTATTGGCTGATGTTTCTACCCTTGCATATTTATGTAGTAAACTGTCGACATAAAGTCCATTATTGCGTATTTTTTTTCTGAAATTGATTACCTAGTTTTGTTGTTACATAACAAAACTATAAAACAACAAAAATCGATATTACTATTGGTTGGAATGCCCTGTTGTTCCCGTGGTCCTGGATTCGATTCCCAGATCAAGCAAGGGGTTTTTCCATTAAGGATTTTCCAAAATTCACCCCCTAAGGGGATAAAACGGTCCGACATTAAATTTACGCGGACAAAGTCGCAGGCAAAAGTTAGTTTGATATAAATCTGAAATCGCCAATCCGTATTGAACAAGCGTGGTGATCAATGCTCGTGCCTTCTCTGTATGAGAAGAGGCTTTCCCTGCACTGGGACAATAATAGGTTGTCATTGTTAAGATGAACTCGAAAGTCTCAATCTCTAAAATAAATTGCCGATTAAAATTATGGCCTACTAAGGTTATGAGATAAGATTACAACTCAATAATTAAAAAGTCCGTCGTAAACTTAAAATTCTTCAGAAAGTAATTTATATTTCTTGCTATAAAAGTTTACGAGGTGAAAATGGTCGAATAAAAAAAAAACGTCAAGTCAAATACCTAAGTTTTTAATTAAACGGTGCAGTAAAAATTTGACTGTCTATTTAAGTGATGACTTAAATTTAGTACAAATATTTTAGTTGGTGAGTTTTAGTAATATATCCATTTACATAACATAACATCACGTCTGTAATCCCCGAAGGGTTAGGCAGAGGTGTACCCATTAGTAACCCACATTTCACCAGTTATCTTTTAAGTCCCATGTGATAGGGGGCGAGCCTATTGCAATCAACCGGGCACGAATCCAGACTCCGAGGCTGTTACTGAGAAATTCGTAATGGAAAAACCCAATAACACTTTGCCCGACCTGGGAATCGAACCCAAGATCTCATGCACAGCAGTCGCGCTTGCGACCACTAGGCCAACGAGGAGTATATCCATTTATTTTATGGGAAATCAACTCACGACGCTGGTACCTTTGGATTACCACTATGATTTATGTACGTTTTTAAAAAAAAAAAATCTATTATTTAACTGAAATTAGGAACACCGGGTCCTACAAGCTCATAAAATATTTTATTCAAGGAAATTTTAGCCTTATGCCAGAGTAATAGGGCCTAAATTCACTACCGTATTTGTAATTTGCCTATGCACACACTTACAACTAGCAATGCGTTTAAAATTCGAGATATTTCGCGTTAAATAAATTAGTTAATTTAAGGATAATCAGTCTATTTCAAAGCAGTACGGTTATTTACACACACAACCGAATTTGTAGTTCGGTCTTATTTATTCTAATACACGTACATAAAACTACGTTAAAAAAAAAAAATAATTTAAGACAAACAAACACAACACGACTTACAATTGAATGATTTATATTTTTATTGATGAACTATTTAAGATCATTTCATAATTATTACTACTATAAAACTGCCTCGTTGGTCTAGTGGTCGCAAGCGCGACTGCTGTGCATGAGGTCTTGGGTTCGATTCCCAGGTCGGGCAAAGTGTTATTGGGTTTTTCCATCAGGAATTTCTCAGTAGCAGCTTCGGAGTCTGAATTTGTGCCCGGTTGATGGCAATAGGCTCGCCCCCTATTACATGGGACTAAAAACATAACTGGCGAAATGTGGGTGTACTAATGGGTACACCTCTGCCTAACCCTTCGGGGATTACAGGCGTGATGTTATGTTATGTACTACTGTAAAAAATGTTTGCATGCCTCATGGTAGAATGTACTGGATCCTTCTCTTACTTATCAGCATATTTTGTACCTACATTCATAGCAAATAAATTATTTCAGTTAATTACATTTCAAGGAAATGAATAGCTTTCTAAAATGCAACCTTCAACATATATTGTTGACTGTATCTACAAACCTTCTGTAGAGACTCGCAAAATGTCTTCTCCCGAATATCTCTCAGATTTTGAATTCCAATGCAATATCAACAAAGTTAGTGCAAACTGTGAGGTATCCTACGTTTATTAAGAACAAACTAAAGTTAAACCTAGCTTAAAGCGAAGTAACGATTGTTGTGAATTCAAGTATTGTACAAGTTTGGAAGCTGCAAGCACGCTTCAAATGCAAGTTTGTTCAAACTATGATTTCAGGGAATTGACGCCATATTCATTTATGGAATCCTTGCGACTTTGTCTGCGTTATCTCGTGATAACGTTGTTTCTTACTTAGATCCTAAGCTGCACTGTCTTTTTGTTCTTTTTAAAGCCTCACACTTGGAATTTTTCTTGTATCATGAGTGCGTTTACATACCTAACATAACATCACGCCTGTAATCCCCGAAGGGTTAGGCAGAGGTGCACCCATTAGTACACCCACATTTCGAGAAAAGAAAGAAAGATTCCTACCCATAACTTTTTGCTCGACTTGGCAATCGGACGCAGGACCTAACGACGTTTACAGGGGCTCACAATTCCAAAGAAACCAATCCGCGCGCAACAAGGCTTCTGAGTACTAAGTGTGAGTTTTGAGATTGCGAGCGTGTTAGTATTTTGTATGGGAAATAAAGTTTTCCTTGTGACCACCAGATAGCGCAATAACTTTTCCCATAAAAAATTCTAACTCGCTCGCAATCGAACGCGAGTGAACGACGGTGTGAATAGAGCCTTACCTAGTCATAACTAGTAGTTAAGTCTGCCAAAAGACACTAGGGACATTATAATCACATTATTATTTCGCCCTCCAAACATACGATAAGCCATTCCACCCTAGTTATAAGGCATCCTTTGACTCAAAAGATACACTGCATTACTCACGGGACGATCATTATAACTAAACACCAGAGACTGCTGCCCAATTATAGTTTCTCTCTGTAGTTAGCTTTGTAGTCTGGAATATGTAGGTAGAATGGTAACATGATAAAAACTTCTGCAAGATTAAGAGTATGAGATAAACTACAATAACAAGACGCGCAGCCTCGACAATTCAAAAATCTTGGAAGTATATATGAAAATCTTAACGAGACTCACAACGCATGTGTGCGTACTAAGACGGCTCTTGAAACAAAAACAAATCAGCTATTTGTTGCTCGACTAGCGGCGTCATTAATTACTCGTTGTTATTAGTATGGCGCTGCACTGACATGCTCTATGAAAATGACACGTGCGTTGTCTCGCGCGGTCGGCTAGTTATGATAAGTTGACCAACAAATCTGAACTAAACAACAGATCAGAGGATCCTCCCTTTTCAACGGAGAATCAGAAACTTTACACCATGTTTCTCATACCACTATACTGGTACACAACCTAGGAATCAACCCCAAGACCTCGTGCTCAGCAGTCGCGATTTGCGACCACTGAACAGTGCAGGCAGTAGTAGTTTTTATTCATTAAAATCTTGATTTAGTAGTGGCATTATTAAAAGTAGTTATTTTTATGGTTGTTGTACACAATTATGTACAGTTAACAGCAAAAGGAGTTTCCAACTTCGGAGATAGCTCCAAAATCATTTCCTTTGTAAATATACCCTAAACTTTAAGATACACGAATTGAAACACAGTCGGATAAACAAACAAAGAGTAATACAGAATTGTGATGATGTTTGTAGAGACATCAATTTCAAATGTAAACTGTGCGGTTATTATCAAAGGTACGGCTTAAATGGCTGTTGATTATACGATGTTATATAAACAGATACATTATAATGGATTTGTTGTGTTATTAATAGACATAATACTTGATCAATTTCATGAATGCTTAGGCGATTAACACACGGCGTCGCGCACCGCCGCGGTTGGCGGTGATGCGGATCTTATGTCGCATTGGCCTCTAAGGCCTCATCTTCGAGACGCGGGTCTACTTTTTATTTCAGATTAGAAATTAGAGATCCGCGCAAAAATAAAAACCGCAGTTAACTAACATTTACGCGGACGAAGTCGCGGACAGAAGCTTGCATATAATAAGCGATAACCATTTAGCCTGCCCAGCTAAATATAGACTTAAACCTAATAGTAATACAGTTCGACAAACTCTTCAATAATCGGTTTTGATCACCGTTCCGTCAAGATCTGGTGATCATTTACGAAGTTATGATAAGTTATGATAACGGCACAGATTTCCCTGTAGTGGATCATTAATATGCTGTTACTAAGATAGCTGAACAGTAGGGTGGGGTGCGTTTGTAAGCGATTTGGGTTTTAAACTAAAAAATAATTGATTTATACCTATTCTGTCAAAAAGCTATTTCGGGTACGTCATACATGCCTCGTCAAACTTTGGAGCCCAATTTATCGCTTAAAAAAAAAGGGGGGGGGGGGGGGGAATTATAGAAAATCTTTTTTTATTGGACGTCTACTAACTATAAACTACCTCCCTGCCAAATTTCATCTTTATACATCCAGCGGTTTTCAATATTTTGTAATGAGTAAGCAACCTTTCGCTTTTATATATTTAGATTATAAAAAGTACTTTTAGATTCTTACTCCCGACCCACGCGAAAATCGACTCGAATCCAACACGCATCACTGCGTTCGTGCTAGGCCCAAGAACTGGACCAGAAAGGCAATCAATCTTTTACGAGTTTTCTAAAAATAGATACTTACTTGATTTTTAACATAATTTTCCATTTTTCTTTTCATCTATTTCTGGACCATCACGCAGCCCTTATCCAGGATTTTATTACTGTCAGGAGACATATTTATTGCTATTTGTTGGCTAACAATAGGTACTTACTTTTCTTTAGTAGACGTTCTGAAATACTTGTACATATTAAGTGTAATATCTGGCTAACATACTGAGCATGCGCGAAAAACGATACAGAATCCTGTAGTGTGGATCTTCGGCCACTGTAAGGAGAGGCGAGTGGAAATTTGGGATATTTCGATGGTCAAGCATTTCTCTAGGGTAATGAAGATTCAAGGACATGCTGCTCATGATGAAGGGGTCCATGACGGCCCAGTACCAATTGGAAGCGAGGATCATTCGTCACGCAAATTTCAAGCCCCCGATTTATGGTAGCAGGTTAAACCGGGTTTTCACCCTGAAGAGAGGGGTTTCAAGAGGACTTCTCATTAAAAAAAATTGTCATAGATTGGGTCGTGTTTCAACACAAGTGGCCTGCGGAGCGGGAGTAAAAGACACAACATATAGCCGTTATCCACCCCTTCTGCTCATCAAACTAAGTAACGTTAAGAAAATATTATTGCTAGGAAAAGACTTTTCATTTTAATGTAAAAATTACTATTTTTTAACGCGCACAAATCCGTGCTTACCGAAGCATAGTAGAACCTGTGTAGTCAGTAGTGTTCTGTATTCAGTTTTCGTAAAAAAAATTGACTACTTACCGGTGCTTGTTAGTTAGTACCTAAGCAGAGGTAGTGGGGACTCTGCTTTCGTAAAAAAAATGACTATGACCTTCAATTTCTCCGTAACTAAAAATAGAAATAACATGTAACTTTTGGATTAGTCGTGTCTTTTTATATACTGTATACACTTACCTCATAAAAATGCAAGGTTTTGTCTTAAAAGTTTCATTTTTCGCCTCCCGCTACCCGCTTCCATCGAAACCTTACTATAAACAACATAATATAGATACCGGGACTGGCGATGGTCCCGGGAGGCGCCGGATGTGCCGACACGACGACTGGGACAACATGAAATATGAAAACTACGGGATTCCACTGTTTAAGATTAACATTAAACTGGATCTGATCATGTTTGTGAAATTTGTAGGGATTGGTTTGTAGGTATAACATAACATAACATAACATCACGCCTGTAATCCCCGAAGGGTTAGGCAGAGGTGTACCCATTAGTACACCCACATATCGCCAGTTATGTTTTCTTCCCTCCGCGCGCGCGCTCGGTGCAGTGGCGATTTATCTCGCTGCTAATTATAAATACGTTTTTTGTGTTTTGTGATCGATTTCCGGCTCGTGAGTTGTTTCTAGTTGTGTACTATTGTGCTAAGTGCTGGTATCGTAAGTTTTTATACGTGTTTATTTCCATAATTAGTGGTAATTCGTTAATTTCGTCAATTATCGGTAAGTGCATTTATTTTCTTCGGTGTGAGGGTATCGCGACATAATTTATTCGTCCGTTATTTTATCGTTTTCTTTTCTCCTTATACTAGTTTATCGTTTACTCTAATTAAATATGTTATCAAATAACGATGATCCACCTGATCGTGGTGGGGATATTTTTCGGAGAAATACAAAAACACCCAGGTCGCCGCCCGCGCCGACCTCCGCTAATACCAAACGTTTGTACAGCGATATGTCTCCGACTGTCTCGCCCGAAGATAGATCAAAAAGATTGCAAACATCTGATTCTTGTGAAAAGTCCTCGCCAATATTAAATATCAGTAATTCGAGCAATTCTCACCACCAAAACAGTACCGACTATTGCGATTTAGTTTCTGAGGCATCGGCATATTTGTCTAAAATTAACGATCTCGTCAATGATCAAGGGTCCCGTATTAATGTTGCGAATAAATCTGCTATCATGGACATGACTCAGCGAGTTACGGCCATTGTTTCGATGCTAGCCTTAAAATCATCGTGTAATGAAACGAAGTTAGCCAATACGGAACGCGAACTAGATAAAATTAAATTAAATCCCGGTGTCAATGTTGCGAATACGAGTAATGATAACAAAAAAATATCATATGCGGATTCTTTAAAACTTCGCTTGCCTAAAGTAGCTCCAGTGATGGAGACGCGCGCGCCGTTGCCGTGTGTCGTCGCATACCCCACCGCCGAGCGCTCAGCTGATTACGCGTCATCGTCGGCAACTAAACAAGCCCTAATGAAGGCGATTAAACCTAGTGATGACGGTTTTCAAATTGTAGGCGTTAAAAAAACCGCTAAGTCTGGCGTTGTACTGCGTGTCGCTAACGAAAATCAATTAAAAAAGTTAGAATCGGTCGATGCCATAAGGTCCGCTGGATTACGTTTGGAGAAACCAAAAGGCCGTAGGCCCCGCATCCTTGTTAAAGACATCCCATCTTCAATGGAAGACAGCGCTTTTTTGGTCGCGTTATACCGGCAAAATATTAATAATGAATTAGCCATCAAAGAGGATGATTTTATAAAATCAACAAAAATCATTCGTAGGCGCACTACTGAAAATGGTCGGAAATGGATAGGCATTGAAATTGAATCTGCGGTACGAAAACACCTAGTATCTACCAAGGATAAGCTATTCATTGACTGGGCTACGTGCCGTTTTATTGATGATATCGAGGTAGTTCGGTGCTTATATTGTCAACAATTCGGTCACGTCAAGAAACACTGCACCAATAAAACACCTGCATGTGCTAACTGTTCGGAGGCACATGAAACAAATGATTGCCCCCATAAGGACAATTTAAATTACAAACCGACTTGCGTGGCGTGTAAACGTTTTAAAAAACCGTCTGACCATCGTTGCGGGTCTGAAGATTGTTCCACCTATAAACTTAAACTTGAGCAACTTATCCTGAACACTAATTACTAATTTAAGATGGATAGTTTAAAAATAGGACAATTAAATCTTCATAACGATAGGGTTGCGACTTCCGAGTTAGATAAATTAATCATCGATAACAGTTTAGATATAGTACTTGTGCAAGAGCAATATCAAAACGCGTGCTTACGTCACAAAGTAGTACAGCTGGATTCCAAAGCACGAGCCGGAATTTATGTAGCGCGTTCTGCTAACTTTACAGTAACGTCTTTGCGTAACCTCATGACGCCTCACTGTGCCGTTGCGGAGGTTTCATCAGCTTCTTTCAAAGTTTACGTTGTGAGCTGTTACTTTCAATATTCACATCCTGTTGCTCCTCACATACATAACCTCCGTCACGTCTTGCGGTCGCTCGCGGGCTGCAAAGTCATCGTTGGCGCGGATGTTAACGCGTCATCGTCCCTGTGGTATGGCAAGGTTCGGGCCACGGATTCCGAACGACGCTGCGCTGTTGAGGACTTCATTGCTGAAATGAATCTATCGATCCATAACACCCCTGATGCACCACCTACTTTTTGCAGCCAAATGGGCGAATCTTGTATTGACGTCACACTTTCTAGTGTTGACGTTCGCTTAGTTAGGTGGCGTGTCCTACCGGACGCGTCTTGTAGTGATCATCGCCTGATCGTGTACGAATTTGTTCCTATGTTTACTCAAGGTCCGTCCCATATTACGGGTAATTTTAGATATAAGTGTAAAGGCGCGAACTGGGAATTTTTTAGCTCGCTTTTTGCTTGTCACGCCAAAGACTTCACTCACGACGGACTATCAGCTGAAGAAAGTGCTGAAATTATGTCAGATACTTTTACATACTGTGCCGACATCGCCATTGGTCGCGGATCTATGACCAATATTCATAGATGTGATTGGTGGAGTGATTACTTAGTTGAACAGCGTAAGTGTTACCGTAGAGCGCGTAGACAGCTTAACAAGCTTAAGAAACGTAAGGTTACCGGAGACTTGTTTACTTCTGCTTTAAATACGTTTAGAGTTGCCAAGTCACGCTACAGAGCATCGGTGGAAAAATCTAAGGGTAATTTATTGCGTAAAATTGTAGAAAAACTAGATAAAGAAGGTCCATGGTCTCCTTTGTATCATGAGTTTAAAGCCAATAGATCGGTCGATCTTGCGTATATTGAAAACATTAAAGTAAATAATAAACATACCACCGGTATCGAAGAAACAACGGAAGTTCTACTTAATACTCTTATACCCGATGATTCAGCGTTCAACGACAACGATTACCACCAGCAGATCAGAGCGTGGGCTGCTGTGCCTCCTGAATCACCAGCGTCAGATTTACCATCCACTGACGAGTTCATAAATGTTATCAGGAGACTACCACTCAACAAATCATCGGGTGAAGATAAAATTTCAAATAGAATGATTATAGAAGCGTGTAAAACAGCGGGTGACGCGATCTTAACTGTTTATAATCGATGCATTGCAGAAGGCATTTTTCCTCGTATATGGCGACGTGGTTTTATAAGAATAATTCCGAAAAGCGGCGATAAGCCCCCGGACGATCCAAAGTCGTATCGACCTATAACCCTTCTACCATCTTTGGGTAAACTTCTGGAGCGCCTTATCGTACCACGTTTGCTTCCAGATGGACCGAAATTTCATAACAATCAATTCGGTTTCACAATAGGAAAATCCACCGTCGACGCGGTGCTTTCTGTCCGGCAAACTGTAAATTTGTCAGAACATAAATACGTGATTGGAATCTTCCTCGATATTTCTGGAGCTTTTGATAACGCATGGTGGCCTATGCTACTACTTAAAATGAAAACTCGCGGCTGCTACAGAAACATCTATAATCTTGTTTGCTCTTACTTTATAAATGGCTCCGCGAAGCTCAAACTTGGACATCATTCCGCGTCGAAGCCACTAACCATGGGATGCCCTCAGGGTTCGGTTCTCGGTCCTTATTTATGGAATTTAGGTTTTGACGATTTTCTCGCGATTCCACTTCCATGCGGCTGTTCACTAACCGGTTACGCGGACGACGGCCTTCTGCTTATTCAGTCAAGTACTCGGGCTGGGCTTGAGAATTTGGCTGACACATGCCTACGTTTAATATCTCAGTGGGGTGTTCGAAACCGTTTGACCTTTGCACCGCAAAAAACCTATCAGCTTATTCTAAAAGCTAATCTTAAATCATGGCCTAGTATTAAATTTAATAACGTTTCAGTTAAACGTAAACAATCCGTGTGCTACCTTGGTCTGGTCTTAGAAAAGAACTTTACATTTATTGACCACATTAAAACAGTAGGAGAAAAAGCCAAAAAGAACTTTTATGCCTTAACGAGAATTTCTAAAGCTACCTGGGGCCTATCTTTCTTAACTCTAAAAACTATTTATGGGGCTACTTATCTAGGTTGTATGTGCTACGGTGCACCTGTTTGGGCCGATAGGGCCACCATAGGGGCGGTACGACGTAAATTGCTTCAAAGTCAACGGTTAGCTTTAATATTTTTATGTAAAGCGTATAGGACCGTTAGTACTGAATGTCTACCAGTACTTGCAGGTGTACTTCCAGTCGATCTCGAGGTGCAGCGACGTGCTGCAATGTACTATTCCGCACGAGAGACCATGGGCGCAAACTTTCTGACACAACGTGACAGTGCTAAGATCTCTAGATTATTTAAACCGCAGGCTGACGTCTGGGAGGAACTTTTAACCGAATGGCAATGTAGGTGGGATAATTCTATCAAGGGCCGGCACCTGCATCAGTTCTTTCCATCCGTTCGTGAGCGGCTGGCTAGAACATGGCTGGAGGTGGACCACTGTGTTGCCCAATTTCTCACAGGTCATGGTAACTTTAAGAATAAATTATTTTCTTTCAAGCTTGTTGCTTCTCCTTTGTGTCAATGTTCTACATCTGACTGTGAATATGAACAATCTGCTCATCACATCTTATGGGAGTGTATTCTTTGGCAGAATGAACGCAATATTATGCTAGATAGTGTACAGGCTACATCCGGTGTTGTTTATTATGCGGACCTTGTAGAAACTAGAACTAATTTCCGTGCGTTCAAGCGTTTTTGCCATACCTATTACTGGAATCAAAAGTAACAGCTCACATTAGGACCCATTAATTTAGTAATAATTGCAATCCGTGGTGCTTGGCAATCTGGGCTTTTCCCAGTTGCAAATGTCCCTTTGTGCCTATTGGCCTAGTTCTGTTCTGTCTCCTGCTTGTATGGAGGGAAGTGGAAACTATTATTTTTTTTACTCCTCCGCTATTCTTTTCTGATTAATTTCGTTGCGGGACCCAAGACAGTTAATCGTTTCTCTGGGACTCGTCGAGCTTCATTGCCTCGACGCTTTTCTGGTGGCCTCCACTGTTGATTCTGGCTTTCAGGAGTTGCAGTGGGTGGGAACAGTGTGGCGGGCTTGTCCCATTAAAAAAAAAAAAAAAAAAAAAAAAGTTATGTTTTCTTTTTAGTCCCATGTAATAGGGGGCGAGCCTATTGCCATCAACCGAGCACAAATCCAGACTCCGAGGCTGCTACTGAGAAATTCCTGGAAATGGAAAAACCCAACAACACTATGCCCGACCTGGGAATCGAACCCAAGACCTCACGCTCAGCAGTCGTTTTATGGGATATTTTTGACATACATTAGTGCTAGAAACTTTCTTTTTTTATTTATATCCCCAAAATATCAGCCATCTTAGAAAGACGAAGTCTTGTGACTATGAAATCTTGGCCCATAAGGAACAGTCCCAAAGTACAAACTTGGCAGATTACTTATCTCACGTTGACTGTACTAAGCCACAGATAAAAAAAAGCTTTACATAAAAGAAACGCACATAATGTGACTTAATCTCAAGCAAAACATTCGACTTTGGATGTTTTTTCAAAGTTTGAGTGCTTTGTACGACTTGTATAAGGAAAATATAAGAACTTGTGATTTATTGTAACATTTGTATACCCGATGGCGTTTTGTTATGTTAATTAGAAATGTGGTGAAGTACAAACAGACATGCGATGTGAATAAACAACGAGTTAACTATAGTTTTTTTTCTAATAATAATAACTATGAAAAACCACATCAAGTGTGAGTCGAAGTCGCAGACGAAGGGTTTCGTATAACCGTCCTTCAATTTTTAGTTTTATTTAATTTGTTATCTGTTGTTATAGCGGTAATAGAAACACACACTCTGCAAAAGTTTTAGTTATCTACCTAATAATAAAATAAAAAAATAAAAGTTTATTTCGGGTAACTAAGCCCATAGAATTCATCCATCAATCCATTTACAGAACATTGCATTCTTTATTAAATTCATAACACATACTCATATAAAATAATAATAAAATTCATAAATTCATACTAAAGGTCAATAAATGAAAAATAAAATTACAATAGTTTAAAAACAAGCAAAGACAGTAACAAGTAATGGGCAGTAATGGGGCAGACAGTAATGGGGTTCATGAGATACAGCTCGCTGACAGACAGACGGACGGACAACGGAGGCTTAGTAATAACTCCCCATTAGCACCTAGTACGGAACCCTGAAAATGATTACAAGAATGCAAAGAACATGTAACTTTCGGCTTTGTTAAGTTTTTTTGCAAACCCTTTGTACTGTGATCCCTTGACGTCGGTCACTTGTACCGGGATATATTTATATTATTGAAAGACTGATTATTCATTTATACTCTTGTATTCACTTTAAATTAATTATATTTTTTTACTTCTAGTTCTTAGTCTAGGCTTGACAGCAGCTGACACGTTGTCTGCCTCTATTCTAAAATCAAAGTCATATTTACCCATATCAAATAGTTTGCATATGGCTCAACCAGCCAGGGTCTCTACAGTACCTAGGTTCTTATTTGCCTGCCAGGGTTACGGATTGTGTTCGAAAGAGTCACTGCGGCCCTGGAAAGCAAAGGGCATTAGAAGGAACATGGATGGGTTTGTTTAAGTTGGTAAGAGTCTGACACAACTGAAGAAGTCATTTTTTGAAGATATCCCATTGATAAAAATACGGCTACTAGTAGCCTACTAAGGCACTAACATTTTGTTTCTTCGTTTTTGACTAGTGGTCACTTAATCTCGTTGCGAGCTCGCCACGAGCCCGCCCCACTCTGAACTCACTCGAAAATCGCCAGCCCAAGACCTTTGCATCCTATAAAGATTGTCGCTTCACGAAACTACAAACAGCAGTGTGTAGAATTCAAATCACATTTACAAAGGAACGATTTCTAGAGAACACGCGAGAACTACAAAACTTGTAATTCTTTCCTAACAGGTGGGTTGTACGTTCGGAGTTCGATTCTCGGTTGTGAGTCCCTGCGGCTTCCACGACTTTAAAGTTTTCCACAAAGGATTTAAAAGACAGGCGCTGCTGTCATCCTCACAAAGCAACGGCTTTAGATACGTTTTTCTTGATTATTTTACTTGAATCTTGTTTTGTTTTTAAGAGTTTTTTTAAAGCTAATTTTTCAGTTTAGTATTTCAGTTTGTGTATGTGAGTATATTTGTTTGTAAACGCACCCACAAAACTAATCCCCGAAGGGTTAGGCAGAAGTGTACCCATTAGTACACCCACAATTCGCCAGTTATATTTTTAGTCCCATGTAATAGGGGGCGAGCCTATTGCCATCAACCGGGCACAATTCCAGACTCCGAGGCTGCTACTGAGAAATTCCTAATGGAAAAACCCAATAACACTTTGCCCGACCTGGGAATCGAACCCAAGACCATACGTGAATACTCCAGCAGTCCACAGTTGATTTAAACAATAGTTGGACCGAAGCTTTGACTTTGCTGGCGATCAGACCGCCAACCCATCAATACGAACGGCGCTTTAAATTTTTAACCAACAAAAAAAATAAAAAACCCTGCAACAGATTAACAATATACAAATTCGGTACATGAAAAAGCATATTTGAATATTTTACGACGTCAAAAGTCGGAATAAAAACCAAAGTAGCGTGGAGCCAAAACTGAATATGAATGTAGTGCAATGGCTGAAATTCAATCGGTACGCGTGCCTCGATTTACATTCAAATGACATTTATTGATATCTGCACCGGGTTATATACATTACTCGGTTTTACGTGCAAAAAGATTTTTGTGGTACTTACTTTTTTTATGCGTTTCCAGTTCATTTGTCACCTACGAATTTCCTAGATGATTTTATGAATTTATTAAAGGAAAATAAGAAATGCTGCAGTCATCATCTGCCTAGCATTTCACCAATTGTCCACGCTTCTACAGTGGCGTGAGGATGTCTGAGAGGACTGCGAGGAGAGAAGGGGGTCTACGTGGTCGAGGACCTTACGATTCACGTCAACACTGCACCAAAAAAAAAGCCAATTTGTTAACCTATAATTTTTAATATACTTTATGTTCTATCGTTTGAGTCGTCTATTATTTCTTATGTTCCTGTACTGAAAACCAACTATGTTGGTGTCGGCTTCCAGTCTAACTGGATGTCGCTGAATACCAGTATTTTACATGGAGCGACTGCCTATCTGACCTCCACAACTCAGCCACTGAGTAAAACGATACCCTATGGTTAGACTGGTTGGCAGACTTTCGGGCTTCTGACGACCTATTACGACTGTCAAGTAATGCTGCAGTGTGGGGGTTAAAAGTAACTGTTACTATTTCAATTTGTACACTAAAATATAAAGAAGAAGAGAGAATAGAACAGGTTTTTAGTTTGTTTGTTGAACGAACGTAATTCAACACGGGTGACAAAACACGTGGACGAAGTCGCGTTCTTTTATATTCAGTTTAATAAATAATTTGTTTGCATGCATTTTATAACTTCTATAATTTTCTGCCTACTTCTTACTTTCTCTTGCCTGTCTACTGTTTCTTGTGCTTCTCTTATGTTATTTTAATGGCCTTCTTTCACTAACTGTACACTATCTGTATCCTAGCTGTAAGTTTTCTTAAGAAATAAAATAAAATAAAATAACCCTCCGTTCTCCCCAGATGCAGAGTATCCATGAGGACCAAAAAAAGGGTACCGAACCCTAAAAAAAAGAAACATAATATTCTTTGACATCCAACATTTATCAAACTGCCCTCTAAGTAGAGAGATGTACTGCTGTTACATCGAGACCATTCCCAATGGAAGTCATTACGCTCCCTTATAAGATTTCATCTATTTCTGAAGACGATATTACTCGTTTAAAAATACTTTTAGTTTTCTCTAGAGATGAAGTCGTATCTGTAGACCCCTGTAGACCCCTATTTTAGAGTTTTGGGTAACTCTGAATGATATATATTTGTGGTAGATTTAAGAAGGCCAATTCTCATATCTGGGAGGCTATTTTACTAACTTTTAGGAACGATCGCATTCTAATCTGACTTAAATTCTTACAAAATGAAAAAATAACAGGTGTCTCGTATGGGGACCCCCTTTCATTTTTATTTCATATTTATTTTTATTATTTGTTGTTATAGCAGCAAAAGACTGCACACAAACATAACATCACGCCTGAAATCCCCGAAGGGTTAGGCAGAGGTGTACCCATTAGTACACCCACATTTCGCCAGTTATGTTTTTAGTCCCATGTAATAGGGGGCGAGCCTATTGCAAATCCAGACTCCGAGGCCGCTACTGAGAAATTCCTGATGGAAAAACCCAATAACACTTTGACCTGGGAATCGAACCCAAGACATCATGCACAGCAGTCGCGCCTGCGACCATTAGACCAACGAGGCAGTCGAGCTAAATAAAAGTAAAAACTGAAGCCCGTTGGCCTTCTCCCGAAAAATTAGAATTCCTTCTCGCTCCCGTTTCCCATCACCAACTTAATTAAAAACATTTAAGTGATTTGTCCAAATACCTTGCTACAAACAAAAGATGGCTGTCACGCCACCTTCAGTTGCCTTGTTTGTCTCACAGACGTGTACTGACTGTTAACTCCTACGTGCAACTGGTAAGGATTCGACAGGCATTTTTCATTTTACTCTGTATTAAGAAAGGAATTCTTCTATTCATCCAATTTTGGCCTTTGTTTTGGAAACGATTGAGTTGAAGATTGGTTGAATGAAGTTTTTTGAATTCTGGCGAGGAAAGTCTTGATCGAAACCAATGGGGGCTAAACAGGGCTTTTGATTCGGACAACAAAAAAGTCGATTAAAATTGTAATTTTCACACATCATAAAAAATACACAAAATATATTGAGGTACTAAGCTTACGGAGTTTTAAGATTTTTGCGCGGAATCTCAATTTTTTTTTTTTCAAAATCAAAGCCTTAGTTACACTTTGTAACATATCTATCAACCAGTGAAAGTCCTGTCAAAATCGGTCCAATCGTTTGAGAGATTAGCCGCAACAAACAGGTAGACAAAAGTGTAAAATGTTGTGTTTTCCTGTAATTACATTCATATTTATTTTATGACACTTAAAGACACTTCTGTTTTTATTTATTTGTATAGAATACTAGCACTCTCCCCGCGATTTCGTTCGCGTGAAATTTCTTACGGATCCCTAATTTTCTATAATAAAATATAGCCTATGTCAACCGGGGATAGCATAGCTCCCCAACAGTAAAAGAATTTCTCAAATCGGTTCAGTAGTTTCGAAACCTATCCAATGCAAACAAACAACGAACACACAATCAAATCTTTCCTCTTTATATTATTAGTAAGATGTATCGTTGGTCAAATAATAAAAATGGCTAACCATTTATTCTGTGACGACAAATTAATATAGTTTCTGCTGACAAATTGGCAGTGGTCCAGCCAATGTAGCAAGAAACAATTGAATAGAGACGTTAGGCTACATAAATTGCATCCGATATGATAGTTCGCCATATTGTTCCAGATATTTTAGTTAATTGTATGACGTATATCATTTTTGTTTTAGTTTTTCTAACTCGGTTTTATGGTAAGTACAGGGTACAGTAAGGGTTTTGTTTACTTCTAGTACTATGTGTTACGCTGCCGATAAAGGTATCTTACTGTTGCAACTATGTTGAAGTCGGCTTCCAGTCTAACCGGATGCTGCTGAAAACCAGTATTTTACATAAACCGACTGCCTACCTGACCTCCACAACCCAGTAACTGAGTAATACGATACTCCTTGGTAAGACTGGTTGTAAGACTTGCAGGCTTCTGACCCGTGGCAACTGTCAAAGATCCACGTAAGACAACCGAGACCATTTCCGAGGCATGGTGGAGTCTCGGTGTGTAAAGATGATCTCTCATTCACAGACCAACCCCGGCAAGCATACCTTAATATGATGGATCGACCCGTACGGCTGTATTACTTAGCCACGAGCTCATAACATAACATAACATCACGCCTGTTATCCCCGAAGGGTTAGGCAGAGGTGTACCCATTAGTACACCCACATTTCGCCAGTTATGTTTTTAGTCCCATGTAATAGGGGGCGAGCCTATTGCCATCAACCGGGCACAAATCCAGACTCCGAGGCTGCTACTGAGAAATTCCTGAAATGCACAGCAGTCGCGCTTGCGACCACTAGACCAACGAGCCACGAGCTCCTCTATAAAAAATACAGGGGGCTTGACAAAGTAACAATTCCAAAACGATAACGAAGTTAGAAAAGACTAAAATATATGAGATTGACATAAGCCGCGTTAAGTCACGTGGTCAATCAACATCGTTATCGCAATTTGGTAGACAATGTTATAATTCATAACGAAACCATAAAGTAACGAATCGTTACCGTGTTTATCCCATACAAATGCGTAGACATGCAGCGCTTTCAGTGTTCGCCTTCACCTCGATCGTGATCGCGACCATAGTGTTACATTGGCTATGAAATGTTTGTCGTTATCTCAGAGACGATGACGAATTTAGATATCGTTTCGCTATGAAGCGATGTTACTTTGTCTAAGCCTCCAGTACCTTCAAAGTAAAGGTACTGTGTATTTAAAATTAAACTACGTAACTATGATATTTTTTTATCATCTCCACTTTGCAAATATTACCAAAACAACAAGCACTTAACAATTATTATTTCCACCAACGTAAAAACGTTAGGATTATAAAAACAGTCCCAAATGAACAGTTACTACTAACAATAGTACTCCATTGTTTATTAATTCAAACTTACAGTAATTAGAGCTACCGCAAAGCACTTAACTAATTAAATACGTAACACGAATCGCCTTCCGTTCGTCCGGAATTACCTATATCACAATCTGTGAGCTTAATGCGAACGCGCATAATCAAAAGATTCTTCTTCTTCTTTATCGTGTGGGCAGTAAGCTCTTACGACCCCACACACCCTAGTGTCAGAGTTTCTAGACCGCCTCACGGGTCTCTGATATTTGAGAGACAAAAAAACTTAATTAAACTTGAAAAATCTTGAAAAGACTTGATTCGAGTCCATTTTCAAAATTAGAAACACGACTATTACACATAACGTTACATCACGCCTGTTATCCCCGAAGGGCTAGGCAGTGGTGTACCCATTAGTATACCCACATTTCGCCAGTTATGTTTAAGTCCCATGTAATAGAAGTCGAATATTGCCATCAACCGGGCACAAATCCAGACTCCGAGGCTGCTACTGAGAAATTCCTGATGGAAAAACCTAATAACACTTCGCACGAACTGAGAATCGAATCCAAGACCTCATACTCAGCAGTCACGCTTTGCCACCACAAGACCAACGAAGCAGTCCAATAAAAAAAATCGATCGAATTAACGTTACGTTTAGTCCACTTGTTCGTCCTAGGCCTACTGGATTGTGTTTATTCATGGCTATGTATGACATAGGGATATGAGGTGAGTCAATAAGCTACTATAGTCAAGGCCTTACCATACAGGTGCGCTATTATCACAGGGGGGACATCGAGGTATCTCCGTAAAACAATATCTATGATATCTCGCGCGATCCTTCACACATAGGCATTGATTGTCACTGTGATTGCAAAAAATCATTGACAAATTCAAAGGTCAACATCGGCAGGTAATTGCCAACATTGTTTGAGTAGAGATAAAGACAAACTTATCTGGAGGTTCTGTGTTACGAGAGAGATGGAAAATATTCATGCTTCATATCATCGAATCTTGTACGAGTATTGTAAAACTTATTGATGTGTTCAAATTAGCAAATACTTGAAGCTTTTTTCAGCACACCAAAGAAAAACATCATCATCGGCCTAGCTTTTTCCAATGCAGTTGAATACCAGTATTTTACATGGAGCGACTGTCTAACCGACCTCCACAAACCAGTAACTGGGTAATACGATGTCACTTCACTCTAAAGAAAAAACAAAAACAAAAAATCCGTCACACTTGAATATAAGTAAATAACCTTTGTAGGGTCGTAAGACCTTACTGCCCACACGATAAAGAAGAAAGAAGACCTCAAAAATTACTCAGCATTGAAACTAACAAGTACGCATTTATAACCACATTCCTCTACCAAATGCTAAGCCAGCCATACTACAATTACTTTGGCCTAGAAACTCTAGGACACAGTCAAAATTTAAACAGTCTGTGGTACCATAAAGATCAATGGCCTCTATTCCCGCCTATTTTATTCCTAAAACTATAAAACAGAGACAGTTTCAACGCAACTACTAACCAGAATAATCGACTACCCATTCAACCAACCGCTAAACAAAGTTGGCACGAGCAAAGTTAATTTTTGCAGCAGTTGTTAATAAAATGCGATACAACTCGCAGACAGTGTAATTGCCACCATTAAAGGTTGCCACTGGCGCCCTCTGTGCCGACTAAGAATGGCGCTGTACTGCGTAACTTCACACGTTTCATTTAAAACTTACTGTTCACGCATTATGTACAGTCAATAAAAGATAAAGGTATGCAGGGTCAGATATAGTTGAAGTTTTCTTAGAAACCGATAGATTTCTTCGATTGAAACTTAATTAATGAACTGTTTATTATTTGTTGGTCTAGTGGTCGCAAGCGCGACTGCTGTGCATGAGGTGTTGGGTTCGATTCCCAGGTCGGGCAAAGTGTTATTGGGTTTTTCCATCAGGAATTTCTCGGTAGCAGTCTCGGAGTCTGGATTTCTGCCCGGTTGATGGCAATAGGCTCGCCCCCTATTACATGGGACTAAAAACATAACTGGCGAAATGTGGGTGTACTAATGGGTGCACCTCTGCCTAACCCTTCGTGGATTACAGGCGTGATGTTATGTATGTTACGTTTATTATCTACTTTTTAAATTGATCCTGCATACCTATCTCCTTTGTTGACTGTATGTGACTTACGCAAATACTTGTCTATCTATTTATATACCGATATATAAAAAAATCTTTATACATCTTTCAGGGGGTTAAAGTACTCACGATACATAACATTACGCCAGTAATTCCCGAAGGGTTAGGCAGAGGTGTACCCATTAGTACACCCACATTTCGTCAGTTATATTTTTAGTCCCATGTAATAGGGGGCGAGCCTATTACCATCAACCGGGCACAAATCCAGACACCGAGGCTGCTACTGAGAAATTCCTGATGGAAAAACCCCTATAACACTTTGCCCGACCTGGGAATCGACCCTATTGAGAGTTTGAGTAACTTATTACACTTTTAAAAAATGAACTTGGGATCAAAGTCAAAGTCAAAAACATTTATTTCAATTAGACCATGCACTTTTGACTTGTCAAGGACAATACGGACCTATGACGCGAACGAAGTCGCGAGTATAAACTAGTTTGAAAATAAAGGATTTTGATTTGATTTAATTTGATTTGTAACTGAAGTTGACGGCGCGCCCTTGCGGTTGATTTACTGATCCATTTTAACTATTATTTCGAAACGCGCTACGCTCCGTTCTATCGCTGCGCGTGTGTGTAGAGGTAGTTTCATGCACTGGCGTCGCTCAATATCTGTTATTCTCGCCGTAACAGCGACCCACGACTATAGCCGACACCGCACTTGCATTTACACTTTGAAACGGTGTTTAAGATGCAATGATGCGAATACTAGTTGATAGCGACACTGGTTTTTTTCTTTTAGAAATACATGTTTGAGTTTCTGTTAAAGCTTTTCAATAGTAATTACATTTTAGATGTTTTTGGAACGAAGTTCTCAGATTGCGGTAGGAGTTAACAGGCAGAAATCGTCACGTTAGAATAAAGCGTTATGCCTCCTCCAGGCTACCTTCCCTCAGTTTTCTCACTGTCTCTTTCTATTATTTTTTAATTTAATTTATTAGGGATTTATATTGAACCGTTATTTCAATTTTATACCTTCGTTCCTGTTTTAACAAAGGACGATCGTTAAGTACAAGTAAGTAAGTAATAAAAATGGGATAAAGAGATAGCAATTAAACCTAGGGGGTATAGAATCATGTAGGTACTGAATCAATGGTACCATTGATTCAGTACCCCCAGATATGAAATATTTCGTCAGTTATTTAAACTGCCTCATTGGCCTCGTGGTCGCACCGCGCGACTGCTGAGCGTGGGGTCTTGGGTTCGATTTCCAGGTCGAGCAAAGTATGTTATTGGGATTTTCCGACAGGAATTTCTCAGTTACAGCCTCGGAGTCTAGATTCGTGCCCGGTTGATGGCAATAGGCTCGCCCCCTATGACATGGGACTTAAACATAACTGGCGAAATGTTGGTGTACTAATAGGTAGACGTCTACCTAACCCTTAATTAGGTACAAGCGGAGTTCTTGACAGGTGTGATGGTACCGCATAGGTATTGTAGCGGTCATATGCGGAGTAGCAATCTCACAAAGCAATATATTGTTTTTTTTTTTTAACTTACGACCTTTCGACGCCGTCTACGAATTCTGAGGTGTTTGCAGGTACTATATAAATACATAATCACTTATACGCACAGATGTAACGGCCTGTACCGCGTGTTAACAGCAATTCAAACTTTAGCATGCTATTGCACTTATGACCCCTTACTGTACATAAGCGTAAAGACAAACGCACAATCGACGCTCGACGGGTCAAGGTAAGAGCTACTTTCGCTTGTCTCTGATAGACAAGGGCCTCTCTAAATATCTTGTGATGACAGAAATACCTGAAAAGATATCTGTTGAGAGGGTACTGTCAATATTGAAAAGGGTGAACTCGATAACAATGACCTCTTAAGTGGCAGAACAATTGACTTACCAGCACTTTCAAAACATCAATAGCCGAGTTGAATCTTACAAATTAATAAAATTGAAGTGGCTGTTTGTAATGTCGAAAGAGCAGATTTTTATTAAATACATAGGAATTTTTACACGAAAGCTACAGGAAAAAAAAAATCTTTAAAAAAAAATGTATACATATATATGGGTTTACTCTTGACTCTAGTAAAATAGAAGTGAAATAGACAAAGTCTACGATGGAAAAAAAGAATTGTCTGACTGTCCGTTTGTCCCGGCTAATCTCCGAAGCGGCTGCACCAATTTTCTCAGAACTATTCACTGATAAATAACTGTTGTTAAAAGGAGTAATTTTGACTACTATTATATAGAAAAAGAACCAAAGAATAAAGGGTAACACGATACAAATTAAAACCCTGTAAAAAAACCCACATCACACAGACAAAGACGCGTGCACAAGTTAGTAATCAATAAATTATACCAAACCAAATGAACCGCACTAAATTGTAAATTCAATGGAATAAATTATACTAAGAAAATCAAACCGTGTTCTGATGGTATTCTGTAAGAGCCATGACACACGAAGCGGTGCGGTGTCGCTGCGGCGTCCGACATATAAAAATGTATGGTATGGCACGGCGCTGCACCGCACGAGCATTGCAAACGAGATGAGTCGGGGAGAGGTGTAAGTACCGACACTACTCACACTGTCGTCATAATGGGGCCAACTCTCTCTTGCGGTGCCGCAAAACAATGCGGCACCGCACTCACCGTATGGTCGCTAGTCCGGCAAGATGACCTTGCGGTGCGGCGCCGCACAACATCGTGTGGTATGTATCTTAGGCTATTACAAGACCCATAGACCACAAAGTGTGTTCGTTTCGTCGAGAACGACCGTAACGGCCACAAAATGTTAATTAAATGTACCGTACTCAGAATTATCGGGCCCACAGATGTCTTAATAAGGTTGTAGAGTGTACAGGGGAATTTTAAGAGAATCGGTATGACTGAACTTGAACTTAAATGTTTTGCAATGACAAGACGTTAATTTAAATGTGACTTCAAGGTAGTCTGCGAAATTATCTTGAAATAACAATAAAAACATAACATCACGCCTGTTAGTAATCCCCGAAGGGTTAAACAAAGGTGTACCCATCAGAACACCCACGGTTCGCTAGTTATTTTTAAGTCTCATGTAATAGGGGGCGAGCCTATCAACATTTCATCAACCGGGCACAATTCCGGACTCCGAGGCTGCTACTGAGATATTTCAAAAATGAAAGGAAAATCCAATAACACTTTGCCCGACCTAGGTATCGAACCTAAGACCCTCATGCTCAGCAGTTGCGCTTTGCGACCACTAGACCAACGAGGAATGTAGAATGATGATTTTGAAATTTTAACATATAGAAACAATTGGTACAAGATCCTCAGAGTCACTAGAATAGATTTTAGCACGGCTTAAATTTTGAGGACTAGCATATTTGATGCTTTAGCTTAGACTAGCTTATTTGAATGTTGGTTTGCATTTACAGTCAGTTTTTTACAAGATTTTGTTTACTTTCACCTGTCCCGGTGTCTGTGGCTAAAAGTTTTTGAGCCACTTCACA
Source organism: Hoplodrina ambigua (assembly GCA_949774945.1). Taxonomy (NCBI): domain Eukaryota; kingdom Metazoa; phylum Arthropoda; class Insecta; order Lepidoptera; family Noctuidae; genus Hoplodrina; species Hoplodrina ambigua. The sequence goes on from OX458985.1 coordinate 1,165,298, forward strand.
ATATCCGATTGAGCTGGAATCTCACAAGGCAGTAAAAAAAAACATAAAAATATCTAGTAGAAAATATATACTCGGTAAACTTGTTTGAGGGTGCGACGTCTGCTGGCTAGTTAAGCTTCCTATGGTCGAGCCTAACTGTACAAATTAGCGCAGAATGGGCATAAACTTGTGTTATTATTGCGTTTATTGCTGACCATCCTTGATTACGTCTAGGCTGACCCATATATCAGTAGTCCACTGTCGAATGTAATACATCTGAACTTAATATCGCAATATTTGGCAAATTGTATAAATCTTCTTCTTTTTTCTTCTGGCTTCTGGCTGGGGTCTCAATTTATTTGGGGTTTTGGATTCTTGGCTGCCTCGCTGGTCTAGTGATCACAAAGTGCGACTGCTGAACTTATAATCTTGGGTTCGATTCCCAGATCGGGAAAAGTGAGGCAGAGGCAGAGGTGTACCTACCTGATAGTATACCCACATTTGACCAGTTATGTTTAAGTCTCATGTAATTGGGGGCGAGCCTTAGCCAAAAACCGGGCACAAGTCCAGACTCCGAGGCTGCTATATAAAAATTCCCAATAACACTATGCCCGACTTGGGAATCAAACCCAAGACCTCATGCTTAGCAGTCATGCTTTGAGACCAAAAAACCAACGAAGCAGTCTAATTTTTTATTTTTGTTTTATTAATTAGGATAATTCACTAAGACGTTTCGCATCTGTCGGGGTCGCGGCAGGCCACGAAGGAGATGGCAAGACGAATTGAACTGATTTCTCTAAAACTGGAGGGATGAGGTACTAAAGGGAAGGATGCATAGGGTGGAGGCCTTTGCCCAGGAGTGGGACAGAATACGCTAACAAAAAAAAATCCATGTTAAAAGTTTTTGGTTACAAGAACCTTTCCATTAGTTATTGTGCTAAAACACAATGAGCAGCGAATCCACTCAATTTTCTATATTGTCATCATTTACAATAGAACCTATTTTGTATGAATTCACTTTGATTGCTCACAAAGGCAGAGGATTCATTGAAATGAATTTCATGAATGAGATGACGTATTCGTGCTATACAAACTAAAAATATTGAAGCGTAAACCTAAATACAAATAGCACCAAACAACCACACAGCAAAAATAACCAAATAAAATTACGACAATAATCAATTAATTCAGTTATGCACTTTGTAAAGTTTATCTTAGACATCACTGACATCGTTCCGTGCTTCAGTAAGCACGTTAAGCAGTTGGTCGCGGCTTTCGTGCATAGATCTTTGACAGTCGTTACGGGTCGTCAAAATCCCGAAAGTCACCAACCAGTCTTACCAAGAGGTATCGTATTACCCAGTTGCTGAGTTGTGGAGGTCAGATAGGCAGTCGCTTAATGTTAAATACTTACAGTAATATTAATATTCAGCTGCATCCGGTTAGACTGGAAGCCGTCCTTCATTATGATGCATTTAGTGTGAGAAAACGTTTTCATAACATAAACATAACATCACGCCTGTAATCCCCGAAGGATTAGGCAGAGGTGTATCCATTAGTACACCCACATTTTGCCAGTTATGTTTTTAGTCCCATGTAATAGGGGGCGAGCCTATTACTATCAACCGGGCACAAATCCAGACTCCGAGGCTGCTACTGAGAAATTCCTGATGGAAAAACCCAATAATACTTTGCCCGACCTGGAAATCGAACCCGAGACCTCATGCACAGCAGTCGCGCATGCGACCACTAGACCAACGAGGCAGTCAGAAACGTTTTCATTTGTGTATAGGCTGGTATTATAATCAAGTAACACTTTTAGTAAATTTCTTTTAAGCAAGATCCCACCACAACAAATCCTCAGAAACAAATGAAAACCGCACAAAAGTACAGGCCAACAAAAAATATCTTTACAGCATCCAACAAGCTCGCTTATCTGAACTCTTATTTTAACTAAAGCTTCAAGCTAAACTTGCCGACCACAACTTAAAAATAAGATTCTCTCCGACCATAATAGAAAACTTAGCCAACTTAAAGCCGCACCGTTACATAGGAAACTTATGTTTTATAAATGCTAAAGTTGTGAAATTTAACAAAATATGATAATTCGCTTGATAAAAGCGGCCGGGGTTTTACAAAGCCGATTTGTATGGGAATTTATTGTTATATACTGACAGTTAATGTCTTTATTAAGTTTTTACAGAAATATTAAAGCGTTTTTTGTGTAGGAGTTCCTTTTAATACAGAGTGGAAGGACATTGTCGAAATCTTTTACGATGGATTCAGTGTATACTTGTTTCTAGACCTTTTATACAACATATAAGTACCTAGTTAATAATTCCTTATGATGATAAAAAACATTTAAAATCTGAAAAAAGAAATTGGGGTCATCGACTGGCCTCGCTCGAATCAGCTGTGCACGCGTTACGTACATATATATTTGATCGAAAAAAGAGTAATGAATGTTAAAAGTTGAAGTCGTTTAAATTTCATTAATTTGAATATGTGGTATGAATATGCTGGGTACTCATTAGCGAGCTGTAACTGTAACCGTTGCATGTACTGTAACCAAAAAACATAGTGTGTACGTGGTTCGCAAACCTGCTGCGAGCGGTACGCGTGCGGCTTGCAGCGACCCGACGTTTACAACGTACTCATTCGCGTACATACTAGAACCTCGTTACTGTATCACATAAGTTACGGTTACAGCTCGCTAATGAGTACCCGGCTTTATTAAGGCGATGGGCGATACACGGCACCGCGCACTGCCGCGGTTGGCTCTGAAACGAGTCTTATGTCGCATTGGCCTATAAGAAATCGTACACATACACCAACCGACCGCGCGGTCGAGCGGTGCTCTCGCCTTTATCGCCACCGCCCTCCGCGGCGGTGCGTGGTACCGTGTGTTAATCGCCTAACTAATGATTTTTAAGGTCCGTTTAATACCCTTTTGGTACGAAACCCTAAAAATTATCACAATGATAAGAAGAACAAGTAATTTGCGGCTTCGTTAAGTGTCCCTTAACACCCTTTAGGCCTCCTAAGAATTAAGATAACACGTTATCTCCCTCTAAACCCAAAAACTTAATCCCAAGACAAAATTGAAAGTCGAAACTTCCGAGGGACTTTAAAAATGAGCACAAAATGTGTTAACTGAAGCCATTTTACAATGTCTAGCGTGCTGGAAGTCGGTCCACGTTTCGTATGCATAATGCATGTGCGGTGAAAGATAATATGTTGGAAAGGACTTGGGAAGCAGCTCTTTACATTTTGAGATATTCTCGCCTTAAATGGTGTATTGGTCTTTAGTGGCTAGTTGGAGCTGTCAGTCACACCAACTCTGTCACGTAATCTATAATATTTCTTAAGTATATAAAATCGAAAGGTCAGTAACACACTCATCGCGAAATGTGGACGCACCTTCACTGCAAAAATTGGCTATATCAGCCACCTGAGAGCACACCAGCGATGCTCTCAATAGGAAGATCCAAGTCGCTGTGCCCGAAATCGGAAATACATACATTTATATATATATATATATATATATATTTATATACATTACGTAATATCGAAAACCGTTTGACGAATATAGATCAAATTTAGCAAAAAGATACAGGAAGATTTTTTTATTAGGTTCAGGTTTAAATTTTAATATTATGATGTTTATTGAAAAATAATAAAATACGTGTTTTTTCTTTTAGTATCGCTCAGTACTAAAATATTAAGGTATAGCATCACATAGTTGTGGACATTATGTGCCGCGTCAAACACTGACCCGACTCGCGCGCTTGGCTTGGCCACCTCCAAACATTGATAACAAACAAAACATAAGTTGCAAATGTTACCTTCATACTTTCATTAGCCCACTATATATTATTACTACAACGCCGGGAGGGGTCGCCCTAGGAAGACCTACACTGACCTTATTGGTGAGGTCCTTCAGAAAGGTCAGGTGCGGAGTACTCGTAACCGGCGTGCTTGTATGACGAGATGTATGAACGTAAATGAGGCGAAAGGAGTATGTTAGGATCGTAGCAGGTGGCGGTCTGTAGTTTCTGCCCCCATGGAAAAAAGACGTGAGTTTATGTATGTATGTATATTTTTACTACATATTGTGATGATACAAATAATCCAATTTAAACTGAATCAAAAAAAATATCCAAAAACAAAGAGAGTCACAGAGTTTACAGACGAAATCTCATTACACATTAACACGAATGTCAGTTGCTAACTAAAAAACAAAGTTAGTTTTTAGTGCTATTTCGAACTAAAGTTACGGAATGAGAGCCCGCTGTAGCCAGATTTACGTCACTTTAAATCGGCTGAAATTTTGAAAATAGATTTAAAAATGTTGTTAATAAATTATGTGTATTTACTAGCTTGTTTTAATGCAGGACTCTTTTTCAGGCATCTATACTAATCTATATCTATATTTTTGTGTTTGTGTGTTTAAACGCGCTAATCTCTAAACCTACCTGTCCGATCGAAAGAATTCTTATTGTATGTGATAGCCAGATTCGCGAGGAATAATAAGTTATGACTGCCTCGTTGGTCTAGTGGTCGCAAGCGCGACTGCTGTGCATGAGATCTTGGGTTCGATTCCCAGGTCGGGCAAAGAGTTATTGGGATTTTCCATCAGGAATTTCTCAGTAGCAGCCTCGGAGTCTGGATTTGTGCCCGGTTGATGGCAATAGGCTCGCCCCTTATTACATGGGACTAAACACATAACTGGCGAAATGTGGGTGTACTAATGGTTACACCGCTGCCTAATCCTTCGGGGATTTCAGGCGTGATGTTATGTAAAGCTGAAGGGATTTTTTGTTTGTTTGTTTGAACTCGCTAATCCCTGGACCTACCAGTCCAATCAAAAATAACTTGTAAAACATCACGCTGAATCACACGGAAGTGGAGCAGTAATCAAAGACGTAATTTAACGAAGTGAAACCGTGATAATACATATATGTAAAAAGTACCTTACTCAGGTTCAACGACCAGAACTTTAAAAGGAAAATATTTGGCTACCTATAACGAATAAGGTTTTTTTTTTAATAAACGTAGAACTTATAAAATAAACCGTCTCATAACATAACATCACGCCTGTTATCCCCGAAGGGTTAGGCAGAAATGTACCCATTAGTACACCCACATTTCGCCAGTTATGTTTTTAGTCCCATGTAATAGGGGGCGAGCCTATTACCATCAACCGGGCACAAATCCAGACTCCGAGGCTGCTACTGAGAAATTCCTGATGGAAAAACCCAATAACACTTTGCCCGACCTGGGAATCGAACCCAAGACCTCATGCACAGCAGTCGCGCTTGCGACCACTAGACCAACGAGGCAGTAAATAAACCGTCTCACTGGAATGTAAGTAATTATAAGGCACTTTTGATAGCTGATGCCTAAAGGCTCATAATTGAAGTAGGAGAGTTACATCTTTCTGAGTATTTCTTAATCTATACTCAAAATTTCAGCTGAGCATAACGTAGGTCTGGCTACTTTGGGGTCTTGGACCATTCGATTTTAATAAAATTTATAATTTATGTAGCTAGGTTCTTAGGCGCGGCGCAAACGTAGACAATTTTGTGTCTTGTGTCACAAGCTACCGGGAACCAGCAATGAATATTTTATTTTCATACTACCAAACCGCCCTGGCTTCACATGGGTGCTTATTTTCGAATAATTCGGAGGATTTGCCAAAAAAAGTTTTTTCATACATATGAAAGAAAGAAAGAAATACTTTTTATTCGCTTGAAAGTGACGCACAATACACAACAATATACAATAGAAATATAAACTAAATACATAATAGAAAATAAAAAATTAAGTGTCCTGAACGGTAATTTACATCACTGCCGCGCGAAATGAGGTATCTTATCTTCTTCTTCTCATCTTTTTTTATAAATAAATAAATCTTGTCTAGGTAATCACGAACACAACAAAAAAGAATCAGACAAATCGGTTCAACCATTCTCGAGTTTTCAAACCTAGCAACACATTCAGCTATTCATTATTTTTCAAATAGAAAGAAGATAGAATATAAATAAATAAATAAGAATCAACTCACACTTAAGGAGATGCAGTCTAGTTGCTTCCAGTTGACACACTAATCGCCGATCACAAAAAATGTCTCGTAGGTTTTTGCAAATAGATACTAAAAGGTTTTCAACAATAAGTTTCCACTGTGTGAGTAAAAAGTTTTAACACACATCAGTTGACTGTGTATCACCAAAGGCATTGACAGAATATTAGGAGAATATGCATCAAAAGTGTCCATTAATAGCCAACAGCGTGGTGTCCTGTGTCGCTAACAAAAAATTTCTACGTTTGCAGAGCGCCTAAAATAGTGAAATCAATTTCATATTTCATAGTCTGCCAGACGCCCAATTTGCAGTTTCGAGTTATACCTATGTACGTTTATTTGCGCATCTATATCTAAAAACAGAAGTTATAGAACTGCATCACTTATTATGTGTGTTGTCCTTTAATTCTCCTAAACTCCGCAATCGATTTTAATGCTGTTTTAACGATAATTATTATTTTGATAATTTCTTCTGAGAGGTGTAACATATTAATTATTTAACTTTATAAAACTTGACAATCTTGATGCTTTGACAAATCAAATGCTCGATAGAAAATAAATTACTTTTGAATTTTGAAATTATTATTAGTATTTTTATGTAATTGTTAATGACCGAATGTGTACTGCATGCTATGAGTATAACCAAGATGTATGTGACTGTCGGCAACCATACGAATAAGAATGAACCGTTTGAGAATTCAGTGCAAATAAAAAGCCGCTGAAAGAAACAGCCGTTTTATTAAGAACCCTTTTGTAACTCTACATTGAAGTGGGCTCGTGAAAGTAGGTGGCTATCAATGGTTGTAGTACCTATTGCGTCGCACGAATCCTTTTACGAGAAGCTGTGGATACTAACGACCATTAAGTCCAGGTTTTGCTCGATATTCTTTCCTTCATAGACCAGTAATTATTAAAAAAAATAGTCACATTAAAGCCGAAGTCTAAGACACAGACAATTTTCAACAACTAGGCCAGAAAAAGGCACATTTAATCGTTAAAAAAAATTCTAGTTGCCTCTTCCAAAAGGTAGTTTCGTATGGAGAAGAATGGACAAGAAACTCCGTACGTGCTCTTTAGAAATCAATGTTTCATAATATTTGCATACATACTTTACACGTGCATGCAATGAATCTTGCATAAAAACTACTATTATAACGGTGGACGAGGGTCTCTCTTCAATGAAGGTACGCACGGATTCGGTAATAAGTGTATATTGGTAACAGCACAATATTATCATTACTTCACACGATGAACATAGAATGGCGTCGGTCGCACGATCGCAGCGTGCACGAACTTACTCGCTATCTACCTCGGTAGCGGGGGGCCGACTGACTACGCGAGCGAGCGCCGGCGTCGGCGGGAAGCGAGCGAGGTATCCTTGTTGCGCGGTACCCGCGCGACATAACTTTTAAACGACGTGACGCGGTCGCAACAGATCGCTACACACTCCCCCTCTAGTTCGAACATAGCGCCCTCGCGTTCGGGCTGGCAATCAAACCTACGTGGCCGACCGCGTCTGCGCTTCTTCCTAACCGGAGTTTCAACATCACCGATGAACGGAGTCAGATCCGAGACGTGGTAACGTTCTCCTACGTGCTCACTTCTGGCAACTCCTTCCACTAGGTAAGTAGTAGGGCTCACTACTTCCTGGATGCGATACGGGCCATCCCTCCGGGGTATAAACTTCGCAGACTGTCTGGGGCTGATATCGTTGATTCTCTGCGTTTTCAACAAAACGAGATCACCTACCTTGTACTTTGGCGGGGTGCGTCTGTAGAATAGCCTATCGGACATCAGGTATTCTCTCTTAGACCTCCCTCTCCCCCTGAAGGGATCGTCGGTAGTTTCTGGGTCCTTCACGATCTTCTTCAGGTCTGGGTCCTTGAGGTGGTTAGATCGCACATCCTCAGGTTTACTATGTGGAACATCGACTGTCACTAAACATACCTCGCAACCAGTTGGGGTCTTCGCGCAACAAACTGGGCGGTTTAGTGCATCGGCAATCACCTTCATCTTTCCGGGAGTGTACTTGAGCTGCGTCTTTTGAGCACGTGGTAGTTTCGCCACTTCATCCTCTCTCAGCGCCAAGCCGGTGGTGTTAACCTGCATCAGCTCTGTATCACTGGTGGATGTAAGACTAAAAGACTGCACAAAGGTAAACTTCTGCCCAGGGGAACTATTAAAATGCCAACATTTATGTTGGAGATTTACTGATATACCTGCTTTAGTGATAAAATCCTGTCCTAGAAGGGTCCTATTATCCGCTTCTGGTATCACTAAGAAAGTGGTGAGGATAACGCGTCGCTGAATGGTGACGTTTGTGTTACATGACAGTAACTCACGTACTTGCTGCGTTCCATCGGCGAGGCTAAGGTTGCGTCGTGTTTTCGTGAAAGTGATCCCACTGTCTAATAATATTTTATACAGTCCGGGACTAGCAAGACTTTCAGTAGCACCTGTATCTAGCACTGCAACACCTATTAAAGACGCAACTTCTATCTTAACCGTAGGATGTGACAGGTTAGACTCCTGGGTGACAGCACTTTGAAGACTCACCTTGTCGGTAGGGGTTGCGCCTTTACATGTCGGACACTTTGAACGTATTACCCCTTCTCGACCGCAGCCGTAACAAGACAGCGGTGCATTATTTTTTTGGTCACCTGATTTTATTTTGATCTTGCATTCATCTATCAAATGACCAAACCGTTTACAGAAAGCGCAGCGCGGCCGTTCACGTTTCGTATTCGAATTCGTATCGTTACAAACATTCGAACTAGAGTCGGACTCAGCGCGCGAAGGGTTACTTTCATTAACCGTCGCCGTCGGAGGGTTAATGTTTACATTTTGAGAATTCGCGGTACTCGCAATGATAAAACCATTATTAGTCGAGATACTCGTGTTATGAGACGGAACTAGTGATCTTGTAAGACTTACCTCGCCTAGCGTCTCCTCAACATACCTTGCTCGCTCGAGTAGACAGTACTTACACTACTTACACTATCGCGTGACACTCTTTTACGGAATTTTCGGTGTAAAAGGCCGTAAACTATATCTACTTGCATAACATCTGGTAGCTCATATGGTATACGCGACATTTCTGCTCGCACTCGCGATATAAAGGAATCGACACTATCGTTATCACTTTGTTCGCGCGCAAATATTTCTCGAAAGATCCGGTGGGCGGGGCGCGGGGCGCCGTACATGAATCGCAGGCGGCGTATCGCGGCGTCCCAGGTCTCCACGGTAGATTTCACGCCTTGCCACCACACTGCGGCGTCTCCGGTCAGCAACATGGGTAGACCTCGAAGGGCGTGTTCGTCGGATACATTTGCGCACTCTTTGTAGATGAGCACGCTCTCGACAAATGCTTCCAAGGCTTCGGTACTGCGGGCGGCTCCGTCGAAGCGGGCCGTGCACCGAGTAAAATTGCTGTTCATGCTATACACGGTCGGTCCAGTGTATGCAGCGGTGGGTTGAGTCGGTCCAGCAGGGTCGCCACTCGATGACGTCGGCGTCGAAGTCGCGACGCTTCTCATGACGTTAGTCAGCAGTCGTGTGAGCTGGTCCTCCGACATGGAAATCATGTTACTACATGTCGGGACCGGTGTAGCCGTTGCCGTGATATTCACGCTCGCGGGGTTAACGACCGCGTGGCGTCCCTCGTCGCTACTGGAACCATCTTCCTCCTCGTTTGCGTGCGCGCGGCGTGTTTTTGGCGGCATTTTCTCGACAAGAACACTCGGTAATGAACGCAAACGGTAAATAACGGCAATATAGTCCAGTAGGAGAACACTTTGCGTGGGTTTTGTTCGCACTCGCGTCGGTTATTTTCCGTTACGTAGGTAGGTACTGCTACGGAGCGCGTGCCACGAGTTGGGCGCAATTTATAACGGTGGACGAGGGTCTCTCTTCAATGAAGGTACGCACGGATTCGGTAATAAGTGTATATTGGTAACAGCACAATATTATAATTACTTCACACGATGAACATAGAATGGCGTCGGTCGCACGATCGCAGCGTGCACGAACTTACTCGCTATCTACCTCGGTAGCGGGGGGCCGACTGACTACGCGAGCGAGCGCCGGCGTCGGCGGGAAGCGAGCGAGGTATCCTTGTTGCGCGGTACCCGCGCGACATAACTTTTAAATGACGTGACGCGGTCGCAACAGGTCGCTACACTATGTGTTAATTTTAATGTAGGTATTTTTATTAATTAATTAATGATTGACGGACTGCCTCGTTGGTCTAGTGGTCGCAAGCGCGACTGCTGTGCATGAGGTCTTGGGTTCGATTCCCAGGTCGGGCAAAGTGTTATTAGGTTTTTCCATCAGGAATTTCTTAGTAGCAGCCTCGGCGTCTGGATTTGTGCCCGGTTGATGGCAATAGGCTCGTCCCCTATTACATGGGACTAAAAACATAACTGGCGAAATGTGGGTGTACTAATGGGTACACCTCTGCCTAACGCTTCGGGGATTACAGGCGTGATGTTATGTTATGTGATTAATGATTATTAGATATGTAACTGAAGGTATAATTTTTAACTAACTTTGTTTGTGATTGTGAAATTGATTAACTGTAATTGTTTTATCCGTTGTTAATTAACAATTGCCAAATACATATGACTTAAGATATAGTATGACAATGAATTTAATACAGTATGCTTTGTTGAGTGTCACAAACAATAACGTAAACCGTACTTAAACTAAGACAACCTATCGTTAAACCATGTTTTGTAATACGGTATGGTCAGTATCTGAGTATCTACGTGAGATTTGTATCTTTAATGCTGGGGCCACACAAGCGTCGCTCGCAACCAAGCTTCGCTCTAAACCTTAACCCTATCAGCTGTTGAAGCGACAGATTTTGTTGGGCGTTTTTTTTTGTTATTATATATCTTTTTCTTTCTAGAAAGTTGTTATAAAGCGATCTTCTTCTTATCGTGTGGGTAGTATGGCCTTAACGACCCTACACACCCTAGTGTCAGAGTTTCTTAACTGCCTCAAGGGCCTCTGACTTGGTTTTGAGTGGAACAGTAAGTCCAGGTTTCCTCACGATGTTTTCCTTCACCGATGCCAGTGGTGTCCAAAATAAACTTAAGAAACTACATATGAATTGAAATATTCACATTGGTACTTGCCCGGATTTGAACCCACAACCTCATGCATGAGAGGCGGGCGCCTTAACCACTGGGCCATCACGACACTCAAGATGTAGAGATGTATGTATGTAGAAATTACAAACAGAGATTTCAATTCTATTTAGGTTATATTCGTCACGATAAAGTCAGAGTTGAAACATTTATTTCAATTAGACCAATTACAGGCACTTTTGAATTGTCAAGGAGTCGGTCAGCTAGTCAGAAAGTTGAAGCTAGTTGCTCGTTCCAAAATGGAGGTTGGCCTCTATGGAGAAGAACGAGCAAGAAACTCCACAAAATCCTGGTTACATTAAACTTGTTGCTTCTACATGTGATCACAATGAAGATGAATATAAAACAATAATAAGAATAAAAACCATGGCTTGGAGATTAATGCTCGAGCCTTCTGTATATAGCAGAGTGGAAAAACAATAGGCTGGTATTATTATTAAGTAACATTTGTTGTTTTCTTTTAAGTAATAAAAACTCTATTAGATACAAATGAAAATTGCATAAAATTAATTCATGGCAGTTATATTCTAAACGTTCTAAGATGGTGCGGGTGACATATGTCAGCAATTCGTCTATGGATGTCAGAATCGCATAACTAGGTCGGTGACATGATTTAATTTACTAGTTATTTACTTACTTATTACTGATAAAACCCCCTTTCGCCCCCTATTACATGGGACTAAAAACACAACTGGAGAAATGTGGGTGTAATAATGGGTACACCTCTGCCTAACCCTTCGGGGATTACAGGCGTGATGTTATGTTCTGTTTATTACTGATTCCGTATTTTACGACTATGATTATTAGTATGCAGTTAAAATATTCAATAATGATTGTAAATCGCCGTAACGTTCAAGAGTGAAAAGCAACAGTTTGACAAATGTCACCCGCACCATCCTAGAGCGAGAGGAATAAAAAAAAAGTCAAAACATTTATTTCAATTAGACCATTAACAGGCACTTTTGAATTGTCAAGGAGTCGGTCAGTTAGTCCGAAAGTTGAAGCTAGTTGCTCGTTCCAAAACGGAGGTAGGCCGCTATGGAGAAGAACGAACAAGAAACTCCACGGCACTCTTTTAAATTAGGTTTTTACAAAATCCTGGTTACATAATTCTTGTTGATTATACATGTGATCACAATGAAGATGAATATACCGTAATAAAAAATAATAAAACTAAAGATGTAAGCCATAGCAGTTAAGAGATGACCAATCCCAACTGACAGCACCCGTTCACGAGCATGACGCATGGATCATAATAGAAATACCCGCTGGTGTGGCACCAGCTTTAAAGCAACCACGATACAAGCAAACTTTTGCGTAGTGAGGAAAACGCTTACAAAAAAGGTCGTAGTTCCGCGGTCACGTACAGAGTAGGTCCCATTTGCTGACGTCACCGTATTGCAGCTTTATCTGAAAACGTGCCTAGCATCTCGGCCTAGGCATACACGTTGACTGCTCTTTACATTCTGCCCGCAAATGATAGCGGCTCTTCGGACTAACAGGCTTTTGTTAGTTTGATTTTGTTCAGCTGATTTGGTTAATGAAGTGACTTCTTAAGTATATTAAAACTTTAACTGCGGTGTCGGTATTGTGGTCGTAAGCGTGAGGTGTTGAGCGTGCGGTTCTGGGTTCGATTTCCAGGTCGGGCAAAAAGTGTTTTTGGGATTTTTCACCTGTTACTACGGAGCTCGTGGCTAGTAATGTAATGGTAAATGGTACGTGGATAGTAATGACAGCCGCACGGGTCGAACAGTCAGGTTAAGCTACGCTTGGGGTTGGTCCATGGATGGGTGACCATCTCTACACACCGAGACTCCTCCGCGCTCGGAAAGTGCGCTAAGCTGTTGGTCCCGGCTGTCATAAGTGGATCTTTGACAGCCGTTTACCGTGGTCTTTGGTAAGCCAAGGGGTATCATATTACCCAGTTACTGGTTTGTGGAGGTCACAAAAGGTAGGTAGTCACTCCATGTAAAATACTGGTATTTAGCTGCATCCGGTTAAACTAGAAGCCAACTCCAACATAGGTAGTTGAGACAAGGCTAGGCAGATGATGACTGAGAAAAATTTAATAGAAAACATTTGTCTCTTCTTTTACAAACGCAGGCGTGGTAAATAAAATCTTTCAGTACCTTCGGCCCTTACCACTGAAAACCCTCTTATCTAATAAATTACAAGCATTCCGCGAAAATAAAATAAAAACCTGCCAAGTGCGAGTCGAATGCGCACATGAATGGTTCCGTACTACCGTACAATAAGAGCGTTTACGCCGTAGGTACAGCATTGCATACAAACTTAAGTCTTTATTTTTTTTTCAATCAATGATCCTTCTTTTTACGAAACGTAATTTCTATCCAAGCAGGACACATAGGTCTAAAAAAAATATCAGAGAACATTTTCCTTTTATTCAGAGCAATTTTAATTTTAATTCATTTGTTGCGGCCATAGTTATACACAGTCTTTGATATGTGTCTACCAATTAAGTTCCAAATATTGAGGTTATACAGCTGACCGCGCACAAAGGTTGCTGCTCAAATCTCGATACTCGCACGCATTAACATCGCATCTTCCTTACGTGGCGATTTCAGTTAATTAATCTCTCGACTATCGCGTGTACCGCATACATAAGCTCTTAAATAAGTGCAGGCGCACAAAATACCGATACTGTACGGGCCTATCGTAAGCCGCGTTAACGACGGACAGTTTGGACCCCTCTGAGTACAGAATCCTTTGACGCACGATCCGCGCTCCTAAGCTGAAAAAAATTTAGTAGCGGTGAAATCCGAACTCACGCTTGCGAAGAGACTGGGGTCTTGAATAACTCGTCCACGGTTCTGTGTACGGAACCCTAAAAACGCGACGTTATCTCATAAGTTCCCACCGTACCCGTAGCTTAGATTTTATCATAAGCGTTTTCTAACGATCCTTATTCTAGCATTTACTCTTTTATGTTCTTATATAAACGGACGTATATTTTACATAAATCCTAGGAATCTGTCTATAAAAACCTTATTTTTTAAACATAACATCACGCGTGTAATCCCCAATTGAATAGCCAGAAGTGTACCCATTAGTATGCCCACATTTCGCCATGTTTAAGTCCCATATAGTAGGGGGCGAGCTTATTGCCATCAACCGGGCACAAATCCAAACTCCGAAGTTACTACTGAGAAATGCCTGATGGAAAAACCTAGTAATACTTTGCCTGACCTGTAACTGGGTAATACGATACTCCTAGGTAAGACTGGTTGTCAAACTTCTAAGCTTCTGACGACTCGTAACGACTGTCAAAGATCCAGGTATGACAGCCGGGACCAACAACTTAACGTGCTTTTCGAGGCACGGACTGATGTCAGTAATGTCTAAGATAAACTTTAGAAAGTACAGACATTACTACAAAATAAAAAAAAAATACAACTACTGCCTCGTTGGTCTAGTGGTCGCAAAGCGCGACTGCTGAGCATGAGGTCTTGGGTTCGATTCCCAGGTCGCGCAAAGTGTTATTGGGTGTTAGCAGGAATTTCTGAGTAACAGCTTCGGAGTCTGGATTTGTGCCCGGTTGATGGCAATAGACTCGCCCCCTATTACATGGGACTTAAACATAACTGGCGAAATATGGGTATACCTCTGCCTACCCTTTCGGGGATTACAGCCGTGATGTTATGTTTATGTAAAAAAAAATTATACATATTATCGCCAAACAATTGGCGATCCATGCAAAGACAATATATTTTTCAAAAGGTCCCTCAGTACTGAAAGGCTAAGAACCTCTGGTCTAGAGGGTGAGGCTGAAGGGTGAACATTACCTACTCACAACTAATCCCCTGGTAACACCGTGAGTGATGTTGTTCCGCGTCTGATTGCAACATCGTCAATTGTGTTTAATGTCGGCAAGTGGCAGGGTTGTCCATTCTGATGTCAAGACATACTTTATTTGATTTTCTTGATGAAGGAACCTTTCTTACTTGAATAAAAGAATGTTGGATATTGAATTAAACATACATACATAAACTCACGCCTTTTTCCCATGGGGGTAGGCAGAAACTATAGAACACCACCTGCTACGATCCCTTAGCCTCATCCACGCTCATACACATCTCGTCATACAAGCACGCCAGTTACGAGTACTCCGTACCTGACCTTTCTGAAGGACCTCACCAATAAGGTCAGTGTAGGTCTCCCTAGGGCGACCCCTCCCTGCGTTGCCACTCACCTCTGCCATATAAATACCTTTTGTTAATCGTCTTTCACTCATCCTCTCAACATGACCGAACCATCTAAGCATACCCTTTTCTATCTTTGTCACTATATCTTCTTTTAATCAGCAACGGTCCCGTATAACCTCATTCATCATTGAATTAAACAATAATAATTATATCAACAGAACTTGTCCCAATACAGCGTAGAGGCTTCATCTCAGAGTAGGCACGAACATTGATCACCACGCTTGCTCAAGGCGGATTGGCGATTTCAGACGTATAATAATTTCCTGGGTAGCATTCCTATAATATATGAACTCTCGTCTATTTTTTATTTACATACATTTGTGATAAGATTTTGACATTGATTGTAGATTGATGAAAGAACATGTAACTAAATGTCTGCCTCGTTAAGTATTCTTGTACATCAGCCTTAGCCAAATAATAATTACTACTTATATAAAATATCCTAAAAGTCCCCTTACCTAACAGTCTCAACTTAATAGTCTAATGGTAAAAAGAAAATCTTTTATTAACCGAAAATGTAAGAAATTCTCTATTATAATTATAATAATCTCTATTCCACCATAATCAATTCGTCAAAGTCAAACGATTCAAACAAAACTGTACAAACACACGCGTAACAATTTTTCTAACCCCCAAGCTATCACTCCAGACTTCAACAATTATTGCATAAACGTGCCATCCCTGCTTAAGGCATGTAACATTTTATCGCTAGCAGCCTTATGAGGCGGCCGTCATGCGAAAATTTACTGCCATGTCTTACTACCATTTTATTTCGCACCAAAATAAGTGTTTTATTAGTAGGTACCCACCCTCTGAGAACAATTCTTCTACATGAGAGTGTAGTGTTTTGTTTCGATAGAACAACTAGTCGTAGGCAGTGCAGTTCTTTAAAGGGGGTAATTTAGTAACTTTTAGCAACGTTGGCATTCCAATTTCACATAACATCACGCCTGTAATCTCTAAAAGGTTAGTACACATACATTTCACCAGTTATGTTTAGGTTTCACGTTATACGGGACGCGCCTATTGCCGTCAACCGGGCACAAATCCAGACTCCGAGGCTGCTACTGAGAAATTCCTGATGGAAAAACCCAATAACACATTACCCGACCTGAGAATCGAACCCAAGATCTACCGCTTAGCTGTCGCGCTTTGCTACCACTAGACCAACGGGGCAGTCTGGATATGTGCCCGATTGACGGCAATAGGCTCGCCCCCTATTACATGGGACGCAAACATAACTGGCGAAATGTGGGTATACTAATGGATACACCTCTGCCTAACCCTTCGGGGATTACAGGCGTGATGTTATGTAGGTACCTAATCTACCTAGGTACCTGTAGTCTTTCTAACATTGTTTAACGCTAACCCGTGTTCAGCGGCGCATGGTCCTTTGCGCACCGGACCATGCTTCCTTCAATAAAAACTGTTTGTAGTTTGTTAGCCAACATTATTCCGTAGCTCGTTGTGAACTGTTGTATAAAATTATGTCTTTGCAGTACACAAAGGCTTCCGCTTAAGTGATACTGTGCAGTTTTATCAAAACTCAGCAGTATATTGTTGGTTTCAGTGCATTTGGAGAACGTAGAACGAGAATTTATTATGTGGTCTGGGTTACGACCGCAATCTCTACTAATTAATAACGCTTTAAATCTAGTTGCATCTCATTGACAATCAATGTTAAATTTAGGTAAATTGTGACTCAGCAGAATTGCCTGATTGATCTGTTTCAATCTGTCAAAAATACGTCTTATTTCTTACAGCATTTGTGCCGACCCTAACTGTGGAGGTCCAATGAATACCTACACAAAATTATCCATACTACCAATATTTTAATTGCGAAAGTAACTTTTGTCTTTCTGTTACATTTTTACGACTTCTTCTTTTCGAGTCGATGATTAAGGACAATCCCCTTTTTTTTTTCTTTTTTTTTTGTACGACTATACCGCCGAACGATTTCGATGAAATTATGTACGGGGAAATTTTGAACATACCTACTTAGGGATGATTCTTATTAGAACGAGCCGTGCACGGGCCGGGGCGTGGACGAGCCGACGTGGTATTGAAGTGCGTCGAGAGGGCCCGGACGGGACACGGATAATGCAGTGTAATATAAATTGATTCATATAAAATATAATTATGTAACAGATTTAAAACTGTGCCCGTTCGTGCCCCGTCCGGGCCCCGTCCCGGGCACGGCACGTTCTAATAAGAATCATCCCTTAGGCTACATTTTTTTTCTGCGACTTAGTATGCGCTCGCGATAACCAACCAAGTTAGCTAGAAATAAAGATTTTTATAAAAGGTTATTCAAATATTCATAATGTATTTATAGTAATTATGCTACCATACTTCAAAATATGGTAACATTCAGTGTTCAAATATACCTTAAAAAACATAATGGCTGATGGTACCCTTATTTTTTATCTGTACCTTTAACCGATGAAAGAACACACCATAAGAAAACTCCATATGCGGAGATAATATCTAAAAGTGCCTATAAATGTCCCAATTTCGATCTTGAATATATTCCGCTATATTTATGGCCGCGATATCAGTTTCATAGAACGTTACTTGAATGGGTGCCAAGAATTTTTAAATGTAATTTTATTTCTATAAAAATATTTAAGTAAGTATATTTATATTCACTCCATAGAGGCCTACCTTCGTTTTGAAACGAGCAACTAGCTTCAATTTTCTGACTAATTGACAGACTCCTTGACAATCCAAAAGTACCTGTAATTCGTGGGTTAATAACCAGAGTAGCGTAAGGGCAAAAATGAAAAATGTTTTTTTTTCACCATTTGCTTTTTTAATCCCCATATTATTATGTGCCAAAAAACTGGAGTGATGTAGTGAGTAGATTGCTTAGTTCAAAAATAACGTTTAAAAAATAACTAAATTTGTTTACAGCCAAAATGAAGTGATTCTACTTACAATAATCTTGACATTATTTTGTCAATATAGTTACGAGCGCAACGATCGAAACTCGATTTACAGAGCGAATAGTCCGAATTTATGTCTTTAAGTTTAAGTTTGTTTCGTGCCAAATAAGCGTATTAGTACCGTTACTACTTATTTTATTGGTCTAATTGAAAGAAATGTTTTGACTTTAACTTTGTATGAAATGCCGTAGAGATAAACTACAATAACATGGCGCGCCCCTCCATAATTCGAAATGTTTGAAAGTATTTGTGAAAGTATGCGTATTTACAATACTCACAACGCACGTGTGCGTACTGAAACGGCTCTCGAAACAAAAACTAATCAGCGATTTGTTGGTCGACTAGCAGCGTCACTAATTACTAATTATTATTAGTATAGCGCTTCACTGACATACTCTATGAAAATGTCAGGTGCGTTGTCTTACGCGATCGGCTAGTTATGATTAGTTGACCAACTAATCTGCCGGCCTGCTACTGAAGACGATTACTTACAACTACTGTTCGGTGTTTTTACCGAACACCTTGGTCAGCAATATCGCCGCGACGCGCCAGCCTAATTGAATATGTTTTACGATATATTTAGTGCATTTTTGTCTACCGCGAGAGCTGGGTACTCATTACATTTAAAACATTTCATTAACATTTTTAGCTTAGTTTAACATTAAGAACATTTAAGTGATCAGGAATAAACAGTGATTAATTTAAACATTTCTTTCTCTTAATAAACACCCAACACCGACACCTAGCTGCGTACCCCGACTACACACATTGAAATAGTAATATGGAGGGGCGCGCCTATCATAGTAGTTCATCTCTACAGCGTAAACGCTGTTAATGTTTTAAGACGTCTCTCACACTGACACGGTGACGGGTGACGTCACTCACTCAGCTCATGGGTTCGTTTCGTATGTAAAAAGCCATATGACGGGCCTTGTCATCTCGTGTAGTAGTCCTATTAGTGAAAATGTTATGATTTTTTTATGTTGTTTTTTTTTTGTTTGATAATGTTTTGACTGCCTCGTTGGTCGCAAAGCGTGACTGCTGAGCATGAGGTCAAGGGTTCGATTCCCAGGTCGGGCAAAGTGTTATTGGGTTTTTCCATCAGGAATTTCTCAGGAGCAGACTCGGAGTCTGGATTTGTGCCCGTTTGATGGCAATAGTCTCGCCCTCTATTACATGGGACTTAAATATAGCAGACGAAATGTGGGTGTTCTAGTGTGTACACCTCTGCCTCACCCTTCGAGGATTGCAGGTGTGATGTTATGATTTTCTTAGAATAAAATTACGAAATCAATTTTCAGTATAGATCAACATTGGTTGAAGCATTAAACAAGCTTTTAAATGGACAATTCTACTGACTTTTAAGTACTATCGTAATTTCAATTTTATTTATTAAGTCATACAAAAAAAATATTCATAGAGGCATTAACAACTTCAACAAAACAAAAAAAAAATTAAATAAATTATCTAATCTCAATCTCTTAAAAAATGTCTATAACACTTATGTCTATTTTTGTTTGTATAAAAGCGCAATCTCTGAAACTGCCAATCGGATTGGAAAACATCTTTTTGTATATGGTAGATATATTCATGACGAATAATATAGGTAACATCACACCGTGATCCACGAGACCGGAGCAGTAACCAGAGACGTTACAAACGCGGGTAAAACCGCAATGTATAGTTAGTACTCTACATAAATGATACAATGTATTACATATGGCTATTAATCTTCGTATATCCTACCATGTTTTATGAATCATAATTCTGTCTAGTCCAATCTAAAGTAACGAGCCGCGGTCATAAAAATCTGATTTGTAAATTAAACTTTATTTGCATTTACATAGCATAACATAACATAACATAACATCACGCCTGTAATCCCCGAAGGGTTAGGCAGAGGTGTACCATTAGTAAATCCACATTTCGCCAGTTATGTTTTTAGTCCCATGTAATAGGGGGCGAGCCTATTGCCATCAACCGGGCACAAATCCAGACTCCGAGGCTGCTACTGAGAAATTCCTGATGGAAAAACTCAATAACACTTTGCCCGACCTGGGAATCGAACCCAAGACCTCATGCACAGCAGTCACGCTTGCGACTGCTTGCATTGCATTAAAATAGGTACTGTTATTTAGTAAAAAGATTGTAACCAGTCCAGTTTATGTGCCTGGGTACCTTTTTCTGCGTTCCTATGAGTAGGTACTGTAGAGGTTCTGTTTTGATGGACTCAAACTCAAAACATTTATTTCAATTAGACCATTTACAGGCACTTTTGTATTGTCAAGCAGCCGGTCAGTTAGTCCGAAAGTTGAAGGTTGAAGCGTTCCAAAACAGAAGTAGGCCTCTATGGAGAAGAACGAGCAAGAAGTTCCACGGCACTCTTTTAAATTAGGTTTCTATAAAATCCTGGTTACATTATTCTTGTTGATTTTGCATGTGGAAACAATAAAGCTGAATATAAAACAGTAGTAAAAAATAAAAATAACGATGTAAGCCATAGCAGTTAACGGATGACCAATCCAAACTGACAGCACTCGTTCACGAGCATGACGCATGGATCAGCACCACCTAGCTCAACCATCATGAAGGGAGCCAAACGATCCAACAAAAGCGCCACCATCAGCGAAATATTTTAGTGAGCATGACAAGCTCTCAACTGCCATGCACATTAGATCAAAACACATAGTAACTCAATAAAAAGAAAACTTCAACTATATCTGACAAGCCTGCACACCAATCTTTTTTAATGACTGTACCTACACGACTTAACACGAGAAAAGGTAGTTTTACAGGTAATAGGTTAAAAATACTAACACAATGATTTTCTCCTAACCATATCTAATGTGCTACAAATTATTCTGAGCGTACAACAAATTATGCTAAGTTACTTGGTATAATTTATGGTAATTTATACCATACTTAACTCCTACATAATGTGCTTTACAAATCTTAGTGGTATCGCAAACGGGCGACTCACAACATCCACAAAGTGTCGCCATCTGTTGATGGTAGCGGCAACTGAATACAAGACTTGCCAACACGGTTGGCGCAGGGGTTAAGCGATTGATGCTACTCTACGTGTCGCAGGTTTGACTCCCGCACGCAACAAATATTTGTATCGCTTACAGTCGTTCCAGGTATAGTACAAGTTGGCAAAAGGTAATCACAGAAATTACAAAAAAGTCAATATTTACAAAAAAAAATACTGAAACATTTACTATATTTGAAAATGAAAATGAAAAATGATTTATTGTTTTTGCCAAGTTTTTCAATTAAACCATTAAAAGATACTTTTGAACGACATTTACAAGAAAATAATATAGTTGCCCCGTCCAAAAGGTAGTTTCGTTTGGAAAATGAGCAAGAAACATACTCTTTTTTAAGCGCTCAAGCCCAGGCTGACTTACCGGTAAGTCAGAACAATAGATAATCAATTGTGTCTAATGAGACACAAATAATTATCTAGCCAGCCAGTCAATTTTAATTAAAATTAATATTTTACATTATTTTGTATACTGATCTGCCCCCCGAATTGAAACTTCAAGTTTTAATCGGAGGAAGAAGGAGAGAATTTCGGGAGGCCTTCGACAGCTGCAATTCGCAGTTCAGTGTCAGCGTTTTATAGTTGCAGTGTGTTGCCCGTATGCGACCAGGCTTAGTGCGCGGTATTTTGGCGCATGTTTCCTCTTTGTGGGATTGTGTGCAATGTGCTTAACGGTTAGTTTATACGTTAAAGAGATTTTCCCGACAGCGCTGTCCATACAAAGGCCATCTCGTAATTTTTTGGTCACGATTGGCTGCTGTGCTACTTGTCGTGGGCTCGATTCCCGCAAGGTGTTAATATCTGTATGGCCTACAGGTAGATAACAGGTAGTTAAGTGTAGTATTGGGTTTGGTTGTTTGTTTATTTATGTTAGTTTATATTTTTGTAAACGCACCCACACAGCAGAAGAAATTCCTTGGGTGGGGCAACGGTTTTTTTAAAACTAAATATGTACCCAAGTAATTAATTAAAATTGATTGTCGAAATTTTGTATATAGAATAAGTGTACATATATCTAGAATTCTGGTTAGTCGGTTTCCTCGGACAAAGTCTACTTATTCGGAGTCTAAAGTGCCCGGTTGAACAGGCACGTCACACATAAGAATTAAACATATCTGGCGAAATGTGGCTGTACACTCCTGCCTAACCCTTCGGCGATTACAGGCGTGATGGTTATAATAATTATGTTAAAAAAGAAAATAAACTTATCCTACCTACATTTCATCAAGCTTAATTACTACACATACATAACATCACGCCTGTAATCCCCGAAGGGTTAGGCATAGGTGTACCCATTTGTACACCCATATTTCACCAGTTATGTTTTTAGTCCCATGTAATAGGGGGCGAGCCCCTAAATTACCCTTTATTAGCCTTAGTACTAGTTTACCAAAATATGACTGGATTGCTTTCATATTAAACGCGCTGCTGGAAAATTCCTCTTTAACGGTTCTGGTTAAAATTTAAACGAATAAAATAGGTGTAAATTGTCTTGCAGGCACTTTTACTGGTATTTTTTAATTACTGGTTTTTTTTTTAGTACAGTACCGTGGAAAAAGTACTGCGGCTTGTTTCATTTGGATAGTTTATCTGGTAGACAGTTGAGCTTAATACATTTTTTATACGGTGTGGACTTCGTAGCGAAACCTTTTATTTTATATTCAGTAGATCGCTCCTTGAGCGTGGGGTCCTTGGTTTGATTCCCAGGTCAAAAATGTGACATTAAGTTATTTCATTGAGAGTTAGAAAAAAGGGAGTTTTTATTAAGTTAGTGTTTATTCGGACACTGAAGTGGATAAAAAAAAATATATCATTATTTTTTTTTGTGTTTTCAGACACTTTTCTCACATACACAAACAGACGTCTTAATCTTATACAAATATTTACTACGTCCGGGAATCGATGCCACGACCCAATAGTGACGTTAACGTCATCACTTGGGAGCGAATAATGTCAATTAGTTAACTTCAGTGTCGTAGCAAACATCTGACTAAACGCCTAGGGACATGTTCGCTGTGACGTCAGTGCTACGGCAGAGAGCTACGCAGTCGTAGCAATTTGGGGTCAGCTACGAGGCGTAGCAATTGGTGCAATGCTGGGTTTGTAAGTTATGTAAATGTTTGCACAATGCCCGTACATTGCATAGGCCTGTATGCGATTTTTGTTCAATTGCAGTATTGTTCTACTTTATGTGTTTTATATAGGGTGACTGGTAATAATAAGTGGCCAAAAGAGATTAACTACGATAATTTGTGTAGTCATATCCTTATGAAAGAGTTTGTATGTTGTAAGTATTCGTCTTTAATAGCAGGCCGGCAGATTTGATGGTCAACTAATCATTACTAGCTGATCGCGCAAGACAATGCACGTGTCATTTTCATAGAGTATGTCAGTGAAAAGTTTGTCTTAGACATTACTGACATCATTCCGTGCCTCGAAAAGTACGTTAAGCTGTGGTCCCGGCTGTCGTATGTACGTATCTTTGACGGTCGTTACGAGTCGTCAAAAGCTTGAAAGTCTGACCTAGGGGTATCGTATTACCCAGTTACTGGGTTGTGGAGGTCAGATAGGCAGTCGCTCCATGTAAAATACTGGTATTCAGCTGCATCCGGTTAGAATGGAAGCCGACCCCAACATAGGAAAAGGCTAGGCAGATGATGGCGTCAGTGCAGCGCCATAATATTAAGAATGAGTAATTGTATGTTTGTTATCATGAGTTCAATCAAGTGTAGAAGTATCGGTCAGTACCTAATTAGCAGTCAACCTTTTATGAATTGTGCTATTTATTGAGTAACTTAATTTTTCTTCCAATCTTTTTAACTCTTAAATGAGGTTTTGGGTTAAATTTCGAGCAAGTACCAATATGACTGTTTTAATTCATAATTATGTACTTTCTAAGTTTATCTTGGAAATCAATGACATCGATAAAGGAAAAACTTCGTGAGGAAACCCGGACTTCAAAATAATTAAGACAGAAATCGCCAATCCGTCTTGAGTGATGAATGCTCGTGCCTTCTCTGTATGAGAAGAGGTGCCTGCAATGGTATATTATTAGGCTTTTTTTAAAGATGGGTTTGCTCTTGACTCTAGCCTAGGTCAGAGGTGACAGAGACAAAGTCTACGATGGAGTGAGCTTACCCAGAAGAAGCCTGTTCATTCTGACATTATTATTTTTATTTAATCACATTACTTCTAACCAACATAATTACAAAGGATACCGTGGCCCCGGAACGCAAAGGGCTATAGAAGGAACAGGGTGGTCTTTTTAGTCAGTAAAAGTCTGACAGTCCCTTCCGCCCCACCCAGGGCGGGAGGGACTAATTTGATGATTTTTACCACTTCAAAAAAAACATAGTTACAAAAATCCACAACAACGATTACTCAAAGGTTCCGGTTATTTTATATGAATGTACAGCCTTGCGGACCCCTGAAAACCGGTGATAAACCAATAGGTAGTACGTTAGTTACTCGGCCAAGTCAGTGGAGATTGTAGCTTATGTTAAGTGCACGTGCACTTAGCGTGGCGTCATAAAGTCTGCTGAGTCTCTCGAATTACAGCTTGAATATACCTTTGATGTTGTTTTTTGGTAAATGGGTGTTAAAGACAAGAGAAATTACGAGTGTTTTGACCGCGTGCATTCTAATTTGCGGGAAAATCATCTAGTAGTAAGTACTTTAATATAAGAAAATAATGTGTCTGTTGTATTTAAGAGTAAAACTTCCCCTCCCCTCCCACCATCGGACATCTAGACGCACTGCAAATTACCATTCCTACCTTGTTGCTATTCCACCAATTCGCACTAAGCGTTTCCAAACGTCTTTTATAACGCGCACAGCAACTTATATTCGTCTCTATTTCCGAACGCATTCGACCCTCTCACGACATCTCTTCAAAGCTAGAGTGAATAGACTTCTTCTGGGTAAGTACACCTCATCGTAGATTTAGTCTCTGTCAAATCTGACCTGGACGTGTTCTAATGGGTGCATCTCTGCCTAACTTATAGGGGATTACAGGCGTGATGTTATGCAAACTAACTAACCTAACCAATGCCTTTATCTTGTCGAGTGTAAATATTCAGTTTTATTACTCGTTGACCAAAATACGTTTCACTGTATTTCGACTTTTAATTCTATTCAGTAACTTGACAGTTAAAGGGTTATCAAGTTTTGACAAAAAAAGATAGTGAGGTGGTGTAAGAATGAACGAAATTGAATGAACTTAACTTGGTATTAAACCATTCTTATCATTCGTTCCTTACGCAAAATCGTTCACTACCCCAACACTATTAGTTGTAGTATGGTAACAATGGTGCCGATTCCCTTGTGCACAAACTAAACTAAAACTAGACTATTTCTATCTTTTTTTGTCCAATAAAACAAGAAAGAGACTAATGTAAATAAGAGCTGTCAAATTTATTCATTCTGACACATTCATACAATTATAGTTAACATCTTAAAACGTATGGATTAAAAACACGGAAAAATTCAAGGCAAAACTAATTTGACATCTCTAACTTAGTTCTTTAATGGTGCCGATTCCCTTGTTCACAAACTAGACTAAATTTAGAGAATTGACATCTCTTACTAACATACAGCAAAAGGAAAGGACGGTGACATTCCGTGACATTAAAGAATTAAGTTAGCGATGTCAAATTAGTTTTGCCTTGAACTTCTCCGTATTTTTAATACATACGTTTTAAGATGTCAACTATAATTGTATGGCTGTGTCAGATTGACTAAATTTGACAGCTGTTATTTACATTAGTCTCTTTCTTATTTTATTGGACAGAAAAAGATGGAAATAGTCTAATTTTAGTTTAGTTTGTGACCAAGGGAATCGGCACCAATGTCACCGTTCTTTTCTTTCGCTGTATGTTAGTAAGAGATGTCAATTTTCTAAATTTAGTCTAGTTTGTGAACAAGGGTATCGGCACCATTATTTTTCTTTGAACTGTCAAATTACTGAATAAAATTAAAAGTCGAAATATACCTACGTTTTATATATCTAGAGTATATTCTCGATCAACTACTTATAAACACTAATAAGGACGAACAATCTTTCCCGGTTTCGAAGCTAACTTTTTAATTTCTGCTGTCGGCAACTTTCCGGTACAAAATCGACTGTTCGCTCGATTTATTGACCAAAGCGCTCAGTTAGTTGCTGAAAGCTGTGCTATTATTAGAGCTTTTCCAGCTTAAGTATTTATAGCAGCTGTTTTTTTTTATGCTGAAGCTGGAAAATGCTATCTGTTAGAAAAGAAAATTGACTATTTGTTTTTGGATAGGTATCATTTTTTACTAATATTATTAAGCTGAAGAGTTTCTTTGTTTGTTATTGCAGACGAAGGATTTCACCAAACAAACAATATTTAACACTTTATACATAACTAGCACTCTCCCCGCGACTTCGTTTGCGTGATTTTCATATCTTTCCCTAAATTTAAAATAATATAATAATGCCTATGTTACTCACAATGAATGTAGCTTTCGAATGGTGAAAAAATTCATCAAATACAGCCCGCTAATTGACTAACAGACGATCAGCGGAGGCTCCTGTTGGCATCCTTCTAGTACGGAACCCTAAAAACAGTAAATGCAAAGTAAACCTTATTAAGTAGACACTTCTTTACTGATGTAAAGAAGTGTCTACTTAATACGCACAAAGTTAACCTAAATCGTTAAGCCTTCAGCGCGTATAGATAAACTACTTTAACATGACGCGCCCCTCCATATATATTACTATTTCAATGTGTGCATGCGTTGTGAGTCTTTTAAATACTATTACAAACACTTTCAAACGTTTTGAATTGTGGAGGGGCGTGCCATGACATTGTAGTTTATCTCTACCTCCATTAAATTTATCCATAACCCTAATTTCAACAGCACAAAAAATCTTTCACGTATTTTTTAATTTCCCATTTCCGAGCGGGCCCAGTCAATATTGTTCGTCTACTAGATCGGGCCTGCCGCTCAGAGAGCTGAACAAGCAACGCCGGAGTGCAAACATTAGCTTATGATGCTGCACGCGCTAATGTGTGCAAGCGCTGGAGCTTTTTGTAATAGTTGTAGTGTAAGCAACTTGAGTTGCTTTTATGGACGAAATTCTGTATTTTTTTAGATGGGAAGTTCACAAGGGGTATTTCGACTAACTTTTAGGAAGGTTTGCAATCTAATCTCAGTATATATCTGTCAAAAATGTCTGTAACTTAAATATATTATTTTTTTAACAATGAAAATAAATGAATGAATGATTTTTTTTAAATTAGCAAATAGATGATTTGTTGTTCTGATAGTAAGTAGTTAACATTTCTTGTTGCATGTCTTTATGTTAGAAAATGTCAATCTCACATAACATACATAACATCACGCCTGTAATCCCCGAAGGGTTAGGCAGAGGTGTACCCACTAGTACACCCACATTTCGTCAGTTATGTTATTAGTCCCATGTAATAGGGGGCGAGCCTATTGCCATCAACCGGGCACAAATCCAGATCCGAGGCTGCTACTGTGAAATTTCTGATGGAACAACCTAATAACACTTTGCCCGACCTGGGAATCGAACCCAAACCTCATGCACAGCAGTCGCGCTTGCGACCACTAGACCAACGAGGCAGTCCATGTCAATCTCATTTCAGTGATAATCAATGTCAATTACATTTAAATAAGTATGTTAACGGTGTTTTTGACAGATTGGGACCGAGATTAAAATGCAAGTTTTAAAAATTCGAAAATACCCCCCAAGAGCAGGGTCGCCAAATAACAAGAATTTGTTTAACATGTACACAATTTTAAGACTGTCAGAGATACAGTAAACATTTGAATTTGTCAGAAATTATCAAATAGAAAGTGAATTTAACAAAAATAATACTTATATGATTATTGCGTATTTTATTCACAAAAAATTAATCTCGAAAAGAACAAAATCTCAACATCTAACCCAAGTTTAATTCAGTCGGATAAAAAAGTTACAAGACATTATTGACACAAAATATCACGAAAATTGAAAAATCAGGGAAATTCCTGGAAATCTAATTTTCTTACCTGGTAACCCTACTCATTTAAACTTGAACACAGCAACACAGCTTTGCGGCGTAAATAGGGTACGGTGTGGGTGTACTTCCCAAGACTAACTTCTTTACAAAGAGCTCTATTAATAAAATTCCTACCTATTGTTTAGAATATTTAGCCGTATTAGGTTACACGGAAATCTGATCAGAGAAGAAAGTATATACTTTAATATAATGAAGATGAAGATTTTTGTTTGTTTGTTTAACCGCATTTAATCTCTGGAAGGAGAAGGAGATGGCGGGACGCCTTGGGGGGCTTCCTCAGGAACTGGTGAGAGCAGGCACAACACAGAGGAAAATGGAAGGAATGGGGAGAGGCCTTTGCCCAGGAGTGGGACAAAAACGCCTAGTAAAAAAAAAATCTCTTGAATAACCAGTCAGACACGAAAAAAAAACGTTGCTCTACACTAGAAATTTGTCCTGTATCGTGAGTGCAT
The DNA here is from genome assembly GCA_949774945.1 of Hoplodrina ambigua. Taxonomy (NCBI): domain Eukaryota; kingdom Metazoa; phylum Arthropoda; class Insecta; order Lepidoptera; family Noctuidae; genus Hoplodrina; species Hoplodrina ambigua. The sequence goes on from OX458985.1 coordinate 1,194,227, forward strand.
TTACAAACATATAAACTAACATACACAAACATCCAGACACGAAACAACTATAGGTCATACAAATATTTGTTGCGTGTGGAATTTTAACCTGCGACAAGCACCGCAGCAGCCAATCGCTTAGCCACTGCACCAACCGTGGCATCAAAATTGTATAAATTACATAACATCACGACTGTAATCCCCGAAGGGTTAGGCAGAGGCGTACCTATTATTACACCCACATTTCGCTAGTTATGTTTTTAGTCCCATGTAATAGGGGGCGAGCCTATTACCATCAACCGGGCACAAATCCAGACTCCGAGGCTGCTACTGAGAAATTCCTGATGGAAAAAACCCAATAGCACTTTGCCCGACCTGGGCATCGAACCCAAGACCTCATGCACAGCAGCCGCGCCTGCGACCACTAGACCAACGAGGCAGAAAAAAAAATTAAAAAGAAAATGGTATAAATTAATATGGTCAGATTCGTGAAAAATAGTATAGGTGATATTACATCACGCTATTACCCACAGGAGTAGAGCAATAATCAATGACGAATATAAATACATGGACGTAGTCGCGACAGAAGCTATAGTTCCTTAGAAATATAATAGAAATCACGGCGGAAGTTTTTGACAACAGCAAACTTTATTTCCATAGTTAATTGGCTGGGAAATCCTAATTCTATTAATATGCAGGGGGAGAGGTGGATGCGGGGGGAGGGGGGATATTTTCTAATTCTACTATACTTATTTAATCCAAAGATGAGATCGATCAGATGTACCTAGCCTGCAAAGGTGGTAATTTGGCAAACCAATTGGGTAAATAAATGAATAATTTTACTAATACTGCCTCGTTGGTCTAGTGGTCGCAAGCGCGACTGCTGTGCATGAGGTCTTGGGTTCGATTCCCAGGTCGGGCAAAGTGTTATTGGGTTTTTCCATCAGGAATTACTCAGTAGCAGCCTCGGAGTCTGGATTTGTGCCGGTTGTGGGCAATAGGCTCGCCCCCTATTACGTGGAACTAAAACATAACTGGCGAAATGTGGGTGTACTAATGGGTAAACCTCTGCCTAACCCTTCGGGGATTACAGGCGTGATGTTATGTTATATTATGCAATTGGGTAAATAAATAAATAATTTTACTAATACTATTTCGTCCGCGTGATTTTTTTTCACCCTTGTTAAGTTACGATTCGGGTTACTGCTCCGTTCCCATGCCTTATAGCGTGATGTTTAGCCTTTACTATTCCACTTAAACCTGACTATCATATACAGAAAGATTTTTTCCCATCCGACTGATAGAATACCCGAAACCTGAAAATGATGCTGATTTTTCATGATTTCATGGTTGGTCCCATAGCAAAAGTTGTTCATAATGATGAGTACAATGACTCCTTTACAGGTTTCGGGTATTTTTTCAATTACCCTGTATAAACGCAACAAACAAGAAAAAAAATCTTTATTATATAGTAAACTCGTAGAAATTAGAGTGAAATCACAAATCTGCCTTGAGCAAGCATAATATAATGATCAATGCTCGTGCCTTCTCTGTATGAGAAGAGGCTTTTACACTGCACTGGGACTATAAATAGGCCTGTGATATCATTCATTAACAACTCGACACATAATCCTTCATTACTCTCATAATAATGATCTATAAATACTGACGCAGTTGATTGCAAACGTTAACAGGGTATTACCATTGTCGGATTATTTCAAAAATGTTTTACTGGTAATAAATATTGCATTTTAAAATATTCTATCTTCATTTTGTTCTGTGTATGTTGTGTTGTTACAAATAGAGCCACAAAATAAAACGGAGATTTAATACCGATATTACAATCCATAACATCACGCCTGTTATACCCGAAGGGTTAGGCAGAGGTGTCATCCATTAGAGCACCCACACTCAATAACACTTTGACCGACCTGGGCATCAAACCCATGACCTCATGATGGTTGCGGGACGTCGCAAAAGAAAGGGACAATGTGGTTTTTAGTCAGTAAAAGTCTGAAAGTCCCTTCCGCCTCACCCAGGGCGGAAGGAGTCATTTGATGATTTTTATCACCTAAAAAAAAAGTGACCTCATGATCAGTGATGTCCAAACATAGAAAAACTACATGTGAATTGAAAAAAATCTTTCGTGGGAATGTTGCCAATGGTTGCTTACGGCTGTTGCCGGCAATTGAAAGTAGTTGCATTAGTACCAAATGGACACCGAGCTCTTACAAAATTTACGACCATTGTTTGAGTAGAAGACAGTTGCCCAGTGTGCGCCCTCACTTTCAGTGAAAAATTCATAATTATGCACTATTTTAATTATTTTATGCGAATTTAATGCTTGATAAGCATGCAAACGATACAGGATGTTGTAATTTTAAATTCGTAATCCGCCCTGTGTGTTCACAGCGGAATTTAATATAAACAAGAGGTTTAACAAAGCGGTTTCTGTTAGCTTTTGATAGTATTAAAAAACCGGCCAGTTTCGAATCGGACTCGCACACGAAGGGTTCCGTACAATATTCAACACTGTATATTTTTTATAGTAAAAAAAAAACATTTAGAAAAACCTACATTGACCTTGTTGGGGTCTTCAGAACCGACCGGTGCGCTTGTATGAAGAGATGTATGAATGTGGACGAGGCGAAAGGAGTTTGTAAGGATCGTAGCAGGTGGCGTTCAGCGGTTTCTGCTTACCCCCATGGGAAAAAGACGTCAGTTCATGTATGTCTGCAAAACACTGTTCTGGTTGGGGGTGCCCCCTTCAATTTTTACACGACTGCCCCAAAAAAAGGAGTGTTATGTGTTCAGGGTTAATGTATGTATGTATGTATGTATGTATGTGAGATTCTTTATTCCACCATAACTTTTAAACGCCTGAACCGATTTAGATGTATGGGGTATCGTTACAATCCTTGCATCGTTCCGAGTAACATAGGCTAGTTAAAAATAAAAAGAATCCTGTGTAGTCACTTTAAAAAGTAAATTAATACCAGTCTCAATTTCTTTTTATGAATCTGATCTTGTCTATGTTTATCGTCTATAATTTGACAAGTAGATTTCAAAAATATATAACACTGTAAATAAAAAACATCGTAAAAAAAACTGTCGAGTAAACAAAATACAAATATGTGCAATTTTTGCAGTCGTGTTTTTGATTTTTTTAAATTATAGTAGCTTGTTATGTTTTTATATCGGCGATAGTAATACACAGTTTCATGTTTCTTCCTGTTACGGTTTTATCTTAATAAGCTTGCTTTAAATAAATTGAATTAAAAGTGTTCCAGGAAAATGCTCTTGAATATTGCCGAGCGGTCGATTTTTTTGCACGTGAGTGTGTTAGAGAATGTATTTAGTTTATACAAGGCATCATAAGACACATAGCTGTTGCCGGTAAAAGACTTACATTTTTATATGTACACAAATATTATAAAGTGGAAAAAATTGTATTTTTGTTTGTTTGTAATGGATAAACTCAAAAAGTACTGGACATATTTTAAAAATTCTTTCACCATTAGAAAGCTACATTATCTGCAAGTAACATAGGCTATATTATATTTTATTTTTGTGCGGACGAAGTCGCTGCAAAAGCTAGTATGCCTATAATATTACAGAAAGCCAAATCTATTTTGAAAACGCTGCTTCTAAACTTTTTTAATGAAAAACCCCAATAACACTGTTATTGTCTTCTTGTTTTGACTGCCTCGTTGGTCTGGTGGTCGCAAAGCGCGACTGCTGAGCATGAGGTCTTGGGTTCGATTCCCAGGTCGGACAAAGTGTTATTGGGTTTTTCCATCAGGAATTTCTCAGTAGCAGCCTCGGAGTCTGGATTTGTGCCCCGTTAATGGCAATAGGCTCGCCCCCTATTACATGGGACTTAAACATAACTGGCGAAATGTGGGTGTACTAATGGGTACACCTCTGCCTAACCCTTCGGGGGTTACAGGCGTGATGTAATGTTTACTTATTTATTTTTTACTTTAATTATGACGGTTACAGAACTAATTAAAATAATTAAAGACTTCACGCTCAGCAGTCGTGATTGCGATCAAGAAACCAAAGGAAAAGTTATACCGATTCTTTTGCTACTAAACAAAAGTTCAATCAACAAACAAACATTAGAAAAAAATCAATCTGAATTAAAAAGAAAAACACATTTAAGTTATATGTTGAAGAACTCCAGCGCCCTTGCACATTTACCTTTTAAAACTTTCTACCAATCAATAAACAACCTTATCTAATTAAATTTAAAGTCCTAATTAATTATAGCCAACTTGTGCTAGATACATTAGTACCGAGATGTTTACACTGGCAGATTTAATTACTTAGACTAAGTCGTTGAGTTTGTGAAGGGATAATTCGTCGTTATCTCTGGCTTGGAATTCATGCCTTCCGTAAATGGGTGGGTTATACCATAGAAGAAATGGATGCGGTAATGTACTACAGTTTTGCATCTTTGTCAAATTCCAGAAGGCTGTCATAAAAGACATAAAGAAATTAAATAAAATTGCCACATACCTGGGGCCAACCACCACCTCTAAGAACAATATTATTTAAATATTACTATGCCTTCAGCACTGTTGGATTTTCAACGCTCGGCTCTGCGCAGAGAGTTGTAAATGCAACAATAAAAATTACAAAGTAATATTAAAATAATATTGTTTTAAGAAATTGCGGTAGGCGCCTCGGTCAATTTTCCTACCTACTAAATGTGTTAGTTTGGATGGATATTTGTTACTCAATCACGCCGTAACTGCTGAATATATCTGGATGAAATTTGGCGCAGAGATAGATTAAAGTCTGATTCACTACATAGGCTTCTATTTATTTCAGGAAAATTTACGGTTCCCATGGCAAAATATATCAACTTTGACACGGACAAAGTCGCGGGCAGAAGATAGTAATTAAAGTCAAAGTTAAAGTCAAAACATTTATTTCAATTAGACCATTTACAGGCACTTTTGAATTGTCAAGGATTAATAAATACTTGTTGTTTTAGTTGTTTATGTTTGACAGTTTTGCAGAATACATCTATTTCAAATAACAATATCGCGCCGCTTGCGGTAGGCAGTGCCGCGTGACTATATCACTGTGTGATCATCGACCCGCCTGCCTTAACACAGCGGCAACAAATCGAACAAATTCGAAAATCACTCACAAAAAAAAACAAACAAAACTACTATAATTATTAAGGACCCCCTAAGGGGTCGCTAAGGTAGACTGGTAGAAAATACCTAAGGCATTAAGTCCGCCTTTGTACAGTGTATTTTTTACATGTGCATAAAGTTTTAATAAATAAATAAATAATTTTATAATTGAGTACCTACCTAACTTAAGTTACCTGAAATAAATAAATGATAATTATATCAAATTATTATTATTCATTTTCTCACTCGCAGTAAGTCCTTCTGTCAGGTTTAAGATGAAATGAAACTACTAAATGAATTATAATTATTAAAATACACTCAAGTGCAAAAATATTGGGACACTCGGAAAATTTTAAACAGGTATTTCCTCATAGACTTTCGGTTTTATTTATGTGAAGAAGATTTGTTGTGCATGTGTATTAACTACCTATGCATACTTAAAATATTTTTATTTTTCTTACAGGATAAGGATTTACTCTTTTTATTATTATTGTTATATTAATGTGGGATCATGTGGTGAAATAAAACGATGGATTTCCGTAAACCTTCTTTAATTCCGTAAATCTTCTTTAATTTTGGATAAAGAAATAAAAATAAACTTAAAACTAGAAAAAATACATAGTCTAATTTGCTCTCTCCGCCATC